>CM056057.1:30430666-31030666 GCA_029574335.1 Rana kukunoris | reverse complement strand
AAAACGACCGTGTGTAGGCTCCAGAGCATTTTTTCTCGACGTGAAAAATGGGCATTAAAAATTTAGAACATGCTCTAATTTTTTTCACGTTGTCGTTTTTCACGTCGTGCATGCGCAGAAGCAAGTTATGAGGCGGGAGCACTCTTTCTGGCAAAAGTAGCGTTTGTAATGGAGATAGCACATTCATCACGCTGTAACAGACTGAAAAGCACGAAGACTGAAAAGCGCGAATCGTCTCTCACCAAACTTTTACTAACACGAAATCGGCAAAAGCCCAAAGGGTGGCGCCATCCGAATGGAACTTCCCCTTTATAGTACCGTTGTACGTGTTGTGCGTCACCGCGCTGTGCTAGAGCATTTTTTTTCACGATCGTGTGTGTGCAAAGGCAGGCTTGGCAAGAATCACGTTGAGAAAAACATTTTCTAAGACAGTCGTGTGTACGTGGCATCATTCTTTGAGTTCTTTAGACACCCCCCAAGAAAAAAAGAAAAATGGTATGTCATTACTTACCAAAATCTGTGTTGGGGTCCCAGGGGTGTAATATTTCTTCGTTTTGGATAAATCAATGTTATATGGGGAAGTGACAAACTTTACTGAGGTCAGCTCCTTTTCTTCTAGAGTTCCGGCTACAAAAAGAAGAACAAGGTGTTAAACCCCTGGTGCCCAACAAGGGTTGCCACCTTTTCGAACCCGAACACTTTAGCGGCGCACAGCAATTTTTTTTTATAGTATAAATCATAAAAATATTTTGCTACTCAATAACATTCCTAATCATATAAAGTAAATAACAAGAGTCCCCCTTTAATCACTTCCATACCGGGCACTTATACACCTTCCTACCCAGGCCAATTTTTAGCTTTCAGCCCTGTTGCACTTTGAATGACAATTGTGCTGTCATGCTACACTGTACCCAAACTAAATATTGATCATGTTGTTTTCACAAATAGAGCTTTCTTTTGGTGGTATTTGATCACCTCTGGGATTTTTATTTTCTGCAAAAAATAAATAAAAAAATGACCGAACATTTCGAAAAAAACGTGTTTTTTTTGGTTTCTGTTATAAAACATTGTAAATAAGTAAGTTTTCTCCTTCACGGATGGGCACTGATGGTATTGCACTGACGGGCACTGATAAGGCGGCACTGATGGGCACCGATGTGGTGGCATTGATGGGCACTAATATGCGGCACTGATGGGCGGCACGGATGGGTACTGATAGGCGGCACGAATGGGCACGGATAGGCGGCACAGATGGGCATGGATAGGCGGCACGGATGGGCACGGATAGGCGGCACGGATAGGCGCACAGATAGGCAGCATTGATGGGCACGGATAGGCGGCACGGATGGGCACTGATAGATGGCACGGATGGACACGGATAGGCGGCATGGATGGGCACGGATAGCGGCATGGATGGGCACAGATAGGCGGCATGGATGGGCAATGCCTGCCTGCCAATCAGTGATGCCCATTGTGGGTACTGATTGGCATCCATTGCGGGCACTGATTGGCATCCATTATTTGTGTCATTGTCATCCCTGGTGGTCTAGGGTGGCATACCTGTGTTTTGCATCCCTGGTGGTCTAGTGGCATCCCTGGTGGTCTAGTGGGCATCCTCGGGGGGGGGGGCTGTGCTGATAATCGATCAGCACAAACCCCCCCTGTCAGAGGAGCAGCCGATCGGCTCTGCTCTACTCGCGTCTGACAGACGCGAGTGAGGAAATGTGGATTTTCCTGTTTACATCGTGATCAGCCGTGATAGGACACGGCTGATCACGTAGTAAAGAGTCTCCGTGAGTGAATCTTTACCTAGATCAGTGTTGCGGGGTGTCAGACTGCAACAACATATGACGTCCACTCAGAATATTGAAACCACTTTGCGGACGTCAATCTGTCATTGGCGGGCGGAAAGTGGTTAAATCAGAGTCCACAGAGTTCTACTTTTACATCTGAATTCGCAGCGTTCCCTTTCATTGTAAGGGGGGGACTCTGCAGACTCTGATGTAAGGGAGAACTCTGGGCACTCTAACATAAGGGAGAACTCTGATGTAAGGGGGAACACTGTGGCCTCTGGTGTAAAGGGGAACTCTGATGTAAGGGGTGCTCTGAGAACTCTGATTTACTTTAGTGTAATCACTCAGAGGCGGGCGAGAGAAGGGGGAGTCACAAACAGGGATTGATGGCGAGCTCACTCACCCCTTGGCAATCCGCACCTCTCATCCAGCTTTATCTGAGTCTGCTGGACTTCAAATTTATGTCTTTTTTTTACCATCCTGCTAGCGCACCGCTCTAGTGTGAAAGCCCTTGGGGCTTTCACACTGGAGAGATAGCAGGGGCTGTTTCAGGTCACTTTGCAGGTGCTATTTTTAGCGTTATAGCAGCTGCAAAGTGACCCAGTGTGAAAGGGGTCATAAAACAGTGAATGCACATTTTTTTAGGGCAGTTGGGGCTTTCTTAGACATAAGACCAGAGGGCAGTAAAACCCAAACACCCCCCCATCCCCGACCACCCATCTAAACAAGGAAATGCAGCCACTCAGGGCTGTACACATGCCGTGGCCATGTCAAAATTCCTGGTCATGTTCAGCAGACAATACTGTCACCGAACCAAGCAATTCAATGGGCTGAGCCCAGGGGCGGACTGACCATTTGGGCACTGCCCGAGGGCCCCATGCCACTAGGGGGCCCCATCCGGGTTTCCAGCCTCAGTAAAACCAGGGACAGTATGTAAAAATCTGTGTTTTTTTTTTAAGTCTCAAGATTATAGCTGCCCCGCCTCTCCAGTACCTTTTCAGTGTGTGTATGTGTATTCTGTGTGCATGTATACTGTGTGTGTAAATGGTGTGTCTGTGTGTGTATACTGTGTATGTATACTGTATGTGTGTATACTGTGTGGCCCCATAATCTACTGCCTGGGGGCCCATAATCTTCTATTGCCTGGGAACCCATAATCTCCTATTGCCCGGGGGCCCCATTATCTCCTATTGCCCGGGTGCCCCATGAGTTCTCAGTCCGCCCCTGGCTGAGCCTCAACTGTCCTGCAACATTGTGCAATGCATGAGGTTGTGGTGGGTCAACATTTTCAGGGTTATAACATACAGTGAAGAGGTGACATATTTCCTTTTTATCGCCTGTCAAACACCCTCCACCAGGGATTGCTTTTCAGAGGGGCAGCAAGCCCTTATTCTGCCAGAGACATTACATTTGGTGGTCTGAACATTTCCTAACATCCAAAAACCATTTGAGGTTTATGGAAAGCTTTTGTCATGCCAAACCAACAAACACATTTAGGCTCCATTCACATCTAGGCGTATATATACGCCCGACGCCGCATACGCCAGAGGGGAAATGTAACATTTCCCTCTATCGAGATGGTTCACATCTCCACGCCGAACGCCAAAACGCCGGACGCCTGAAGCTCAAAACAAGTCCCGGAGCTTTTTTTCCTGGCAGGTTCGGCATAGGAGATAGTGGACCTCTCCAAAAAGGGGGTTAAAAACGAGCCGTTTTGTAGCCGCAAATCACGGTACAAAACGCCTCACATTTGTCGCCGATATTCACGGTGTGGGACGCGCGGTTACAGTGTGAATGTAGCCTAATAGAGCTAAAAATAAATAAAAAATAAATAAGGAAGAGATTTTTATACATGGGGTTCGGTGGTCCCCAACAGCTCATGTTTTTAGGCTTTTTGCAGTTGTGGTTATCTCCAAACACTAGCAGAAGACATCAAAGGGGACTTACAAGCCTTCTCCAATACAGTAGCTGTTATGTAGAATGTGGACCCCACCAAGTTCTCCACTGGCTGAGCAATCTTCTTCAGGATGTCATCTTTACTTATTTGGATGGTACCTTCTCCGTCCTCCATCTGGAAGAAAGAAACATTGCTGAGGACATCAAACAAACAAACACACGCACGCACGTAATCCTATGAAATCTTGTCAACAATGACTCCAAAAGTGACATTTGTGCTACCACTCCACAAAATTCAACTTTACTTTCGGATCACTGAAAAAAACGACCGATATCACGGATTAGAAAAATGCCTGGCATTCTCACATTACATCATATACCCCTGACTTCACGGCTGCCCAATATTTGCTGCACCACTCCTCGCTTCCTCAATACATTTATAGGAAATCAATGATGTTTCACCTGATCAATGCTGCCAAACTATGTATACCTATTAGATGGACACAGTCTTCACCTCCTACCATTTCGGATTGGTTTACTAAAATTGGGTGCATGGCCGATATGGAAGAGCTTATTTCTCAATCCAAAGACTCACCTAAGGCCTTTTATGATAAATGGGCATGTTGGATATGTTTCAAAAGCTCCACTGAATTTCATTCATTAAGGATAGCTTCTTTATAAAGTTGTTTTATGTCACCTTCTCCACACTCTCCTTCTTTTACAATCTCAATAGAAGGTTATTACCTAATGAAGTGCATGCATTTTCCTTCTCATATGGAAATTCCCCTCTTTTCTCCCCCCCCCCCTTTTTTTTTTTCCCTCCATTATCCCCCATTTTTTTTTCACCCCCATCCCTCTTACTCTCCTTACATTGGTTATCTATAGACTTCATGAATATCAGCTTATTGCTTGAATTTGCCTTTTGAAGTCTGTTTTATATGTTGTGCATATTCAACTATTTGTACATGTATTGTATTCTGTATTTATTTATGAAAATTCTCAATAAAATATTTGAAAAGAAAAATGCCTGGCATTGATCGACGAATTGATGACTGAGAGCTCCCTCAAACTCAACGGATCCAAAATAGAACTACTTCTCCTCCACGCAAACTGAAAGACTAAAGCTAGAACCTCATGGACCCCACCCACCATCCTTGGAGAGATCATCACCCCAAGTACCAAGGTCAAAAGCCTTGGAGTCACCTTTGACTCAGAGATGTCGATGGATGCGCAAATAGGATCAGTAGTCAGCGGAATCCCATTACCTGCTCCACCTACTGCGTAGACTCATCCCCTTCATCCCGGAAGAGAATACAGCCGTAATAGTCAAAACAATCATCAATTCTCGACTCGACTACGCAAACTCCCTCTACTTAGGATTACCAAAATACCAGATCTCACGCATACAAGTCGTTCAGAACACAGCAGCCAGGTTGGTAAAAGGAAAGAAACCCTGGGTATTTATCACCCCATCCCTGAGGGCCCTTCATTGGTTAACAGTAGGGTTGTCCCAATACCACTTTTTTAGGACCGGGTACAAGTACCGATACGTTTTTTCAAGTAGTTGCTGATACCGAATACCGATACTTTTTTAAAATGTGTCCCCAAATGCAGCCATGTCCCCCCAGCCATGTCCCCCACATATGCAGCCATGTCCCTCCAGCCATGTCCCTCTAGCCATGTCCCTCACATATGCAGACATGTCCCTTCAGCCATGTCCCTCTAGCCATGTCCCTCACATATGCAGCCATGTCCCTTCAGCCATGTCCCTCTAGCCATGTCCCTCACATATGCAGCCATGTCCCTTCAGCCATGTCCCTCTAGCCATGTCCCTTTAGCCATGTCCCTCTAGCCATGTCCCTCACATATGCAGCCATGTCCCTTCAGCCATGCCCCTCTAGCCATGTCCCTCACATATGCAGCCAAGTCCCTTCAGCCATGTCCCTCTAGCCATTTCCCTCACATATGCAGCCATGTCCCTCACATATGCAGCCATGTCCCTTCAGCCATGTCCCTCACATATGCAGCCATGTCCCTTCAGCCATGTCCCTCTAGCCATGTCCCTCACATATGCAGCCAAGTCCCTTCAGCCATGTCCCTCTAGCCATTTCCCTCACATATGCAGCCATGTCCCTCACATATGCAGCCATGTCCCTTCAGCCATGTCCCTCTAGCCATGTCCCTCACAAATGCAGCCATGTCCCATGTCCCTTCAGCCATGTCCCTCCAGCCATTTCCCCCATACCTTTGCCGCCGAAAGTGGCCGCGCCGCCGCATGGAGAAAATCACAGCATTCATTTGAATAGCCCGCGCGTATAGACACTCCCCCTTGCTCGGGATTGGACAGATCACGATCACCCATCCAATCCCGAACAAGGGGGAGTGTCTATACGCGCGGGAACACTAAAGCTATTCAAATGAAAGCTGCGATGTTCCCGCACGCCGTTTAACCCATGCGGCGGCTTTCGATGCGGCGGCTTTCGATGCGACGGCAGCGGCGGCGGGGGGGGGGGGGGAGTATTCTATTTAGGTATCGGGGGTATTTGCAGGAGTAAAAGTACTCCCGCAAATACTCGGTATCGGTATCGGGACACATTCAAGACCCTCTGCCTCACTCACAAATACACACAAGGAAAGGCTCCCCAATACTTATGTGAGAAAATAAAACAATACACCCCCCATCGCACTCTCCGATCATCAAACCAAAACCTCCTCTACATCCCCAAGTCCAATTACAAATCAAAGGGAGAATGAAGATTTGCAGTCCAAGGACCACGGCTGTGGAACGCTCTACCAACGACCATCCGCATGGAAGAAAACCATCGGGCCTTCAGGAAAAAACGTAAGACCCAACTCTTCTGAAGGATAAGGAAGACAACGGAAGGAACAAGCGCCTTGAGGCGATTTTGTTTGCATGTTCAGCGCAATACAAATGATTCACTCACTCAAAAGTGTAGGATGTTTAGACTTCTGTCCATGTAATAGGAGACCTGAATGAAGAAATCAACACAAATGGTTGGGGGTGCTTGGCCTGTAGTAACACATCTGGTTGGCACATCTGCCGTGAAGCACCGGGGTTCTCAGTTTAAATCTTAGACACTATGTGCATGGTTTTTCATGTTTTCCTTGGGCTTGTATGGGTTTCCTCCCACACCCAAAAGTAGGGGCGGATTGACCATTAGGGCAGTGGTCCCCAACCTTTGTGGCACCAGGGACCGCTTTTGGTGTAGCCACTTTTTTCAGGGCCCGGTGGGGAGGGGAGGTGGGTGACGTCATATAAGGAAGGAGGGTGGTTTGCAGAGTGTCACAACCCACCCTGCGCTGTAAAGGAGCACTGTAATATAAAGGGGCCTGCACTGTAAGGATTACACTCCCCTTTATATCATAGTGCCCTTTTGCAGTCATGGCCCCCCATCACAGTCCTCCCTTCAGTCATGGCCCCCCCATCACAGTCCTACCTTCAGTCATGGCCCCCCCCATCACAGTCCTCCCTTCAGTCATGGGCCCCCATCACAATCCTCCCTTCAGTCATGGCCCCCCCATCACAGTCCTCCCTTCAGACATGGCCCCCCCATCACAGTCCTCCCTGCAGTCATGGTCCCCATCACAGTCCTCCCTTCAGTCATGGCCCCCCATCACAGTCCTCCCTTCAGTCATGGCCCCCCATCACAGTCCTGCCTGCAGTCATGGTCCCCATCACAGTCCTGCCTGCAGTCACAGTCCCCATCACAGTCCTGCCTGCAGTCACAGTCCCCATCACAGTCCTGCCTGCAGTCATGGTCCCCATCACAGTCCTCCCTGCAGTCATGGTCCCCATCACAGTCCTGCCTGCACTCATGGTCCCCATCACAGTCCTGCCTGCACTCATGGTCCCCATCACAGTCCTGCCTGCAGTCATGGTCCCCATCACAGTCCTGCCTGCAGTCATGGTCCCCATCACAGTCCTCCCTGCAGTCATGGTCCCTATCACAGTCCTTCCTGCAGTCATGGTCCCCATCACAGTCCTCCCTGCAGTCATGGTCCCCATCACAGTCCTCCCTGCAGTCATGGTCCCCATCACAGTCCTCCCTGCAGTCATGGTCCCCTTCACAGTCTTCCCTGCAGTCATGGTCCCCATCACAGTCTTCCCTGCAGTCATGGTCCCCATCACAGTCTTCCCTGCAGTCATGGTCCCCATCACAGTCTTCCCTGCAGTCATGGTCCCCATCACAGTCTTCCCTGCAGTCATGGTCCCCATCACAGTATTCCCTGCAGTCATGGTCCCCATCACAGTCTTCCCTGCAGTCATGGTCCCCATCACAGTCTTCCCTGCAGTCATGGTCCCCATCACAGTCTTCCCTGCAGTCATGGTCCCCATCACAGTCCTCCCTGCAGTCATGGTCCCCACCACAGTCCTCCCTGCATTAATGCACCCCCCCCCCCTTCCCCAATCATAGTCCTCCTTGCAGTCATGCACCCCCTCCCCCCTCATATCACAGTCCTCCCTGCAGTTTTGCACCCCCTTCCAATCACAGTACTCCCTGCATAGTGCCAATCACCCGCTTGTTAATTTAAGTTTGGCAGCTCTCGCTCTCTGTCACGATCTGCAGCTGTCCCGCCCCCCTGTCTTGCTAATAGGCTGACATTGGCGGCCGCTCGGGAGACACACAGGACATACAGGCTGCTAACTATACTGCGGTCCGTGACGGGGCTCACCTTTTGCTCTCATGGCGGCCCGCTGGACAACAGGCCACGGACCGGTACTGGTCCACGGCCCGGAGGTTGACGACCCTTGCATTAGGGCACTCGGGCAATGCCCACCACCTGCTAAAATGCCTGCTCACCTCAAGGATGAGTATAAAACTCATAGACAGATCACTCCTTGTGTCAACCACGATCAACCCACTTTACCAATAGTAGTAATTCCTACAGTCCCCAGACTGCACCTCTGTGTGGGTAATCAACGTTTCAATTGTCTCCAAACACCACCTTCCTCCTTTCACTTTTTAATAATCTACTCCACTTATATTTCCAGGGGTTAAGGACATGAAACAAAAAACACAAGTACCATAGTGTTCTCTGCTTTTAAATTAATTTAAAAAGCCCCCCTAAAAAGTTACACTAATGCCCTGTACACATGATCGGTTCATCCGATGAAAACGGACCGATGGATTTTTTCATTAGCTATCCGATGAAGCTGACTTTCATCAGTCGTGCCTACACACCATCGGTTAAAAATCCAATCGTGTCCAACGCGGTGACGTAAAACACAACAACGTGCTGAGAAAAATGAAGTTCAATGCTTCCGAGTAGGGTTGTCCCGATACCACTTTTTTAGGACCGAGTACAAGTACCGATACTTTTTTTCATGTACTCGCCGATACCGAATACCGCGAAGAGCAGACGGGGACTTCAGCAGCCTGCAAGGTGCAGGTGGAGACTTCAGCAGCCTGCGAGGTTCAGACGGAGACTTCAGCAGCCTGCGAGGTTCAGACGGAGACTTCACCAGCATGTGACGAAGATGTGGGCAAGGATACCACAAAGGATAGGCACATACTAGTGGTAGGGGATTCAGTTATTGGAAGAATACAGAGAGCAATCCGTCACAAAGACCATTATCGCCAAACAGTATGTTGTTTACCGGGCGCTCGGGTTCAGAACATTGCATGGACAGATTATTGGATGGTGCTGGAAAGGACCCAATTGTCATGGTATATATCGGTACCAATGACAAAGTTAGAGAAAGATGGAGCGCCCTACAAAATGATTTCAGGGACTTGGGGGCCATATTGAAGAAAAGGTCCGCCAAGGCAATATTTTCTGAAATACTGCCTGCTCCTCGAGCCACACCACAGAGACAGCAAGAGCTTATGGTACTTAACAAGTGGCTGAGGAACTAGTGCAGGGAGGAGGGGTTTGGCTTCATGGCAAACTGGACTGACTTTTCAGGCCGTTACCATCATTATAGTAGTGACGGATTGCACTTGAATGAGAGGGGTGCAGCTTTCTTGGGAAGGAAGATGGTCAAAATGTTGGAAGAAAATTTAAACTAGGTGATGAGAAGAGGACGATTTGCTAGTGAATAAGAGAGAGGATCTTCATTTCAAGCCATCATGACAGGAATCCACTATGTCATCAATCTCCTAAAACATTCTTATAAGCAGCTTCTGAATCACCAACTATTAACGTAGCTGGACAAACAAGACAATTGGCTGTTCCTAGAAGACTCAACAAAAAGTTTGAGGGACCCTCCACGTGCTGTTGTCACCGCGCATACGATCCATACCCGGAAGATACGGGCTGTGTTTGCTAGCCGGCCGGCTACATTTTTCCATGCCTTTAAACGACCAATGTTTGTAAGTGCATTACTATTATTACTTTTTATATTAAATGAACGATTCACACTATGTGAGCCTTGTTGTTTCCTGCTTTATGGTCTTTGGGCACACGAGGAGATTGCCTACATCCAGGTGACTACAAGTGAGAGCCTTCCAGGATACATGTTTATATCTGAATGCTGTCTTTTTATCTTTATCTGGTAAGAGGCCATACATATATATGTGGTGGAGGTTCTCCTGTAAACACCTTGTCCGGAGTGTTTTGTTTTTATCATCATCACCTGGGAGTCTTCTATTACCTGAACCTTTGAATCTATCGATGGATTTTTTTATGTGTGAAAACTACTTAGAACTTTGAATCCAGTTCCAGTCTGTTTACATCATATTATGCAGGACTTTCTTATAAATATCTTTAATGTGTAGGTGTTTGACACACCACATTTGTTTATTTTCAGTTTTTAGCGCGATTTTTTCTGTTTACATATTGTCTTGGTGTAGTCTAACACTTTTTTTATCGCTGCTTTCCATACAATTGTGTTGTTTTTGAACGAGCGCTATATTTTTACCTCTACTATTGGTGGTAAACAGCCTGCTAGAGGGGAACCGAACCAAGCCCTCCAAAAGCTGCCAAGAGTGTAAATGTAGACATTATGCTTTAAGGATAATCAAAAATATAACACTCTAAAGTGAAAGGTAGAACAAAGGGAAAGTATGGAAGAGGGAGAGAGGGAGGAAAGGGGGGAGAAGGGAAGGTTGGAGGAAGAAGGGGGGTGAGGGTTTGGGGGGACCCCCACCCCCTTCCCTACCTGCAACCTTCCATCCCTTCTACTTTCCTCCCTCTCTGCCTCTTCCATACTCCCACTCCCCTTGTTCCCTTTAGAATGTGATATTTTTGATTAACCTTAAAGCATAATGTCTACATTTACACTCTTGGCAACCTTTGGATATGAGGCAGCTTTTGGAGGACTTGGTTTTGTTCCCCCGGGCCTAGCAGGCTGTTTACCACCAACATCTCAAGCATGTTTTAACAGGTGATATGTTTGAACCATGTATTGTCGATCGGCATAAAGAAATTGATTATGAAATTTGAAGGCCGGTATGTTTTTGAGGCATGTGTTGAACCGGCTATGAGGGGAGGTTGAAGGCCGGTATATTTTTGAGGCATGTGTTGGACTGGCTAAGGGGAGGTTGAAGGCCGTAAAGTTTTTGAGGCGTGTGTTGGACCGGCTAAGGGGAGGTTGGAGGCCGGTATGTTTTTAAGGCGTATGTTGGATTGGCTATAAGTAAAGGCCAGTATGTTTTTGAGGCGTGTGTTGGACCGGCTATAAGTGAAGGTTAAAGGCCGGTATGTTTTTGAGGCGTGTGTTGTACCGGCTATATAGGGAAGGCTGGAGGCCGGTATGTTTTTGAGGCGTGTTTTGGACTGGCTATAAGTGAAGGTTGAAGGCCGGTATGGTTTTGAGGCATGTGTTGCAGAGGCTATAAGGGGAGGTTGGAGGCTGGTATGTTTTTGAGGTGTGTGTTGGACTGGCTAAGGGGAGGTTGGAGGCCGGTATATTTTTGAGGCGTGTGTTGGACCGGCTATAAGGGGAGGTTGGAGGCCGGTATATTTTTGAGGCGTTTGTTGAACTGGCTATAAGTGGAGGTTGGAACTCTTCTTGTCTTCAGAGGTCGGAGAAGTCTTTCCAGCCTTTCTTAGGCTTTCTCTGCTGGGGAAATGAAAACTCTTCCCACCAGTGAGGTCCTTCATGGAGAAGTCCAAGGCCTCACTCACACGGTGGGTATGAATCTGTACCCTGTGTGATGGCTACGTTAACCCCAAAAAAGACATCCATGTAGGCGGACGCACCCTGGGTGCGTTCGGGGCCGTGCACCGGCACCCACACCCATGTCACAATTGGGTACAGTCACTGCACCCCAGTTGACAGCAATGGGACTGCCTACACGGGATGCTGGGAACACCTGTGCATCCCCATTCCGGTAAACACGGCCCTCCCATGGGGTACGGATTCATACCCCCCGTGTGAATGAGGCCTAACGGTGAATGGAATATTTACCTCCATTGTGTTGCTAATTAGGGGAACATTGTACCCCTCTTTATTGTTATTTGGGCGTGATTTATTATAGGAGTGTTATATATTGTAGTTTAGGAGAAGTTTGGATTTCTTCTGAAGGCACTTTAAATGAACATAAGTGATTTACCCTGCTCAGCGGGGGGCGGCCTTAGAGAACAGAGGCTGCATATGGGCAGCACAGAGGCTTAGTGATTCTGACCAGGACACTATCTGCTTGGAGTTTGCATGTTCTCCCTGTGCTTGCGTGGGTTTCCTCCGCGGTCTCCGGTTTCCTCCCACACTACAAAGACATGCTACTTTTGCGTTGGTAGTGCAGTGGTAAGCACAGCTGCATTCTAAGCAGCTGACCCGGGTTCGATTCCCGGCCAACGCCATCTCCAATACTTGGAGTCCTCAGAGAGAAAAGCGCTATACAAGGTCAATGCTGAGTATAGATTAGCGGTGGAATAAAGAATGAAGAGAACGTGTGGAATGTTTGAGGAAGAAAACGTTCCCCTAGAATCTATAGAAGGAGAACCCAGCAACTGATAGAATTACTGCGATTTCCGGAATTGCCGCAAAATCGCGCGACACGCTTGTGATCCCGTTACTTTCAATGGCACCCCAATCACGGGATAATATTGTCACCTGACAAATCACACAAACAAAATGACGGGACGCCTGTTTCCCAAAAGCAGTTCTGCGATTTGTCAGGCGACAATCGCGGCAAAAATCACGCCTCGATTGGGGCGATACTGAAAGTAAGTGGATCGCATACTCCACCCAGTGGGAATATTACACCCCTCAACTGTCTAGATTTACATTCAAGTTTCAAATACAAAAATCCTTCATTGCTGCAGACCTCAGCACACGCCATGTGTGATGTAACCACTTATAGACCACAATAAATATATACAGCATCTCACAAAAGTAAGTCCACCCCTCTGTGTGCGGCAGATCACATACAGCATGTCACAAAAGTAAGTACAACCCTCGCATTTGTGTAAATCTTTTCTTGCATCTTTTCATGTGACAACACTGAAGAAATGACACTTTGCTACAATGTTGTGTAGTGAATGTACAGCTTGTATAACTAATAGACATGTGCATTTGTTTTCGTTAGAATGCATTTTCGTCCGAAAATCTGTTTTTTTCGTTATCGTTTTAACAAACGATAACAAAAGCGCAAGAAGCGAAAACCGTAAGATCCGACATAAAAAATGCTTTATTTTCGTTTTCGTTGCGGTAAAAATTTGATATAGAGAGATTCGACATTATAGGGAAAAGATTCGACATTATAGGGAAAAGATTCGACATTATAGAGAAAAGATTCGACACTATAGAAATAATAGATTCGACATTACAGAGAATAGATTTTGATTTATGAGAAAATAGATTCGACATTATTACTAGTCATACAACATTAGAATTCTTGTAGGCGGAATATTCGAACGGAAATGTACGATTTGACGTAAAGATTCGACGTTCCGTCAAATATTTTTTTGACCATTCGACAGAAACCAAGTATTATTGGATTTTCGGACGAAAGCTATTCCCCAACGAAAAACGAAATAAATCAAAACGATTTTCGGGAGTAACTAAATAAATTTATTTTCCAAACGAAAACGAAAAAACAAAATATTCCAGTCTGCACATGTCTAATAACTAATGGCTGTATTTTGAGTTCTTTATGTCTAAGAGCCAGTTCACACTGGGGCGACTCGTCAGACGACTCAGCCGTCTGACAAGTCGCGTCCCATTCTATTCACCAGAACCGTTCTAATAGGAGCGACGCAAGTCGCTCCGACTTAGAAAAAGGTTCTTGTACAACTTCGGGGGAGACTCGGGGCAATTTGAATTGACTTCTATATAGAAGTCATTTTGCTAATTGCCTCTGAAGTCGTCCCTGAAGTCGTGCCGCCCCAGTGTGAACCGGCTCTGAATCTGAAGAATTTTATACAGGACAGTCAATGGAAGAAAGTGTAGAACTCTTGTCATTTGGAAGCTCAACCAGCCAAAAGTAAAAGGTGTATCACAAAACTGAGCACATTGACTGAAACTAGACAAAAATACCTACGTTTTGATTTATAAACAAGTCTTGTGGGCGTAAGAGCAATTTATAGAGAAGGAACCAAGATCATTTTTTTAAAGCTCTGTACTGTAGCGATGACATCATCCACTCTAACCAGCCCCAGAGACACTGTTAAATCGATAACATTTTCTAAAATGATCACTAAACTTAAACAACTTTTTCACAAAAACTGCTAAAGATATCAAACTGAAAAGATATAGCCGGATAGCTGAATATTTTGTGAATGTTTTAAAGTTTGTTTGGCGTCTGTAGGTGAAAGTATGAAGGAGCTGAAACTTTTCTTAGAGGTAGAATGTTTTAATGATTTGAAGCTTGTTCTCATTGACTTCAATGTTAAAAAAAAAAAGTGACTAAAAGCTTAATATTTTAAAAAGTATAAATAGTACAAAAAAAGTTGAAGAACTCCCATCATTAGCTGAAAGAGCTGAAAATTTTAAAAGTTGAATGGTCTTAATAGCTGAAAGTATGCAGAAGTTACGCAGAGCCAAAAAACATACGGAATAGAATTAAGATTAAAATTGAGAATAATAAAAAACGAATAACAATACTGGGAATGCTATATAAAGCATTCCCACTAATAAAAAACGAATAAAAATACTGGAAATGCCATTAATCATTCCCACTAATAATAAAAAACGAATAACAATACTGGGAATGCTATAAATAGCATTCCCACTAATTAAGAAGAATAAAAAACGAATATCAATACTGGGAATGCTATTGAGCATTCCCACTCAATATATTAATACTGGGAATGCTATTTATAGCTTGGCTCCTAATGTGGGGGGTTTTCTGCTATATAAGCAAGTTTATTGCAGCTGTAAGTCACCCTTTGATAACGTGTAATGACACGAAACGCATCAAGGAAGATTTTACTGCTGCTATCTATGTCTATATGCGCTGTGTACTACCTCAAAATTGTAAGTGCATTAGTCTATTAAATTTTTAATCTTTTATTACGGTATCACACTATGTTGCTCCTCCTTTTTCCTTCTCTGATATTGTGACTGCAAATACTGTCGAGATTTGGCCATACACCGTTATTGTGGGTATCCTTATCGGTCTGGACAAGATTGGTTATCCTACATTTGAAGAGATTCCTAGGACACCTGTATACTTTAAGCCTGTCTGACTCACAAAGCGTACGCTTCTCTGAGTCTGACATCTCTGGTAAGCCTACATCTTTACTGGTGGAGGGTTTTCTCACATTGGAATCACATTGGAATTGATCCATCACCTTACCATAGTCTTCTGGAACTTTATCACATTCTTCTGGAACTCTATTTTTTACAGTTATTCCAGTGGATATATTTGTTTTTTTCATCTTTGTTACGGACATTTCTCACTTGGTGCACAAATTTTTTGTATAATTTGTTACTAACTTTATATATTACTTATTATGTGTTGCAATTGCACGTCAGTATAATTGCACTTTTCATATTTGTTTAGCGCGACACTTTCTTTTTACATTTTGTTTACTTTTGCTTTTATCATACAACCGTGTCAGCAGCTTTAGAATATTGTTATTAGTAGCGCGGTGTTATGCACCATACATTTATTTATAGCATTCCCACTAATGAGAAGTGATAAGAGTCTTCTTACCTTCACTTGCTGTTCCAGGCCTTGTAACATCGTCTTCCTCCCAGCTTGGTCTATTATTCCGACACGCACATGGACTACGCCATTTACTGGTTCTCCATACACAAATCTAAACCAATCACAAAAGAGCAAATCAGTAAATGATTCGAATCAGGATCACTTCACCTAATTCACTAAGCCAAGTAAAAATATATGAGGCAAAAATAAATTTCATTTAGTTTAGTAAAAGAGGTGAAGCCGTGCAGACAATCATATATCAGTGGCGGCCCGTCCATAGGGGGCGCAGGGGCGCTTCAATGGCTATAGAGTCATTGAAGCGTCATGCCAATGCAAGCAGGCAAGACGCTTCATTTGCAGGGTTTTTTTTAAGCTCTGTGGCTATGTGCTTTGCGCCACGAGCCAATCACAATCCAGTGTCTCCATTCTCTCACTCCAATTGGGTCTTGCTGCTTCCTCTCTGCAGAAGGAAATGGGTGGTGCTTTCCCCAGGGCAGTGTTACTTTTGTTTTTGGCTCCAAAAGGAATCTAAGGTAAGTAACTTATTTAAAACACTTTATTTGTCTGAGTCTCATTGTCTGTCCTGTCCAGTGTCACTGCCCACCCCATCCATGACCTTGTGCTGTATGCTCAGCCTGTACTGTGGTCGGGCTGGAGGAAGGGGAACAGAGAGCCGTGCTTCACATCTCCTGTATGTGTGTGAGGGCTTAGAGTACTGCGTCCTGCTGCAGCTGTGCTTAACAGATCTCTTATCTCTGTCTGTCTCTATCTGCTCCCCTCCCCCCTCTCTCTCTCTCTCTCTCTCTCTCTCTGTGTCTCTCTCTGTATCTATCTATCTCTGTATCTATCTATCTATCTCTGTATCTCTGTATCTATCTATGTCTGTATATATCTATCTCTGTATCTATCTATATCTCTGTATCTATCTATCTATCTATCTATCTATCTATCTATCTATCTATCTATCTATCTATAGATCTATATCTATCTATCTATCTATCTATCTATCTATCTATCTATCTATCTATCTATCTATCTATCTATATATCTATCTCTGCATCTCTCTATCTATCTCTGTATCTATCTATCTATCTATCTATCTATCTATCTATCTATCTATCTATCTATCTATCTATCTATCTATAGATCTATATCTATCTATCTATCTATCTATCTATCTATCTATCTATCTATCTATCTATCTATCTATCTATCTATATATCTATCTCTGCATCTCTCTATCTATCTCTGTATCTATCTATCTATCTATCTATCTATCTATCTATCTATCTATCTATCTATCTATCTATCTATCTATCTATCTATCTCTGTATCTATCTATCTATCTATCTATCTATCTATCTATCTATCTATCTATCTATCTATCTATCTATCTATCTATCTATCTATCTATCTATCTATATCTCTGTATCTATCTATCTATCTATCTATCTATCTATCTATCTATCTATCTATCTATCTATCTATCTATCTATCTATCTATCTATCTATCTATCTATCTATCTATCTCTGCATCTCTCTATCTATCTCTGTATCTATCTATCTATCTATCTATCTATCTATCTATCTATCTATCTATCTATCTATCTATCTATCTATCTATCTATCTATCTATCTATCTATCTCTGTATCTATCTATCTCTGTATCTATCTATCTATCTATCTATCTATCTCTGCATCTCTCTATCTATCTCTGTATCTATCTATCTATCTATCTATCTATCTATCTATCTATCTATCTATCTATCTATCTATCTATCTATCTATCTATCTATCTATCTATCTCTGTATCTCTGTATCTATCTATCTATCTATCTATCTATCTATCTATCTATCTATCTATCTATCTATCTCTGTATCTCTGTATCTATCTATCTATCTATCTATCTATCTATCTATCTATCTATCTATCTCTGCATCTCTCTATCTATCTCTGTATCTATCTATCTATCTATCTATCTATCTATCTATCTATCTATCTATCTATCTATCTATCTATCTATCTATCTATCTATCTATCTATCTATCTATCTATCTATCTATCTATCTATCTATCTATGTCTCTCTCTCACTCTCTCTCTGTCTATCTGTCTGTCTATCCAATTATCTATCTATCTGTCTGTCTGCAGGTTCCATTGTCTGCTAATGACGTTGCCGGAGGGGGGGGGGGGGGTTGGCTGGGGTTTTGTTTGCGCCCCCCAAAAAAATGGAGCACCAGCCGCCACTGAATCATATATGTGGAATAATCGCTTTTAAAAAAAAAATTTACCTGCACGCGATTGGGTATTCTGTGCAAAGTGAAATAAGGTACTTAATTTGCGGAGGCGGGAGGGAGTGGATAGGAGGGAGTTAAAATGTCAGGGTGAGGATCAGCTTTACAGTATACAGTTGAACCTCGGATTACGAGCATAATCCGTTCCAGGAGTATGCTCGTAATTCAAAGCACTCGCATATCAAAGCAAGTTTTCCCATTGAAGTCAATGTTCCGCATTGACTTCATTGGGATGCAATACCGAATGCGGCCAGAGGTGGGGGGCGCCAGAGAGCGCCAAAAATGGCTGAAAAGGCCCGAGGACACTTGAGCTCGTTTCCTGCGCCCCCTTACCTCAGGCCAAATCATGTACTGCAGGCCAATGTTCAGCTTTTCTTGGCTCCTGCGCCCCCGTACCTCAGGCCAAATGAGGTACTGCAGGCCAATGTTCAGCTTTTCTCGGCTTCTGCGCCCCCGTACCTCAGGCCAAATGAGGTACTGCAGGCCAATGTTCAGCTTTTCTTGGCTCCTGCGCCCCCGTACCTCAGGCCAAATGAGGTACTGCAGGCCAATGTTCAGCTTTTCTCGGCTTCTACGCCCCCGTACCTCAGGCCAAATGAGGTACTGCAGGCCAATGTTCAGCTTTTCTCAGCTTCTGCGCCCCCGTACCTCAGGCCAAATGAGGTACTGCAGGCCAATGTTCAGCTTTTCTTGGCTCCTGCGCCCCCGTACCTCAGGCCAAATGAGGTACTGCAGGCCAATGTTCAGCTTTTCTCGGCTTCTGTGCCCCCGTACCTCAGGCCAAATGAGGTACTGCAGGCCAATGTTCAGCTTTTCTCGGCTTCTGCGCCCCCGTACCTCAGGCCAAATGAGGTACTGCAGGCCAATGTTCAGCTTTTCTTGGCTCCTGCGCCCCCGTACCTCAGGCCAAATGAGGTACTGCAGGCCAATGTTCGGCTTTTCTCGGCTCCTGCGTCCCCGTACCCCAGGCCAAATGAGGTACTGCAGGCCTATTTTCGGCTCTGCTTGGCTTCTGTGCCCCGTACCTCAGGCCAAATGAGGTACCGCATGCCTATTTAGCTTGATGTCTGCTCGTCTTGCGAGTCAACACTTGCAAACCGAGTCAGAATTTAAAAAAAAAGTTGCTCTCAAACCAAGTTACTCTTAGGCCCCTTTCACACTGAGGAGTTTTTCAGGCGGTTTAGCGCTAAAAATAGCACCTAAATACTGCCTGAAAAACTTGTGCACTGCATTCTCAATGTGAAAGCTCGAGAGCTTTCACACTGAGACGATGCGCTGACAGGAGAAAAAAAAATCTCCTGCAAGCAGCGTCTTTGGAGCGGTGAGAGGAGCGGTGTGTATACCGCTCCTCCCCATTGAAAGCAATAGGACACCGCGGTAATACCGCCAGCAATCCGCCTCTGAAGAGGCAGATTGCTGGCGGTATTAACTTTTTTTTCAGCAGCTAGCAGGGGTTAATACCGTACCGCTAGCGGCCGAATTCTGCGGCAATTCTGACGGTATAGCGCCGCTAATTTTAGCGGCGCTATACCGCCACCGCACGTCCTGCCCCAGTGTGAAAGGTGCCTAAAACCGAGGGTCCACAGTATGTGAATTCTCCCCTTATAATACAATCCATTCAATTTAAAATAGAAATGAAAGGTAAAACATTTGTGTATACAAATAAAAAAACATTATAAATACTTTTTTTTTCTTTTACATAAATGATCACATACCCTGTGTTCTCAACTGCATTAGTTACTCATAGAGCTGGGGAAGTAGAAACAGCAGTCCACTAGTCTTCTCAAAGAATGGCTGTGCAGGGAGCATGTTAGCAGGTGTCTAATCATTGGAGTTCCCGACAGAAAACTGACCACCCTGTGCTATCATGCCTAGTGTGGTCAGTTTTCAATAGGAAAGCAGAGGGACCGGCCATAACACCAGGGATTTCACACAGGATACGTTTTCATACACGCATATGATACAGCAGGCACATATCAGGAGTATGACATGCTGGGTTTGCATATTCTTCAAAGTTGACGAGGGGGGGAAATATCATTCCCAACCAGGCACAGCCTGCTTTTTTTGTAAATGGAGTACTTATTCCAACAGGAGTACAACATGCATACAAGTACAACCATTGTAATGTTGACTAGAACTTTGAGAATAACTTTGAGAGTACCTGCAAACACACGGGCGGTTGATTTACTAGTCTGGTGAAGCTCTTTATAGAAGCCAATCAGCTTACAATTTTTTTTTTAACCACTTAAAGACCTTAGGTGTTTTTCAGTTTTGGTGTTTGCAAGACTAAAACATTTTTTTCTGCTAGAAAATTACTTAAAACCCCCAAACATTATATATATATTTTTTTAACACCCTAGAGAATAAAATGGCGGTCATTGCAATACTTTTTGTCACACCGTATTTGCGCAGCGGTCTTACAAGCGCACTTTTTTTGGAAAAAATACACTTTTTTGAATTAAAAAATAAGACAACAATAAATTTGGCCCAATGTTTTTATATATTGTGAAAGATAATGTTACGCCGAGTAAAATGACACCCAACATGTCACGCTTAAAAATTGCGCCCGCTCGTGGCATGGCGTCAAACTTTTACCCTTAAAAATCTCGATAGGCGACGTTTAAAAAATTCTACAGGTTGCATTTTTTGAGATACAGAGGAGATCTAGGGCTAGAATTATTGCTCTCGCTCTAACGATCGCGGCGATACCTCACGTGTGTGGTTTGAACACCGTTTTCATATGCGGGCGCTACTCGCGTATGCGTTCGCTTCTGCGCGCGAGCTCGTCAGGACGGAGCGCTTTAAAAAAAAATTTGTTTGTTTTCCTATTTATTTTTAGTTATTTTAACATTTTTTACTTTGAAAAAAAGAAAAAAAAATTGATCACTTTTATTCCTATTACAAGGAATGTAAACATCCCTTGTAATATAAAAAAGCATGACAGGTCCTCTTAAATATGAGATCTGGGGTCAAAAAGACCTCACATCTCATATGCAGGCCTAAAAGGAAAAAAAAATAAAAAAAAATTTACTGTCATTTTTTAAATGACAGAAAAATAAAAATGTCTCTTTAAGACGCTGGGCGGAAGTGACGTTTTGACGTCACTTCCGCCTAGCGCTGCTGTGGGTCGGGCGAGGGACATTTTTCCCTCACTCGCATCCCCACCGAGGAGCCGCATGGACCCGATCGCCTCCGCCGCTACCGACGGCAACGGTAAGAGGCGGAGAGCACGGGAAAACGGCGGGAGGGGGGGGCACCTCTCCGGCACCGATAACGGCGATCTCGCAGCAAATCCACCGCAGAGACCACCGTTATTGTGTACAGGATCCTGCACTGAAGAGATGGATATCTCGGTTGTGGCAGCAGCTGCTGCCGTTACCGAGATATCCATCTTTAAAAAGAGGACAGTGCAGGGTCCTTAAGTGGTTAATTATCAAAGCTTAATTGAACAAGCTGAAGTTAGAAGCTGATTGGCCACCATGCACAGCTGCACCAGATCTTACACTCTTAGTAAATCAGCCCCAATGTAACAATTTTTTATTACATTATATTGCTCTTATTAGCACACTAACACAAATGAACACATTGATTACCTGGCCTCCACTTTGATTCTAAATTGTGCTTTATTTATCTGGAAATACGGGAGTTCAGGTACAATCTTCACTTCAAAATTTGGAAGAACTGGCAAAACAGATGTTAATAAATAAAAAAAAAGAGAAAAATAAATTGTAAATTGGTACTAAAGTCTTAAAGTGAAGTATAAACAAATACTTAAGGGGTTGTAAAGGTTTGTTTTTTATTTTTTAAATACCGTATTTATCGGCGTATAACACGCACCCTAATTTTAAAGTGGATGTAAACCCAAAAAAAAAATTTTTGTCACAATGTAGAGTATAAGATTTCCTATCATCTGTGCCCAGTCTTGCCACACAGAGTTAATCCAGATCTGAGTAATCCTCTTTTATTGTTCAATGAAAATTAACAGCCTTCCAGATAAAAACCTGTCGAAATAAAAAGTCTGTTTCTCTGTTCCTGCTTTGAGTGACAGGTTATTTTCATATCTAGCTTGGACACGTTTATCATATGATAGAAAATCTTATACTCTAAATTGTAACATAAAAAAAAAAAAGAATTTGGTTTACATCCACTTTAAGATGGAAGTTTCAGGAAAAAAACTTTCCACAGCCCCCCTGCGTATAAAACACAGGCACAGTTTACCCTCTATTTTCAGGGTAAAAAAGTGAGTGTCATACGCCAATAAATACAGTAGGTTCCTTTAAAGCGGAGGTTCCCCCAAATAACATGCAGGGCTGGACTGTGACAGAAATTTGGCCCTGGACTTCATCCAGACTGGCCCACTTTGACAGGTCGCTCCCATGGCTGCCGGACAAGGGAGAGACAGAGGAGCGGAGGGGGCGGCGGTCCGCTGTCACTGAAGCCAGCCCACTGAGCCATCAGCCCACCGGGAAACTCCCTGTAGTCCCAATGGCCAGTCCATCCCTGATAACATGTATATAACATTACATTTTGTATACCTCAAACATGTACACTATGCTGTTTTTTTTTGGGGGGGGGGTGTACATACGGTATTATCCCTATTTTCCACCTGGCTTCCGGGTTCTCACTCCCGCGGGAGTAGGCGTTCCTATGCAGAGGCGCAGTGTCATGTGGGACTTCGCCCAGATGATTGCTGTGCCTGAGAAAAACGTTCTCCCGGCGGATAAGGCACGTCACGATTTTCTGTAACTAGCCGAACTGCGAGACGGCTCTATACGGCGCCTGCGCAGTCAGTTCTACATGGCTCCTAGTCGGTGAGCAGGCGCCGCATAGCGCCGTATAGAGCCGTCTCGCAGTTCGGCTATTTTCGGAAACTCGTGACGGGCCTTATCTGCCGGGGGGAAGTTTTTCTCAAGACGTCAATCATCTGGGCCATAGGTGGCAAACACAAGGCCCGAGGCCATTTCATGTGGCCCTCGCACCTCTCCTGCAGCTGAGCTCCAGCCCTCCTCTGATCCTACTCCAGACCCTTACTTTCTGCTTTCAAGCAATGCATCCAGCTTCTTCCCAGCAGCAGCATAAGGAAAGGGGGGTGCACTGTGATGTAAGAGAGAGTGGGGGACTCAACTTCTGATGGTGGGGGGCTCTTGACATCTAATGTAAAGGGGAGGGGATGCGCTGGACATCTAATCTTACAGATACAACCGGCCCTTTGCGGGCAATCATAATGCTGATGCGGCTCACAATGAAATTGAGCTTGACACACCTGATCTGTGCGAAGTCCCAGATGACATTGCGCCACTGCACAGGAACGCCTACTCCCGCGGGAGCGAGTACCCAGAAGCCGGGTGGAAAAAAGCAATAATACCGTATGTACACCCCAAAAAAAAAATTGAATACTGTACATGTTTGAGGTATACGGAATGTAATGTTATATACTTGTTTTTTGGGTGAACCTCTGCTTTAAGCTTGTGCATTTTTGTTTGACTTACCTTTTCCTTCGATTTCCCTTCTAAATGATTTTCTTCTTTGTCTGAATTTTTCACTTCCTGTTTCTCCTCAGTTAGGCTCCATTTACACCTAGGCGTTTTTACGCCTGAAGCGCGACGCTACAATACGTCGGAGGGTCGAAAGTACATTATTCTCTATGGAGACTGTTCACATCTCCTAACGCAGAACGCCGTACGCCGATAGAACGCCAAACGCCGACTTTCAAACAAGTCCCGGACCCTTTTTCGACACGCGTATCGGGCGGCTTCGGCGTTTGGCATAGCCGATAATGACAGTAAAAAAAACCTTATTTTTTGTCGCCGCAAATGGCGGTACTTACGCCGCAAATCGCCTATGCAAAGGTGTGAATGCAGCCTAAGCTTGCCCTCATCATGCGAGCGGTGGTTAGTCAGCCAGAACAGCTTACTTAACAGCTTACTGAACACCTTACTGAGGTGGAACAGGAAGTGAGAAATTCAGACAATGAAAACAAAGAAAAAAAAACATTTAAAAGGGAAATGGAAGGAAAAGGTAAGATGCACGAGCTTAAAGGAATCTATTTAGAAAATAAAAAACAAATCTTTACAGCCCCTTTAAGGATAAATAAATATACTCAAGTAGTATTAACAAAGCAGTCTTTTCTTTTCAGGGTCCCTCTGTTACATTGTTTTTCTTATCTGTTGATATGGCAGGTAAGTCTGTTATTTTTCAATTTTCTTTAACCGCTTGCCGACCGCCGCACGACTTTTTACTTTGACAGAATGGCACAACTGGGCAAATGGGCGTATATATACGTCCCCTTTAATTTGCCAGCCGTGTGCCCGCGGGACCCGTGGACTCGATGTCCACCGGTGTCCCGCAATCGGGTCACAGAGTTGAAGAATGGGGAGAGGCAAGTGCTATAAAAATTCACTGATTACTGTAAAAATGACACTGCCAGTGAAGGGGTTAACCTGTAGGGGGCGCTGAAGGGGTTAATGTAGTAATATTAATATAGATGTGTTGGTATTTAAAATATTGTGTTATACGAGAAAGACAGGCTGACATTCAGTTCATCTTGTCACAGAGAATATACTCCCGGTATTCTCTCTGTATGAGTATAGGGGCGCAGGTAGAAATCTGAATTACTCTGTTGGACTTTGTATCATCTGTGGACTTTGGACTTTATTCTGTATTGAAGTTGTTGAATTAAAAATGTGCGTTCTCTGGAGGACCTGTGTTGCTGCGAGAACAATTTACAAACATCATACTAGACACTATACTATATAGACTATACACGCTAAATATCTAAAGGCTACAGTTAAGTGTTACCCCGTTCTTCCTAGTGACGTGTCACTGATCGTCTGTTCCCTGTCATCGGGAACAGCTATCAGTGATGTGTCACGGTAAGCCACGCCCCCTAAAAGTTAGAAGTACTCCCTAGGTAACACTTAACCCCTACAGGTTAATCCCTTCACTGCCAGTGTCATTTTTACAGTAATCAGTTCCTTTTTCTTAGCACTAATCGCTGTAAAAATGACAATAGTCCTAAAATGGTGTCAAAAATGTCCGATGTGTCCGCCATAATAATGTTGCAGTCACGATAAAAATCGCTGATCGCCGCTATTACTAGTAAAAAAAAAAGAATATTATGAAAAATGCCATAAAACTATCCCCTATTTTGTAAACACTATGGCCCAGATTCACGTACATCTGCGCATTATTGGACCGGCGTAGCGCACCGCCTTTACGTTAGACTTGCGCAATTTTGCCGCGTAATCACCCTATTCTCGTAGCTTTTGCGCAGGAAATTGCGCATACGCAACGTTTTTCCAGAGGCGTAAGGAGGAGTAATACAAATTGGGAAGGACGTGGGCGTGTTACATTGAAATGAGCCATGACCCCATGCAAATGAAGGGCTGGCCGGCTCGCGCATGCGCGCTTGAAGGAGACCATGGTCAGCTCCGCTGTGCGCATGCTCACAACTCGGGAGCGGCGCAATCAGTGAAATTGGAAATGGACTAGGGCAACTTTGTGAACTACGCAGACAGCATAAATAGACACACACAAATGCACTTCCTTTGCAAAAGTACATCCCTTTGTATCCCTCTCTACAGCAAGGTGCTTTTGTTTGTTTGTGACGTGTCTTTGAGATATTTGGGGACTGTTTTGCAGAGTGATTTTTGTCTTTTATGTGTTTTCTTTGTTGTTATTTTGTTTAAATTATATTTTTGCTGGGCATTTTTTTTTTTTGCTCGTCATTTATTTAATTTTTTTGGTTCTGTTTGTGTATGATTTTGGAATGTGGGGGTTATTCCTGCGGGAAAAGGGGTGTCACCCTCATTTGTGGTGGAGAAGTGATCCCCAGGTCTGTGTGAATGGTGTATGAATGTACAGTGACATAATTGGAGCCTTGACGTGGCGTTGCAGCTCACAAGTCCTGCATGGTGGACTGGTGCCAATCCAATGTGATGAGGATGTGGGGTGTGTGTGCTAGGGACCACAGTGGTGTGCATGCATGCATTCTCATTGTGCCATGATTAATGTGTGTGTTTAACGTGCAAAGATGCATAATGTGAGCTGGCATGAGATGGGGTCATGAGATGGGGTCCCAGTGCATATGCAGTCACCTTGAAGGGAAAAGACAGGAGGATGTTAGTAGTGCATGTGCCCCTTGTGATGTGTGCATCATGGGGGGGGGGGGGGGCAGTCATGCCTGCCACCCATGTCACTCACCAACCAGCCAGCTGTCCCCATACATGTTCTGTTCGAAATCTGTGGGGATGGGGCTCTGATTGTATATGTAGCTGTCATGGGTGTCATGGGTAGTGCCATGTGTTGGGCTGCTGATGTCCTCCTGCAAGGTTGTGGTAATTCCAGGATGGCATGAGGGGTGAATCTGAAGATGCGAGACACCTCAGAATCACTCATGCCAAAGATGACTATGCGTGTGTGATATATCAAGTGAAGAGTGAGGGGCTTGTATCAGATAAGAATATTGTATTAGATTAGATTAAATTGTAAATTTTATATAAGCAAATAAAAAAAAAAAAAAAAAAACATCTCCCGTGCCCTCCTTAGTGCCCTCCTCAGTGCCCTCATCCTTCTTTGTTCATCTAAAGTCAGTAGTATAGCTATGTGCGACGATGCCCCTGGCATGTTGGCATACAGATTGTTGAGCAACACGTGTGACTGCTGAACTCCTCACTAACAGTGTTGCTTTATCTGACAAGTAGACTTTTTTTCTTTTTTTAGACCAGCTTTTAGCAGCTCTAATTTTAGACAGGACATTTTGCTGTTGCGCACACCGCGTAGCCTGCGCAGCAACAACGTTTTTTTGTGGATCCCCGCAACTCCCTCATTAGCATATTTGACTAGCAAATCAATGGTGTGTCTATCGCAATTTTGCGCGGAAGGATGCGCCAGTCTAACGAAATTACGCGGGACAAAAAAAAGGAAATTTTTTGCGTATCTCGTTCTGGGGATGCCGCGCAACGAAACGCACGCGCACATTTAGACTTACGCACGCGCATCTCCTGTTGCGCAGGCGTAATCGCTCTGTGAATCTGGGCCTATAAATTTTGCGAAAACCAATCAATATACGCTTTTTGCGTTTTTTTTTTTTTACAAAAATATGTAGAAGAATACATATCGCCCTAAACTGAGGAAATTTATTTTTTATATATATATTTATGGTGATATTTATTATAGCAAAAAGTTATTTTTGTTTATAGCGCAAAAAATAATCAAATACCACCAAAAGAAAGCACTATTTGGGGGAAAAAAATACGTCAATTTTGTTTGGGAGCCACGTCGCACAACCGTGCAATTGTCAGTTAAAGCGACGCAGTGCCGAATCGCAAAAAGTGGCCCGGTCTTTGGCCCGCCAAATGGTCCGGGGCTTAGGTGGTTAATAGACCAAGCTGTCTAGCAAAAGTGGCAGTTAGAGTGTTGTTAAACAATGATCAGCTTTTATTAATAAATGTGTTGTAAATCCTTTTTTCCAAAAGGAAAAAAAATGGTTCCTGCAAGAGCTGGTTTACACTTGCTTCAAAATTTGATATTTGATATTTGATTTTTTTAAAGCACTAAACATGTGCACTGCCGAACAATTCATTCATTTTCGTTTGGAAATTCTGAATTCTGAATTTTCAAATTTTTAGAAATTCGAAATTCGAAAATTTGAAATCTTGGAAATTTGAAAATCCGAAAATTTGAAAATCTGAAAATAAAAAAAAAAAAATTAATTTGAAAATACTAAAATAAGAAAGAAAATCTGTAAAATTCAAAAGAACAAAAATCCAAAATGATATCTAACTTACTAATAACAACTAACTATTCAATTATAGGTATTGGAATTTGCTTTATCTGAAGTTAAGGATTATGCAAAATAACAAATGGAACGGAACAAAATAATAATAAATAATAATAAAAAGTTTTTATTATTATTATTGTTATTTATTATTATTAACTTGTTACGTTCCATTTGTTTCGATACGGCATTCGTTATTTCTGATAATTCGTAACTTCGGATAAATTCATATTCTTTACGTTCATTAACAGGCAAATATGAAAGGAAATTCCAATGCCTATAATCGAATAGTTAGTAATAGTTAAGTTATTATTAGTTAGGTAGTATTTCAGATTTCAGGTTTCGGAAATTAAAAAATTCTGAAATTAAAAAATTCTGAAATTCTGAAATTTTGGAATGAACAAATTTGTAAAAATTTGTTAAAAAACCAATTTGCAACTAAATAAATTTCACATGTCTAAAAAAAAACTGTGAATGCCAATACAATCACCTCTCACTAAATAAAATTGTAAGCTTATAGTCCTGTTCACACATTGTGCGCAGATTTTTAGGTGCTTCAAAGCATTTCCAAAGCCTCTATAGAAGTCTATGACAAGGAAACCGGAAAGACATCATCTGCAGTGACTTCCGATTCATGTGTATATATTCTGAATCACATCTGGTGTACAGAATTGAGCAGCAGGAAGTTGAGCGGTCCCGGCCCCTTACCACGTGATCAGCTGTTAGCCAATGACAGCTGATCACGTGTTTAAAACAAAACTAATCGTTTTTTTTTCCTCGCGCTGACAGCGCAAGGAGAAAAAAAAGCCGGTCACCGGCTGCTGAGTGAGGGACATTGGTTAGTACCACCTATCAATGCCCATCACTGCCACCTAGCAATGCCCACCAGTGGTGTCAGTCAATGCCTTATCAGTGCCACCTAGCAGTGCTGTCTATCAATGTCACCTACCGGTGCTGATCAGTGCCCATCATTGCCACCAATCAGTGCCTATTAATGCCACCTATCAATGCCACCTATTAGTGCCAATTCTCAGTGCCCACCACGGCCACCTATCAATGCCCTTCAGTGCCACCCATCAGTGCCACCTCTCAGTGCCCACCAGTGCTGCCTATCAGTGCCCACCATTACCGCCTTATCGGTGCCCATCAGTGCAGCCCATCGGTGCCGCCTATTGGTGCCCATCAGGGTAGCCTCATCAGCGTACATCAATGAAGGAGAAAAATTACCCATTTGCAAAATGTTATAACAAAATATAAAACGGTTTTGTGTTTTTTTTTTTTTTTTTAGCAAATAATAAAAACCTTAGAGGTGATCAAATACCACCAAAAGAAAGCTCTATTTGTGGGAAAAAAATGTTTTGGTATCCTCAGTGTATGTTGCTGTGTCTTTCTGATCTTACCATATTTTTTCACTTCAAATTCAGTGGTGAAGTTTGATTCTGGAGCGGAGGTAAAATACGCGGATATTCGCCACACTCCCGTCCTGAGAGAGAAAAACATAAAAATGACAGTTGTATTCAAACCAAAAACTAAACTAAAATGTTTTCCTTTAGTGATCCTTTAATACTGCAGCCAGGGGCGGACTGACAACTCATGGGGCCCCCGGGCAATAGAAGATTATGGGCTTTCAGATGGCCACCAAGCCAGGTGGCAGTACAGAGGCGGGGGAGCTAAAATCTCAGGATTTAAAAATGTAGATGTAAAAAAAAAACACAGATTTTTACATACTGTCCCTGGTTTTAATGAGCCTGGCAACCCTGATGGGGCCCCCTAGTGGCATGGGGCCATCGGGCAGTGCCCGCGTTCCTCAATGGTCAGTCCGCCCCTGACTGCAGCTTACCAGTTCTTAGGTGAGATGGCTGCATTCGTTTTTTCTCTTCTTTTTTTTTCTTTTATCTGGGGATCCAGCCAGTGAGTCTTATTTTTCAACTTCTTTTAACAGAGCAAGTGGCAGTTCAAGGGTTGAGGCAAACCACTTAATACTGACAGGGGTGCTTATAACAATCAGCTATGTAAAACATTTAGGCTCCATGCACACGGGAGCTCATGAACAGCCATTGTTGGGCGTTTGGGTGGGTTTTTTTTAACAGCCCGTGAACTCCCCTCTATGATATCCTATGTGTCCATGCACACATGGAAGTTTTTGGACGTTTATCAGCAGTGGAGTTTCTGGGCTGTTTTCTGAACTTCCCTTTTCTGACCACAAAAACCGCTTAAGGCCTCGTTAAAATAAGGTTATAAAAAACGGCAGTAGCTTCGCAGTGAGTTTTTCAAAATGTTTCAATGTTTTTGCAATAGGGTTTTTAGCGTTTTTCTGCATTTTTTTTTACCACTTCCCGCCCTGGCCTATAGCAAATTGATGTCCAGGAAGTGGTTGCGTTATCCTGACTGGATGTCATATGACGTCCAGCAGGATAATAGCTGCTTTGCGCCTGTGGGGGCACGCATCGCGGCGATCGGTGGTGTGGTGTGTCAGTCTGACACACCGCTACACTGATCTCGGTAAAGAGCCTCCGGCGGAGGCTCTGTACCACGTGATCAGCCGTGTCCAATCATGGCTTATCACAATGTAAACAGGAAGAGTCGCTGATCGGCTTTTCCTCACTCGCATCTGACAGACGGGAGTAAAGAAGAGACAATCGGCTGCTCTCCCGACAGGGGGGTCTGTGCTGATAGTTTATCAGCACAGTCCCCCCCTCGGATGCCCGCCCAGGACCACAAGTATGCTGCCCAGGACCACCAGGAACGGGCATCCACACTGGACCACAAGGCATGCCCCCTAGACCACCAGGGAAATGCCAATATGTGCCAAGGCAGCTGCCAATCAATGCCCAGGCAGCTGCCAACCAGTGCCCATCCAAAATCCCTGCCAGTGCCACCAGGGATAAGCATCGGTGCCACATATCAGTGCCGCATGTCAGTGCCCATTAATGCCATGCATCAATGCCCATCAGTGCCCAGCATTGCCGCCTATCAGTGCCACCCATAAGTACCCATCATTGCAGCCTTTCAGTGCCCATTAGTGTCATCTATCAGTGTCAATCAGTGCCACTCATCAGTGCTCATCAGTGCCACCTATTGATGCTCATCAGTGCTGGCAGCATCAGTGCCGCCTACCAGTGCCCATGAGTCCCACATATCAGTGCCCATTGTCAGTGCCCATCAGTGCCACCTCATTGGTGCCACCTCATCGGTGCCACCTTATCAGTGCCTGTCAGTGCCCATCAGTGAAGGAGAAAACATACTTATTTACAAAATTTTATAACGAAAAAAAGAAAGAAAGAAAGCTGAAAATTGGTTTGGGGCAGGAAGGGGGTGTAAGTGCCTGGTAGTGACGTGGTTAAAAAAATACGAATGAATCAAACACGTGAAGAAAAATGCTGGTGAGCACTGTTTTTGAGCGTTTATAATCATTTTTTGACTTTGGAGCTTTTTTACAGCTGGAAAACTCCTCTAAGAACCCGCTAGTTTTTATTTTATTTTTAAAGCTAAAAGACACCCCAGACAAAAACTGCTGATAACAGCCTATCCTATGTGCATGGACACATAGGATAACATGATAAGGAGTTTATTGATTGTAGAAAAAAAAATGTTTACTGCCACAAACAGCTGCTGTAAAAACGTACAAAACCGCCCAGTGTGCATGAGGCCTAAAAATGTTAAACGCACATAAACGCTGATAAACGTTTATAAACGCTGATAAACGCTCAAAAATGTGACCAGTGTTTTTTAAAGTTTTTTTAATTAATTTAAAAAAATATCTTCAAAAAAAAACAAAAAAACAGCTAACCCGGAAAAACGCAAATAAAGCTAATAAACGCTATTGCAGAAACGTTAAAAGACTCACTGTAAAGATACTGGGGTTTTATAACATTATCTTAATGTCCAGTATGCATGGGGCCCAAGTTTGTTAGTTGACTGCTTGCCGACCAGCCGCCGCAGTTATACGGCGGCAGGTTGGCTCGGCTGCACGAGATCACTTAGCTATACGTCATCTCGCGATTCGGGCAATAGGTCGCGATCACCGCGGGGCACCCGCGATCACTCGTTACAGTGAGAGAACCAGGAGTTGTGTGTGTAAACAATGAATGAATAGCGATTTGTCATTTGCGCTAGTCAGTCCCACCCCCTTTGGTTAGAACACACCCAGGGAACATAATTAACCCCTTCCTTGCCCCCTAGTGTTAACCCCTTCCCTGCCAGTGTCATTTTTATAGTAATCAATGCATTTTTATAGCACTGATCGCTATTAAAAATGCCAATGGTCCCAACAATGTGTCAAAAGTGTCCGAAGTGTCCACCATAAGGTCGCAGTACCGAAAATCACTGATCACTGCCATTACTTGTAAAAAAATAAATATTAATAAAAATGCCATAAAACTATCCCCTATTTTGTAAACGCTAGAACTTTTGCGCAAACCAATCAATAAACCCTTATTGCGATTTTTTTACGAAAAATATGTAGAAGAATACGTATCGGCCTAAACTGAGCACATTTTTTTTTTTTTATATATTTTTGGGGATATTTATTACAGCAAAAAATATTCATTTTTTTTTCAAAATTGTCGCTCTATTTTTGATTATAGAGCAAAAAATAAAAACCGCAGAGGTGATCAAATACCACCAAAAGAAAGCTCTATTTGTGGGGAAAAAAGGACGGCAATTTTGCTTGGGAGCCACGCCGCCCGACCGCGCAATTGTCAGTTAAAGCGATGCAGTGCCGAATTGCAAAAAGTGGCCCGGTCATTGACCAGCAATATGGTCCAGGGGTTAAGTGGTTAAAGTGAAGGTTCACCTAAAAAAAAAAAATTTTAACATTGCATTTAGGCTAGTTATTTTAATGAGAATCAGCATGTTTTTTAAAAAAATACTTGCGGTACATACCGTTTTCCATACGTATGTTCACCGCGGCTTCCGGGTATGGTCGTCTGGGCTGGGCGTCCCTAATTGATTGACAGCATCCTGACCGACGCATACAGCGCGTCACGAGTAGCCGAAAGAAGCCAAACGTCGATGCGCAGGCGCCGTATAGAGCCGCACCGACGTTCGGCTTCTTTCGGCTACTCGTGACGCGCTGTATGCGTCGGTCAATCAATTAGGAATGCCCAGTCTATACGACCATACTCGGAAGCCGCGGTGAACATACGTATGGAAAACGGTATGTACCGCAAGTATTTAAAAAAAAAAAAAAACTGCCGATTCTCATTAAAATAACTAGCCTAAATGCAATGTTAAAACATTTTTTTTAGGTGAACCTTCACTTTAAGTCCATCTAAATCTGTTAGTGCATCTAACACCTCCCTCTCCCCAGATTGGCAGCGCTGCTGTTCAAAGATGCCTCTGTTGCTCCTCCATCCAGAGCGGATACTCCCTGTGACAGGAAGTGTGTTACTGGTCTGATCACCAGTCAAAAAAAAAAAAGGGGGAATAAAAAAGCCAAAAAAATAAAACAAACGCAGTCACCATATTTAGGGACTGGTGAGCTGTGACATTTAAAATGTATTTGGGTTTAATTCCACCTTACTTGTCTTCAGCCGCAGCATACACTGCAGTTTTATATTCTATGAATTTCAGGATGGGGGTCAAGATTTGGACTGTCAATAGTATTATTATTAGAGCAGACAATTGACAATCGGCTACTCTGAACACTCACGTTCCTTTCTTGGACCATTAAATATGAACTATGTAGGTTTCTTCAAAGTAATGTGCTCTGTATTTAGCAATCAATAGCTTTAGCTAAAGTGACATTTTGAAAGCTAAATTATGATTGGTCAATATGCTGGTCTGCACTTTGTATACAGCTCTAAAATCGAAAGATAAATTCCAGGCAAACAATTCTGAATATTCAAATTTCCGATTTTCTAATTCTGAATTTTTTAATTTACTAATTTCTAATTTTCCAATTTTCCGATTTTTCAAATTCCAAATTTCGAATTTTCGAAATGTTTGAATTTCCAAAATGTTGAATTTCAGAAATTCAAATATCCAAATTTCAGAATTTTCGATTTTCAGAAATCTCGAATGTTAAAATTTCCGAATTTTCGAAATTCCGAATTTCAGAAAATTTGGAATTTCGGAAATTCGGAATTTGAAAATTAAAAATTTCGGAAATCTGAAAATGTGGAAAATAAAAAAAGTCGGGAGTTTTGGAATTAACAAATTTGTCAAAATTCATTAAAAAACAAATTCGGAACTAAACAAATTGCACATGTTTACTTGCAACTACAGGTAAGCTTATAATAAGGCTTACCTGTAGGTACTGTGAATATCTCATAAACGTGCACCGTTTAGGAAATATTCAGAGCGCAGGCAGCCAATGACATCACCGGTCCGATTTACATAACTGGACCTCCACAACCCGTGCCAGAAACGTTAGTGACATCATCGCGCCCCTAGCCACTCATGTAGCCGGAGGCCGTGAACCCGGAAGAAAGACCAGGGGAAAATGTCAGCCCTCTCAGCGGTGACGTTGCAATGCTTGAGGGCTTCGTTCTAAGGTAAGTTTCTCATAATGTGCTAGTGTGCAATGCATACTAGCACATTATGACATTGCCTTCCAGGGAAATGTTGTTGGGTTTTTTTTTTTAACCACTTGCGGTTTACTACAACTTACAGTTTAGTACAACTAACATTGCAGGAATATTGCAGAGAAAACATATAGAACTTACTTGGAAATATCCGGAATCGCAAGCTTTTCAGTCACAAGTGAGAACTTGGAGAACTTCTGGGTCTTACTCACTTGCAAACCTTCTGCGTTCTGTAAAAAGAAAATCCAGATATGAATTTATAGGGTAGAAGCCAGTCTAATGCTGAAACCTGTTAAGATGCTTATTTTAAACTAAATTCCAGGCACAAATATCTTTATGTAGCACCCTGGTGTTTAGTCAGGGGGCTCCTCACCAAATTCCCTGTCAGGGGTAGCTACCATAGTTAAATTGTTAGAGATCTATTGATTTCTCCCTTGTACTTTTCTCTTCTACCACTAGGTGGCCGGGTACTTGGTGGTACTAGATATGAGGACAACCTAAGGTCAGGTTATGGGTATATTGGGTATCTCAGCCAATGGGCAGGGGTTTTCTTGAATCCCTTGGCCTGCTGGGAGCACCTATATATTTGGGTGGAGTCAGGTGATGTGGGGGTTCTGTGCCACCTGGACGGCTGTCTGGGTGGACGTGTGTTGTATGCCCTGGGCTGGAGATTGGGCCTATACCGGAGGCAACAGGCTTCCAGGTTGTGTGAGGGCCTATCCAGAGTAGGAGGTTAGCTTAGGGTTGGTACTGCGTCCAATCAGAGTTGACGGTTGTGCCGGCTGGAGAACCTGTCGTGGTCGGCAGTAGAAGGGAAGCTGTCACCACTAAGGGACCAACCATCTTTACCAGGGACCACAGTGAGTAACTGAAGCAAGTACCGGAGCAGCATTCTTACCGAACGGAGAATCAGGAAACTTCAGGCGGTGATCAAGTCAGAGACCAGTGGTGGCTGGTGCTTCAAATTTTTGGGGGGTACAAACAAACGAAAAAAAAAAAACCCCATCAATTGCCGTCACAGTGTCATCAAACGCAGCCACTGTGCCCATTAAACGCTGCCAGTTTGCCCATCAAATGATGCCAGTTTCCCCCAACGAATGCAGCCAGTTTGTTCCCAAATACAGCCAGATTTCCCTCAAATGATGCCAGTTTGTCCCCCCGCCCAGCACTTACCTTTCTCGGGTCAGCGCCATCCTCCTCCATGTTCCCTCCGCTCCCTCCGAGTCCTCGATGTCTTCTCCCGTCCTCAATGTCGCTTCAGCCAATCAGGTGACCAGTAACCAGACCCGGTGCACCTGAGAGGCTAGTCAGTGTTAGGGAAGCGATTCCCTAACACAGCATGGTTTAAACAGGGAACGCACAGCCGTGCACCCTCTGTTTAACCATTTGTAAGCCGATTAGAGCCCACAGGCCTCTGGCTCTAATCAGGAACTATCAAAACACACCCACTGCTGTAATTCAGATGTCCGGCGCTCAACAGGGGGCCGGACATCTGAATAGTGGGCGGCAGCAGCAACAATACATGCAATGCATGAATAATCTATTGTTGAGTGACGAGTGCAGGAGAGAGGGGGCGGCGCTCCTGCGCCCACTATGGACGCACCGCCACTGTCAGAGATCCGACGCTTGCAGACTAGCTTTGTGTGTCAAGCCAGGGACCGAGCCGGTTAGCAGGGATGAAGCTTGAAGGTATCCGAAGTGCCTAGCTAGGGACCGAGCCAGTTAGCAGTGGTGAAGCTTGAAGATATCCGAAGTGCCAAGCTAGGGATCGAGCCGGTAAGCAGTAGTGAAGCTTGAAGATATCCGAAGTGCCAAGCTAGGGACCAAGCCAGTTAGCAGTGGTGATGCTTGAAGATATCCGAAGTGCCAAGCTAGGGACTGAGCCGGTTAGCAGGGTTAAACCTTGAAGGTATCCAAAGTGCCTAGCTAGGGACCAAGCCAGTTTGCAGAGTAGCTTTGTGTGTCAAGCCAGGGACCGAGCCGGTTAGCAGGGATGAAGCTTGAAGGTATCCGAAGTGCCTAGCTAGGGACCGAGCCAGTTAGCAGTGGGGAAGCTTGAAGATATCCGAAGTGCCAAGCTAGGGACCGAGCCAGTTAGCAGTGGGGAAGCTTGAAGATATCCGAAGTGCCTAGCTAGGGACCGAGCCAGTTAACAGTGGGGAAGCTTGAAGATATCCGAAGTGCCAAGCTAGGGACCAAGCCAGTTTGCAGAGTAGCTTTGTGTGTCAAGCCAGGGACACGAGCCGGTTAGCAGGGATGAAGCTTGAAGGTATCCGAAGTGCCTAGCTAGGGACCGAGCCAGTTAGCAGTGGGGAAGCTTGAAGATATCCGAAGTGCCAAGCTAGGGACCGAGCCAGTTAGCAGGGATAAAGCTTGAAGGTGTCCAAAGTGCCTAGATAGGGACCGAGCCGGTTAGCAGGGGTGAAGCTTGAAGATATCCGAAGTGCCAAGCTAGGGACTGAGCCGGTTAGCAGGGGTGAAGCTTGAAGGTATCCAAAGTGCCTAGCTAGGGACCGAGCCGGTTAGCAGGGGTGAAGCTTGAAGATATCCAAAGTGCCAAGCTAGGGACCGAGCCGGTTAGCAGGGGTGAAGCTTGAAGGTATCCGAAGTGCCAAGCTAGGAACCCAGCAGGAAAGCATGGGTGACGCTTGATGGAGATACCACCACAAAAGTCTTGAGATGTTCACAGGATTCAGAGTTGGTGAATCAGAGAGTCCAGTGAGAGAGACCGGGAGCTCAAGGGGCTGAAGAACTACAAGGAGAAGTTGTAGTGAAGCTGAGAGAACTGTTATGTTTGAATTAAGAACTACTGTAGCCATAGGAGACAGCAAACCTGCACATGCAGGAGTGGCACCTTGCTGGGGCCTTTCCCTGTATGGCTGTCCTCCTATTGAAGCCACAGAGTCTGCCTATTGAAATTGCAACTACTTAAGGGTGTCCTGGCCTTAACCCTCGTCCCCTTGCAAAACAAATAAGGACTGTTAAAGAAATAAAACCTCTTTTGCATCCAAGAAGTGTCTGGAGCCCTATGACTTTTACCACCTTTGCACCAACTATGCCTCACAACCCACTACATATTGTATTGAAGATTGTCAGTGGTCTGTGGCCTCAAAGGTTCTTATTAGACTGGAAGAGATTCTGCTACATTTATTTAAAGTGTCATTAAACCCCCATCATTAACAACTGTCAGTATATGCTATATTAGGCCCTATTCACAAGGGGCGATTAACCCTGTGCCCCTGCAAGGACATCTTTTACTTGCACAGGGATGCACAGATGCGGCATGCATCCCCATGTCGGCGTCCCAAATTAGTCAATTGGGACACACGGTTGCATGGACACAGCCGCTGTATCCCAATGTAGAATCCATACAGGTGTGGGTCCCCGAGCCCCCTGTGTGTGTGCAGTCTTATATCCCCATAAGATATGATGCTGGCACAGAAATCCACACAGTACCTGTGCATCCCTATGCTAGTAAAAGATGAATGAGAATGAGGCTCCATCTGTGTTCTTGTAGATGCCTTTTCTCCTTACAGGAGAAATACAGCAGAAAAAACGTGATAAAAGCATGCGTGTTTATGCGCATTCGCGTGTCTGGCATCAATGCATTCTATTTGCTAGAATGTTAATTATTTTTAGTAAAACATTTGTGTTGGAGGCACTGTTATACATCGACCAATTAAATAATTGATATAGCTGATTTAAATAATCGTTCAAACATCCATCTTTTTTAATTTCTTTTGTATTTCAAAGGCTGTTTTTTAAATGTGACCAGCAGCAGAGGACTAGACGTTTCCCTGCAGATGGGCTAGGAAAGTGCTGATATATGGTTTTACAAAGCCAGATATCGGTATGTAAAGTTACACTAACATCACCACAGAGCCTGTGCAAATGGCTGAGCTGGGGGAGGGACCCAGCAGACTCCACCCACTACAGCAAACTACAGGGGGGGCGGAGACAAGACCAGTCAACCTGCACAAGGATAGGGAGCAGCAGTGAGGGGTCTTTATTACAGGAAGTCTCGCAATGGGTTACTGCACAGATCTGGAAGAAACACACAAAACTCACCAGATTTAGGGAAGAAGTTTCATTACTCTGCTATTTAGACAATATTTGTATATCCCAGAGTTAAACTTTTTCAGGTAGCGTTTTAATTGAAGGATTAGTAAACTTTTAATTAAAATGTCTCCTATCCTTGACTTAGATCACCCTCTGCCTCCCTATTTGGCAGTGATAAAGAAGGCTCAGGAGTTCACAGCAGTAGAGAAGGCTATAGCACCAGGGATGGACAACAACGTCATCTGTACTTTAACCACATGCCAACCGGGCCATAGCCGAAAGACAGCTACAGCGTGGTCGGCTTATTCTGGGAGGGCGTCCATGGACGTCCTTCCAGTATCTTGCTCCCCCTCTGGGGCGCTTCTGGGAAATATCCATAATGGACGCATCCAGAAGACCCGGCGCATCGCGGTAAATGGCCGCTGATAGCGGCTGCCTACCACGTAATTACCACGTAATCGTAATTCCGGACCCGGCGGTCACGGACATTTCCAAGGAGCACGCCCCAGGGGGCATGTGGGAGCAAAATTCTGGATATTATTGAGAGCTTTGACAGAGCAACTGAGGGGCAAGTGTAGGTGAGGTGAAGGTGGTGCAGCAGCAATAACACATTCAGTCCCAGTGTGATGAAAGAACTTGAAATGACAGTTCACAAATCACCAGGTGGAAAGGCAGCCTAGCTGGGGACACTCACAGTTCCAGCAGTGTGTAGAGAGCAGGTTTCAGCTGAACTGACAGCACTTGTAGAGAGGGGCATAATGCAGCCTGGCTATCTAGAACCCAAGCAGGTAGATGTCCAAAGAGGATGTGAACCCAATGCTTTCCCTCCTCGTCAGGAACTTTTCCCTGCCGCTACTTCTGTTCCTGCCAGATGGGGTACCTGTTTCTACTCTACCAACTCGCAAATGCAGGCCAAATTTGGGAGCCAGGCACCTAAATAGGCTCTGCCTGCTCCAGGATGTCTGCTAGAGTTACATAGGGTGGCAGCATCCAATTGGATGCTTCCCCAGCGACCCAGGAAACCATAGAGGTCCGGCGTTCCTCCTGACTTCCTCTCCAACAGCAGTGCAGCTGCAGAAGAGCGCCAGTGCAGTGGAGAAAGTAGACTGCACCTGCCTACATGAGGAAGTGGAGATGGTGAATATAAAGCTGGCCATAGATGGAGTGATTTTTTTTCCTGAAACCACGGGTTCTGTCCCTGCCAGATGGGGTAACTGTCCCTATTTTTGCACACCAAACCTGGGAGCCGGGGTCTTTTGCCTGACCCAAGATGGCTGCCAGAGTCACTTGGGACAGCAAGCATCCAATTGGATACTTTCCCAGTGACCCTGGAAACCATAGAGGAAATGTGTTTCTCCTGAATTTCTCTCCAACTGCAGTACTTCTGCAGAAGAGCACCACCTTCAGTGGGGAAAGATGGAAATGGAGAAGGTGAATATAAGGCCAGCTATAGAGGAAGCTAATTTCTTACCTGCAACCACAGGTTGCAGGCAAGGAATTTGCTTGATTCCCTCATCAACACTGACAGTTCTCCAGGTGGGGAGCCGGGGGAAGCCATCCTGGCCAGGAGATCACAGTGATCTTTATTAGCAGCCATAACAGCTGCTAGCGATAATGGCCTGTAAAATCCAGCAGGCTGGTTGTACCCCCAGTTCATCGATTGACTTGGGTACATTCAACTTGCCCATATATGATTTAAACCCTCTATGGCCAGTTTAAGTGGATGGGGTGGGTGTAATTTGGATAAGTAAGACTCTTTCACTTTGTCCAAATGGCCAAAGGGAAAAGTATTGCTGGACATACAAAGCTCACATTTTTTGCTGTGGATGGTCCAGTCGGGAACCAATCGGCTCAACAGATTTCAATCTAAAAAGCTAGGTGGAAAATTCTCAGGCAAACATTGACTGAAGCCAATCAGAAGCAGTCATTGTTTGGGTATTCTGACAGCTGCAGGAGCAGTGGCTGTCAGAATACAATAGCAGGCTCCTCCATCAATGCTGTTTAACATGTATGGTTAGCCTATCTTTGATCATCACCTTCTCTTGAATGTTTGGTGGAAATTGGAGCCATCAATGAGGGATTGTCCTGGTGTGGGGGTGTTGCGATTTGCCACTCAAACTTCAGGAACTGAACAGGGGCGGACTGACAACTCATGGGGCCCCCGGGCAATAGAAGATTATGGGGCCCCTGGGCTTACAGATGGCCACCACGCCAGGATGCAGTGCAGAGGCAGGGAAGCTAAAATCTCTGAATTTTCACATTAAAAGCATGTCGGTTTTGGACATATTAGGGATAGATGAAAAAAAACTAGATTTTTACATACTGTCTCTGGTTTTACTGAGCCTGACAACCCTGATGGGGCCCCCTAGTGGCATGGGACCCTCGGGCACTGCCCAAGTGACTCAATGGTCAGTCCGCCCCTGGAACTGAAGTATCTAGTAGCATGATAGAGCCCCCGAAAGGATACATCTTTAGTGAAATCTCCAAATCAGTATATATTTTAGAAATCCTGCATACAGTAGGAGGACAGGGCCCTATTTTAATACTGTAGATAAAAGGATTACTCACAATCACTGTGCTGATGATGGATTCTTCTGCCGGTCTCATCATGTGGTCCAGTGTGAACACTCTGAAGTGGACTGCAGAGAATTTAAAGAAACAGGTATGAATGGTCAAACATATGAAATGTAGCACTATGGACTACCATTGCAACGAAACAGCTATTCCCTGCCCTATGTGCATAGCATATTATCCCTCTAGTGCCCAGCATTACTGACATCATATTTGTGAGGCCAATCAAAGGGATTTGGGGATTTGTAGTTCTATCAGATGGCTGTTCCCTTTGCACGATTGTACACCCGGACTACATATCCCAAGGGTCTTTGCAACCACCAGGGAGAGCTATGAAAATGACAGAGACCCGCCCCACGCTCTCTTCCCACCTTGGCCTTGTGTGTGAAGGATCCCTCTATGCCTGGGGAGTGAGGTCGAAGCTGAGGCCTACCACGTGGTGACTCACCGAGAAGGTGCCCGGCACTGCCTGCTGTTAATCGGACATCTGGCGAGCATTATTTATACGGTGCAACAACCCACGCTTTGTGCTCCACAATGAGCGATCATCGTAAGCGGGTCAGCAGCCAGGACGTCCATCTCGAATTTGCTAGCTAGAAGGTGTTGCGTCGGCCTGGTCATTGGTGGAAGGGCTACCTTCCATCTTTGCAAACCTTTCCTTTGTTGTTTCACTAGGACACAGACAGCTTTACTCTGGGAACACTTCACTGCTCCTTGATTTGAACACTGTACATAAGTATCTTTAGCTACAGCCATAACGAGATATACTGACACACTTTGCTACACTACACCTTATTGCAGTGATGGCCAACCTTGGCACCCCAGATGTTTAGGAACTACATTTCCCATGATGCTCCACTACAATGCAGAGTGCATGAGCATCATGGGAAATGTAGTTCCAAAACATCTGGGGTGCCAAGGTTCGCCATCACTGCCTTATTGGATACAATTATAGAGCTCCGACTGCAGGTGAAGACCATCAGATCTGCAACGGGAACATTCTGTCATTGCTACTAAGAGGGCCCTCATACCATCCATGTTTAGCGCCATCTTTCATTAGGGTTAAAGGTTAAATAGGCCAGCCTGGGTTTGCTTTCTAAGAGTATTGTCAGAATTGATGCTTAACGTATGCTTATCCTTTCAGGTTATGTTCCAGTGGTACCTCATAGTATAATATTCTGTTGTTGTCATTTGTCATAACTGGCATTTATTGAGGAGTCACTCCACTGTGTTTGTGCTGTTAACCCCAAACTCAGTTGAACTATAACCTCTATTGTATAACCATATCTTAAAGGGGTTGTAAAAGTACAATTTTTTTCCCTAAATAGCTTTCTTTACCTTAGTGCAGTCCTCCTTCACTTACCTCATCCTTCATTTTTGCTTTTAAATGTCCTTATTTCTTCTGAGAAATCCTCACTTCATGTTCTTCTGTCTTTAACTCCACACAATAATCTGAGGCTTTCTCCCTGGTGTGGAGTGTCATGCTCGCCCCTTCCCTTGGACTACAGGAGAGTCAGGACGCCACCTAACACACAGCTCCTTTCTCTATCTGCAAAGTAGAGAGTGTCCTGACTTTCCTGCTCGTCCCCTCCCCCTCAAGAGGCTTTCTCCACACCAGGGACAAAGCCTCGCATTACGGTGGTGAGTTACAGACAGAAGAACAGAAAGTGAGGATTTCTCAGAAGAAATAAGGACATTTAAAAGCAAAATGGATGGATGAGGTAAGTGAAGGAGGACTGCACTACGGTAAAGGAAGCTAATTAGGAAAAGAAAATTGTACCTTTACAACCCCTTTAATCTTTAAGTTTGGGATAGATTTGGGAAGAGTTAGAAGCTCCATCATGTTTTCATTTATGTTCTCCATTTAGAAGATCTCCCCTCCCTTACTGGTTCTGTGACATCAGGACAAGAAATGAGGGGAACAGGAGTCACCAGGACAGGAAGGCACGGCACAGATGGCAAAGAAAATCTGACTGGTCCAGCATTGGCATCCCTTGTGCTGAACCGGATTCTCTCTAGATCTGTGCTGCTCTCTGGTGTTCCTCTGCTGGGGAATGATGATTTAGAGTTTAACCACAAAAGGTATGAGGACTGATATACCCGAGGACTGTAGTGATGAAAATGGAAGTTTTGTTGTATAAGGTTTTAAAATCATATGTCATAATTTTCTTTTAGATCTCATCCACATATTCTCCTGATGAAGATATATTATCATACGAAACGTGTTGAGCTATATTGTGGTACAAGTCTTCATTGTGCGTTATGATATGGACTATTTAGGTTAACTCATTATTGTATGGCATGGTACCCATGTATGTTTTTAACATTTGTACAATAAACTTTGTATATTTTGAAATTGTGTTTGTTTAATTGTGCCAGACTATATACGTATATGCCCTGGAAAGTCCCTTGCTACAACAATTTGGTTATCCTGGGTATGATATATGGGATGTGGGCATATTGTGACACAGATCCACTTTCATAACATTTCTTTATGGTAGAGTTAGATGCAATTTAGATAGATAGATATATAGATAGATAGATAGATACCGTTTTCTTTGGGGTTATACACGCTCTTGTCAGTCTGGATGAAGATGTAGCCTCTCTTGAAGGACACAGGTATGGACACAACGTTTGGTTTTGCTCCCAGGACGGCACTAGTCATAATCAGCTGGACATACCTGCTACTCCTCCGTTCATCCAACTTACATGTAGTGGCCCATCTGGGGGTAAGCTGAGGGTATAAAATAGAGAATAAGCAGTCAACAGAGCTGTACAGTGCCTTGCGAAAGTATTCGGCCCCCTTGAACTTTGCGACCTTTTGCCACATTTCAGGCTTTAAACATAAAGATATAAAACACATTTTTTGTGAAGAATCAACAACAAGTGGGACACAATCATGAAGTGGAATGAAATTTATTTGATATTTCAAACTTTTTTAACAAATAAAGAACTGAAAAATTGGGCGTGCAAAATTATTCAGCCCCTTTACTTTCAGTGCAGCAAACTCTCCAGAAGTTCAGTGAGGATCTCTGAATGATCCAATGTTGACCTAAATGACTAATGATGATAAATAGAATCCACCTGTGTGTAATCAAGTCTCCGTAGAAATGCACCTGCACTGTGATAGTCTCAGAGGTCCGTTTAAAGTGCAGAGAGCATCATGAAGAACAAGGAACACACCAGGCAGGTCCGAGATACTGTTGTGGAGAAGTTTAAAGCCGGATTTGGATACAAAAAGATTTCCCAACCTTTAAACATGCCAAGGAGCACTGTGCAAGCGATAATATTGAAATGGAAGGAGTATCAGACCACTGCAAATCTACGAAGACCTGGCCGTCCCTCTAAACTTTCAGCTCATACAAGGAGAAGACTGATCAGAGATGCAGCCAAGAGACCCATGATCACTCTGGATGAACTGCAGAGATCTACAGCTTAAGTATTAACTTAAGGGGGCTGAATAATTTTGCATGCCCAATTTATCAGTTTTTTATTTGTTAAAAAAGTTTGAAATATCCAATAAATTTCGTTCCACTTCATGATTGTGTCCCACTTGTTGTTGATTGTTCACAAAAAATTACAGGTTTATATCTTTATGTTTGAAGCCTGAAATGTGGCAAAAGGTCGCAAAGTTCAAGGGGGCCGAATACTTTCGCAATGCACTGTACACGACACCAACAATCCTAAATAAACGGTAAGACCCCTCTTACAAGTCTGTTCCCAAGGATAATTTCAGCTTTGGATCGGAGGGACTCCCCTGGCTTGATAGTATACAGGCACTATTCACATTCCTCAGTGCATATCATTCCCTATCTTCATTAACTTATTCCTGACTGCAATATGGAATTCAATGGGCTGAACAGGTTAAAACTGGTCATAGTGTTGGGAAAAGGTCCACAACAAAAATTCCAAAGTGTGCACCCCTATGACCTGTGTACTACATAAGTTGAATAGGTTGCATGGCATGACATTTTTATCCCCCTTTTGGTACCACCATCTGTGCATTCTCACCTATCCTTCTATCCACCGTTTGCTTTAAGAAAGGCCTGGATACTTTCCTAAATGTACATAATATAACTGGGTACTGACATTTATAGGTAAAGTTGATCCGGGGAATATCTGATTGCCTCTCGGGGGATCAGGAAGGATTTTTTCCCCTGCTGTAGCAAATTGGATCTCATGCTCTGCTGTTTTTTTTGCCTTCCTCTGAATCAAGTGTGGGTATAGATTCGGGTATATGGGATTGTATAATATTTTTTATTTTATTATTTTTTTTATGGTTGAACTGGATGAACCAACCTGACTAACTATGTAACTATGAAATCATAGAGCTATTGCCAAATAAACAAATGCAAACTGCTGGATTTGATCTGGACATGCAGTGATCAATGGTAATAAAATCTACATATTTTTTTTTTTTTTTTTTGTCTATAAAAAGGTCAAAGGCTTTCAGATCTGGTGAGTATCTGGTTACATGTGGACAGGATTTCCAGCGATAAGGAGCAACATGAAAGAAATCCTATAAATGAGAGTTTGATCTACTTGTCATTTATTGTAAACTGAGAAATACATCACAAGAGAACGTTCCAGTTATTGCACTTTGACCTTTCTTGTTTACCCATGCAGTTGCATAATACTCATACGCTATGCTGGACTTGCTCCACCATCCATCCATATTCCGTGCCGCCTCTATCTGGACGAATGGACTTTGTTTCTGTGTTTTTGTTGTCTCAAGGTTACACCACCATGGTGAAGGAGACTGATTTCCCCTGGAGGTGCTGGATTTTCACAGCTCTCTGGGCACCAGGCTTTGGTCTCTGGTCACATCTACCGCTATTGACTCCACCTTGCTCTCCTCCCTATGCCATCCCCACTTTTAGACCCATTGATTTACAAAAGTTCTGAGATATAGTCATCAGAGATTTTCCATGGAAATATGGAAAGGGGCAGCAGACCAAAAGACAGAGAAAGAGTCCAAGCTATTTTGGTAAATAATCTATATAGAAAAAGCCACCATATTTCAGGACCAAGCCACTCCCCCTTCATCAGGGCTCAAACACAGGATACAATTTGAATGAGCAACCACTGAGCACACATACCTGCATCCGTCCAACAAGTTTATTGAAAAACTGCCACCAGGATTATGACAACAGACCAATGGGGTGACGCGTTTCACACATACGTTGTGCTTCTTTGAAACCCTTTTTTGGGGTTTTGAAAAAGGTCAATGTATGTGTGAAACGTGTCACCCCATTGGTCTGTTGTCATAGTCCTGATGGCAGTTTTTCAATAAATTTGTTGGACGGATGCAGGTGTGCAGCTATTTCTTCCTCCTGGTCTACATGCTCACGGCTCGCATCCAGCCCTCCTCAGTGGTGGGTGATTTATACGCACCTGGGGCAGCGATCTGTTTTTCTGTCTTAGCACACAGATCTATATTAGAACTGGAATTAAACTCTCCTTGTATGTTAACAATGTAATAGTTGATGAAGGGCAATAAAGTTGCTCCTGTCGGAGAACCCATTGAAGGAAGCCCTGCTGTGCTAATGCTGCCTTGGCAAATCTATTCAGCATGTTTGAAGTTTCTCTTCAATTGACTGCATGTATAAGTTTGTAAATTCTTCTTTAACCACTTAAGCCCCGGACCATTATGTAGGTAAAGGAGCAGGCCCCTTTTTGCGATTCGGCACTGCGTCACTTTAACTGACAATTTTGCGTTTCTTCCCCACAAATAGAGCATTCTTTTGGTGGCATTTGATCACCTCTGCAGTTTTTATTTTTTGCGCTATAAACAACACAATTTAAAAAATATATATATTTTTTTTATTATTCTGGTGCTATGGGGTATAAGGGAGTATGCATCCCTGCATCCCTCTAATCCCCCTCCTTGTGACAGCGGGTAGGGGATCCTCTCCCCTCACCTGCTATCGCTTTTCAAAAACAGCACTGCTGTGTGGGACTCTTCCCACACAGCCACGTCATTCTTCCACAGAGTTTTGTGAATGAATTGAACTACAACTCCCATCTTCCCCTGTGGTAGATGACATGTAGTTATCATAACTACAAGGGCTTTGATGAGCCCTCTTGTAGTTCATTGATACTTCCTCCAGCTTTATAACTGTCTGCCCTTATGGAGGTACAGGCAGGCAAGCTTGAAGGCAGTGTTTGCAATCTACTGATCGTGGGGGCAATGCACTGCAGGCTACTTAGAAAAAATAAATGCACATTTTTGCCCTGCAAAAATATATACATTTATTTATTTTTTCTTAACCACTTCAGCCCTGGACCATATTGCTGGTCAATGATTGGGCCACTTTTTGCGATTCGGCACTGCGTCGCTTTAACTAACAATTGCGTGGTCGTGCGACGTGGCTCCCAAACAAAATTGGTGTCCTTTTTTCCCCACAAATAGAGCTTTCTTTTGGTTTTATTTGATTACCTCTGCGATTTTTATTTTTTGTGCTATAAACAAAAATAGAGCGACAATTTAAAAAAAAATGAATATTTTTTACTTTTTGCTGTAATATATATCCCCAAAAAGATATTAAAAAACGTTTTTTTTCCTCAGTTTAGGCCATATTTTTTTTCATAGAAAAAATTGCAATAAGCGTTTATTGATTGTTTTGAGCAAAAGTTATAGCGTTTACAAAATAGGGGATAGTTTTATGGCATTTTTATTAATATTTTTTTTTTACTAGTAATGGCGGCGATCAGCAATTTTTATTGGTACTGCGACATTATGGCGGACACTTTTGACACATTTTTGGGACCATTTGCATTTTTATAGCGCGCAGTGCTATAAAAATGCATTAATTACTATAAAAATGCCACTGGCAGGGAAGCGGTTAACACTAGGGGGCGGGGAAGGGGTTATGTATGTTCCCTGGGTGTGTTCTAACTGAAGGGGGGTGGACTCACTAGGGGAAATGACAGATCGCTATTCATACATTGTATTTCATACATACAGGCATTTCTCCCCTGACAGGACCGGGAGCTGGGTGTTTAAACACCCAGCTCCCGGTTCTCGTCCTGTAACGCGCGCGGGATTCAGGGGCGAGCCGACCTACGCGATCTCGCCCAGCTGAGCCGACCTGCCGCCGTATAACTGCGGCGGCTGGTAGACAAGCAGTTAATACAAATGTTTACTGTCCTGACACTGTGTCTACAAGTGCATGCTGGGAAATATGGCCCTGAGTGTCATGATACATGGAGCACCTCACCTCTATAGTCTGTTTTTTAATATGGTTGTCTCTCGCCTGCAGAGTTAAACTGTAACGTTGTGAGCAGTCCTCAAAGGTCTTCTGATTACGCAGGTACATCACTATAGCAACATCATTTGGTGCTCTGTCCTCCTTCTTCCACTCCATCTGCACCCACACATCTTCTTTGACACCCACATGTAGGAGGCGAGGTGCAGCGACCAGAAACCTGAGAACAGGAGAATAGCAATTATTATATGGCACTATAGTCCTTTCAGCTCAATCTGTCATGCCATGATAAACCAGTAACCATTAGGCCCATGTCACACTAGGGATATTGATTGTCATTATTATTCTTTTTATACACGATTTATATAGCACCAACAGTTTTTCAGAAATCATCTAAAGATGGATTGATTAGGAGATAGTTGGATATATCGGGGTAGGGGAGTTCCAAAGCATAGGGGAAGCTCGGGAGAAGTCCTGGAGGTGAGCATAGAAGGAGGTGACAAGGGAGCTAGAGAGTAGGAGGTTTTGGGAGGAATGAAGAGAACTATTTGGTTGGTATTTTGAGACTAGATTAGTGATGTAGCTGGGGGACGAGTTGTGGAAAGCTTTGTAAGTTGTTTGAATTGTATTTGTTGGGTGAGCGGAAGCCAGTGGATAGACTTGCAGAGAAGCGTAGCAGACACTGAACGGTTGGTTGCTAGAGGTTACAGCACATCAACTCTTCACTGCAGAGGGGAATGATATACATATGAATCTGCCTTTATTTACATATGAATGTCCCTGTCCTCGGCTCATTACATATGAATGTCACCAATATTTAAAAATGAATGTTCACCGTATTTACATATGAATGGCGGTTATTTACATGTAAAGGGTCTGCAGGTGAGTCATCTGTACACAACAATAGGGCAGAGCTGGGCAGCATTAGTAGCAGCACTTCACACTTAGGCCGCGTACACACGATCGTGTGTACGGGCGAGCAGACAGGTTTTTCCAGCAGACAAGTTTTAAAGCATGCTTTAAAACTTGTCTGCTGGAAACCCATCTGTCCGACATGTCCGCTGGTTAGTACGCCTAACCAGCGGACATAAATCCCCCGCATGCCCGGAATGGGTTCGACACATGCGTGGAAGTATTTTACTTCTTGGTTCGGTGACGTGGCGGCGTCAACGTCACCGCCACGTCACCGCGCTGTCCATCCGCTGGGATTTTGGTTTGATTGTGTGTACACACATCAGACCAAAATCTCCAGGAGACATATCCGATGAAATCGGTCTGTCGGACCGTTTTTATCGGATATATCTCCTCGAGTGTACGGGGCCTTAGATATCAGGACACAGCACAGGACTAAAACTTCAAGGGACAAGGGAATTTAAACTGGGATAGTTGGCAAGTATGAGGCAGCTTTGGGCCCCACAACAATGACAGGGCCCAGGGCAGCTTCCCCTTTTGCCCTGCCTTAAAGACGGCCCTGGTGTCACTGGTTAAAAAGTGGCGTCTTCTGGAGATGTTGCGGATGTTGAGGCGGCAAGATTTTGGCAGGGATTGGATGTGGGCCTGAAAGAACAGTTCGGAGTCCAGGATTACCCATAGCACCCTGGCATGTGGGGACAGATTGATAGTTGTGCCATTGATCTTGACAGAGAAGTCAGGGGAAGGGGCACATGGGGGAGGAAATATTATGAGCCCAATTTTGGATAGATTGAGTTTGAGGAAGTGGTGTGACATCCAGACTGGTAGGTCTGTTAGTAAATAATTGATACGTGAGGAGACTGAAGGGGTGGACTGGGGGGGGGGGGGTAAAGAGACACTGTATCTTTGGGTGTCACCTGCGTAGAAATGATATTGAAAGACATGAGAAGCTATCAGCTGACTCGGGAGGTGGTGTAGATCGAGAATAGGAGAGGTCCAGGAGCAGAACCTTGGGGGACCCCAACGGGGGTGACACTGAAGGTGCAGAGAAATAGATAAGATTCAAACTAACAGAGAGTCCTGATGACCTGAGAATTCACCACTGACAAGATCACGAGAAAATACAGGGAAGACACATACCTGCTTTGTATGTTTCACTCCCTTGCCATTATCCTCAGCAACCATTTCTGTCCCATTTTATAGAAATAGCATAGATTTTTTTTCTTTTTGCGGTTGTGTTCCCCATAGGACAAAGTTCTTGTACTACTTTGTCTTACGTTGCAAGGTGCTGCCTAAGCTTAGCTATGGGGTCGGACTGGGTGCCCCCCCATCCCCCACAGCTGTCTGACAACATAGCTAGGAAGGAGGCTGGCACGTCACAATGTTTTTTTTTTCTGGGCTCCTAGTACTTTCCTGAGACAAGCACCGGCAGGAGGAAAGCAGATGAAGATGGGATGTGTCAGCCAACTGCCCCTCTGCATTCCTCTTGCCACTGCTTGTCTTGGGAAAGTGCTCCATTATGAAGCGGCTATCCCGTTTTTAGCTATAAATCAGAAGATGGGGACTGCACTCCTTCCAGTGTCTGAACTGGCAACAGATGGGTGCTCTTAGTCAATGTAGCAGATGGCACAGCACAAACCCCAGTGCAACAATGAAACATATTAAGTACTCCATTGCAAACATATACACTCTTTTATTAGTCCAATGTCACACCATCAAGTAAGCCAACGTTTCGGGGCCATACATTTTTTTTAGCTGGCAATTTTTTATTCTTTTTACATTTCCTTTAACAACCAGCTATAAACAGGTTAAAAAAAAGCGCAAACCGTAAATCGCAGTAAAAACGCAGTACTTGCGTTTTGGATGCGGGTCCATTGAATTCTATTACATGCAAAACGCAGATTTTTGCTGGAAAAAAAGTCCTGACCCTTTCCAAAAATGCAGAGGCACAAAAAAGCATTGATGTTAAAAAATTTCCCTGCATTTCTGCAAAATGCATCAAAAAACGCATTAGTGTGAATGGAGCCTAAGTGCCTGCATTTGAAAGACCAGCCTGTGCATAAGCAGTACAGTACTAGAAGCCAAGAAAAAGGAAATCCTCTGCAATCCCTCCCCCTTCCTCCTAATGAGTACACACGATCGGAATTTCCGATGGCCTAAAATCTGATGGAATTTTTTGTTGAAATTCCGTTTAAGCTGTCTTGCATAGACACTGTCAGACCAAATTCCGACCGTCCAAAATGCAGTGCCGTAAAACACTACAACGAGCTTCCATCTGACTTTTTTCATTGGAAATTACGATTGTGTATGGGCCCCATCGGACTTTTTTCCATCAGTGTTTAGAAATAGAACATGTTCTATTTTTTTCCGCTGGATAGGAAATTTGTCTGTGTGCAACTCCATTGGAGAAAAAAAACACGCATGCTCAGAATCAAGTCGATGCATTCTTGTAAGCATTGAACGTCATTTTTCTCGGCTCGCCATAGTGTTTTATGTCACCGCGTTTTGGACTGTCGGAATTTGGTCTGACAGTGTGTATGCAAGACAGCTTGAACGGAATTCCGCCGAAAAATTCCATCAGATTTTAGGCCATCGGAAATTCTGATCGTGTGTACGTGGCATTAGAATATCCATTGGCTTCTATTCCTGTAGGCACAGACTGAAAAAAGCAATAGGCTTCAAGAGCGGCTAAAATACATCGAGCAACTCTGTGTGCTGGCAGTCTCGTCGCTGATTGGCTATGCTGACATTGCTAACCAGCAAAGGAACCAGCATGCCCACCCCAAAGGATCGACTTGTCCCAGTGGGGACAATTGCAGAGGCTCTAAAACTTCTCTTTAAAAAGAAAACACATTTTAAATAAAAAAAATAGACATTTGTACAGAACAGCGATTATTGATACTTACTTTGGGGTTTGCGCCACGGTCACACTAACCATGGCCGCCCATAACAGGCAGATCAGGAGAGGAGACGGTCCCATGGTGCAGCGGTGGACTGAGCTGGGAAGAGAAGAGGGCATTTATTTAAACAGAGGGGGCTGGGCACAGATGTGGGATGAGCAGACAGAGGTCAGGAGGTAAACACTGAGCACTGGTCAGAAAGTGAAAGTGTTTAAACTTAGAAACAAATGTATATATGCTTTGTCGGCAGATGCTCATCATTCCCGTTATATGCTTCTTTAACCACTTCAGCCCTGGAAGGTTTGGCTGCTCAATGACCAGGCCATTTTTTGCGATACGGCACTGCGTCGCTTTAACTGACCATTGTGCGGTCGTGCAACGATGTACCCAAAAAAAATTAACTCCTGTTTCCCACAAATAGCGCTTTCTTTTGGTGGTATTTGATTACCTCTGCGGTTTTTATTTTTTGCATTATAAACAAAAAAAGAGCACCAATCTAAAAAAGAAAACACAATATTTTATACTTTTTGCTATATTAACCACTTAAGACCCGGACCAATACGCTGGCAAATGACCCAAGGGGTTTTTGCGATTCGGCACTGCGTCGCTTTAACAGACAATTGCGCGGTCGTGCGACGTGGCTCCCAAACAAAATTTGCGTCCTTTTTTTCCCACAAATAGAGCTTTCTTTTGGTGGTATTTGATCACCTCTGCGGTTTTTATTTTTTGCGCTATAAACAAAAATAGAGCGACAATTTAAAAAAAAATGCAATATTTTTTACTTTTTGCTATAATAAATATCCCCCAAAAATATATAAAAAAACATTTTTTTTCCTCAGTTTAGGCCGATACGTATTCTTCTACATATTTTTGGTAAAAAAAATCGCAATAAGCGTTTATCGGTTGGTTTTCGCAAAATTTATAGCGTTTACAAAATAAGGGATAGTTTTATTGCATTTTTATTAATTTTTTTTTTTTTACTACTAATAGCGGCGATCAGCGATTTTTTTCGTGACTGCGACAATATGGCGGACACTTCGGACAATTTTTACACATTTTTGGGACAATTGTCATTTTCACAGCAAAAAATGCATTTAAATTGCATTGTTTACTGTGGAAATGACAGTTGCAGTTTGGGAGTTAACCACAGGTGGCGCTGTAGGGAATGTGTGCCCTAATGTGTGTGTTTACTACTGTAGGGGGGTGTGGCTGTAGGTGTGACGTCATCGATCGCGTCCCCCTATTACAGGGATGACGCGATCGATGCTCCGGCCACAGAGAAGCACGGGGAAGCCGTGTGTACACACGGCTCTCCCCGTTCTTCCGCTCCAGGGACGGATCGCCGCACTGCAGCGGCGATCGGGTCCGCGAATCCCGCGGTCCCGGTCCTGGAGCTTCGGACCGGTTTGCGGGCGCGCGCCCGCGGGCGCGCGCCCGCGACCCACGGCTGGGTACTAAAACCAACGTATATATACGTTGATGTGCCCAGCCGTGCCATTCTGCCGACGTAAATCAGCAGGAGGCGGTCCTTAAGTGGTTAAATATCCCATTTTTTTTTTAAAGCAATTTTTTTCTCAGTTTAGGCCGATGTGTATTCTTCTACATAATTTTGGTATTAAAAATCCCAATAAACTTATATTGATTGGTTTGCGCAAAAGTTATAGGGGCAGATTCACAGAGAATTAGATTCTCGTAGAGTATCAGAAATACACTACGCCGCCGTATTTTACCTGGCTCTACGTGGAATCCAGGTAGATTTTGTCCAGTAAACGATGGCGGCGTAGTGTATTTCTCCCGTCGCAATCCATCTGCGCAAGTAGGGGGCGTGAAGCATTTAAAATAGGCGCGTTCCCGCGGCGATCGAACTGCGCATGCTCCGTTCGCAAATTTCCCGCCGTGCATTGCGCGAAAACACGTCGTCACGCCGTAGTAGCGTCGTTTACGTACATTCCTATTCCCGAACGAGTTACGTTAAAAAAAAAATATATTTTCATAGCGACGCGGGAACGACGGCCATACTTTACATGGGTTACGCACTGTTAGACCAGCAAAAAGCTCCTCTAACATTACATAGCCAAAAAATGACGTAGGCGATTGCGAGGGACACTCGTACCTTCGTGGATCGCCGTAAAAACTCATTTGCATATCCCGACGCATGAAAACGACGCGAACTCCTCCCAGCGGCCGCAAAAATATCGCAGTGCAGATCCGAAGGCTTACGAGGACGTAAGCCTCTCGGATCGAAGCCCGAAGCCGCCGTATCATGGTTTGAGGATTCAAACTAGTGATACGGCGCGCAAAATTTGAAATTACTCCTGTCTAACACCAGTTAGACAGGCGTAATTGCTCTGTGTAAAATGTCAGTTTCTTTTTTATGTAAAAAAAATTGACAAAGATAAATCATTTCATAGCTTTTTCCACCTTTAATGTGACCTATAAACTTTACATCTCAGTTTTGAAAAACAAACTGAAATATTTTAGAAGGGGGAAGTAAAAATAAAAAAATAAAATGTGGTTGCATAAGTGTGCACACCCTCCTATAACTGGGGATGTAGCTGTGTTCGGAATTAAGCAATCACATTCAAACTTGTGTTAAACAGTACACACCTACCATCATTTAAAGTGCCTCCGATTAACCCCAAATAAAAGTTCAACTGTTCTAGTAGGTCTTTCCTGACATTTTCTTAGTCACATCCTACAGCAAAAGCCATGGTCCACAGAGATCTTCCAAAGAATCAGAGGGATCTCATAGTTAAAAGATATCAGTCAGGAGAAGGGTACATAAGGCATTAGATATACCATGGAACACAGTGAAGACAGTCATCATCAAGTGGAGAAAATATGGCGCAACAGTGACATTACCAAGAACTGGACGTCCCTCCAAAATTGATGAAAAGAAGAGAAGAAAAATGGTCAGAGAGGCTGCCAAGAGGCCTACAGCAACATTATAGGAGCTGTAGGAATATCTGGCAAGTACTGTTTGTGTGGTACATGTGACAACAATCTCCCGTATTCTTCATACAGACATATGTCTGGGCTATGGGGTAGAGTGGTAAGATGGTATTTTCTTACGAAGAAAAACACCCAAGCCTGGCTAAATTTTGCAATAATTTTTAAGTGGACCTAGCCAAAAAATGCATAAAACACAGGGCGACTAACAGCTGTGAATGCAAATATTAAAGTGTACCAACGTCACGATAATATGCAAGTGGAAATTAGTCTGGACTACTAGAATGGACTTTGAGGGTACAAGTATTAAATATAAAATCTATAAATATTTATTCATTAAATAAAGGTAAATCAAGAAAAATATACAAAATTTTATGAAAACAGTACATTATTGGCATATTAACATATTATAGAGACTGTCACAAAAAAGCTTATACTTATGCTGATATATTTATGGTGTGAAACCATGTAGCATAGAAGAGTATATATAAACTTTTAATCCCTAGGACTGGGTTTAATATGCGGCATGGTAAGTCTTGCTTTTACGACATGTTTCGCGTACAGGACGCTTCATCAGGAGAAAAGAGATCTAATAATCAACATACATAACACGAACAGAAAACATCAAAAGATGTCAATTATTTAAGCAATTTTTATATATAAAACATATAACCATATACAGACAAAGAAATAAACATTGTTAAAAACTGCCAGTTATAAATGCCAATGCAGTGCAGCAGGATAGCCCATCTCCCATGGTAACCCCTACAGAGGCCAAGGTGCACCTGAACGGTATATGTATGTTGATTATTAGATCTCTTTGCTCCTGATGAAGCGTCCTGTACGCTGTACTTAGTCTCTATAAAATGTACTGAGTTAATATGCCAATAATGTACTGTTTTCACAAAATTTTGTATATTTTTCTTGATTTACCCTTATTTTATGAATAAATATTTATAGATTTTATATTTAATACTTGTACCCTCAAAGTCCATTCTAGTAGTCCAGACTAATTTCCATTTGCAAATTTTGCAATAACACATCTGAAGTCTCCCAAAAGCATGTGGGAAAATTTGTTATGGTCTGATGAAACCAAGGTTGAACTTTTTGGCCATAATTCCAAAAGATATGTTTGGGACAAAAACAACACAGCACATCACCAAAAGCACATCATACCCACTGTGAAGCATGGTGGTGACAGCATCATGCTTTGGAGCTCTTTTTCTTCAGCTGGAACAGGGGCCTTAGTCAAGGTGGAGGAAATTATAAAAAGTTCCAAATAGCAGTCAATATTGGCACAAAACTTTCAGGCTTCTGCTAGAAAGCTGAACATGAAAAGGAACTTCATCTTTCAGCATGACAACGACCCAAAGCATTCATCCAAATCAACAAAGGAATGGCTTCACCAGAAGAAGATTAAAGTTTTGGAATGGCCCAGCCAGAGCCCAGACCTGAATCCCATTGAAAATCTGTGGGGTTATCTGAAGAGGGCTGTGCACAGGATCCTGCCCTCACAATCTGACAGATTTGTTGTGTTTTTTGCAAAGAAGAGTGGGCAAATATTGGCAAGTTAAAGGGGTTGTAAAGCTTTGTGTCTTTTCACCTTAAAGGAGTTGTAAAGGAAAAAAATGTTTTGACTAAAATTAATGTCTGCAAGGTAGACAGACAGAATAGTGTAATGATTCTGTTAACAAACGAGTAAATACCTATTAAATTCCTTCATCTATATCACCTCCGGCGTTTTAGTTTCTGTTCTCTCATTCACTTCCTGGTTTGCATCACTTGTTCATGTAAGAACTACATTTCCCAGTATGCATTGCGGCACGCCAAGTATTTCACACCTCCTCGAGTGAGTGAGTAAGTAACTTGTATAGCGCTGACAAATGCGAATCGAATCGCCTCAAGGCGCTTTGTATCCAGAGTCGTGCTGATCCTTCAGAAGAGATAGGTCTTCAGTTTTTTCCTAAAAGCCTGATGGTTTTCTTCCATATGAATGGTTGTGGGTAGAGCATTCCAAAGCCGAGGTCCTTAGACAGAAAATCTATGTTCTCCCTTAGATTGGTAGTGGGCTGTGGTGCTTTCGAGAAGGTTTTGGTTAGTTGATTGGAGCACTTTAAAACGTAGAGAGCGTCCTGCCACACAGATGTAGTTCCCAGGAGGGGGCGAGCACGTTACTGACCACCGCAGTAAAGTCTCCCTTCACGGTGGTCAGTAAAATCAGACAAGCAGGAAGTGAACATAAGGCCCCATACACACGACCAAGTTTCTCGGCAGAATCCAGCGAGAACCTCGATGGGAGATGTATTCTGCCAAGAAAATCGGTCGTGTGTACACTTTTCGCCGAGCAACTCGTCGGGAAGCTCGTCGAGCCAAAAAGAGAGCATGTTCTCTATTTCCTCGTTGTTCTATGGGGAAATTTGGCTCGACAAGCTTTTCGACAGCTGAACGGGAAACTCGACGGGCGGAACGATGAGTTTCGCCCAACGAGTTTCTCGGTCGTGTGTACGCCGCCGAACAGAGAAGAAATAGAGCAACTTCTGAGCAAAAACGAACAATGAGGAAGTGAAAAGAGGAATGTCTGCAGGTAAAGGATGCTTATTATGAAAAAAAAATGTTTCCTTTACAACCCCTTTAATGCATCCTTTGTATTAAGGTCAAAACACCTTGCACTCTCGGGCCCCAACCCGTTTTACTCATGAAACTCTGTGGACGGGATCCCGCAAAGGTTTCCCCCAGCTTGAGGTGGCTTTTCATTGGAGACTGATAGCAGCACAGCCATTGGCTCCCGCTGCTGTCAATCAAATCAATGATGCGGTGCGCCAGGGCGGGGCCAAGTAAAACAGTGGTAGTTATGGCCACCACTGTATCACACGGTAGTGCACCCGCAAGCTAACCCCCTTGGGAGAGCGCTTCCCAGAAGGGGGTTAGCTGATGCGGGGAGGAGCTGAAACAGCCCCCCACTGGAACCCAGAAGGCCAGGTTCGGGGGCCACTCTGTGCAAAACGAAATGCACAGAGGAGGTAAGTATAACATGTTTGTTATTAAAAGAAAAATTTTTTTTAACCATTACAACCCCTTTAAGATGTGCTATGTTGATAGACTCACACCAAAAATGACTGAGTGCTGTAATAAAACCGAAAGATGCTTCAACAAAGTATGTGTAAGGGTGTGCACACTTATGCACCCATATTATTTTATTTGTTTACTTTTACTTCACTCCACCTAAAAGATTTCAGTTTTTATTTTAACTGAGTTGTACATGGTTTTTAAGGATCGCCAGCAGGGATCAGGAAGGAATTTTTTCTCCAGTCACTGCAGATTGGCATAGCATGCCTGGGGTTTTTCACCTTCCTCTGGACCAATTTCAGAGAGGGAAGACGTAAAAAATGGCAGTTTCACTTGAATATTCATCCTCCCAGCACCGCCAAACCCCCCCCATAATCATCAACACTTCCCTGCGTTTTTTCTGCAACCATGGGTTATTTGAAATACTCTGCAGAAACCATCTGGGAATTAAAACCATTCGCCTCAACACTTCCAACTGTCACCAAAAAAGCTCTAAAGAGTGAGCAACTGTTAAGAATCATTCGACAATTAACAGTAAAAAACTGCATCCAGGTACACCAGCCGAAACAGGACGGGGACTCAGTAGTCGACTGGGTTCCCACTTTTGAAGATCGCAAGCAAGTGTAGCTGTTCAGTGGGAGTCCATCTGAGGAGAGCCAATGAGAGGCTGGCGATCCAATAAGATTCAGACGAACCCCCGGGGATCAAGGTGACCGGACACTGAAGGATTGACTCCTCTTTCAGTCGGTACCTGGGCGATGTTAAGAAGACGATCAAGGCGTAACTTTACTTAGGAGGGCTACCTCCATACCTCCAATCAGAGAAGGCCTGTGGCAGAGGCGTTTCCCTGACGTTCATTCGGGAAGGTCTGTGGCAGAGATCTCTCCCTAAGTTCTGAGTGATACTCTGGCTGCCAGGTCGGTAAGAGAGGCCTGTCCAGGTACGCTATACCCACTTCGGCTGGAGTGGCGAAGAAAACTAAGTGTTGTCGGAAGCAGGACTGTTTCCCTACTGTACGCCTGAATCGGCTGTTCTCCTTTCAACCTCCATCAGTCCTTTTTATCACCTGTTCATTGTTTTTACCCGGCTGGGTAATAAAGAGCACATATAAAAAGACATTTCTTTGCGGACATTCCTTTACTGCTGCTGCATGCATCATTCATTCCTAAACATTCTACAAGAGCCATGAGGTAATGTGCCATCCCATTCTATTACCAGCAGCCCCTTCGGGTGTACCGCTACACCCACATACATTGCCCTTGACATTTACACACTGCCCCCCTTCCTGTTTACGTTGACCTCCCCTCTGTACACACTGCCCCCCCCCATACACACTGCCCCCCTCACTATACACACTGCCCCCCCATACTTACTACCTTGCCTTTGTATACATCGCCCCCTCCCTGTACACACTACCTTGCTTTTGTATACATTGCCCCCCTCCCTGTACACACTGCCCCCTAACTATTCACACTGCCCCCTCCCTGTACACATTGTTCTCCCCTCTGTATGTATTGTCCTCCAATGTACACAATGCCCTCCTCACTATACACACTACTTCCCCATACACACTACCTTGCCCTTGTATACATTGCCCCCTCCCTCTTCATACTACCTTGCTTTTGTATACAATTCCCCCTCCCTGTACACACTGCCCCCATACACACTGCCCCCTCAATATACACACTACCCCATTACTATACACACTGCCCCCCTCCCTGTACACATCATCCCCTCCCCAAAAACATTTTGCCCCCTTTCCATACACATTGCCCCCTTTGAGACTCCTAGTAGCTTGCTCTCCCCTCTGTACGTATTGTACTACCCTGTACACAATGCCTTCCTTATACACACTACCTTGCTTTTGTATACATTGCCCACCTTCCCTGTACACACTGCCCCCATACACACTGCCCCCTCAATATACACACTGCCCCATCACTATACACACTGCCCCTGTATACATTGTTCTCCCCTGTACACATTGTCCTCCCCTGTACACAATGCCCTCCTCACTATACACACTACTTTGCACTTGTATACATTGCAGCCTCCCTGTACACACTACCTTGCTTTTGTATATATTGCCCCCTTCCCTGTACACACTGCCCCCTCCCTATTTACACTGCCCCTCTCCCTGTACATATTATCCCCTCCCCAAAAACTATTTGCCCCCTCCTTCCCATACACATTGCCCCCTTTAAGACTCCTAGTAGCTAGGACATTGCCTGGGAAGGGTTACAGCAGACACTGGCACATTCACCTGTTGTAGACTGCAGCCCCAGGGCTCCCTGTTATTCTTGTAAAACTTTTGCTGTGATCAGGCGGCTGCTTGCTTGTAATGTTTACATTTCCGCAGTGGCCGCGTTCCCTGTCACCATAGAAACCTGAGCGTTGCCAGCTGACATCCAGTGGATGGCGACATTAGGGGAAATCTTTCTTGGAGCCAGGGGCAGTGCTAGGATTATAAAAGATTTGGGGCAAATTTGGCCACCCAAGGGCCAAGGAGAGTAGTAGTGCCAACACTTGGCATGTCCAAGATGTTTACAATGGGAGAAGATTACAGGGCCTGGATAAACAAACCACGGGCTTCCATGTAAAATATGCTTTGATTGCTGTGCCACAAGTAGGAGACAAAGGGAAAAAAAAGAAATGCTGCCATTACATATGTGTATATAGATATCCCTTGCGCTAACGGAACAAATGTGAACCTCTAAAACGTATATACGTATTGAAATTGCAGCAAAACCGGTTAGTGTTTACAGTACATGAAGAATAGCAATTGAAAATAAAGTGTTTACTACTGTCTGTGTGTAAAGTTCCCCTGGAGAATAATACATGCACGTGAAGGTACAGACCACTGTTGCCACTATCTGGAAGCTCTGGAAGGATCACATGTGGTTTGTTTGTAGACAAACCTGCTGGTTGCAGCTGTCACTGAGCTACCCACAAAGAGGGGCACAGTGACAGCTGAAGCCATCCAATGTAAAAATCATCCCAATGCCAAAGCCAAGAACTATAGGTGGTGAGTGCTTCTTTTGCCTTTAGCAGACCCAGTTCCCTTAAACCAAGGAGACCTGTGGGTACTTGGTTGCACCAAGGCCTTAGAACACAATGCATTTGTTATTGGCCAGATGGCACTAGGACTGAATAAATAAGACAAGGAAGGGTACTTGTAGTCTAGAGGCTGGTCAAGCAAGACCGTGCCTGGTAGGGTAATTCAGTAGACAGTTTTGAGGTCAGGGCAGGTAGTGTCCAAGAAAAATCCAGTAGACTAGGGCGACCATGTGTCCCGGATTGCCCAGGACAGTCCCGCATTTTGCAGGTTTGTCCCGGGCACCTTCATTCCAGGACAATACAGTGTCCCGAAATTAAACTGACACAGCCACCCCATGGGCCAATCTGATGCCCCCAAAAAAGGTCGCCACATCACCGCTTTACTCACTGACAGTACTTGTCCTGGCCGGGAATGCCTGGAGGAGCACAATCCCCGCCCCCTGCTTGTGATTGGAGAAATCATAAATCCCGCCTCTTGTTTCCAATCACTGTGCTGTGATTACGGCACAAGCTGATTTTTGGGAAGGGAGGTGTCTCTGAATTGTAGTATGGAAATGTGGTCACCCTACAGTAGACAGTTCTGAGGTCAATTCAGGCAACAACCCAAAAGAGTAGTCAGGAAACAAGGCAAGGGTCAGCAGTGATAAATCCAAACAGCAATTAACACAGCAGGCAAAGCACAAAAGGTGGGGATATAGGTAGCAGATGCTATCTCAGGATCAGAGCCCTGGGCTTGTGATGTTTAGAGAGCTGCAGCACAGCAGCCAATCTGACAAGACGGGCAGGAACATTAGATGCAGAAGTGTTGCCTAGCAATTGCATTACTATTGAGGGTGAAGAAGGAGCCAATGAAGAAGGAGGTGGCCCTGGCTGAAGAAAAGCCCATGCCAGCCTGTGGTGAATATGAGATGCAGGCCAGGCCTGAAAGCCCTGACTCGGGCTTCAACGTTTTAGTCTGGTCATGTTTGCTTACTAGACTTATGGTTAGGAAAGGGTTAAAAAACCACCATTATAAAATGTTGTGTAGCAAGGTGCCCCTTTTGAATGTGGTTAAAAGACTACCGTTGTAGATTAAGAAGGAACTCAACTCCCTTCATTGGCCAATTGTTGTATAGTCACCTCCTGTTTGGATTTACATTGGTACAGCAACGGATTATGGGAATTAAAGAACAGGGAGATAAAGACTCCAGTGCCCTGGGTAATTGACAGACTACAATGCCCAGAGTGCAACTGTACCACCCAAAGTGTTTTGCACCCTCACACAGCCTGCTGGGGAAGGAAATTTAAGGAAGAGGACGTCTTCGGGTCGCTCTCTTGGGACCGCCTCTTCGAGTAAGTAGGAGGCCTCCTTTTACGCTACGCCGACGCAACGCAGAGAGGCAAGCATGGAATTCACAAAGCAAATGCTCCCAACGTTGCACCGGCGTAGCGTATAGTTGGAGGCGTAAGGCATCGTAAGTGGAAGTGGGCTGGAAGTGGGCGTGATACATTTTAATAAAGCGTGACCCCATGCAAATGATGGGCTAAGCTTCAGACAAGTACTTAAAATGAACTGCGCATGCGTCATACCTTGGACGTATCCCAGTGCGCATGCTCACAATCACGTCAAAACAACTGGCTAAGATACGTCGAATCACTGCCTACGACCTGAACGTAACCTACGCCCAGCCCTATTCACGTACAACGTAAACTACGTAAAATTTGACGGTGTCCGTTCCCTTGTCCATACTTTTGCATAAGTTGCGCCTCCAATATGGGGAATAACTTTACGCCGGACGTAAACCTTATGCAAATTGTTTAAAACATGGCGCCAGGCGCAAGTACGTTCGTGAATCGGCGTATCTCCCTCATTTGCATATGGGAGTGCCAAATGCGTCCAGCATAACTATGAGCCCGCTCTACGCCGGCGTAGGCAAGTTACGTCCGTCGGATGAAGTCAGTTTTTAGGCGTATCTTAGTTCTGTGGGCACGGCGCACAGATACGACGGCACATATTTACACTTACGTGGCGTATCTCGAGATACGTTGGCGTAAGTGCTTTGTGAATCTGGGCCAAAGTATCCAGTTCATTCTAATTTACACAGTATTGCTCTTATTGAGAGCTGGGTGAGGCCTGGTGAAGAGGTGCTTCAGTACTGGATATACCCTGCTGGAGGAATCCCTTTACTGTGTGCTTACACAGGTCTGTGTTAATTATAATAATCAAACCTGTTAATATTTATTATTATTGACTCTTACGGGGCTCTGTAGCAGTCCACTGTACTTGATTAATTTACCTTTATTTCCTACCAATTAAAGTTTTTCCTTGGTTAAGCGTAAGCCTGTGTTCAGTCTATCTATTACCCTGTGGGTCCAGTGGCCAATACAAGGTAACAATTTACTTGCAAGTTTTACTGTGGTGTGATATTATGTTCCCCAGCAACCAGTGGGTTCCACAATCCTTACCTATACCAGTTGTGCCAAGGAAGGGTTCGAGACAGTTTCAGGGGTTGATAGCCAGAGTACTGACCCAAACATACTCAGCAGCTCCTTCGGGGGTAGTGCTACAGTTGTAATGAATTTAATTTGACGGGTAGAAGTACCCCATGAACATGAGTGAAGTACCCATGGGATACACATACTACTGGTTTGGAATGAAGGCTACAGACCAGTAGAAATGGTTGGAGAGTAGAGTGACAAATAGATGATCTCTGCAGTGTGCTGCCTCTCTTTTCACTGCCCAATCACAGGTTGAGAGATTAAAAAAAGATCAGGGGCCCTCCCCTACGAGACAGGGCTGTGCTGTTTGGCAGAGCTGTGTAAATTTCAGGACTGGATGGGCAGAAATACAAATCCTCTGGCAGGTAAAACAGCTATGTAATTCATTATATGTATTCAGCTTTACAGTGGGGATCGAAAATTTGGGCACCCCAGGTAAAAATTTATATTAATGTGAATAACGAAGCCAAGGAAAGATGGAAAAATCTCCAAAAGACATCAAATTACAGATTAGACATTCTTATAATATGTCAAAAAAGTTAGATTTTATTTCCATCATTTACACTTTCAAAATTACAGAAAACAAAAAAATGGCATCTGCAAAAGTTTGGGCACCCTGCAGAGTTTATATCTTGTACTGCCGGCACCCTTTGGCAAGTATCACAGCTTGTAGATGCTTTTTGTAGCCAGCCAAGAGTCTTTCAATTCTTGTTTGAGGTATCTTTGCCCATTCTTCCTTACAAAAGTCTTCCAGTTCTTTGAGATTTCTGGGCTGTCTGTCACGCACTGCTCTTTTAGGGCCTATTCATAGATTTTAAATTATGTTGAGGTCAGGAGATTGTGAAGGCCATGGAAAAAACTTCAGTTTACGCCTCTTGATGTAATCCCCCGTGGATTTTGAGGTGTGTTTAGGATCATTATCCATTTGTAGAAGCCATCCTCTCTTTAATTTCAGCTTTTTCACAGATAGCATCAAGTTACCATCCAAAATTTGCTGAAATTGTATTGAATTGATTTTTACTTCTACTTGTGAAATGTTCCCTGTGCCACTGGCTGCAACACAACCCCAAAGCATGATTGATCCTCCCCTATGCTTAACAGTTGGACAGAGGTTCTTTTCATTAAATTCTGTGCCCTTACTTCTCCAAACGTACCTTTGCTAATTCCGGCCAAAAAGTTCTATTTTAACCTCATCGGTCCACAGAACTTGTTTCCAAAATGCATCAGGCTTGTCTATATCATGGGTCTTCAAACTACGGCCCTCCAGGTGTTCAGGAACTACAATTCCCATCATGCCTAGTCATGTCTGTGAATGTCAGAGTTTTACAATGCCTCATGGGATGTGTAGTTCCACCACAGCTGGAGGGCCGTAGTTTGAGGATCCCTGGTCTATATGTTCATTTGCAAAGTTCAACTGCTGATTTTTGTGGTGAGGACGTAGAAGAGGTTTTCTTCTGATGACTCTTCCATGAAGACCATATTCGTACAAGTATCTCTTTATAGTGGAATAGTGTACCACAACTCCAGTGTCTGCCAGATCTTTCTGGAGGGATCGTGCAGTCAAATGACAGTTCCCCTTTACACCACAGTCCTTTACATCAGGTTTCCCAGTTTAAAGGGGAACTCTGGGGACTCTGATGTAAAAGGGTAAACTGTGAGATAAGATGTAACACTATTGATTCTGGTGTAAGGCGGAATGCTGTGGACTGTGATGTAATGGAGGACTCAGATTTGAGGGGAGAACTGTGACATATGTAGGAGCACATTCACAAATACTTTGATTTCTGAAGAGCGATACGCAAACAAATCGCTCTTCATAGAGCATTTTAGAGGTGGCAGGGAGGTGTTGTATCGCCTCCACACCACCTACTTTAACCCCTTGAACTCTACTCTGCACACAGTTGCGGGGAGCTTGCAAAGTGCCGTCATTCACTTGACTGGGTTGAAGTCAACGGGTGCTACACCTGCTGAAAGCAAAAAGGGGTGGTATAATTGCAGCTGCGGCATTTGCCTCTACAGCTAAAAGGTGGTAGCGGTTGAGGGGTAGTAAAAGAATGGCTCAGCTACAGAGTTTTTCTGCCCCTCAACCACTAGTGTAAACAATTAAATGTTTTAATAAGTAAAAAATAAATAAAGTGTTTTATTTTTATTTTTTAAAATAGATAAAGATAACATTGATAAAAATACTTTAATGCATTTTAAAATGTTTGTTCACATTTATTTATAAGGGTGTGTGTGTATATATATATATATATATTTAAAAAAACATACACACACACGTGTGTTTGAGCTTTGGTGTGCACACCCTAATGCAATAGGCTGCGCACGCCTATGATTATGGACTCTTTTTTGTTAATATCTTGGACTGTGTATAAATCAAAAGTCACACTCAGTTGATGGTTACATATTTGCATATCATCATATCATATCAGCTGTGTTTCTTTTGTTTTTGGTTTATCACTATTATAGTATCCTCACGTTTTTGAGGTGACTGCCTATTGTTCAGTGGCCACCACTGGTCACTTTTCGATCCAGCAGCCAGCCATTTACATATTATTTGCAATCTATTTGCATTATTTATGTTTTTTAAGGTAGCGCGATTTATATATTTTTCTTGATATTTTTCTTGGTCTTCCAGATCTTGCTTTAACTTCCACTGTTCCTGATGACTGCCATTTCTTAATTACATTCCGAACAGAGGACATTGCCATCTGAAAACACTTTGCTATCTTCTTATAGCCTTCTCCAGCTTTGTGAGCGTCAACTATTTTCAGTTTCAGTTTTCTAGACAACTGCTTAGGAGAAGAACCCATGGTGCTGATTGTTGGGGCAAGGTCAGATGAGTCTGTGCATTTAAAACGTTTGAGATTGACATCACCTGGTCTTCCCAGACGATGATTGAGAACAATCCATGACACTGGCAGGTCTCAGCTTTGCAAAGGGGGCAGTGCATGCTATAAATTCTGCAGGGTGGCCAAACTTTTGCAGACGTAATTTTTTTGTTTTCTGTAATTTTGAAAGTGTAAATGATGGAAATAAAATCTAACTTTTTTGGACATATTATAAGAGTGTCTAATCTGTAATTTGATGCCTTTTGGAGATTTTTCCATCTTTCCTTGGCTTTGTTATGCACATTAATACAAATTTTTACCTGGGGTGCCCAAACTTTCGATCCCCATTGTAACTCTGCCACTTCTAAAAATACTAAACAGCAAGTTCCACCTCTTCCAGTTAGACAAAGTCCAAAATTTGGACGCCCCCTCCCCCAGTGTGTAAATATGAAGCATTTACTGAAAGTGATCACGTGATTTAGGAGAAATTGAGTTAAAAATAGAGCTTGAACCAACAAACTCAGCACAACAGAATAAAACAAATTACCATTCTGGTTAGTGCAAAGGCAAGACAAGTCTTATTCCAAATGTTGGTAAGTCTACAAATCTAGTATATCAAGCAAGTCAGTTCTAAAATAAATTAAAAACCAGTCTGGACCGCTAGCAGCTCACCAAAGCAGTTACTATCCACAGTATCCAATCACGTTACTTCATTTTCTACATTGTTTTCCAGTTTTTGGTAATTTTCCCTATGATCAGTTTAAGAGTCTACTAAAAAATATGGATGAAGTCCACTGTGACTCATCACAGATAACTCGTACTACTCTCAGGGTAATGAACCCATCAGATAAGTGGGCACGTTGTATGAGGGCCATCTGGGTCATATTTCCGCCCATTTGCTGGTGTTGGGTTTTAGCGTTTCAGTTAAACTTTAACCCTTTCTCTAGTGTTGAGTCTCAGTGCTAGCTCCACCCTTTCTCTAGTGTTAAGTCTCAGTGCTAGCTCCACCCTTTCTCTAGTGTTGAGTCTCAGTGCTAGCTCCACCATTTCTCTAGTGTTGAGTCTCAGTGGTAGCTCCATCATTTCTCTAGTGTTGAGTCTCAGTGCTAGCTCCATCCTTTCTCTAGTGTTAAGTCTCAGTGCTAGCTCCATCATTTCTCTAGTGTTGAGTCTCAGTGCTATCTCCATCCTTTCTCTAGTGTTAAGTCTCAGTGCTAGCTCCACCCTTTCTCTAGTGTTGAGTCGACTCTCAGTGCTAGCTCCACCCTTTCTCTATTGTTGAGTCTCAGTGCTAGCTCCACCCTTTCTCTAGTGTTGAGTCTCAGTGCTAGCTCCACCCTTTCTCTAGTGTTGAGTCTCAGTGCTAGCTCCACCATTTCTCTAGTGTTAAGTATCAGTGCTAGCTCCAGCCCTTTCTCTAGTGTTAAGTCTCAGTGCTAGCTCCACACTTTCTCTAGTGTTGAGTCTCAGTGCTAGGTTCATCCTTTTTTCTATTGGTCACTGTTAGTGTTGCTCACGAATATTCGCATTGCGAATATTCGCTACGAATATTGCATATTCGAGTATTCTCGAATAACTCGAATATCGCGGCGAATATTCGCTATGACGAATATTCGTATTTTTTCAAATTTATTTTTAAAACAGATCACATCCTAGTGATCTCCATCTACGTCAAAAAGCATTGCTGGTATGATTAGAGAGAGACCTTGGGCCGAGTAGCTGATGCGATTCTTTTATGTTGCCGACTTTTCGGCAAAATAAAAGAATCGCATCAGCTACTCGGCCCTTCTTTTGCATCAGAGCCAATCAGAATAACTCGAATATTCGGCAAAAGGAATATTGCGCGATATTCCTTTTGCCGAATATTCGAGTTATTCTGATTGGCTCTGATGCAAAAGAAGGGCGGAGAAGATAATCGTGCAATATTCCTTTTGCCGAATATTCAAGTTATTCTGATTGGCTCTGATGCGCCCTTCTTTTGCATCAGAGCCAATCAGAATAACTTGGATAATTGGGAAAAAGGAATATTGCGCGATTATCTTCTCCGCCCTTCTTTTGCCCCCTTGTTCTCCTTTCTTTTAAGTAGAGTTAGTGTAGAGTTAGTGTTTAGTGCATATTAGTTTAGTAATACAGGAAATGATCTCCGTTTATGAGAATTTCGCAATAATTTTCGCATTAGCAAAAAAATTTTTGGATAAAATATCACGAATATTCGATATTAGCGAAAATTTGCGAATATTCTTCTATATATTCGCGCAATATCGCGAAATCGAATATGGCGTATTCCGCTCAACACTAGTCACTGTTAGCTCCACTGTTTCACCAGTGTTGGGCATCGGGAAGACCCTACCCTCTAACTGGTGTCAGATCTCAGTACTAGCTGCACCCTTTTCCCAGTGTTGGGTCTCAGTGCTAGCTCCACCATTTCATCCAATCCATCTTCTAACAAGATTTATTTTTTAAATAAAAAATAATAATAAATATGGTAATAAAATCCTGCACAGTGTATGAATGAGCAGCGAGCTCGGGACTTAAACGTCACTTCCGGTGTCCATATGCCTGCGTTACGTCACTGTCATGTGACTTCATTGGGCATCATCCTGAAGAATTTTTCTATACATGTCCGGTTTGATGCATTTGAGCCGCCCTTACTACTGACCTTTACTTGAATGAAAGGAAGCACTCATTTATCTCTGTATATACTGGGACCCCCTGGAACATTGGAAGGAACGCGCAGGAAACCCCCCTGAGTGACCAACCCCCCTTCTCTCTATTATCTGAATGCTGCTTATTTTACAGCAGTAAGGTAAAAAGTTAGTACACCTACGGGTGTTGCCCACACCGAAGAACCGCAATCACTGAAGTCACAGTGACACCTGTTGATACTACATAGCACGTTTTACCTTGCACTCTGCACCTTAGACCTGGAAGAGTTATCTATCATTCTGTGATTCATCAGCACCATTTGCACCTGCATTACCTTGTATTACATGGAATTTCTCTGAATTTCATATGTATTGTGTATGCTCACACATCCATATCTACAAGTTACATATCTCATCCACTACAGTCACGTGTTCAGCACTTTCGCACTTTACTGGATTTTTTGTGATTTTACACAAAGTGCACCTTTATTTATATTTGAAGATATCACACCACATGAATTTGTAGGATTATCTGTTTTTATTACTGTTTTATTTATTTTACTTGGGAGCGCAACACCAACCATTGATTTTTATTTATACTTCCTTGGGGGTAGTGTTTGACCCTCACGGTGTCTGCAGCACCTTTTAGATTTTCATTCATTTTTCCATAGTAGCGTGGGAATATCTATAACCTTATTTCTTTCATCCCATACACCACCCGGTCTTCAGGACTCTTTCTTCTTTGTAACCCCCATGAAGAACTGTTTTTATTAATCATCTTAACCATCATTGCCCATGTTTGTGCCCATTCTCTGCTATTGGCATGTTATACTTTTTCCAATAATCCCAAGGGGCTGATTGATAACAAGTTTAGAAAACATGGGGTTGCTGTCTATAGCAATCAGAGGTGACAATTCATTATTGAAAATAAATTCCCTGATAGGTTAAAGAGACACTAAAGGTACATGTTTTTTTCACTTTAATGTATTCTATGCATTAAGGTGAAAAAACTTTTGACAATAACGCCCCCCCACCCCCCCTACTTACCTGAGCCCTGCGGCGCTCACCCCCAACTTCCTCTTCGCCGCTCAGCCTGGTCGTTGATTGGCTAGGGTGGATAGATTGAAAGCAGCACAGCCATTGGCTCGCACTGCTGTCAATCACATCCAATGACACAGGGCACCGGGGGGCGGGCCGAGTGATAAAGAGAGCAGCTATAGCCGCCGTTGTCTTGCCGTAAAAGTTACCCCGGAAGAGAAGGACCACCCTGTACTGCACAAGCGTCAACCGAGTCTCAAAAAATAGCCGAACATGTAGAGCTGAGAGTCAGCTCTAGACGGCGCCTACGCACACCAAATTGTACTGCCGAGGCGGTGGTGCTACACTTCTGACATCCAGGCTCATTTTTTTATGATCCCTGTGGATATGGAGCATTTAAAAAAAAAGAGCCAGGAGGCCGAGTGAGCGAAGCGAGGTCCACGTTGCCCTGGACCTGTTGCAATTACTATTTACATTAACATTGCAAAAGCACACTCCCCTTGTAGCACTAGCATTGCGCAGGCGCCGTCTAGAGCTGACTCTCAGCTCTACATATTCGGCTATTTTCAAAGCTTAGTTCACGCCTGCGCAGTACAGGGGGGTCCTTATCCACCGGGGGGAAATTATTCGGCACACCACAGGCTGTATCATAGAAGCGCGCCCGCAAGAACGTACCACCATGCCAGCTCGCCCACATGAAGCTGTAAAGTTCTTGTGGGGAGGACCAGAGACAGCCGCCGAGGGACCCCAGAAGACATGGATCGGGGCCACTCTGTGCAAAACGAGCTGCACAGTGGAGGTAAGTATAACATGTTTGTTATTTAAAAAAAAAAATAATCTCTTTACAACCCCTTTAAACTGGGTACCGTATCTGTTCCATGTTAACACCGATTTTCTTTGCTTCTTTTTTTTATGAATTTTTGTGAGTGTCTCACAGTACAGCCCATGTGACAGATCAGAAGATCATTTCTCCATCCAGATATTCATTTATCACATGGATGATGACTCCATGCAAGCTGTGAGGCAAAGGGAATTAGAAAGAAGATATTGAGCCTTGTGCTTTATTCAGAACCAAGCCAGTAAACAGGGTAAGTTTTACTTCCATTTAAAAAAAAAAATGTACTGTCTGTATCCGTCTACTAAAGTGTACCTGTCACCTAATCTTGCTCAAAACAATCTATAGCTTTGAAAGTGCCTCAGCAGTGTTACTAGATCCAATAGTGTACAGCTGGTTTTTATTGAGCAGATACTTTGGGGTTGATTTACTAAGGGAAAATTGATTTTTCACTTTGCAAAGTGCAGTTGCACCAGAGCTTAGCAAATGAGGTAAAGCTTCAGTTTGCAAAGGGTACCCAATCACATACAAGGAAAAGAAAAAAAAATATGCATTTTGCTTGCACATGATTGGATGATGGAAGTCAGCAAAGCTTCTGCTCATTTTCTTAATTCTGAAGCAACTGCACTTGCAGAGTGCAACTACACTTTGCAAAGTGCAGTCTATTTGCCTTAGGAAATCAACCCCTTTGACTCATTATTCCTAGGTTTGCTCCAAACAGATAACAAAACACTAATGATTGCAGCTCTGTAAATTGTTAATGCATAATTAAATACATTAAAAAAAATGCAATTAGTGTAAGTACCTGAATGTGATTTGGAGGGGTATCATCTTCTGCACAGCAAAGCTCTGGAAAAGAGAAAAGCAGCAGCGGGAGCCAATCATTTGAGCCGCAGTGCTCATGTGCTAGCAAGGAGCATGCTTGATAGGAGGAGAGAGCAAAGTGAGAGATGAGCTCATCAGCCTACTGCTTTTCCTTTCATTCTCCAATCACAGGCTGGGGGAGGGACAAGACCTATTCAGCAGAGAGAAATGAGGCCCCCTTCCCTGCCAGTAGGGCTGTGCTATGTGGCTGAACTGCGTACATTTCAGAACTGAATGAACAAAAATACAAATTGTTTGCTAGGAAAAACAGGTGCCTTGTATGTATTTCATCCTTGTATTTGGCAGTTTGTCTGAAATCCAGATGTAAAGTAATTATTTCCCCTGATGTCCAGTGTACGTAACATGTAGGGTGGAGTCTGGTGACATGAGCGCGTTTTTTTAATTATTTTAATAAATTATCTATATTGGCTTATACCAGGGGTGTCCAAACTTTTTTCAAAGAGGGCCAGATTTGATGAAGTGAACATGCGCGAGGGCCGACTATTTTGCCTGACATTCTTTGAACCATTAAAATTTGGTCTAAGTGTGTTCCCCTGAGCACCAATACACTGCCCAACAAGAATTCTCCTGCCTTTGTGGCTGTGTGTGGTGAATGGATGAGCTCAGGTGTGTTATTTTGATATACTGTATATATCTCTTTTGTGGCCCCAACGAGTCCCAGAGTGCTGCTTAGGACTAGGGATGAGCTCTGCGTTTGATTCGAACATATGTTCGACTCGAACATCGTCTGTTTGTACGTTCGACAAAATTTGAACAAAACCGGTCATTCGCGCCAAATTCGAGTGACGCGCAACGGCCCATAATTCACTGCGGCATTGCGCGCTGATGATTGGCCAAGCATGCTGTAAGTCCCGCATGCTTGGCCAATCACAGCGCGCAAAAAACGAAGAGCCATAATTGGCCAAAGCCTGGGTGGCTTTGGCTAATTATGGCTCAGGGCTTTAGCACATGCCCCACACTATATAAGGCCGCCTGCTGGGCGGTCTCGTGTAGTGTATTGCAGCGTTGTTAATGAGAGCAGTCAGAGAGACAGAGAGATTGTATTTTTAGATAGATAGAGCAGGCAGGCTAGTCAGTTTAGCTTAATTTACAGTGTGTAGAGGATATATATATACATCCCTAGGAGTTGTACATATATTTATACACTGTATAGCTTAGCTAGATCAGCTATTCCTGTTTGCCAAGCAGCGGATTGTGCTAGCTGCAGTGTTCTAACGTGTTGTATTGCCTGTGTGCTGTTTAGTTTACACCTAAACGTACTGGGTGTTACTGCACTTGTCCTGTTTAATAGCAACTAAACGCATTTGCTGTTACTGCACATGTGCTGTTTAATAGCACCTAAACGCATTTGCTGTTACTGCACGTTTGCTGTTTAATAGCACCTAAACAAATTTGCTGTTACTGCACGTGAGCTGTTTAATAGCACCTAAACAAATTTGCTGTTACTGCACGTTTGCTGTTTAATAGCACCTAAACAAATTTGCTGTTACTGCACGTGAGCTGTTTAATAGCACCTAAACGCATTTGCTGTTACTGCACGTGTGCTGTTTAATAGCAACTAAACGCATTTGCTGTTACTGCACGTTTGTTGTTTAATAGCACCTAATCACATTTGCTGCTCCTGGAGCAGTGATTTTAATGATGCTTAAATAAAAAATAAAAAATATTGTACCTGCTGGGTGTCTATAGTTTGCTTGTGAAAACGTCTTTGAGAACTGGGTCTTGCCCGAGGGAACATGTATCAATGGAAAAAAGTTTTAAAAAAAACAGTCATCTTTTTAGGAGTCCTGCTCCTGAAAAAACGACCGTTTTTAAAACTTTTTTCCATTGATACATGTTCCCTGGGGCAGGACCCGGGTTCTCAAAGATGTTTTCCAACAATAACTTAAATATTGGGCTTTAAAATTAGCACTTTTGAATTCGAACATTCGAGTCCCATAGACTTCAATGGGGTTCTAAATGTTCGCGCGAATGGGCGGTCTGTTCGAACTTTCTGGTGCGAACCGAACGTGGGGGTGTTTGGATCATCCCTACTCAGGACTAAGGATGAGCATGGGCGTGTTAATTGGATATACCGTATTTATCGGCATATAACATGCACAGGCTTACCATTGCCATGAATGCAGCCTCACATGTGCCATGAATTCAGCCTTACCATTGTCATCGGTGCAGCCTGATCGATGCCCATCTGCAGCCTTGGAGGGCAGAGGGAGGGGGCAGGACGAGTGCCGTCAGATTACAAACAGGAGAATCTCTTGTTTACTCTGTGGCCTCTTTAATACAAAGTCCTATGATAGACAGAACAGTCGTCCAATGGCATCCCAGGGGCCTCAAACAATATATATCCAAATCTCCAGGGGGGCCATATTAAATCAACAGGGGGGCCGCATTTAGCCCGCGGGCCAGTCTTTGGACATGCCTTGCTTATATTATGTAGGTTTTCTATGTCTTTGTGGAATGTTGTCTACTTAGATAAGAAGGTGTGGAGTGAAGCTGTTCTTCCAGGAAGGAATACTAACCTCTATGTGGGTAAACAGCGGATTTGATCTTACTGATATTTATATAGTCAGAGTCCATCCAAAAAGGTAAATCCAGGTCCACTGAGAATGATATAGTGCACAAAGGGTGACTTCACCGAGAGAGATTTACGTGCACACAGTGTGTATAGAAAGGATTGCTTGTAATCCAGGTCTAATACATGTGAAGTTGAGCATGAAGAGTGAACACAAGATACATCAATAAGAACAAAGTGCAGATATCAAATATCACTTACTGTATATGGCAAGATCGACAAGCGGATTTTCTTTTATATGAGATTTGGACTGAATTTTTATTTGTCACTGAATCTTTATGAGACTTCACAGGTTCTATTTTAAAAAATTTGCTGTGCGAATGCCTCAGCATTCATACAACGGTTGCAAATAATCCCCAAAACATGTTCGTTAGCTACATCTAGTGCTCATAATGTGTTATTTTCCTGAAGTACCTCAATCATACATACTGCATTATGGCCACCAGATGGCGCTGATGATCATAGATCACGTTACAGACATTACAGGGATTATTTGCGAAATCAGAGACATTCCTACTGCTTGTTAAAAAAAGAACTACGAGTAAAGAGATGGTACCCATGATAGTACAATAGAAAGACCACAGTTGAGTACTGTTCATGATACTTTTTTAAGTATCATTTTCACTACCACTTAGAACACTTACATTTTTTGGGGGGTCAAGCTTTCAGGGGTCTATCCCCTTCTTCTAGGTCCAAGCAGTACTCAAGCTTATCCTAAAAATGTTGCGAATAAAAAAAAAAAGTATAATGATTAGAACTCTACTGTGTTGGCTTTGGTAGAAATTAAGAGTATTTTTTAATGTAGATATTGTATATTGCATTATTTTACTGGGACGCTTCCCGAAACACGACCATATCGGGACAGTTTAGAAAAAGCATGACTGTCCCAGCAAATCTGGAACAATTGGCAAGTATGATGTAATGCAAGATTATTGTGCTCCCCCCATGTACCTGGGGCCACTGGGCAGTGCCCAGGAGTGCCCTTGCATTAAGATGGCCCTGCAGTGGCTCACCTCTGGCCTCTGGGAAAGTCCAGTACCCATTTTTTTTAATTATTTTTTAAAAGCGCTTAACTTTCCAAGGAGGGAGCAATGAGGCACAGTGATGTCACCAAAGTGACATCACTAGACTTCAGTGGATGTCTGAAAATGAGAGAGTACTTTATGGTTCAAGGTTATATCAGGCTTTATGAATCTTTTATATGTAATCCTGCCCAAGTACAATCATTTATAACTATATGGATCCACAAAAACAATCTATCTGTAAGCTGTACAGATGGTTTGCAAAAATGGCTCTTTGTCTCTCTTTTGCAAAATATCCAATATGGGGGGGAAAGTTAAAGTATAACTAAAGGTAGATTTTTTTTATTTTACTTTTTTGGATAGAGTAAGGGAGGGTTAAAACCTCTTTCAAATTTATTTTTGCCATCTGTGCCCCATAGGGGAGATTTACCTTCACTTCATGTCCCATAACCAAAACAGGAAGTTAATGGAAATCCCTACAAAGTGAAGGAATCCCTGGTTGTCTCCAAAACTAGCGTCCCTATTGGAAGATTTTTACTCTATTCCTGTTCTGGTGACAACCCAAAATCTAGGATTTCCTTTCACTGTCCCTAACAGCAGGCAGGACAAAACGAGAAGATGAGACCTCCTAAAGGGCACACAGACAGATATAAAAACCTTCAAGGGGCTCTAATCCTTACCTATTCTATACAAATCTAAAAAAAAAAAAAGTTTTGCCTTTAGTTACACTTTAACCATTGAATTGCAAAACCAGTAGCCCTCCCAAGTTAAAGGATAAGTTCACCTTTGGGAACATGTAGGCATGTGCAGTCTATCCTCTCCACTGTAGATGGTACTCAACGCAGCGGCATTGCAGTTGGAGGGAAAGATGATTTCTCTCTGGTTTTCTGATCCGTTTGGATGCTGCTACGTCCAAAAAAAAGTGAAATATGTGGGGTCATGATTCATTTACATGAATCACGCCCCCACTTCAGAAATTTGAATTACGCGCTGTTACGCTGGGCACTCTACGCTACGCTGCTGCATATTATGGAGCAAGTGCTTTCTGAATAAGGCACTTGCCTATAATATTTGCAGAGGCGTAGTGTAAAGACGAAAAGCTACGCCGCCGAAAAGATACGCAAATGTATCTGAATCCGGCCCTGAGTGTTTACTGCCACACTGCACCTCCCCACAAACATGTAACATGTTCCCACTCCTGTATCTCTTCCGCCGATCTTCCTGCACCTGCTGTCACAATTTGAAGAAAAGTGCGGCCTTATGGGGCTTCACCCACACGGCCACATCATTTATTTACAGACTTCTGTGAATGAATGCCTACAAGTATCGTAAAACTTTGCGGCTGATGCCTCGTAGTTCTCAATGAACAGCGGGGGTGCTGGTGAGCGCTCTCTTAGGCTATTGACCTTCCTGCTCTCATGTAACTGCCTGCCCGTCAGGGCTGGACTGGGACAAAAATTTGGCCCTGGACTTCATTCAGATTGGCCCACTTTGACAGGTCTCTCCCATGACGGCCGGACAACTCCAGGTAACGTGGCAGGTGATGTGGCCAGGTGATGTGGCAGGTGATGTGGCCAGGTGACGTGGCCAGTGGACAATTCACAACTTGTGGCAGGTGACATGGCAAGTGGACAATCCACAGCTTGTGGCAGGTGATGTGGCAAGTGACACGCTAAGTACAAGTATACTGCTGCTCTTTCAGCTGCTACTCACTTTGGTCTCACAAAATGGCTGAAATGGTTAAATAATATTGTTTTTTGAGCTTAGGGAGGGTCTTATGATGTCTCTTAACTAAACGCTTATAAACGCAAACGCGGTAAAACGCAGCAAAATTTGCGGCAAAAACTGGCGTTTTAAATGCTGTTTTTTGCCTTTGAAAACGTGTGTTTAGATGTGTTTGCATTTGCGTCTCGTGTGTATGGGGCCTTATAGGCAGTACCAGTTGGGAAGCTAGACATTATTTCTCCCGGGGCAAAGAATCAGTTCGGTGCCCCCCCTTATGGGACAAGATTAGGCAGAAGTGAGAAACTCTCAGGCCATAGCTGTTGAGTCAGCTGTCTGTTCCCCTCCCCCATGCTCCTCTGTCGTCCCCCCTGCTCCTCTGGTCCTCCCCCTGCTTCTCTGTTCCCTCCAGGTAAGCGCTGCGGGGAGGGAGAGGAGGCGAGCGATGCGTGAAGGCAGAGACAAAGAAGCGGAGGGGGCCGGTGGTCCGCTGTCACTGAAGCCGGCCCACTGAGCCATCAGAAACTCCCTGTATTCCCAATGGCCAATCCATCTCTGCTGCCCGTATTGGAGGTATGTGCAGACAGATACACTGAGAGTCTGCAGGTCCCTCGATCAGCACCTACAGATCGGCTGTTCGTGGCTGCAATTCTTTACAGGCTCCTAAGAGAATTTTTTTTTGTAAATGGACATTTTGTACCTGGGAAAAAAAAGTGCTTTTGTTTAATTTTTTATTAAAGGTGAACTTATACTTTAACTTCTTCTTTGCCGGACTCAGCGGTAAGCCTCTGCTTCTCATTGTCCATCATCTGATTTCATGTCCGTTTATTAGCGGTTAATAAAAATTTCTTTGTGCTTTCCACGGCTTCATTGTCCCATTTCCTCTCGATTTTCCTTTCTCATGCACCTCGCTGTGTAATCGCGTCTCCCCGGGGGAACAATGAAGTCATCTCAGTGATGACATGGACCTTGTCATTAGCGGCTCAAGTATTCTGTCACCTTCCTGCTTGGAGAGGACCTGTCATCTCTCCTCTAAAGGGCTTGCAGTAATTTAGAATACTGAATATGGTGAGGAAGCCGAGTTCCCTGAGACTCTGGATATCTCTAAGCTGTCAGCGGCCTCTCGTGATCTCTGTCCTTCCTTCTTCCTCTCAGGAGGATATGAATGGCCTATGTCACCCGTGATATCCATAGTAAACCAAAACACTCCTGGAGCTGGTGCCAGTTTAGTACAGAGAACCAAACCAGTACAAATATGAAGGTTAAAGGACTCGCTACTGATACAAACACAAGGATTTCCCACACCGCCACAATCAAAGGTCCTTTCTTGAAGTTATTTATTTATTCTGCATTATAGATAATGCAATATAGATAATACAGCAGGGAAGTCTTATGCCCCGCATACACGTTTGGAATTTCCGACAACAAATGTGCGATGGGAGCTTGTTGTCAGAAATTCAGACCGCGTGTAGGCTCCATCGGACATTTTCTGTCGAAATTTCCGACAACAAATATTTGAGAGCTGGTTCCTAAATTTTCCAACAACAAAATCCGTTCTCGGAAATTCCGAATGCACGTGGGCAATTCCGACGCACAAATTTCCACGCATGCTCAGAATCAAGTACGAGACGGAAGCGATCGGTCATATAAAACTAGCGTTCATAATAGAGCACATTCTTCACTCTGTAACGGACTGAAAAGTAGTGATGAGCGGAATACGCCATATTCGATTTCGCGATATTTCGCGAATATTTTGAAGAATATTCGCGAATATTCGTTAATATCGAATATTCGTGATATTTTATAAAAAAAAAAAAAAAAAATTGCGAAATTGATTGCGATTTTTTTGCGAAATTCATTGCGAAATTTATTGCGAAATTTGAAAAATACGAATATTCGAAATAGCGAATATTCGCCGCGATATTCGCGAATACTCGAATATGCAATATTCGTAGCGAATATTCACAATGCGAATATTCGTGAGCAACACTACTGAAAAGCACAAAGCTCAAAAACGCCAATTGTCTCTCACTAAACTTCTACTAACACGACTGTTATTGAACTTCCCTTCAATAGTGCCGTCGTACGTGTTGTACGTGACCGCATTCTTGGCGATCAGAATTTATGACCGTGCGACCGTGTGTATGCAAGACAAGTTTGAGCCAACACCAGTCGGAAAAAAAATCCACGGTTTTGTTGTTGGAATGTCCGATCGTCTGTACGCAGCATTAGGCCGCATTCAAACTGGTACTTCTGCCTTGTAAATGGAGGAGAACATCTGAAACGTAGAAACACCCTTTTTTGCTTTCCAGATCACTTTTGTTTAGATGTTCCTGCTTTAGGCCTCATGTACATTGGCCGGTTAACTCTACAGCATTTGGGTACAGGTAGAGGGCATGGGTGCACTGTCTAGCCCCAATGCCGGCAGCTTATAAAAACCCAATAGTACTCTCATTTAGGGCAGTAGCATACCTCTCAACTTTAGAACTTGGGAATAAGGGACAATTGATGGAGATAGCGGCCTAAACACAGAAATGCCGGTATTCGGCGTGCTCCTTGCCTCACACTGACAGTGTGATGAGAGGAGAGCCGATCAGCGGCATCTCCTCACAGAGGACAGGGGAGGGATGTAATCAGAGCACTGATCATCATTCTAGCAAAACTTTTTGCTATAATAAATATCCCCCAAAAATATATATAAAAAAAACATTTTTCTCAGTCTAGGCCGATACGTATTCTTCTACCTATTTATAGTAAAAAAAAAATCGCAATAAGCGTTTATCGGTTGGTTTGCGCAAAATTTATAGCGTTTACAAAATAGGGTATAGTTTTATTGCATTTTTATAAAAAAATATTTTTTTTACTACTAATGGCGGCGATCAGCGTTTTTTTTCATGACTGCGACATTATGGCGGACACTTCGGATAATTTTTACACATTTTTGGGACCATTGTCATTAAAAATGCATTGTTTACTGTGAAAATGACAATTGCAGTTTGGGAGTTAATCACAAGGGGGCGCTGAAGGAGTTAAGTGTGACCTCATCTCTGTTTCTAACTGTAGGGGGGTGTGGCTGTAGGTGTGACGTCATTGATTGTGGTTCCCTATACAGTGAAGAACGGGGAAGCTGTGTTTACACACAGCTCTCCCCATTCTTCAGCTCCGGGAACCGATCGCGGGAATCCAGCGGCGATCGGGTCCGCGGGTCCCGCGGCCGCGGTCACGGAGCATTGGACCGGGTCACGGGTGCGCACCGCGGGTGTGACCCATGGCTGGGCGCTTAAAGAGGACGTACCTGTACGTGCATGTGCCCAGCCGTGCCATTCTGCTGACGTATATCTGCAGGAGGCGGTCCTTAATTGGTTAAGATCCAAGTACCTGAGCGCTTACTGGTGAAAATCCACAATTTAAAAACATGAGATTTGATTAGGGTTTTGAAGCTTTGAGGTCCAAAGTACAAGACCCTCAGGTGTGAACGGTTCCTTAAAGTGTTACTAAGCCCACAACAGTAAAATCAGTCTGTATATGCAGTCGTGTTGCGTTTGATAAACATATACAGGTGCATCTCATAAAATTAGAATATCATCAAAAAGTTAATTTATTTCAGTAATTCTATTCAAAAAGTGAAACTCATATATTATATATAGATACATTACATACAGAGCTATATATTTAAAGCATTTCTTTGTTTTCATTTTGATGAATATGGCTTACAGCTAGTGAAAACCCCAATTTCAGTATCTCAGAAAATTGTAATATTACATAAGACCAACTGTGCTGCCCCAATGGGGCATAGAAGTTATATATATATATATATATATATATATATATATATATATATATATATATATATGTGTATATATATGTATATGTGTATATATATATATATATATATATATATAGTTTCTCTGAATCATTTTCTATGGACGTTATGTTTAGCTCACATGCTGCAATCTAGTGACCTTTTGTGGTAATGCACCTATTTTCTATGTTTCTTTGTCTGATTTATGACACACTTCCTGAGTTTTGTATTTCCTGTGTAATGGAGACAGCTAACAGGCCACATGTAACATGGGCACATGTACTCTGCATAGTAAGCTACAGACAATATCATCTTTTGATCGCATAAGTACCACAGCCTATTCATCTGTTGTAACCTGTCATCTGCTGTAACCCGATGTTCGGAATAAAAGCACCCCTGCGAATAGAATCGGTACTTGGTGAGTTCAATCTATCTGATGAGGATTGTACTCAGTGATTATATCTACTTATACAGGCCAGGGATAGAGGTCTCACAAGGGATAGATCACTTCACAACAATCAAAGTCAGAATACCAACAAAAAAAGGATTTTTAATACAGAAATCTTGGCTTACTGAAAAGTATGTCCATGCACAGTATAGTATGCACTTAAATTTAAACATCAATGCAGCGTGGCAATGGAGGCGATCAGCCGGTGGCACTGCTGAGGTGTTATGGAAGCCCAGGTTGCTTTGATAGCGGCCTTCAGCTCTCCGCATTGTTGGGTCTGGTGTCTCTCATCTTCCTCTTGACAATACTCCACAGATTCTCTATGGGGTTTACATCAGGTGAGTTTGCTGGCCCATGAAGCACAGTGATACCATGATCATTAAACCAGGTATTGGTCCTTTTGGCAGTGTGGGAGGTGCCAAGTCCTGCTGGAAAATGAAATCAGCATCTCCATGAAGCTGGTCCGCAGAGGGAAGAATTTCCTGGTAGAAGGCTGCGCTGACTTTGGACTTGGTACCTGCCCATCACCTGGTTCAATGATCATGGTATCACTGTGCTTGATTGGTCAAAAAACTCGCCTGACCTAAACCCCATAGAGAATATGTGGGGTATTGTCAAGAGGAAGATGAGAGACCCCAGACCCAACAATGCAGACGAGCTGAAGGTCGCTATCAAAGCAACTTGGGCTTCCATAACACATACATGCTGAATACTCCTGACTCCCAATGTTTCCTGTGCTTCGTACATGTTAAAAACTCCTGACTCCCAGTGTTTCCTGTGCAGCGTACATGCTGAATACCCCTGACTCCCAATGTTCCTGTGCTCCATATCATGCTGAATACCCTACTCTCACAAGTTTCCCTGTGCACCCTAAATGATGAATAACCTACCGACTTGCAATGTTCCCTGTGCACCCAGCATGCTCAATGCCCCTGACTCACAATGTTTCCTGCATACCCTAATTTCTGAATACCCCCATCTCCCAATGTTGCTTGTGCACCTGACATGCTATATGCCTCCATGCGCCTTTGCTCCCTACATTTTTTTTTAAATGATGTCCCCTTCTCCCAATGTTGCCTGTGTACCCTACATGCTGAATGCCCCCATCTCCCAATGTTGCCTGTGTACCCTACATGCTGAATACTCCCATCTCCCAATGTTTCTTGTGCACCTGACATGCTATATGCCTCCATGCGCCAATGTATCCTTTGCCCCCTACATGCTGAATAGCCCCATCTCCAAATAGTTTTTTTTAAGATTATGTCCCCTTCTCCCAATGTTCTATGTGCACCCTACATGGTGAATCCCTCCATTTCCCAATGTTGCCTGTGTACCCTACATGCTGAATGCCCCCATCTCCCAATGTTACCTGTGTAGGCTACATGCTGATTGCCCTCAATTCCCAATGTTGCCTGTGTACCCTACATGCGGAATGCCCCCATCTCCCAATGTTGCCTGTGTACCCTACATGCTGAATGCCCCCATCTCCCAATGTTGCCTGTGTACCCTACATGCTGAATACCCCCATCTCCCAATGTTGCCTGTGTACCCTACATGCTGAATACCCCCATCTCCCAATGTTGCCTGTGTACCCTACATGCTGATTGCCCTCAATTCCCAATGTTGCCTGTGTACCCTACATGCGGAATGCCCCCATCTCCCAATGTTGCCTGTGTACCCTACATGCTAAACACCCCCATCTCCCAATGTTGCCTGTGTACCCTACATGCTGATTGCCCTCAATTCCCAATGTTGCCTGTGTACCCTACATGCGGAATGCCCCCATCTCCCAATGTTGCCTGTGTGCCCTACATGCTGAATTCCCCCATCTCCCAATGTTGCCTGTGTATCCTACATGCTGAATACCCCCATCTCCCAATGTTGCCTGTGCACCCTACATGCTGAATACCCCCATCTCCCAATGTTGCCTGTGTACCCTACATGCTGAATACCCCCATCTCCCAATGTTGCCTGTGTACCCTACATGCTGAATGCCCCCATCTCCCAATGTTGCCTGTGTACCCTACATGCTGAATACCCCCATCTCCCAATGTTGCCTGTGTACCCTACATGCTGAATGCCCTCAATTCCCAATGTTGCCTGTATACCCTACATGCTGAATGCCCCCATCTCCCAATGTTGCCTGTGTACCCTACATGCTGAATGCCCTCAATTCCCAATGTTGCCTGTGTACCCTACATGCTGAATGCCCCCATCTCCCAATGTTGCCTGTGTACCCTACATGCTGAATGCCCCCATCTCCTAATGTTGCCTGTGTACCCTACATGCTGAATACTTCCATCTCCCAATGTTTCTTGTGCACCTGACTATATGTCTCCATGCGCCAATGTATCATTTGCCCCCTACATGCTGAATGGCCCCATCTCCAAATTGTTTTTTTTTTTAAGATTATGTCCCCTTCTCCCAATGTTATCTGTGCACCCTACATGGTGAATCCCTCCATTTCACAATGTTGCCTGTGTACCCTACATGCTGAATGCCCTCATCTCTCAATGTTGCCTGTGTACCCTACATGCTGAATGCCCTCATCTCTCAATGTTGCCTGTGTACCCTACATGCTGAATGCCCTCAATTCCCAATGTTGCCTGTGTACCCTACATGCTGAATGCCCACATCTCCCAATGTTCCTGTGCACCATACATGCTAAATGCCCTCATCTCCCAAGGTTCCTGTGCACGGTACATGCTGAATGCCCTCACCCCCCAATATCCCTTGTGCATCATACATGCTGAATGCACACATCTCCCAATGTGGAATGTCTCTATACTAAAGCTGCCCTTTTTCTCTGCCACTCCCTTGGTCTCTGACACACTATTTCCTTTTCCTCCTATGCAGTCTCAGGGGCCCATTCTCTGTGCCCTGCGGCCTGCCACCGCTTCGCAATTTGACGCCATCTCAAGACCCTTTCCTAGTTCACAGAAATCTCAGTGCCCCCAACCCAACACAGCCCCTTCAGTGTGCCAATGTCTCTCTCTGTGCCCTTCTAGTGACCCGTCCCTGTGGGAGAGCTTGTGCTGTTTCAATATAATAAATAATTATCTGCTGAGACATATGAACGCAGGAAAACGTCTATTGTGTATCATACAAAGAAGGAGTTTAATCCACACAGACTGTGACCTTTACAGCGGGAGAGAGAGGGAGAATCGGGGAGAGGAGCGACACAGAGGATGGAGAGGGGGGAAAGCTTTGTGCAAAGTCAACCACTCTATACTCCAATGACGGGGACGACAAAAAGAACTTCAATACACTACTCACCAATCTTATAGCTACAATATACTCCACTGAAAACTACAAAGCTCCCTCCCTTTAGATGGTAAGCTCCATGTGCAAGGGCCTTCTATTCCTTTTGTATTAAACTGTATTGTATTTGTACAGTCTGCCTTTATATTGTAAAGTGCTGCACAAACAGTCATTGCTATATAAATCCTGAATCAATAATAATAATAATAATAATATAAAACTAATCCCCATTCCAGGATAGTAAAAATGCTGAAAGTCTGCCAAATTCTCTGATATAATATTATAAAATAATAGCTAATAAAATAAATAATAATAATATTAATAAAATAATAACTAATATGACATTTTGGAAAAAAATAAAGTTTTCTTAGTTTCTGTCAGTAAACTTTGTACATAAGTAATTTTTTTCCTTCACTGATGAGATGGCACTGATGGGCACTGAAGAGATGGCAATGATGAGGTGGCACTGATGGGCACTAAAGGGCACTGATTAAGTTGCACTGATGAGGAGGCACTAATGTTCTGCACTGGTTGGCACTGATATGCAACACTGATGAGCACTTATATGTGGGACTGGTGGGCACTGATAGGTGACACTAATGGGCACTGATGGGTACTGATAGGCAGTACTAGTGGGTGGCACTGATGGGCATTGATGGGCAGCACTGATGAGCAGGCACTGATGGGCACTGAAAGGCAGCACTGACTGGCATCACTGATTGGTGTCACTGATGGGCACTAAATGATGTCACTAATGGCGCTGTACTGTAATCACATGTAATGAGAAATCCCAAATTGCTGTTTTAGGAAATTCTGACAAGAAAAGTTAGATGTGAGCTTTTGGTCGGAAATTCCGACCGTGTGTAGGGCCCATCTGACTTTTTCTGTCGGAATTTCTGACAGCAAAAATTTGAGAGCAGGTTCTCAAATTTTACGATGGGAAAAGTTCTGTATGCAATTCCGACGTTTAAAAATCCTACGCATGCTCGGAATCAATCTGACGCATGCTCGGAATCATTAAACTTAATTTTTCTAGTCTCGTTGTAGTGTTGTACGTCATCGTGTTCTTGACGGTCGGAATTTTGTGTGACGGTGTATATGCAACACAAGTTTGAGCCAAAATTCAGTCGGAAAAAAACACACGGTTTTATTATAGGTGGTAATAATGCATCCCAATGACCACAAGTGTAAGGAGCATTCATCCCACTGACCATAGGTGTGCGCAGCCTATGGCATTAGGGTGTGCACCCCAAAGCTCAAACACATGCGTGTGTGTGCATGTGCATATATACTGACCCGGTAGGGGGCTTTTCTGAAATATCAGGGGTCCAAACAGGGAGAATCTGAGCCACACAGGGTGATTAAGGTGTGCCTAGGCACACCTGGCACGCCCTGTGCGCACGCCTATGCCACTGATCATCACACTAACTCATCATGAGTTTTAGATATAGTCATTTTTAGGGTTCCTCTGAGTTGAAAAGGTTGAGAAAAGCTGAACTAGACGGCAAATTTAAGTGTTCCTCCATTTCCTGCAAAACTAAGAAAGAACACAGGAAATAATTACAAACTGGCAAGAGTTGAGGGCTTCCTGTGATTTCCATGGCAACTTAGGTTCCCTTGCACTTCCATAATGGATAAAAAGAATCAAAGAAGTCGACTGGTTGTTACACTATGTGGCATATGTGGTCACCTCTCCAAAAGATTGAGTTCAGGTGTTTCCAGTGAAAGTTAAGTGAAAAGACTGTGAAGCCCCGTACACACGACCAGATTTCCCAGCAGGAAAATTGCCAGGAGAGCTTTTGGCCGGGATAACCGGACGTGTGTATGCTTCCTCGCAGTTTTCCCGTCAGGAAAACAGCTGGGAATCCTATCGTGAAAATCGAGAACCTTCGCTCTATTTTCCCATCGGGATCCCCAGCGGTTTTTTTCCCGCCAGATCTACTACTTACCTATGGAGTGCCGATGGAGCATCCACACGGCCGGGATTCCCAGCCAAAGCTCCATGGCAGTTTTCCTGCCGGGCTCTCGCCTTTCCCCTCAGTTTTATCGGTGGACTTTTTACCGCCAAGAAAACCGAGCGTGTGTACAGGGCTTGACAGTGAAAGACTGTTCAGACAATAATGCTCTTCCAACTTTGTGGTAACAGTTTGAGGAAGGCCCAACATGACTGAGCCAGCTCCATAAAGACATGGTTTGATGAGTTTGGTATGGAGGAACTTGATTGTCCTGCACAGAGCCCTGACCTCAGCCCTACTGAACACCTTTGGTATGAATTACAGTGAAACATCGGATTGCGAGTAACGCGGTCAACGAGCGTTTTGCAATACGAGCACTGTATTCGAAAAAATCCTAACTTGATTTTCGAGGGTTGTTTCATATAACAAGCAGGTGGGGGTGCGCCAGAGCCGAACGGTGCCAATCGAAGCCGATCGGCGCCATTCAGAAATGCTCAGAAAGACATATAAAGAGACGGGTCCGTTTCCGAGCCTTTCCAAGGTTTGCCGAGGTGTCCTCTGGCCTTTCCAACCATTTCAGAGACTCTCCATCGCCCCCCCACCTCTGGTTTGCATGCAGTATTGCATGCCATTGAAGTCAATGCAGAACTAATTATTTTCATTTCCATTGGTTTTAATGGGGAAACTCGATTTGATATGTAAGTACTTTGGATTACAAGCATTCTCCTGGAACAGATTATGCTCGTAATGTGAGGTTCCACTGTATTACATTTATTGCAAGCTAGGTCTACTCCTAAATATCTGACCACAAATGTTCTTTTGGCCGAATGTGCACAAATTCCCCAAAACACACACTAAAATCTTGTGGAAAGCCTTTCTAGAAGAATGGAGGCTGTTATAGCCACAACGGAGGTTCAACTCTACAATAACACCTGTGGTTTTGGAATAGGATGTCCATCAAGTTCAAACTTAGCAATAAAAACTGTTCTTCTTTCAGACACATTTGAAAAGGAGATGACTTCAATCTTTACCAAGTAGAGCCACTTTCCCTTGATGCCTTGAATTGCATAAATCTGGCTGGCAACTGTTTGTTTTGTGCCGATGAAAGCAAATCTTACAAGTGACATGCAGACAAAGGATGCCGAAACAGAGAAGTGGGATTAAAATGGAGAAGTCAGGAAGTTTTGCAGAAAGCTAATTTAAACAATTTAACAACAAAACAAGATGACAAATAACGTTGTAAGCGAAAGTGATTGAAAGAATACCAGTAATTTACTTATTTTTGCAGAAAATATAGTAGCCTAAGGGCTCTTTCACACGGGCAGCCCGTTCAGGTCCACCTGCAATTTTTTTATGCGAACCTGAACGGGCGCTCCCGTGTGAAAGAGCCCTTATGATCTCTTTTACTTTTATTTTTGATTCCAATATTTTTTATTTTTATTGAAGTATTTTTCACAAAAGAGAATACAAAAGTTAAGGCAAAGATTTTCCTCAATGTAAATGACAGTGCGTGCAAAAAATGGTCAGTGGTTCAAAAAATGGTAGCATACAAGGTATATAAAAAATACTTCCAAAGACGAAAGTTTATTTTACAACGCAAACTTTTCTATGAATCTGGTAACAAGTCAGGAAAGTTGCTTGCTAGAGCTCTGAGAGCTAAAAAGGCAGATTCGACCATCCACTCCATATCTGACCCTTCGGGCAAAAAATTTTTTTCTTCTTCAGATATTGCCACTCAATTCAAAAACTTCTATTCTAAACTATACAACATTTCTGCAAATCCATCCTCTGATCAAACTCATAGGAAAAAATTGATCACTGACTTCCTTTCTCTTTATAGTCCCAAACCAATTTCAAAACTAGAAGCCGAATATTTGGAACGTCCGATTGAATGGGATGAATCTAAATTGGCCCTCAAACAACTTAAAACAGGCAAATGTCCCGGCCCTGATGGCATATCGGTCAGTTACTATAAATCCTTCACAGATACTATTCTACACCACTTTATAAAAGCGTTTAACTCCATTTCAGACCATTCCCTCCCTGATAACAGAGATCTTCTAGAAGCCCACATCACGATGATTCCGAAACCCGATAAGGACAGACTATTAGTATCTAATTATAGACCCATTTCCCTACTTAATGTTGATCTGAAACTTTACGCCAAAATTATTTCAAACCGTTTATTACCCTTGATCCCCAATTTGGTTTCCCTGGACCAAGTGGGCTTTGTTCCTGGACGAGAATCCAGGGACAATACCCAAAAAACCATAAACATCCATCACTGGTTGACTAACAACTCTAAACCTGTTTTTTTCCTATCACTCGATGCGGAGAAGGCGTTTGATAGGGTTGCGTGGGACTATATGTCAGAGACACTAAAAACAATCGGATTTGGTGAGCGCATGTTGAAATTTATACTCGCTCTCTACTCATCACCCACTGCAAGAATAAAAGTTAACGGATATTTGTCAGATACCTTCTCCGTGTCGAACGGGACTCGCCAGGGTTGTCCCCTATCTCCCATTATATTTATACTAACTTTAGAACCCATTCTCAGAAAAATTAGATCAAATCCAGATATCAAAGGCATTGAAATTAACAAACAAACGTACAAAGTAGCCGCATATGCAGATGACATTCTCCTATTTTTAGCAGAACCGCTCATTACTATACCCAATCTATTGAAAGATTTTTCATTCTTTTCTTTAATTTCTAATTTACAAATTAATTTTAATAAATCCAGAGCCTTAAATATCTCTTTGAAAAACAATTTAGTTTCCCTCTGCAAACAAAATTTTCCATTCAAATGGGAAGAACAGGCCCTTACTTATCTCGGCATTCGAATTCCCCATAACTTAAAAGACTTATACTCTAGTAATTTTCTTCCACTCCTTAAATCTGTCCAAGAAGATCTCCTAAAGTGGGACAAAGACATCTTTTCCTGGTTTGGAAGAATAGCTATAATTAAAATGAATGTCCTCCCCAGAATTCTCTATCTTTTACAAACCATTCCAATCAAACTACCTAGTTCTTTCTTTACCTCCTATAAAAAATTGTGCTTGAAATTTATTTGGATCTCTAAACAACCTAGGATCAAATGGAATAAACTAATCAACCCTAAACTATTGGGAGGTGCAGGTTTACCGGACATACATAGATATTACTGGTCCTGCCACCTATCCCGTATTGTTGATTGGAACATTCATAATAATACTAAAGACTGGGTAAACCTCGAAAATTTGTCTTCCAAAACCCCGTTACACCAACTTCCTTGGACTATCCCTCGAAAAATACCTCGCGAAAACAACAAACATCCCCTCACAGGCCCCACACTACAAATATTTAGATCAATGTGTTCCAAATTTGATATCTCTTCTCCAACGAGTCCCTTGTCACCGGTCCCTGTACATCCCAAAATTTTTCTGAACACCTCAGATTCGATTCCTCAAGTTACTGCCTCAGCCTCCTCATTGAGGGCAGAATTATTTTTCAAAGATGGTAACTTTATCCCTTATTCCACTTTCTGTCTTAAAAACCCTGACTTCCAAATTTCAACGACGAATTACGATATTATTAAAGATACATTACTCAATTCTGATTCGACCTCATCGTGGCATAGACACAAAACGACCTTTGAAATGCTGTGTACTAATTCCACTCCTCAAAAACACCTAATATCAAAAACACATTCTTTATTATTCTCCGACATTAACCCAATGGAAGATGATATTGCCAAACAGTGGACAAGGGAACTTGATTTGGATCTCTCTTTCAATGACTGGACTCACATTTTTAGATACATACATAAAGGCTCGATGAATGTCTTGACTCAAGAAAATGGCTACAAGCTCTATTCACGATGGTATAGAACACCTTACATTATCCATAAATTCAACCCTATCACCCCACCTACCTGCTGGCGTTGTGGAAAGTCGCTAGGCACTCTCCTACACATTTGGTGGGATTGCCCCATTATACAAACATTCTGGAAGGAAATACACCGTATTATTACTCTTGTCACGACATATTCCCCAAATTACAACGCAGCTCAATACCTGCTTCATCATACATCTTTACCTCATTATATCTACAAAAATAGTATAATAATACATTTAATAAACGCTGCCAAACTTTGCATACCTGCACATTGGAAAGATACATCTCCTCCTAGCTTGTCCGAATGGTTCCAACGGATCAATAAAATTGCCGAAATGGAAGACCTGATTCTACAAGCTAGAGACTCTCCCACAAAATTTCATGAAAAATGGGCTTGCTGGACAATCTTTAAAGAATCTACTGAATTCAAAAATGTATCGCTCCAACCTTCACGGACTTGAGCGAAGTATGATTTTTTTTTTTTTTTATGTCGTAACGATGTAGAATATTATTGGATGATCTCCTGCTTCTTTCACTATTTATCTCTCCCCCCCCCCCCCCCTTTATCTTCCTCTCCTCTCCACCGTTCTCTTCCCTCCCTCTATTTCTCATAATTTAAATATGACAACTATACTTTTATTTCATATATTCTGAATTTTACTTCACAACGTTTACAAATTAATAATTCAGTAACCAACTTTACATTTTATGTTTACTTTGGCTTTATGCTATGAGTATTTATATTGTCAATGTTCTTTTCTCATATGTAATGATATGATTCTGTTCATAAATATTGCTTTATTGTATTTTCATTTGTTTACATATGTGATATGTTATTTACTCCAAAATACCAATAAAATCTTTTAAACCAAAAAAAAAAAAATACTTCCAAAAGTAGAAACTGTACCATCCAATGCTGTATCCTGGCCCAGGCCTAGGGTAGCACTTTGCATGGGGGCAGCATGGACAGTGTCCCCGCCGGCTTGCACTACACTGTTAAAGCGGGGGTTCACCCTAAAACTATTTTCTAACATTACAACCACTCTCTACATTGACATTATGCCGAATTTTTTATTTATTTTTTGCTGTACATACCTTCATACCAGTGATTGACGTGATGACAAAAACGAGCTCCCCCCGTCGCATAAGGAGCGTCACGAGTTGCCGAAAGAAGCCGAACGGCGAGTCGGCGCTATACGGCGCCTGCGCACCGACGATTGGCTTCTTTCGGCAACTCGTGACGCTCAGAAGGGGGGGGGGTGGGAATGGGGGAATAGTTGCTGAAGCTAGACCCAACACATACCCGCCCAGTTGAGGTGTGGACTATCTCGGTACAAAATAGGTCAGAATAAACAATATAATAAATAAGAAATTAATTTATTAAATGAAACTGTTGCATTAAAAACAATATACTAGTTTCGCGGGATGTCCGCTTCTTCAGGAGAACCAATCTGAAGGACAATAATGCAATAAAATGATGTAAAATACAGATGATACAGTTCAGCAGTGAGTTAAAAATTAAATAGACATAGAGTTTTTACCCAAAGTGTAACGAAGCAGGCGCGGAGCCAAGTCTGCCCAATAGGTGATCCCCCTGCAGCGAACGTGGGGGATGGTAAGTGGGTCTCTGAAAAATTGGCATACATTAGGTTGTAGGAGGAGGCCCAGGACGTGGATAGTGGTAATGGTGGGGGTGGGTCAGGGGAGAGGGGGAGTAGGAATATAGGAAAGGTTGAAGCGGGGGGGGGGGGAATGGAATTGGGGGGGGGCGAGAGAGAGAGAGAGAAAAAAAGAGAAAAAGAAAGGATGGGGAAGAATAGGGAGGGGAGGGAGGGGAACAAGAAAGGGGGGGGAGAGGTGGAGGGGTAGGAAGAGGAAGGGAGGGGATGGGGGAGGGGAAGGCAGGAGGAGGGAGGGGATGGGGGAGGGGAAGGCAGGAGGGGGGAGGGGGGAAGGAACGAGGTGGGGGTACAGCCAGGTAGGGGAAGAGGGGGAGGAAGGGGAAAGAAAGAAGGAGGGCAGGGGGAGGAGAGAGAAAAAGGAACAGGGGTAGAGGGAAAGGGAAGGGGTAGGGAGGAGAAGGAGTGAGGAAAGGCAGGAGGAAGGAGGAAAGAGAAGGGAATGTGGACAAATTTGACCCTAAGAAGGGGTCAGGGATGAAGACTCACCACAACCGATCGTATCCACGGATGCATGGGGGGCCAGCAGCCAAGGTGGTGGCAAAGGGTAGGTCCCGAGGGTGAGTGGGAAACAACTGGGTTGGCTGAGGACAAGGCAAGGAGCTGGTGCAGGCATATGAGCGGGGCCAAGTACGGGGACAGGGTCCGGTGTAACTGGTGCGTGGCCAGTATACTGTCACTCATGGAGGTATCCATGGACGTGGCAATGCACGGTAGTGCATGGACAATTCTAGCTCCCGTACGAATCCCCGCTGTGCCGTGGGTAGCAGCCTAGCTGTGTCACTCACATAAGCCAGCCTGTGCGAGATCCGCACTGGCTCATCCAACGGGCCGGAGCCCATTAAATGAGCATCCCCAACCGGGACACGCCTCGACGCCGTCGGAACGGCGGCGTCTGACGTCACCCGGTCAGCTTCCCCACACTGCGCAGATGCGGGATCCGCAATGCTGCGCATGTGCGGCCGAACCAGGCCAAGGGGCGGGGAGCCCCAAGCCTGGACGAGCAAGTGGGGATGGGCTAAGGCTCATCCCTGCCAGGGGAAGCACACGTCCGCTGCTAAGGGGGGAGGGGGGCACCATGGGCAGGCATGCGACGTGAAACTGGAGGGCAATACATTTACAAAAAAGGAAACATAAAATTAAATTAACATAGTTAGAATGTACATTACAATCATGTAATGAGTGGGAAGGTAATTCCCACAGTTAGATTACTATTGAGTGGTAACTTGTGGCATGGCCGATTGCATTGACAACTGCAAGGTCTCAGGGAGGGCTACGGAGGAGGTGGTGGTAAGAGGGAAGGGGGGGGGGGGGAATTGTATTGTTCCCCCAGGTTATATAAATATACTGATATAACTGAATAACAGGATAAGCGGTGAAGGTAAAAATAAAAAATAAAAATAAATATGGAAATAAAATAAAAATAAAATTAGTAATAAAAATGGAAAATAATAATTAAGGTGGTGGATGAATGAACAGAGTAGATGTATATAAGGAGGGTGACAAAGGGCGAGCAGTGTAACATTGCAGGCCTACCTGGGCTATGATAAAAATGTGGCATAAATGAAAAACAAACACTAGCAAGTGCTTGGCCTATGTATGAAAATGGGGAAGGGGGTTATATAAGGGAAAAATAAATGGGATCAAAGACTACTCCACGGGCCTGATAAAGTGGAGTGGGGGTAGTGCCAAGGGGTGTAATAATACTAGTTGCAGAGTACCCCTATGTCATATGAACTGAAATGGGTGTCTAATTGTATATATGATTGTGAAAAAAAAGAGAGATATTGTTGATGATGATAATATAGTTATGAGCACAGCCGTAGGTCGGGGTGCCATAGAGCAAAGAGGGGGGCACCAAAATGGGTGCAGCTGCAGTAGATAATAGGAAGTGTGGGTAACACAAAATTCCTAAAACGGTCTGGAGCATATCCATACCGTTGTCTCATCAATGGCCTTGAGTAGGGGTCAAGTGAGGGCTGAAGCTTTCCTCTTATTAACATACAGAATAATACATGTATATATCAATGTATAGACATAAGACATCAAGAAAATAAAAAATAAAAAGGAAGATTCGTTGGCAAATATAACAATAGAAAGATCTGCCGGATCCGTATCGAGATATTCCCAGGGCAATGCAGAGTATAAGGCAATGTCATGGCCAAGTCACATAGTAATGGAAAGGGTTAAATAAAAGATAAATTGGGGTTTACAAGTTAGAGGCACTCAGGGAAGAGAGAAACTCGTGACGCTCCTTATGCGACGGGGGGAGCTAGTTTTTGTCACCATGTCAATCACCTGCTGGATAGAAACGCCCAGTCCCGCGGGATTCACTACCCGGAAGCCTTGGGGGAAAATAGCTGGGCATAGTGTCAATGTAGAGAGTGAGCACATTGTAATGTTAGAAAATATTTTTTAGGGTGAACCCCCGCTTTAAGGCAAATTTGTTTAGCGCCCCCATAAATCGGTCGCACTGCTTCCAGTATGTGGGTGGTTGGCATTCTGCAACTGTGGGCAAGGGGGGGGGGGGGCGTTGCTTAAATTTTTTTACCATCCCTGTCCCATTGGAGAGATTTCCCCTCACTTCCTGTCCCATAGCCAAACAGGAAGTGAGAGGAAATCTATGCAAATTAATTTAATCCATTGTCGTCGCCCCCCCCCCCCCCCAGGCCATCAGAACTAGTGTCCCCACTTGAAAATATCATGGTGGGTCTTAAACCGCAAGGGGTGTGGTCTTGACAGGAAGGAGTGAGTCATATTTAAATTAGGGGGTGCACGAGTTTAGTCAGGCCTAGGGCAGCACAAAACCTAAATACATCCCTGGTACCATCGATAGAAGCACTGTCAATGTGGGATAACCCCTATTCTTTGTCTAAAAACAATAATCGGTACATGAGCAAGGCACACCAGGGTTTTATTGCCACTAGGGGACAGAGCAACTATATATTGCGCTACCAAACTTAAAGAGGGATTCCACCCGCAATTTTTTTTTTTTTAAAGTCAGCAGCTACTAACAGTGTAGCTGCTGACTTTTAATAAGGACACTTACCTTGTCCTACTTGCCCGCGCTGATGGCCCCCCCGATGCCGGCCCCACGATCGATCCAGGTCCCGCACCGCCATTTACACTAGGGGAAACAGGTATGAAGCCGTACGGCTTCACTGCCCATTTCCTACTGTGCCTGCGTGAGTCTCACGCTGGCTTGTGAATGGGCGGCTGCTCTCTGAGAACACACAGAGTTCCCAGAAAGCAGCGCGCCCCATTCACAAGCAGAAGAAGCAGAAGAAAACACACTGCGGTGGGGAAGAGGCAGATTACGGACTTCCGTATAGCAACAGGTATTTCGGGTGAGTATTAATTATTTTTTTTCGCATTTTTTTTTTAATTTAATTTTTTTAGGCTATATGGGCAAATGTTGTTTTCCTGGGTGGAACTCCGCTTTAAGAACAATTTTTAGGCCACTATAACTGGAAAAAATGCCTGATATTAACTGTAAACCTTCATAGAAGGGGGGCATTTACCTCCAAAAGAAGAAAGCTGTACCACTCGTCGCTCAAAAAGTGAGCAGAAACATCTTTAATTTTAAAGAGAATAGGCAAGAAGACCCAAGAGAAATGATAGCAAAGACTGAGAAGAGAAGAGAGAAAGAGCGAGAGTTAAGAAGGAAAGTAGGGTAAGACCTTGCATTCCGATCTCCATTGTCAATGATATTTGTAAACAAGACACATGAAGAGGGTGACTCTCCTTAAAAGGTTAATAAAGAAAAAATACATTTATTTTAAATAACAAACATGTTATACTTACCTCCACTGTGCAGTTAGTTTTGCACAGAGTGGCCCAGATCCACATCTTCTGAGGTCCCTCGGCGGCTGTCTCTGGTCCTCCCCGCAAGAACTCATGACATTCATGCGAGAGAGCTCGCATGGTGATGAGTCCTTGCGGGCACGCTCCCGTGATACAGCGAGTGGCCATAGCCGCTCACTGTATCACTTGCCCCGCCCCTGAGCTACTAGCTCATTATGAAATACTTACCATAGAATGAAGCCCTGCAGTGGAACTCGCACACCGCTCACAGGGCTGACATCTTCCCCTGTGTTTCTTCCGGGTTTGCAGGCTCCGGCGCTGTGAGTGCCCGGAGCCACGATGACGTCACTTCCACACATGAGTGTGGGAGCTGCCGGTCACAGCACAAGACTCTGAAGAAATATATGTATATAGTAAAAAACTCCTAAATGGTGCATGTTTAGGTGATATTTACAGTACCTTATTAAAGGCTTATCTGTAGGTACAATTAAAAAGGAAGACTTTACTTACTCTTTAAATGAATGTAAAATCAGAACTACTCAACCTTGAAATGCATGCAGTCATTGGCTTTTGGAATTTATAAATGCAGCAATTTAGAAAACAGATGAAAGGTTTAGCACTGGAAAACACTTTTTGATAGATAAAAAGTGCATTTTATATACATCTATATAGATCAGACCAACATGAGGGATAAATGAGGAGGAATGAGGGACAGAGGGACTTTGCTCCAAATCAGGGACAGTCCCTCGAAATCAGGGACAGTTGGGAGTGTCGGTCTATTGAGCTGGGAACCCCCTTTTCATGAAAGAGAGAAGTTTCAAAACATACCGAAAGCATGGTTCTGATTATCCGTCACAACCAAATATATCATACAGCATTCTTCAATAAAGAAATCTTATTTTTAAAATGTAGAGTTTATATGTGTTCAAGGCTAAATAAACACATTTCAGTTGTTTTTCTTTTATTTTCTGGTAAATATAAAATATACTGTATTCATATTTCTTGTTTACCTCTTTCCAGGCAGCAGGTGGAGCACTAGGGTCTGTATTGCTCACAGAGCTCAAAAGCTCACACTCAGATTACACAGCCAGCTGTGTGATTCCAAGTACTCCCTGTTCTGTATGGAGCTCAGAGAGACAGTCTGATAGCACACAGCTACTGCTAGGCTCTCTCTTTAGGAAATATAAAATTCTCTGCAACAACATGGTAGCATCCTGCTTTAAATGTTTATTTATTTTAAATAAATACCTTACACGTTGTTAAAATCTAAAACAGTTATTAAAAAAATAAATACAAAAAAAATTGTTAAAGGCACAGATCTAAATATAGTCTATCACACAATGGATCCTGATTGTTTGATTGACTTCTGTTCACGCGATCACCGGCACTCGCTGGGTCCACGGGACCCGCAGCAACATGATCGCGGTAAGGAGCCATTGGAAGCGGCTCCTTAACACGCGACCGCGCCGTCCAATGACGGCGTGATCACATGTAAACAAACCGGCGTCGTTTAATGACGCCGGTTCCTCCCTCCTCTCTCTGTACAGATCGGTACAGTGTGAGAGGAGAGCGCGGGTGTCGGCAGCGCTGTGGCTGGATCTGTGACTATTGCAGTCACAGATCCAGCCATCCCTGCTCAGCCTGCATTAACCCCTTCCTTCCCTGTGCATTACTCTGCAATACACGCTGCACAATACTCTTCCTTCCCTGTGCAATACTCTGCAGTACCCCCCGCACAATACTCTGCAAACCCCCCCGCACAATACTCTGCAATACCCCCCGCACAATACTCTGCAATACCCCCCGCACAATACTCTGCAATACCCCCCGCACAATACTCTGCAATACCCCCCGCACAATACTTTGCAATACCCCGGCCAATACTCTGCAATACCCAGAAAATACTCTGGGGAAAAAAATGCGTTTTAACCACTTCCCGCCCACGTCATATGATGTCCTTGACTTTTTGCAGGGATATCTGAATGCCTGCAGCTACAGGCATCATTCAGATATAATTTTTTTCAGCCGGCGATTCCCTACACCATAAGAACGATCATGGTGGCTGTTCCGCCTCTTGATCGTTCTTACGGGAGGCAAAATGGGACGTCCCCACTCCCTTCGCCCTCCGGTGCTTCTTCCGACTCACCGCTACGATCAAAGCCAGGATCGTTTTTTTTTTCCAGGCTTCCCAGCCTAGAGGTGAGATGTGGGGTCTTATTGACCCCATATCTCACTGTAAAGAGGACCTGTCATGCTATATTCCTATTACAAGGGATGTTTACATTCCTTGTAATAGGAATAAAAGTGATCAAAACGTTTATTTTTGGGGAAAACATGTCAAACTAAAATAAATAAAGTAAAATAAACAATAAAAAAAAATAAAACATTTTAAGTGCCCCTGTTCCCGCGTGCTCGTATACAGAAGCGAACGTGCACTTAAGTCCCGCCCACATATGAAAACGGTGTTCAAACCACACATGTGAGGTATCGCTGCGAACATTAGAGCGAGAGCAATAATTTTGGCCCTAGACCTCTTCTCCAACTAAAAAGATGTAACCAGTAAAAATATTTAAAGCGTCAGCTATGGGGATTTTTAAGTCGCGAAGTTTGGCGCCATTCCACGAGCGTGTGCAATATTGAAGGGTGACATGTTGGGTATCTATTTACTCGGCGTAACTTCATCTTTCATATTATGCAAAAACATTGGGCTAACTTTAATGTTTTTTCTTTTTTAAAAAGCACAAAACTGTTTTATTTCCAAAAAAAAAATGCGTTCGAAAAATTGCTGTGCAAATACCATGCGCAATAAAAAGTTGCAACGATCGCCATTGTATTCTCTAGGGTCTTTGCTAAAAAAGCATATATAATGTTTTGGGGTTCTATGTAATTTTCTAACAAATAAATGAAGATTTTTCCATGTAGGAGAGAAATGTCAGAATTGGTCTGGGTGGGCGCGGCATCGGGGATGATGCGGACGTGTAGCACGTGAGGCGTGCACACGTTGAGGGAAGAGCTGTCCACACGAGGCTGCTGGCTTGGAGACGGGGGAGGAGGACGCCGCTCTCGATCGTGACGCTGCGGCGAATGAGGCAGTGTCGCGGCGTACGATGCACGGTGCTGTACGGGACTGGTGAGCTATCGATGCCGCTAGGGAAGACACCGCTTATGCGCCCCCTCCCCCACCGCCACATGTAGCCTCCCGGCTCGCGCTCCCTGCCCCCCTCTCTCGCACCGCCGGTGAGGGATGTTCAGTCAGATCCCGGGTTGCAGGAATCCGGAGCGGGTCCCGCTGGATGGCCGAATCAACGGCTCTTAAGGCTTGAGTTCTACAGGAGCTGCTGATATCATGGTTGGTTTCTACCCTTCCCCCCCAGCCAAGGTAATATTTATTTTTTCTGCTCGATGTTGGATTGAATAGTGAAGCCCAGACTGCATTCTATACCAGGCTGAAGACAGAAGGATGGACTGGTAAGAAACTGCCATATGTTTGTATGCTATAAAGTAAACGCCTCTGAAAACCTCCCCACCATTTTCCCTGGCCGCATATTAAATCAGGCTCGGCTGTGTAAAGGAAATCCTAAGCTGTGATGACAATGTTTTAATGTGGACAACTGTGATGGGAGACACTTACAGGATTGGTTCAATTAACACAACATAAGACTATGAGGAACTGAAACCTGTGTTGGGACGCGGTATTAAGGATCAGGGTTAGAGGGGTCCAGGGCATTTTCCCAGTATCAAACTACCCTGTTTCAAACTTCCCGGCAGTAAGAGGTTGGCCAGTTCGGGCGGCAAAGTGGGTTGCTCTTTGGGGGGACGTGACGGGAAATTCTAGTCTTGTCAATTTGCCCTTTACGAGGTGGTTGAAGGCCGGGAAATACGTGGGCAGGGTGCCCAGGGGTACAGCTAGCCCCCTCGACCTGTGGATGGAGATATTTCTTTCTGGCCACCCGCATAAATAAGGGACCCCGCTGAAGACCCACGGAGGACTTTAACCCATAAGTAGAGTGCTACGCCCATCATATCCTGAGCGATCACTTATAGGGGTATAGTTGTATGGCCTACGCCCCCGCAGATTAGGGAATACATCTCTGGTCCTCTGCGGGTCGGGTCAGCTGGGGGGGTCCTCGAGGGCTGTAAAACTCCTTCCATAAGCTTAATAGCTGTAAAGCGTAGACCTGCGGGGTGGGACAGAGGCTAACCAATAGTGTCTGGGTCAAACAGCGCAGCTCAACAATATAAACAAGCTCTGCATTTGTTAAACTGGGGAAACGCATTAGACCCAAAAACAGAAAATACAACATGAGCAAGGTTACTAGGGGCTCCGCCCCGAAAATTCCGAAGGAGAACCCTACAACTAGTACCATTAGGCAATATATGACTCCGGAGAGGAACCCCAACAGCCCTGTCACTGGGAAAAAAGCCGAAAAAGCGGGGACCACAAAAAAAGGAGGGGGCGGGACAGGGCAAACAACCACGGATACGATATGGGAAGATGTCCAAGAAGGAAGCCTACTAGAGGAGCCTGGGGGGGTAACCCACATCCCCACGAAGACAGAAATGGAAGGGATGTTACAGAATCTGGGGAAGGAGATTAAAGAAGAGATACAAGGCTTAAGAACGGACATTAATAATATCCTATCCCGGGTGGAGGAGGTAGAAACAAAAATCGAACAACATGACCAGGAAATGACCCAAATAAAAGACCAACTTCTAAGTATGAAGCGGGACCAGCGGCTACTACAGTATAGACTCAGTAGTAGGTTGGAGGAGAACTACCTAGCATTCAGGAGAAAGATCAAGACTCATCTCTTTTGATACCAAAGGAGACAGGAACAACAAGCGCCCAGAGGCGATTCAGTTCGCATGTGCCGCGCTATATAAGTTTTCATTCATTCATTCATTCAGACTCGAAGATCAAGAAAATCGTAATAGAAGGCAGAACTTGAGATTAAGAGACATTAAAGAAGAGCGAGGCGAAGACCTGAGACAAATTGCAAATAGCCTGTTCCTCCCCCTTGTAGGGGCGGGAGACGAAGAACCCCTAAAAATTGAGAGGATACACCGATTAGGCAGGAGAAATGAGCATGAGAACGAAAGGCCCAGGGACATAATCGTCAGGTTTCGTTATTACGAGGATAAGGCCGAAATATGGCAAAAACTAAGAAGAAACCCCCCCCCTGAGATATGAGGGAGCAGAGATCCAGATATTCCCTGATCTTGCAAGGGAAACCCTCGCTCGGAGGAGACTCCTAAAACCATTACTGGAGCAGATGCGACAGCAGGGCATAAATTATCAGTGGGGTTTCCAGCATGCCTAATAGGTCAAAGAGAAGGGGTGTCCGCGAAATTGACATTTCCCGAGGACTTGGCGGCTTTTTGCCGAAAATTCGAGTTACAGATGCCAGATCTGTCTGGGTGGGTGGAATAAGGGAGACCAGGGAGGAGGGGTGGGGGAGGCGGAGGGAGGTTGTGGTGGGGTTTCCAGGATCAGGTTAGCCACCGCCTCTCCCGGTAGATCAGTGCACCCAAGTATAACATCCGGGCGGCACTGGGGAGGCAGGGACGTGGGGAAGTAACACCTCACATACTTGGGAACCAAGTGAGGCAATGGGGTGTCCAAAGCCCCTTGGTTCGGAGGCAGAGAATTGGCCATTAGGGGGCTTTAAAGGGGGGGCGGGGGGGTTGGGGGAGGGGAAGGGGAGGGAGGGGGGAGGTGGGAATGGGGTTCATAGGGGGGTCAAAGGGGGGAGGGGGGGGAGGGTGGAGATCGTGGCTCCTCGGGACTATGCAGGATTAGGACAGGTAGGAGGTAGCCAGATGAGGACATGGCAGAGATAAAATTTCTATCTTACAATGTTAAGGGTATGAATGCCGCTAGAAAAAGGGTTAAGATCCTGGAAGAAATAAATCACTATAGGGCGGATATTGTCTTTATCCAAGAAACACATCTGACATTGGATTCAAATGTTAGGTTTTATACAAATGCATATCCAACTTGGTACTATGGGGACTCTATCACTAGTCGGGCCAGAGGGGTCGCTATTGGGTTCGCAAGAGGTGCAGAATTCACTCTGGAGGCAAGATTGATGGATCCTGAGGGGCGGTTTCTATTTTTGAAAGGGCGGTTAAGAGGAATTAAATACACTTTGGCTAACATATACGCCCCAAATGTCCGCCCAACACAATATCTAAGCCGGACTTTGGGTAAACTGTATAGCTTTGCGGAAGGGTATGTAGTCTTGATGGGGGATTTAAATTTCGTTATGAACCCCAGGATTGACAGTACGGCCCATGAGCGGGAGACAAAGAACGGAAAAACGCAAAAAATAAAACTAAAGTTACATGAGTCCCAACTCGTGGATGTGTGGAGGGCTTTACACCCTCAGACGCGTAATTATACGTTTTTCTCTCCCCCACATGGAACGTATACAAGGATAGACTACATACTGATCGATCACGGTTTGATGGAGTGGGTTACCGAGACGGACATCGGAATCATGACTCTGTCGGACCATGCCCCAGTTACCATGAAAATAAAATCCCAGACTCAAAATTACCATCAAAGGGTCTGGCGCTTAAACAATTACCTGATCCAAGACGAGTTAGGGGCTAGAAGGGTAGAAGAAGAACTAAAAAAATTTTTTGTGTTAAATGATACGGAAGGCATCTCAAGTGCTACGTTGTGGGAATCGCACAAGGCGTACATGAGAGGGATCCTAATATCCGAAGGGGCAAGGAAAAAAAAGGAAAATAATAGGAAGCGAGAGACCTTAGCCAAGGAAATAAAGATATTGGAGAGTGAACATAAGGAGGATAGATTAAAAGAGACTTTCCATAAGCTGACCGTAAAAAGGGAGGAGCTCAAGGAGGTGATGGAACAAGAGGCTAATAACTCTCTCCAGAATATTACTAGAGAGAGATATCTGTGGGGAAATAAGCCCAGCAGAAGCTTAGCCAAAATGTCTCACAAAAAGAAGACTAGGAACTATATCGAAAAAATTAGGAAAAAAAAACGGAGATATGGTATATACAACGGGAGAAATTGCAGAAACTTTTAAAAATTATTATCAGGAACTGTATACGATAGACCAGTCCAGGTGGCAGGTGGGAGAAAAGGAGGCCAAAATACATGAGTTCCTAGAGAAAGCAGGGTTATCCAAAATTAATGAATTTGAAAGTGCACAACTGGATCAGCCCATAACTGAAATTGAAATAAAAAAAGCTATTGACAACACTGCAGTGGGAAAAAGCCTGGGCCCCGACGGGTTCTCAGCCTTTTACTACAAGAGATTCAGCGAAATCCTCATACCGAAACTATGTAACTACTTCAATGGTCTGGGAGCAGAGTTCGAGACAAGTAGAGAAGCGCTCGCCGCCTCAGTGGTCACTATCCTAAAAGAGGGCAAGGATAGGACACTATGTTCAGCATATAGACCGATATCCCTTCTAAACACGGACATTAAGCTGTTCGCGAAAATCTTAGCGGAACGTATTAAGGGAGTGATACATCTCCTAGTTCAACCGGATCAGGTGGGGTTTGTCCCTAATAGAGAGGGAAAGGACAATAGTATCCGAGCACTTCTGTTGCTCCAAAAGATAAGACAGGATGAGACCCCGGGTATTTTCCTATCAGTAGATGCTGAAAAAGCATTCGATAGAGTAGACTGGGGTCTCATGATGCAGACCATGGAAGAAATGGGTATAGGGGCGAGATTGGCCAGTTGGATAAATACACTCTATAAATCCCCCTCGGCTAAAATTAAAGTCAATGGAATATTGTCAGAGTCCTATGTAATGAAGAACGGGACGAGACAGGGATGCCCCCTGTCCCCCCTGCTCTTTATTTTGTCAATAGAACCCCTTTTGGAAATTATCCGAAAGGATTCCGATATAAGGGGCATAAGAGTAGATAAGGAGGAACACAAGTTGGCAGCCTTTGCCGATGATATTCTGTTTTTTCTGACTAAACCCGTAGTCTCAATTCCTAAGTTGATGTGGGTACTGCAACAATACGGAGACATCTCCAATTTCAAAATTAACATAACCAAATCTGAGTTATTGAATATTAATTTAAATAAGTTGGAAGTAGGACAAGTAAAAGGGATTTGCTCTTTCCCATGGAGTAGGGAATTAAAGTATCTTGGGATCAAATTAGCAAATAATATGCAGAAGATTTATAAAATCAACTATGTACCGCTGCTGAATGATATAAAAACTGAATTAAAGAAAACAATTAATAAACCATTATCTTGGGTAGGGCATATAAATCTGTTAAAAATGACGGTGATCCCTAAAATTATGTACAAATTTTTATTACTACCAATAGCTGTCCCACAGCAATTTCTGAGGATCCTTAACTCTCTACTTATGAACTATGTGTGGAAAAAAAAAAAGCACAGGTTATCCCTTTCCATCCTAAAACAAACAAAGCAAAATGGGGGCTTAGCAGTGCCCGACATTAGAAGTTACTACAAAGCAGCAGTACTCTCGCGGGCGGTGGAATGGTCTAGGGACAGGAAAAGTAAAAGATGGGTGCAAATCGAAAAAGGGCAAACCCACCTACATCTGGGTAATATTCTCTGGATCCCCCCTAAATATAGGGCACTAGAGCACAATATATTTGAAATGACTCGAGACACTTTAAAAATGTGGGATAGGGTTCAGTCACTGTTAGACACAAAATTCAACTCACCACTTATGAAATTAAAAGAAAATCCGTTTTTTGCACCAGGGGTAACAAAAATAGGGGGAAATTGGATTAGGAAGGCGGATTTACTCTTAGGGGATATAATAAAGGATGGGGAAATAAATACTTATGAAGAGTTAAAGAATAGATGCGACTACTGGAATCTTGATAGGTGGCACTACTTTCAGTTGTCGCAATTCGTTCGGCACCTCCCCACACCACTACGGACACTTGTAGAAATGACACCTTTGGAGAAAGTTTGTAAAAAGAATAATTCAAAAGGCACTATCACCAAGTTATATAAGATTTTAATTAAAATAGGAGCACGAGAGGAAGCTCCATTTATAGGAAAATGGGAAAGGGATCTAGGAATATCAAGAGGAGAACATACACCACAAAAAATTATGTACTGGACGCATTCTTCGGCAATAGACGCCCGAACCGCTGAGACAAACTTCTAATGTGTATCGGGCTGGTACATCACACCTGATAAAGCCAGTAAATATAAAGAGGGACAGTCTGCCAACTGTTGGCGGGGCTGTCCAGATAAAGGAACGATGGCTCATCTATGGTGGACCTGCCCGATTATACAAAAATTTTGGGAAACTATAATAGGCCTAATTAAAGAAATAACGGGCAAGGGGATTAAGAAAGACCCTTGGGTGGTCCTCTTCCACTGCGGCCAGGAGGGTCGAAAGAAATATAAGAAATCTCTAGTACCCCACCTGTTAAACGCGGCAAAGAGACTCATACCACGAAAGTGGAAGGAAGTGGAAAGCCCTATGGTCTGGGATTGGATCAATGCAGTCGAGGAAACACACAAAATGGAGACGCTCAAAGAGATCCTCTTTGAAACAACGAGTGAGCCTGCTGTTAAATGGCAAAAGTGGAGGGAGTTTAAAAAATCATGGAGCTATATGGAAAAATTGAGGCCCCCATGAGCAAGGAGGGTGGAAAGGAGGGGATGCATGAAGCGGAGTAAAGACAAATTTTAAATACGAGAATACCAACATGAATACACACCAGGAACGGTGCTTAAAGGAATACATTTGTTGTCTACCACTACAGGATAAGAGCAGGACCTGGGGAGCCACGAGGGGGGGGAGGGGTAAGGGAGGGGAGGGGGGGTGTAAATTTTGTCTATTCATTGAGGGAACCCCACGCTTAGTTGGGTATGGTTTTCCCCCTCATGGAAAAAAAGCAAAAAAAAAAAAAAGCAAAGGGCTATAAGATATACCACATATGATGCAAACCCAAATGGAGACGAGAGAGAGTTCCATACCATGAGTGGGTCTCCTGAGCATGGTCAAGGCTGAGGTGGTAGCAAAAAAAAAAAAAAAAAAGAATTGGTCTGGGTGTTCCAGAACGCCTGATGGTGCTCCCTGCATGTTGGGCCTCTGTATGTGGCCACGCTGTGTAAAAGTCTCACACATGTGGTATCGCCATACTCGGGAGGAATAGCAGAATGTGTTTTGGGGTGTAATTTGTGGTATGCATATGCTGTGTGTGAGAAATAACATGATAATATGAAACTTTTGTGGAAAAAAAATTAAAATAAAAAAAAAAACGTAATTTTGCAAAGAATTGTGGGGAAAAAATGACAAGTTCAAAAAACTCACAATGCCTCTTTCTAAATACCTTGGAATGTCTTATTTCCAAAAAGGGGTCATTTGGGGGGTATTTGTACTTTTCTGGCATGTTAGGGTCTCAAGAAATGAGAGAAGCTGTCAGTACATCAGGTATAATCAAATTGATAAATTTTCAGTAATTGGTACCATAGCTTGTAGACCTTATACCTTTCACCCAGACTAAATAATATCTATTTTTTTTGTGTTTTGTTACCAAAGATATGTAGCAGTATACATTTTAAGCCACATTTATGAAGAAAAAATAATATTTTGCAAAATTTTATAATAGAAATAAAGAAAAATTCATTTATTTTACAACATTTTCGTTCTTTTTTCATTCATAGCGAAAAAAATAAAAACCGCAGAGGTGATCAAATACCACCAAAAGAAAGCTCTATTTGTGGGAAAAAGAGGACACAAATTTAATTTGGTTACAGTGTTGTATGACTGAGTTATTGTCATTCAAATTGTGAGAGCACCGAAAGCTGAAAATTGGTCTGGTTATTAAGGGTGTTTAAGTGCCCAGTGGTCAAGTGGTTAAAGTGGAACTTTACCCATAACAACTTGATTAAAAAAATTGTTCTTTAGCAAGGAACATACATTCTACAATAATAATTATGCTACCAAAATTAGTGTCTGTGGGAATAATAGTGCCTCACTGTCAATATTAGAGGGAGGAATAGTGTCCCATTGTTGGAATCAGTGGGAGAAACAGTAGCCCATCATTGCTATCTGTGGAAGGAAAAGTGCCCCACCACTGGTGTCAGTAGATGGAATAGTGCCTCAAGGTCCAAATATAGGCAAGCAAAAGGCCACATCCGGGAGACCACTGCTCTATGTATTGAATGCAAAATGCACACTGTAATTTATTCTAAAAAAGCCTGATTGCTGAATTTTCCGAACGGGCTCCATAAAAGAGGATAAAACAATACTGAACAAAATAATAGCATTTATTTCTGCCTTTTCGCCCTTATTCCATAGTAAATAGTCAAATCTCTGTATGTTTTTTCTCTTTCATGTCTTTTTTTTTGTTTTAACTTATACCTTTGTAGTTTGTACATATTTTTATGCCCTCCTACTATGAACTCATGCACCTAGAGTAGTGGTGGTCCACCTTCTTGATGACATCACCAAAGGACCACACATAGCATGCCGTGAATTTAATGCTACATGCAGCTCTCAGACATGCAACAGAAGACTACAGGCATGCTACAATGATGGTCAAAGCCTGCAAACATTCTGTAGGAGTTTTTGGAGACTGGGGAGTCATAGACTGAAGACACGCTACACAAGACTGTTATGCCTTGTACACATGACCGGTTTTCCTGATGGGAAAACTGCCATGTTTGCTTTTGGCGGGAAACCTGGCCATGTGTATGCTCCATAGCAGTTTTTCGGACAGGAAAACTGCGAGCAAAAAAATGAGAACTTGTTCTCTTTTTTCCCACCGCGATTCTCTGTGTTTTTTTGCTTGGCAGTTTTCCTATTAGGAAAACACGGCCGGTTTTCCCGACCAAAGCTGTAATGGCAGTATTCCTGCCGGGGAAACCGGCCATGTGTTCATGGGGAAAAGCAACCAAGCAGGTTTTTGGAAAACAGACCATGTGTACGAGGCATTAGAAATCACTACTTTTACAGCCCTTAACAAACCAATGCTTCCACATTTGTGTTCCCTACAGCACTTACAGATGTGGTGAGCCTACATACACTGGGCTGTTGATCAATGCTGGCTGGCAGCTATGGGAGAGACAATAATGAGAAAATTCACAGTTCATAGTCAATAAGAGAAGTTGTAGACTGAAGAGGGTTGGAAGCTTTGTCTGTAAGTGCTATAAGGTCAATTAAGCCTGTGAGACCCAAGTGTCAGGCCAAGGCATGGAGGGCAAAACTTAGGCACCGTGCCACTGTGGGCACACAAGGCAATCACTTGTGTTTGTCTCCTGAGATTCCAGACGGAGGGGGCAGAGCTGCTGGCACTCCCCCCTCTGATATTTTCCCTGACCAAGCTTCAAAAATTCCCCCCGGACCTTTACTGACTCAGGGGAGTGAATGGAAGTTATTATACCATACAGTCTGTAGTCCTCTACATGGAAAACACACAGAATGTGACCGGTTATTAGGGTAGATGAGAGCAGAGAGGTGGAGGAAGGGGCACATTGAAGGAACAGATAGGGATGTGAATAAGGGGGACATTGTACAGAAAGGAGACCCCAAAAATGCAGATGGAAAAACTGAATTAACCCCCCCCCCCCCACAAAAAAAATAAAAAACAGTACCCTGGCTCATGATAAGTGATCCATGTTTAATTTTCACAATGCATTGTCAGCAACTAAAGTTGCACACTCCTTGGTTTCTATGGCCAATAACCCTATTATGCCTTGATGTATGTTTCATAAACTCTATAAAGAGTAAAAATACTTAAAGTGGTTGCAAACCTTAGACACAAAATATGAACAAAGCATATCCCTCTATAGTGTGTTATTGTCTCAATCCAGAGCACTAAGGTGTCCACTGCCTCTTTCCTCTATTATCAGCATGAGTCACTTCTGACAAGATTTCCTGATACCAAGAGAAAAATGGTGATGGGGAGGGCACAGCCTCAACTCTTCACCTGTGTGCTGTGTTTAGGAGGAAGGGTCCATTCCCCCCAATCAGCTCTCAGAAATCTCCTCACTGATATAACTTTAGCTTTCCAACTCTGGGAGGTGTGAAGCAGGCATAGCAGCAGTGGAAAGGGTAGAGCAGGCATGGCGGCAGTGGGAAGGGTAGAGCAGGCATGGCGGCAGTGGGAAGGGTAGAGCAAGCATGGTGGCAGTGGGAGGTGTAGAGCAGGCATGGCGACAGTGGGAGGCGTAGCGCAGGCATTGCAGCAGTGGGAGGGGTAGAGTAGGCATAGCAGCAGTGGGAAGGGTAGAGCAGGCATGGCGGCAGTGGGAGGGATAGAGCAGGCATGGCGTCAGTGGGAAGTGCATAGGATGGTGGCAGTGGGATGGGTAAAGCAGGCATGGTGACAGTGGGAGGTGTAGAGCAGGCATGGCATCAGTGGGAGGGGTAGTGCAGGCATGGTGGCAGTGGGAGAAATAGAGCGTATAACGGGCATGGTGGCAGTGAAAGATGTAGAGCAGGCATGGCAACAGTCGGAGAGGTAGAGCAGGAATGGCAACAGTGGGAGGAGTAGAACGGGCATGGCGGGAGTGGGAGGTGTAGTGCAGGAATGGCAGCAGTGGGAAGTGTATAGCAGGCATGCCGGCAGTGAAAGGTGTAGAGCAGGCATGAGGGCAATGGGAAGGGTAGAGCAGGCATGGCAGCAGTGGAAGGGGTAGAGCAGGCATAGTGGCACTGAGAAATGTATAACAGTCATGGTGGCAATGGGAAGTGTATAGCAGGCATGGCGGCAGTGGAAAAGGTAGAGCAGGCATGGAAGCAGTGGGAGGGGTAGAGCTGGCATGACGACAGTGGAAGGGGTAGAGCAGGCATAGTGGCACTGAGAAATGTATAACAGTCATGGTGGCAATGGGAAGTGTAGAGCAGGCATGGCGGCAGTAGGAGTAGAGCAGGCATGGCGGCAGTAGGAGTAGAGCAGGCATGGCGGCAGTGGGAGAGGTAGAGCAGGCATGGAGGCAGTGGGAGGGGTAAAGCAGGCATGGTGGCAGTGGGAGGGGTAGAGCAGGCATAGCAGCAGTGGGAGAATTAGAGCAACCACGGTGGCAGTGGGAGGTGTATATCAAGCATGGTGGCAGTGGGAGGTGTATAGCAGGCATGGTGGCAGTGGGAGGTGTATAGCAAGCATGTTGGCATGTCTAACCACTCCCTCCTTGTGGGAGGTTCAGTCGACTTCCAGTGTTGTAAAATACATTTTCTAGCCCAGGGGTTCTCAAACTACGGCCCACGGGCCGCATCTGGCCCACCAGTGTAATTTACCGATCCGTGGACTGCCCCTTTAACATTGCAGCAGTCCCCCTCCTCTCTGCTACCTTTATCACACAAGACAAGAAACATGACAGGTCTGGACAAAGGGCGGGACATTTTGAGTTAAGAAGCGGGTGATTGGTTACTAGGCAGCGGAACGTTCCCAGCAATCAGTCACTTGCTTTTCACTTGCAAAGTCCCGCCCTTTGTCCGGATCTGCCCTGCTTCACGTCTTGTGTGATTAAGGTAGCAGCGGGGAGGAGGGAGTGCTGTGATATTATAGAAGTGTAATATCGATGGAGGGGATCTGTGATTGGGGGATCTGTTATGGGGGAGTCTGTAATAGGCGAGTCTGTTATGGGGGGATTTATTGAGTCTGTGATGGGCGAGTCTGTTATGGGGGGATTTATTATGGGTGGAGTCTGTGATTGGGGGCATCAGTTATGGGGGCGTCTGTTATGGGGGAGTCTGTTATGGGGGATCTGTTATAGGAGGATCTATTATGGGGAGTCTGTTATGTTATGGGGGAGTCTGTGATGGAAGGAGTCTGTGATGGGGGGAGTCTGTGATGGGGGAGTCTGTTATGGGTGGAGTTTGTGATGGGAGGAGTCTGTTATGGGGGGTATCTATGATTGGGGTGGAGACTGTGATGGGGGAGTCTGTTATGGGGAGAATCTTATAGGGAATCTGTGATGGGGGAGTCTGTTATGTTATGGGGGAGTCTGTGATGGGGGAGTCTGTGATGGGGGAGTCTGTGATGGGGGGAGTCTGTGATGGGGGGAGTCTGTGATGGGGGGAGTCTGTTATGGGGGGAGTCTGTTATGGGGGGAGTTTGTTATGGGAATCTGTGATTGGGGTGGAGACTGTGATGGGGGAGTCTGTTATGGGGGGAATTTTATAGGGGATCTGTGATGGGGGAGTCTGTTATAGGGATGTCTGTTACGGGGGCCTTGTGATGGAGAGATTTGTGATGGGGGATCTTTTAATGGGGGTTTTGTGATAGATGACCTGATATGGGGGCTTTTTGATGGGGGGGATCTGTGATGGAGAGGTTCTATGATGAGGGGGTTCTGTGATGGGGGAGGGGAATCTGCGATGGGGGGGATCTATGATGAGGGGTGTGTATGAAATACTAATAAGCTTATGTTGATTAAAATTGTTTTTTATTTTAAATATTAGTTTTTTTGTTTTTTTGCACTACAAAAAAGATGTGTGCATTGGAATTTGTTCATATTTTTTTAAACCATAGTCCGGCCCCCCAACAGTCTGAGGGACCGTGAACTGGCCCCCTGTTTAAAAAGTTTGAGGACCCTTGTTCTAGCCTGAAACAGAGCTCGAGCTTATGGTCTGTTTGGTTGGGTCCTCCACCAAGAGATCATCTAAAAACCCCAGGAGGCAAGGTTTAGGGTTCTTTGGTATAGTCACTTGAAACACCCTATTGAGGGTATCTAGGACTTTTCCCCAATATAAGTGAAGTTTCGGACATCTCTATAGTAAGTGAATTAAATGGGCTTTTTTAATATTAGAAGACGTGAACGTTTTATCAGCCCCGTTTTTCTTATGTGTGATGTTTTGAAGAGCAGGAAGAGGATGCGTTTCAAGATTATCATTGTTTGGAGGGAAGGGAGACACAGATACCATAATGTCAGCATTACAGATACACAACAGAACAGCTGCCTGGGAAAAAATACAGCAACCCTGTTAGGGGGTTAGAAAATGAACATTTTGCTAAATGTATTAGAGGGAAGGTGTTTCTGAGGGTGCAGTTGGTGTTCAATGCCTCCTTTCAACTATCTAATGCAGCGTACACACTCGGAATTTCCGACAACAAATGTTCGATGGGAGTTTTGGTCGGAAATTCCGACCGTGTGTATGCTCCATCTGACATTTTCTGTCGACAACAAAAATTTGAGAGCTGGTTCTCAAATTTCCTGACAACAAATCCATTCTCGTAAATTCCGATCGTGCGTAGACAACTCCACGCCTGCTCTGAATCAAGTACGCGGCGGAAGCGCTCAGTCTGGTAAAACTAGCGTTCATAATGGAGATGGCACATTCGTCACGCTGTAACAGACTAAAAAGCACGAGGCTGAAAAGCACAAATCGTCTCTCACCAAACTTCTACCTACATGACTGGTATTGAACTTCCCTTTAATAGTGCGTACGTGTTGTACGCCTTCTTATCGATCGGAATTTTCAACAACATTTGTGCAACTGTGTGTATGCGAGCCAACATCCGTCGGGAAAAAATCCACGTTTTTGTTGTCGGTATGTCTGATCGTGTGTACGCGGCATTAGACCTGTTCTTCTGCCAATAAATGGCCTCTCACTAGCCTTAAAGGGGTTGTAAAGGTACAATTTGTTTCCCCTAAATAGCTTCCTTTACCTTAGTGCAGTCCTCCTTCACGTACCTCATCCTTCCATTTTGCTTTTAAATGTCCTTATTTCTTCTGAGAAATCCTCACTTCCTGTTCTTCTGTCTGTAACTCCACACAGTATTGCAAGGCTTTCTCCCTGGTGTGGACTGTCGTGCTCGCCCCCTCCCTTGGACTACAGGAGAGTCAGAACGCCCACTAACACACAGCTCCTTTCTCTATCTGCAACGTATAGAGCGTCCTGACTCTCCTCTGTAGTCCAAGGGAAGGGGTAAGCATGACACTCCACACCAGGGAGAAAGCCTTGCATTACTGTGTGGAGTTACAGACAGAAGAACAGGAAGTGAGGATTTCTCAGAAGAAATAAGGACATTTAAAAGCAAAATGGAAGGATGAGGTAAGTGAAGGAGGACTGCACTAAGGTAAAGGGGGGGGGGGGAGTGTACATTTAAAAGCTATACTAAACTGTGGTTTAGGAAAAGCAAATGCTATTCAAGTATGAATTCTTAACTCCAAAAGTCCCTTCAAATCTCCAAATATATATATATTTTTTTTTCCTGCTATGATCTGACTTCCTGTTAGAGGGAGTTCATTCTCCGTGGTCCCTCTGTATGTAGAGATGGTGCCAAGCTTGCTCTCAAGATGAAAATTAATATAACAAATGTGCAGCGCTTAAATAGCTTTACTACTAATAAGTATATAAAAATCCTATATTGCAACTAACAAACCTAATTAAATAAATAAAATATATGAATAAAATATAAACATATAATGGAAAAAATATATATATATATATATATATATATAAAACGTGCTCGAGTATCCGTGTGCAACTTACATTTTATATTTTATTTGTATATTTTATTTACGGTATTTAATTTTGTTTTGTTATTTTCAATATAGGATTTTCATATGTCATATATGCTTATTAGGAGTATAGCTATTTATGTGCTGCACATTTGTTATATTAATTTGTATTGTCACATTGTTTTTTATTTATTTGTTTATTTTATTAAAAAAATGTATTGTTTAGGGAAGTATTTTGGCAGCTCAAATGGTTTTACCTACTTGCTCTCAAGATGGACTATACACTATGGCAGAGGTCTCCAATCTGCGGCCCTGGGGCCAGATGCAGCCTTTTGCTTGCCTTTATCTGGCCCTTGGGGCACCATTCCATCCACTGACAACAACAATGGGACATATGGAGCACTATCAAAAGTAGCCAACGATGGGCTACTATTCCTCCAACTGACACCAATGATGGGCTACTGTTCTGACCACTGACACCAACGATGAGCCACTATTCCTTCCACTGACACCAGTGATGGGGCAGTATTCCTCCCACTGACACCAACGATGAGTCACTATTCTTTCCACTGACACCAATGATGGTGCACTATTCCTCCCACCGACACCAACCATGGACCACTATTTCTCCCACCAACAGCAATGATGGGGCAGAATTCTTTCCATTGACACCAACAATGGGGCACTATTGATCTTTTATTAAAAATAATCAAGCAACAAATTTTATACAAAAGTAAAAAACATAACTATAGTACAAAACTTAAACATAAATCCAAGGAATACACATCCAGGGTCAGAATATATACAATATATACACTATACACAATATATACACTATACACAATATATACACTATACACCACCACCAAACATTACTACAAAACTATTTACACAAAGCAGCAGAGAGGGCCTAAGAGGCACAACCCGTCACCTATGTACGCAGCCATTTATCAAAAATGTATCAAAAATAATAATCTAGGGTGATAAGAGACAGACAGCCACACCCGGGAAAGAGACTCCTGGCAGTCAGGGAGGCCTGAAACCCCTCCACGCCTTCAGCCAAGCCCCCTGACCCCACTTGTCTCTCTCAAGCCCCTGAATCTTCCCCACCTCATGCACAATGTCAAACACCACCACCTCAACAGGAAGGATTTTTTGCCGAATGCTGACCTGACACCGTGCGTTCCAGGTGAAATAACGGACCACTAGGCTAACTAAAAAAAGTGTATCCAAACAAAAACCCTCCACCGGTACTGAATGCTCCGTACACCCACTCAGCATAACCCAGCCTGGAGAGGAAAGGAACACTGAGCGCCCGCCCCACCTGTTTGTACACTTCTATGTTAAAGGGGCAACAAAGCAGAAAATGGTCCATAGTCTCCTCCTCATCTGCACACTCCTCCCAAGGACAGCTACGATCCATTGAACTGCGAACTTTCAAATTGCCCCGAACATAGAGCTTCCCATGGAAGCACAACCAGGCCAGATCCCGAAATTTAGGAGGTATTCTATCCAAATTAATCAGCCTCAACCCCGCCCTCAAAACTGGGCCTGGGCAATCCCTTAAGGCCAGTGGGTCATGAAAGACTTCGCTCAAGACTCGACTCATAAGGTCTTTCCTCGCAACCGATCGGAGATCTTCAGCCGACAATCGCCACTGCCGCAGTAACTTCAGGCACGGAGCTACATAGGCTGGTAGCTGACCACGATGACCCCTGCGATTCTTCACTTGGCCATCTTCTTCCCAAAGTCGTAGAAAAGGCCTAAACCAAGATCTAAATATGCCTGCCCATCCAGGAGGTTCCACTGCAAGCATACTACCAATATTAAACTTGAGAAATAACAGTGAAAAGAAAAGAACTGGGTTGACCATACCTAAGCCACCCTCCCTCCTGGATAGGTAGGTGACATTCCTCTTGATGGGGTTCAGTCTGTTCCCCCACAGCATCTGGAAGAACACACTACTGACCCTAGCATAGAGAGACACTGGCAAGATGCAGACAAAGCTGACATACAAGAAAATCGGAATCAGGTAGGTCTTAATCAGATCAACCCTTTCCCTCATAGATAACTTCCATCCCTTCCAGTTGACCACCTTAGCATTGGCAATTTCCAGTCTGCCTTCCCAGTTTTTGAGGCCATAATCGCCGGGTCCAAATTCAATGCCTAGTATCTTAATTTTTTCCTGGGGCACTGGAAAGGCGTCCAGGAGATCAAACCCCTCACCTTCCTTTCCCATCCAGAAAACTTCGCTCTTTTCCTGATTGATCTTGGAGCCTGATGCTTCAGAATACCGTGATGTCAGAGAGACCACCTCCTCCGCCTCATCCGTCCCAGTGACAATCACTGATACATCGTCCGCATAAGCAACAACCTTTAATGGCGGCTCACCCGGGAGCCCCACTGGTACCCCACACAACATGCCGCTCTCTAGCCTCCTGATGAAGGGGTCGATTGCAAACACATAGAGCAGGGGACTCAGGGGACAACCCTGGCGCACCCCGGAGCCAACCTCAAAGGACTGCCCAACCCAACCATTAAAAAGAGGGAAGCTTTCTGCCCCCTTATACAAGACTTTCAGCCAATCAACAAAACCACCCGGCAGACCGTACTTACTAAGGAGCAACCACAGGTACTCATGGTTAACACGATCAAAAGCCTTTGCCTGATCCAATGTCAACAAATACTTTCCCCAGCCTGCAGCCCTGCACCGCTCCAAGGCCTCCCGGACAGATAACACCGCTGTGAAGGTGCTCCTACCCTGGACCGAACAGTGCTGATGGCGAGAAAGCAAAGACTCTGCTACTGACGACAGGCGCCAGAAAAATATCTTCGCCAGTATCTTTCTATCGACATTAAGAAGGCTGATGGGGCGCCAATTCTCAATCATCGAAGGATCTTTACCCTTTGACAGAAGAATCACAGCCGAGTGCCTCATGGAAGGGGAAAGCACCCCCTCAGCGAGACAACTGTTAAAAACCTCTACCAAATGTGGGGCCAGAATAGACTTAAAGGCTTTGTAAAACTCAGCCGTCAAGCCATCCGGTCCGGGTGACTTTTTGATGGCAAGCTGTTCAATTGCCCTCATCACCTCTTCAACTGTGATCTCCTCTGTCAAGTTCATCAATGGAACATCTCCACCATTTAGACCTGGAGTAGAGTCCAAAAAGCTTTCCATCTTGTCACGGTCAAGCTCTTTCCTCCCAAGAAGGTCGGCATAAAAGGACCTCACGACCTCCAGAATCCCTGACCTGGACTTTGTCACGGAACCTGTACTGTCCTTAAGGCCAACGACCGCTTTAACAGCTACACCTTGTTTGCAGTTCTGGTAAGGGTCAGGCGAGTGGTACTTCCCATAGTCCCTCTCCAGAACCAAAGAGGCATGCCGGTCATATTGACACTTCCTGAGGAGGAGTTTCACTTCGGAGATTGCCCCAGGATCTCCTCCTCTCGAGACAAGAATATCCAGCTTCCTCCGCAAACGTTGGTAGGTCATGTATTTATTAAACTGTTTTCTATTGGCTAGGCCCCTGAAGAATCCAGCGATCCTCTTTTTGGTCAGCTCCCACCACTCAGCCTTGCTGCTACAAAAGTCCAGGATGGTCACCTGTGCCTGAAAAAATTCCTCAAAGGATTGTCTAACATCTTCTTCCTTGAGTAGAGTCGAATTCAATCTCCAGATGCCCTTTCCCCTCTGAGGGGAGTCTGAAGCATTCAGGGCCACAGATAGCATACAGTGATCAGAGAACTCTACTGCCTGCACCACTGGGGCTGAGAAAGCAGAGGCCTCCTTCAAAAAAAACCTGTCTATCCTACTCTGACTATTACCACGATGAAAGGTGAACCCGGTGTCATCCGGGAGGTGCTTAATGTGCACATCCACAAGACCAGCATTCCTAACCATACTATTTAAAAAAACGCTATCATATCCCAGCCGGTCCTTGAAGTCCTTCCTGTCCTTGGGCCTAGTTACCGTATTAAAGTCACCTCCAAAGACCACTTGCCGGGATGTAAAAAGAAATGGCTTGATCCTTGTAAAAAGGCATTTCCTGTCCCACTTTGTGTGCGGCCCATAAATATTAATTAGGCGCAGGTCCTGCCCTCCCACAAGGACGTCTAAGACCATACATCTCCCAATCTCCACCTCAATAACCCGCCGGACAGTTACCATGCCGGTTTTAAACAACACCGCCACACCGCCGTAAGGCTCGGCCGCAAGAGACCAGTAAGATGGACCATACCTCCACTCTCTCTTGGCCATATGAATATCTGCCAAGGAGGTGAGCCTAGTCTCTTGCAAAAATAAAATTTCAGCATCTAATTGGCTGAACAAAAATAAGGCCATAGAACGAGCTCTCACTGACTTAATGCTGGCGACATTAATTGTCGCCACTTTTAACGGAGGGGGAACCGCCATTTGGGTTATTGGGTGGATTGCTTCTTAGCTCCCCTCTGCTGCTCATCACCAGAAGCCTCTCTCTTCCTTGAGGCCGCCTCAAACTCCATATCTGAATCAGAACTCAGCTCTGAAGAAGCTTCAGATGAGGAAATGTCCCACTTAGTGGACCTATGACGGTGGGAGACAGGCACCGGAGCTTCCTGTTCCCGTTCCGTCCTCACCACCTGCTTCTTCCGTTTTCCAACCTTTCTTCTCTCTTCCAGATACTTAAGGTCGGCCTCAAAGATGCCTTCATCTCTGTTTTTTCCCTTTAAAGTCTTCCCAGAAGACTTCGTCACAGAAGAGGAAGCGACCTTCTCAGTACCCGCTACCACTCCTGATGGGGGGGGTAAATCAGACTTAGGAGGGGTAGACTCCTGGGGGGTAACTGACACGGGGGGCACAGACTTAGAGGGTTCTGACACAAGAGGAGCGGGTACAGTAGGCTGGGGGGACACAGAGACAGATACAGAAGGAGAACTTACAGACACAGGGGGGGTGGCCACAGGAACTAGGGAGGGATCCTGAGCAGGACCAGGGGGGTCGGTCACCGCAGTGGAGGATGGTACACTAGGGGCCTCACCCTCCATCCTGTCCAGCCTTGACATCTCATCCACTACCTCCTTCTCCATATTGTGCCAGGCCTCAGGGCATCTGCTATATGGGTGGCCAAGTCGCAGACACAGGTTGCACCTGATCTTCTGGTCGCAGTCCTTGGCCATATGACCCTGACCCCGACACACTGAGCATATCAAGGCCCAACAGGAGGAGCTAAGGTGCCCCTTCTCTCCACAGCGGTGGCACAGCTTCGGCTGACCAGGGTAGAACACGGTCATCCTATCCCTCCCTATGAAAGCCGAGGAGGGCAGGTGACGGACAACATTCCCATCCCTGGCCAACCTGACTGTTACCGACCATCCCCCAGTCCAGATGTTACGCTCATCAAGGATTTTATTAGGTTTGGTCAAAACCTCCCCATAGTTCCTCAACCAAACCTCCAGATCCCGGGCAGGGACGCTCTCATTGGTGAGGATGATAGTAATCTTTTTTACGGTTGACCGCTGCGAAATCGCAACTGGGGCCAGACTTTCCCATTCGGGTCTTGACCTGCACCGGGCCTCATATCTCTCCCAGAACAGGTCAAGACCCTCTGGCTTGGTGAAACTGACTGTATAATCCCGCGTCCCTGACACATGTATAAAAGCATAGAGATCATTAACCCCAAAACCCATCTCCAGGATTAAATCCACCACTGCACGCCTTGCAGGGGGGACTGCACCTCCTTCCCATTTCAGGATAACGACATTGCGTCTGGGACCCCCAGCAGAAGCCAGAGACCCGAGTCCAGATCCTGGGGTGCTCAAGGTGGTAGCTCGCAGGGGAAAACCCTGCTTGGGGGCAGAGCTGCCAGGGGCAGAGCGCACCACCTGAGCAAAAGAAGGTTTATTGGAGCCAATGCCCCACACTGAAGTCACATTATCTGTATGAACAGAGGTAGTATTGTCCATCATATCTGAACTGGGGTGACTTTTATCAGCCACACACACATTGTCATCTGGTATAATGATAGTTTCCGTTGCAATACCGGCCGTCGCCTGATGCTGCACTGTAGAGTCCTGAGCAGCAGTGGGGCAATCAGCTCTGGTCTCAGCAGCAGTGGGGTTAATGGGCTCTGCTGGGACTTGCAGTTCCTTTGCAGGAATGTCATTTTTTAAATGTGTCTCTTGCTGTATTGCAGCCTCAGCAGTCACATCATTGCTGCACACAGAACTGGCAGTCTTATTATTGTTCACATTCTCATTCATGGTGCTAGATGGTACAAACACAGTCTTATCCACAACATGGGGCTTAGCTGGCTTCACTCTATCAGGAACATCATCTGAAATATTGTCATCATTAAACACCATCTGATCCCCCCGCACAGGAGACTCCATTCCCTGGATCACCCTCAGCATGCCTCCTGAGTCCTGTGAAGGCATGGGGGTGCTTACCTCTCCTTGGGGGGTCAGGGGATCAGAACTGGGGGTCTCCTCCTCCTCCACCTCCATCTTGGTCACCTTCGCAAACCTCCTTTCGTTGGAGAACTTCTCCTTGAAAGGACTATCCCTTCCTTCCATAATGGCCACGATGGTCTCCTGATGGTCCACACGGACCTTGGCCAGCTGGATTTCTGCATCCATGGATCCGCGTTTCAGGCTATGCAAGCCTTCACGTTGCCTTCTCAGGCGCTTCAGCTCTGCACGCAGCTTGTATAGCTTATCCCTCTCCCTGTTCAGGACTTTTATCCCGGCCACCACTCGCTCCAGAATGGTTGCCTATCCTTCATCCTCGCCAGGGGTAGACAGGTCGGGATGCACAGAGGCAGGCATGTCAGCAGATGGCCCAGGAGATGGCTGAGAGCCTCCAGCAGGGGAGGCCCCGCTGCCCTCCATGGCTTCCCCAGAAAGGGGCCAGGAGAGCTGGGATAGATTTCCAGGCAACTCCCTTCTCACACGGATCTCAGAGAGCAGCTCCAGACACACCCTCCTCCTCACACACCTGTGCTCCAATGGTGGGTGGGACACTATTCCTTCCACTGACACCAATGACAGAGCATGGTTTACTCCCACTAGACACCAGGACATTTTCTACTCCCACCTGCCCTAGTCTGGCCCTCCTAAAGTCTGAAGGACAGTAAACTGGCCCTTTGCTTAGAAAGTTTGGAGACCCCTGGACTATGGGATTTGTAGTATGATTAGAGCAGTGTACATGACTACAACTAACATGTACTGTTTATTCCAAACAAAGGAAATTAGTGGGAAAGGAAATGTTTGGGAGCTCACAGAGGATGCTACTAGGAGGCAAAGAAGCACAGTAAAAAATCATTTTATAAAAAATCGATTACAGCACCATTAACGTGAATGTGAATGTGTATGGATTATTTTTAAGAGAATAAGGATATCAGTTAATGTCACTTTAAAAGTTTTTTTTACAGAAGGACAATGAAAAAACAAATAAAATACATAAAGCATCCTTATGCAAAAAATGATCCAACACACAAAAGGAAATACAAAGATTACACAGTGCTTTACATATTATACATTCACATCAAGCACCACTCTATTGCTCAGTACAGCATCCTATTGATAAAATAATATGGAGTTTTTAGAGTTCGTTGCAGTACAAAAGTTCATCTCACTTGAAGGACATTTTGAAACATTTAATGTTTAAGAGCATCAAATACATCCAACGTGTTTCAGGGGAAACAAAAGCCTTGCTTTTCTTCAGGGATTAAGCAGACAATGTTAATAAAATCACAACAGGGTGCACTAAGGGACCTGTGTTAAGGCAGATGAAGATTTGATGAAGACTAAATGAAGGCTTAATGATGACTAGATAAAGGTTTGATGAAGACTAGAAGAAGGTTTGATGAAGACTAGATGAAGGTTTGATGAAGACTAGAAGAAGGTTTGATGAAGACTAGATGAAGGTTTGATGAAGACTAGAAGAAGGTTTGATGAAGACTAGATGAAGATTTGATGAAGGCTAGATGAAGGCTTAATGAAGACTAGATGAAGGTTTGATGAAGGCTAGATGAAGGCTTAATGAGGACTAAATTGAATGTTTGATGAAGACTAAATGAAGGCTTGATGATGACTAGGTAAAGGTTTGATGAAGACTTGATGATGACTAGATACAGGTTTGATGAAGACTAGATGAAGGCTTAAGATTTGATCAAATCTTCATCTAGTCTCCATCAAATCTTCATCTAGTTTCCATTAAGCCTTCATCTAGTCTTCATCAAACCTTTATCTAGTCATGAAGATTAGATAAAGATTAGATGAAGATTATATGAAAATTTGATGAAGGCTTGATGAGGACTAGATTAAGGCTTGATGAGGACTAGATTAAGGCTTGATGATGACTAGATGAAGGCTTGATAAGGACTAGATGAATGCTTGATGATGACTAGTTAAAGGTTTGATGAAGGCTTAATGAAGACTTGATGATAAAGGTTTGATGAAGACTAGATGAAAGCTTGATGAGGACTAGATGAAGGCTTAATGAAGACTAGATGAGGGCTTGACGAAAACTAGATAAAGATTAGATGAAGGCTAGCTGACGATTTGATGGAGATTAGATGAAGGTTTGATGAAGACTAGATGAAGGCTTGATGAGGGTTTGATGAAGACTAGATGAAAACTTGATGAGAACTAGATGAAGGCTTGACGAGGACTAGATGAAGGCTTGACGAGGACTAGATGAAGGCTTGACGAGGACTAGATAAAGGCTTGACGAGGACTAGATAAAGGCTTGACGAGGACTAGATAAAGGCTTAAAGAAGACTAGCATCTCATGACATCACTGAAGGCTGCTCAAGCACTGAAGAAAGGGGAAGCTTTTTTAGCCCTGAAACAAGTTGGATGTATTTGAAACTCTTGCCCATTACATCTTCCAAAAAGTCCTTTAAGTGAGATAAACTTCCAGGCACTCCTTCCTACATATCCAAGAGGTTTACCAACTGGCGAGTGCTTTTAAAAAGGTTTCAGTCTAGGACCAAGGATCAGGGTCCACCCACAAAATATTTTAATCACAAATCAAACTCTTTGAAGGAAAGAGCACATTACGATATGTCCATCAGTTCTATCACAGGCATATCAGGAAACTTAGCAGAGAGAACGCTGATTAGAGGTGAGCCACAAAAAAGGTGGACCAGTCATGTGACTTAGACAGGTTATGTGACCAGACTCTACTCCCAATTTTTTTGGTCTTTATAACCTCATTTCATTTCACTGCACTTCACAGACCCCCAATTCCCGAAGCCAGTGGAGTGAAATACACATTCAGAATTCTCTTTTTTTTGTTTTATAAATAGAAGCATAGCCATACTACTGCTCTTTTTTCAATAAACAAAACTACAAAAAATAAAAAACTCCACATGGGGAAAATAAAGAAAAAAAATACACAAATACATTTTAAATTAAATAAATAAAAGGTATATACAGAATAACAGAGGGGGTATGTAGAGAATAACAAATGAATGAATGAAAACTTGTATAGCGGGGCACATGCGAACTGAATCGCCTCTGCAAAGGAGGGTATGTACAGAAAAAATGCAGATTGAGAAGTGTATGGCATAGCAGAGGAGAAATGTATGGAAATGCAGATTGAAATACATATGGAATTACAGAGAGGAAATGTATTATATTGCAGAGAAGATATTTTGTAGAATTGGGGTCACAGTAGGACTTCAAGGGGGGTGTCAGAAATGGAAGGTCTTCTCTGATGTACAAGGAGTGAAGTGCTGGCACAGTAACACATTGTGGTTGTGTATGAGGGGCGTGTGCTCCCTCCGATCACAGTTCCTTTCTTCTGTCCAGCGTCCAGTATGAGGATATTCCGCCTGGGACTGCGAGGGACATTTACAGCTGTGACAGTGAGTCTGTACAGAACTCTGCATGGTCTTCTCATATACTGTCCAGGGATCACTTTACCTGCCTGACTGCTCTCATCTGTCTACTACTCCCTCTCCTCCTTATCTATGGAGATCTCTCCTCTATAGGAACACTATGGGGTTGATTTACTAAAACTGGAGAGTGCAAAGTCTGTTGCAGCTGTGCATGGTAGCCAATCAGCTCCAAACTTTGGATTGTTAAATTAAGCTTTGACAATAAAACCTGGAAGCTGATTGGTTTCTATGCAGAACTGCACCAGATTTTGCACTCTCCAGTTTTAGTAAATAACCCCCAATGTGTCTTACCTCTTTGCTGGGCTTGTCTGTATTCTGATATCTTTACATTGAAATGTGTTTGTGCTGAAATTGCGCTTAAAGCATTTTTAAAGGGCAAGTTCACACAAAATGAATATTTGAAGTGGGTTGAACTTTCCATTGGGAAGTTTTATATTTTTGAGGAACTTTAATTGTGAATTCCCAGCCCTGCCCACTTTCATTAAGAAATGCTCTTCATTATGGCTGCCTTATGTTTTTTTTATTTTTTATTAATTAATTTATTATAATGTTTTTTATACATTATAAAAAAAAGATCAATCCAGAAGACGGGGGTCAGAGCCGGGACCTCCATTGGGGAATTCTTGGCTGTGGATCTACAAGAACATTCCGCATAATAGCCTGGAAATGTCAATTTAGAGTGCTTTGACCTTTAATATTGACACTTTGTGATACTGTAGTTTTTATTGAAAATGTTTTATTCAATGTTTATTTTTTTAAATTTGTTTCCAAATTCTGACATATACTCGTCCTTTACATTCTCTGGCACATGTTTTATTTCCACCTCGTGGTGAACTTTGCTGCCTTTCCATACACCAGCAGTGTAGTGTGCAGGAAATATCGGCTGGAGAAGGAAAGGACTGCTGATAAGGAAGCAGAATTTCCATTGAGTGAAGGGTTTGATGTATCCCCCATAGAACCTCTGACATTTCACATCAGAGAAATAGAAACCCCTAAAGGATTACAGAGTGATAAAGAAGAAGGAAAAAATACAGACCAGATAGATAGATAGATAGATCCCCCCACACTTTTAGATTGCAAGCTCTTATGACCAGGACCCTTCTTCTAACTCTCTTATATTGAATTGTATTATTTAATTATTGTATATTAAATAGATAATATATATACACAAATAATTTAATTAAAATAAATAAATACAATATCTATCTAACTAACTGTATATATATATATATATATATATATATTAGGGCTGTGCAAATTAACTTTTAATTAATCGATTAATCTTTAATTTTTTTGATCGATCAAAATCTTTTTGATCGATTAAAATTATTTTTCTTGGTACTCACCTCTCCGCCGGCTTCTGGGCCTTCAGGGAGTTCCGTCGGAGATCCGGTGACGTCACGAACACCGGCGGGGCTTGCCGTGTCCATCTGAAGGGCTCCTTGGCTGTACCTTTATATCTGCATGCTGGCGGGACCTTACTATCTGCCACACGCAAGGGCTGTTACACTTCCCTCTATCACTTCCCTCTATCACCCTGGGATTCTACAGCCATCCACTGGGAGTTGTGATAGTTCCCTTCATGGAACATCTACATGCCGACGGACTGATGGTAACCCCCCCCTCCTCTGTATTCAGCAGTGGTATCGTTGTACACATTTTTATACCAGTATCATACTTAGCTACATGTTTCTATGACTGCTTTTGGTACCATTTGGTATTACTCGCACCATTTTTACAGTTTATGTAGCAACATCGATTTTATCTCCAGTGCAATATTTATTTGGTTACCTACTTGAAGACTATAAAAGTTTTAATGCTCTTCCCATCGAGCGCTGCCTTTGTGTGTTTTTTGTATTCTGCTATCCATTTCTCCAGTGGTTGGTAGCTGCACTGGGAATCAGCCTGCAAGGAGATCAGCTAAAAGTAGTTGGATCTGTATGTGCGTTATAATTAATCGAAATTAGTCGATTAATCGATTAAAAAAATAAACGATTAATCGAACACAAAAATTTTGATCAGTAACAGCCCTAATATATATATATATATATATATATATATATATATATATACAGGCATACCCCGCTTTAAGTACACTCACTTTACATACACTCGCGAGTAAGGACATACCCATGAGTGTATGTAAAGTGCCTTACAAGTACTGTACAGACATTTTGCAGCCGCAGTAGAAGGAGCTGAAGCTACGAGAGCATAGCCCGCCCTGTTCCAGTGTGCCCCTGACACCCCCACTACAGCCCCTGAGACCTCAACTACACCCTAGAAGTGAAAAAGGTATTGTTTCACTTTAAGTACATTTTCGTTTTACATACATGCTCTGGTCCCATTGTGTACTTAAAAATGGGGTATGCCTGTATATATATATATATATATATACACGCATATCTAGATAGATAGATAGATAGATAGATAGATAGATAGATAGATAGATAGATAGATAGATAGATAGACACACTAAAATTTTACTTTGGATGCCATAACACACACCATGTTTGGAGGTCAAATGGCACTGTACATCACCCCAAAAACACCCCAATACCTACTGTGAAGTGTGGCGGTGGGAACATCATGGTATGGGGCTGTTTCTCAGCATACAGTACTGCCAAACTTCATATCATTGAAGGAAGGATGAATGGAAAATGGAACCAAAACATTCTTGATAAAAATTTGCTGTCATCTACCAGGATGATGAAGATGAAAGGAGGGAGCACATTTAGACAATGATCCCAAACACAAAGCTAAGGAAACTCTCAATTGGTTTAAAAAATAAATAAAGTAAAACTGTTAGAATGTCCCAGCCAATCACCTGACTTGAATCCAATCGAAAATCTATGGGAAGAACTAAAGAGTTCATAAAAGAGGCCCACGAAACCTTCAAAATGACTGTGTGGAAGAATGGGCCAAAATCACAACTGAGCAATGCAAGCGACTCGTTTCTCCATACAGGAGGCGTCTTGAAGCTGTTATTACCAACAAAGGACTTTGTACCAAGTATTAAATACATTTCAGTTAGCATGTTCAGTACTTTTTCCCTACGTCAGTCCATTTTATTACACGTAACGGAGTCGTTTAGCAGTCTAGGTTTAGCACAGCAGATACCAGAGACGCTTGTATTCCTTTTTTCCTTGGCACTACCCCACCTACAGGCTGCAAGTGATAAATATGAAATATCTGAATTATTTCATATTTTCCTGACTTTAAGTCTGCATTTGCATCCAAGAGTGGCGAGAAATTCAATTCCCGCTCACGTTTTTTTCCATGCGTTAACGCGTGTCACACCTAGGGCTGCATATTCGCTTGAATGGGCTGTCCTATGCATGACAAATGCATCAAAGTTGCTCCAGAACCTTTTGGGTTGCGTCAGGCATTTTTTCAGTGCACGTTTTTAGGACGTTGTGTCATGCGACAAACGCGCGTCTGCTACCCACACTTGGTCTGCCATTAACAGTTAATGGTGCAACAAGAGCAAGACAAATGATTGAAGCACATTTAAACCAATGATATTAATGTAAAAGTCAAATATAATACAATTAAATATATAAAATATATATATATTTTTAAAACTGTGCATTGTCGGTTTTCGGCAAAGTACATACTGAATTATACGTTTCAGTAGTGGAATTTTCATTTTGGTGCAGCACTATTGTAAACATAGCAGTAATATCTTGTACTGTTATATTCATAGATGGCAACAGAAAAATCGAATTATAGGCAATAACTTTAGTTGGCAATACCTTTGGTTGGTATATCAATTATTATTTTATTTTTTTATTGATATTTGTGCTGTGAAACTGCATGTTTTTAACTACTTCCATGCCAGGCCTATTCTGACATTTCTCTCCTGCATGTAAAAATCATTTTGTTTCCTAGAAAATTACTCAAAATCCCCAAAAATTATATATATTTTTTTTAGCAGACACCCTAGGGAATAAAATGGCGGTCGTTGCAACTTTTTAACCCGGACGGTATTTTCCCAACAATTTTTAAACGTGTTTAAACAGTATTATGAATAAAAAAAACAGGACTTAAAAATCTCCATAGGCGACGCTTGAATTTTTTTTTTTTTTTACAGGTTACCAGTTTAGAGTTGCAGAGGAGGTCTAGTACTAGAATTGTTGCACACGCTCTAATGCGCGCGGCGACACCTCACATGTGTGGTTTGCACGCTGTTTACATATGTGTACGTTCGCTTCTGAGTGCGAGCTACCGGGACAGGGGCGTTTAAAAAAAGACATTTTATTTTACTTTTTTTTTACACTTTTTTCATTTTTTTTCCGATCACTTTTTATCCCTTTTACAAGGAACGTAAGCATCCCTTGTAATAGGAATCGTTTGTGACAGGTTCTCTTTATGGAGAGATGCGTAATTAAGCGGATCCCACATCTCTCCCCCAGGCTCGAAAGCATGAGATTGAGAAAAAAAATCACGATCCCATGCTTACCAGTTGCAATTGAGGCTTCGTTTACAATTGCGGCCCAGATGTGACGTCATAACGTTGCGCCTGGGCCTCTGAGGTTCATAGAGATCTATGGAAATCTGTATGGTCGCTGATTCTCCTTGTCCCCATGGCGCGCGAGAGCCTGGAGAAGCACTGGATGGCGGCGGGTTCACCTGTAAGAACGATCAAGTGGTGAAACTGCCCCTATGATCATTCTTATGGTGCATAGAATCTCCGGCTGAAAAAGAGGATATCTGCATGATGCCCATAATTGCATTCATCATTCAGATATCCTCACTGAAATCAAGGACGTCATATGACGGCCTTGGGCTGGAAGTGGTTAATAATTTTTCTCTCCAGGTTGAATATTATTCATCAGTTCAGAAGGAATCAGGAAAATACTGCATCATGGCCACTAGATGGAAATAAATACTTATTTGCTATGATTGTCAGCTCCATCTAGTGGCCATAATGCAGTATTTTCCGGAACCACTCTTTTTATTGATAAATAACATTCAAACTTTCGAAAATTGCTTAACCACTTCCCGCCTGGTCAATAGCAGATTGACGTCGGGAAGTGGTTCTGTTATCCTGACTGGACGTCTATTGATGTCCAGCAGGATAACAGCATCGCGAGGATCGGTGGTGCAGCGTGTCAGGCTGACACACCGCTAAACTGATCTCATAAAGAGCCTCCGACAGAGACTTTTTACCACGTGATCAGCCGTGTCCAATCACGGCTAATCATGATGTAAACAGGAAGAGCCGTTGATCGGCTCTTCCTTACTCGTGTCTGAGAGACACAAGTAGAGGAGAGCTAATAGACGGCTCTCCTGACAGAGGCGGTATACACTGATTGTTTATCAGCGTAGCCCCGATCCCACGGATGCCCACACTGGACCACCAGGGAAGCTGCCAGGACCACCAGGGAAGGGGGCAACATGTGGATGGCCAGGTATGTACCCCATGGCCATCCACATGTGAAAAAATATTCACAATAGATGCCAATCAGTGCCCACAAATGTGCATTGACTGGCAACATGGGTACTGACTGGCAACAAGATAAAACAAGTGATGCCCAGCAATGCCACCATCAGTATCATCAGTGCCACCCCTCAGTGTGCATCAGTGCCACCTCTCAGTGCCCATCCATGTCCATCAGTTCTCACCAGTGCCCATCTGTGCCACCTATTAGTGCCACCCATAAGTACCCATCAGTGCCGTTCTATAAGTGCCCATCAGTGCTGCCTATGAGTGCCTATCAGTGCCGCATACCAGCACTGCCTATCAGTGCCCATCAGTGCCGCCTATCAGTGCCCATCAGTGCCATCTATCAGTGACCATCATCAGTGCCACCTCATTGATACCACCTCAACTGTGCCCATCAGTGCCGCCTTATCGGTGCCCATCAGTGCACCCATATCAGTGCCTGTAATTGAAGAAGAAAACGTACTTATTTACAAAAAAATTAACAGAAAAAAAGAAAAACTTTATTGTTTTCAAAATTTTCGGTCTTTTTTTATTTGTTGCCCAAATACCACCAAAATAAAGCTCTATCATTCAAATTGCGACAGCGCTGAAAGCTGAAAATTGGCTTGGGCAGGAAGGTGCGTAAGTGCCTGGTATTGAAGTGGTTAATAACATTGGATTTTGTCCCCATTTGCACAGAACGAAGGTGCAACTTCGCAGGAAAAATACCTCTGAAATTTAGTGTAGAGCAATAAAATATATTTCGTTATTTTAGCCAATGAAAGTGAAAGATGCTGCCCATTTCTTCCTGCAATTAAAGTCACCAGCATTTACAAACATAAAAAATAAATAAAAAAAAATGACAATACACAATATATTCTTCCGGTTAGAAAAAAAAAAGTAAACTTCAGATACTCTTAACTCCGGCACCTCATAGAGGAGAAGCGGAAACTCTACATCCTACTGAGAGGTCAGGAGCCCATTGTGACACTGACTGTATGTATGACATCATCGCTCACAGCCTGAGAGCAAGCCGATCATACAGGGAATGACATGATTACCACAAAAACCAATATTCCCTATAGAAGGATATGATGGTTCCCTGGCACTGATCAGGAAATATCAGAGAGATAGAGAGCGGTGATAAAGCTTTGTAAGGCTCCATGTTTTTTTCCCTCCACAATGAGAGCTTTCTTTTGGTGATATTTGATCATCTCTCTGGTTTTTATTTTTTGCACTATAAACAAAAGAAGAGCGCCAATTTTTAAAAAAAACCACAGTGGCCCGGATTCACAAAGCACTTACGCCGACGTATCTCCAGATACGGCACGTAAGTACAAATATGCCCCGTCGTATCTGTGCGCCGGACCCACAAACTTAGATACACCTAAAAACAGACTTTATCCCACCAACGTAACTTGCCTACGAGTGGGCGCATATTTACGCTGGACGCATGTGGCTTTCCCATTGATTTTCTATTCAAATATGCAAATGAGGGAGATACGCCGATTCACAAACGTACTTGCGCCCGGCGCATGATTTAAGTGGTTTGTGTAAGTTTTACGTTTAGCTAAAAGTTATTCCCCATAGATGAGACGCAACCCATGCAAAGGTATGGACCAGGGAACACAAGCCCACGTATTGTACGTTGGACGTCTGTGAATATGGGCCGACATGGGTCTGGCTGGGCGTAGGTTACGTTCACGGCGTACACAGTGATCCGGCGTATCTTAGGCAGTTTTTCTGCCGTGGTTGTGCGCATGCGCATGGGTATACATCCATGTCCCGACACATGCACAGTTCATTTTAAGTACTTGTCTGGCGCCCGGCCCATCATTTGCATGGGGTCACGCTCACTTCCAGCCCACTTCCACCTACTTCCACTTACGCCTACGAAATATACGCTACGCCGGCGCACAGTTGGGAGCATTTGTTTATGAATTCCATGCTTGCCTCTCCGCGCTGCGCCGGCGTAGCGTAAAAGATGCATAAATATGCGCCGATGTGTGTGAATCCGGGCCAATATCTTTTACTTTTTGATTTAATAAATACTACAATTTAAAAAATATTTATTTTTTCTCAGTTTAGAATGATACGTATTCTTCTACATATTTTTGGTTAAAAAAATTGCAATAAGCGTATATTGATTGGTTTGCCAAAAGTTATAGCATCTACAAAATAGGGGATAGATTTATGGCATTTTTTTTTTACTAGTAATGGCGGCGATCTGCAATTTTTATTGTGACTGTGACATTGCGGCGGACATATCGGACACCTTTGACACGTTTTTGGGACCATTCACATTTATACAGCGATTAATGCTATGGAACTGCACTGATAACTGTGTAAATGTGACTGGCAGGGAAGGGGTTAACACTAGGGGGCGCTGAAGGGGTTAATATGTTCCCTGGGAGTGATTCTTACTGTAGGGGGAGGGGACTCACAGGGGGAGGAGACCGATGTGTGTTCCTCTGTACTGGGAACACACATCGGTCTCCTCACCTCTGACAGGAAGTGGATCTGTGTGTTTACATAGACAGATCCACACTCCTGCCATGATCGCCGGCAATCGCGGGTGCCCGGTGCACATGACGGCCACTGGGCACGTGCACCGGGTCATGAGCTGTGCCTCGGGCGCGCGCCCTAGATTGCCGAGAAGAAAAGACGTCATATGTAGGGTGACCACATTTCCAAACTACAATTCAGGGACACCCCCCTTCTCAAAAATCAGCTTGTGCTGTAACGAATCACAGCACAGTGATTAAACAAAAGAGGCGGGATTTATGATTTCTCCAATCACAAGCAGGGGGCGGGGATTGTGCTCCTCCAGGCATTCCCGGCCAGGACAAGTACTGTCAGTGAGTAAAGCGGTGATGTGGCAGCTTTTTTGGGGGCATCAGATTTGCCCGGGAGGGGGGGGGGGGGGGTTTATAGCTGTGTCAGTTTCATTGTATTGTATTGTATTGTTCTGGAATGAAGGTGCCCGGGACAGACCTGCAAAATGCGGGACTGTTCCGGGCAATACGGGACACATGGCTTTTGTAGTATGTTGATACGTAGAATAAAGAATAATATTGGACACTTTCTGACCCCTAGGGGTCCGTTCACAAGGGCCCATTGGCGCTCTAAGCTTAAAATGCCCACGTCCAAAATGTTTTGTTTCCACCAAATCTCTTGTTTTTTTACACTCCTTAGGTCCATTAGTGACTCAAGATCATAAAGTTACACAATATTAGATTTTCTGCAGATTTTTGTTTACAGATTTACGAAAAGCATATAATATGAGGTCAAACCTTAACCACTTCCCTACGGCCGTACGAGTATATACGGCCGCAGGGTGGCTCTAAATCTCCGGGCTGCCGTGTTTTCACGGCAGCCCCTTTCCTCGTTCCCAGAGCGCGCTCCAGAGTGCGCAGCGGGGAACTTGTGTACTGGCCGTGTCCCTTGGACACAGCCAATCACAGATCGCCGCGAACGGCCAATCAGAGTGGCCGTTTGCGATGCGATCTGATGGGCCAATGAGAGATGATCTCATATGTAAACATATGAGATCATCTCTCTCATTGCCGGCTCTCACAATGACAGCGTTCCTGTCATAGAGAGAGGCAATACCGATCTGTGTTCCTAAGTACATAGGGACACAGATCGGTTACCCCCCCTCCCCCACAGTTAGAACACAAAGCAGGAAACACACATTAACCCCTTCCTCACCCCCTAGTGTTAACCCCTTCCCTGCCAGTCACATTTATACAGTAATTAGTGCATATTTATAGCACTGATTGCAGTATAAATGTGAATGGTGCCAAAATGTGTCAAAAGTGTCCGATGTGTCCGCCATAACGTCGCAGTCGCAATAAAAATCGCAGATCGCCGCACATTACTTAGTAAAAAAAAAAAATAATAAAAAATAACAATTCTGTCCCTTATTTCAAATGTAGGCGCTATAACTTTTTGCGCAAACCAGCGACGCTTATTGCGATTTTTTTTTTTTTTTTTTAACCAAAAATATGTACGAAGAATACGTATCGCCCTAAACTGATTTTTTTTTTTAAATTGGGCTTTTTTTATATAGCAACAAGTAAAAATATAATTGTATTTTTTTTTCAAAATTCGTCCTTTTTTGTTTATAGCGCAAAAAATAAAAATCGCAGAGGTGATCAAATACCACCAAAAGAAAGCTCTATTTGTGAAAAAAAGGACGCGGGGATGCGATCAGTAACGGTGCAATAGGCGGACCGCGCAAATCGTTAAAGTGTACAGTGCCGCAAGCTGAAATTTCACCTGGTCAGGAAGGGGGTTTACATGCCCAGTAAGGAAGTGGTTAAAGGGGTTGTAAAAGTAAACATTCTTTTAGCGAATATGTGTTCTCTGTGCGATATACATAGCGAGTCGCTATTAGCGACTATAGTTGTCATTTCTGGTTAAAAAATATTTAGTTACCTGTTAACAACTTCAGCCCCGGACCATTTTGCTGGTCAATGACCAGTCCACTTTTTGCGATTCGGCACTGCGTCGCTTTAACTGACAATTGCGCAGTCATGCGACGTGGCTCCCAAACAAAATTGGCGTCCTTTTTTTCCCACAAATAGAGCTTTCTTTTGGTGGTATTTGATCACCTCTTCGGTTTTTATTTCTTGCGCTATAAACAAAAATAGAGCGACAATTTTGAAAAAAAAAAAATATTTTTTTACTTTTTGCGATAATAAATATCCCCCAAAAATATATATCAGTTTAGGCCCATACGTATTCTTCTACATATTTTTCGTAAAAAAAAATCTCAATAAGGGTTACTGATTGGTTTGCGCAAAAGTTAAAGCGTCTACAAAATAGGGGATAGTTTTATGGCGACCTTATGGCGGACACTTCGGACACTTTTGACACATTTTTGGGACCAATGGCATTTTTATAGCGATCAGTGCAAAAAATATGCACTGAATACTGTAAAAATGACACTGGCAGTGAACGGGTTAACCACTAGGTGGCCCTGAAGGGGTTAAGTGTGTCCTAGAGCGTGAGTCTAACTGTTAGGGGGAGGAGATACCAGTGACACGTCACTGATCACTGTTCTTGATCACGGGGAACAGTAGATTAGTGACATGGCCCAATGCAGAACAGGGAAATGCCTTGTTTACAAAGGCATCCCCCTGTTCTGCCTTTGCCGACCGCAAACCCGGGCCGCCCGGGAGCATCGAGTTCCCCGGACCTGCGAACACGCTCACAAGGCACGCATGCTCGGAACCATTGAACTTCATTTTTCTAGGCTCGTCGTAGTGTTGTACGTCACCGTGTTTTTGACGGTCGGAATTTGGTGTGTCCGTGTGTATGCAAGACAGCTTGAGCGGAAAACCCGTCTGAGTTTATTCCGTTGGAAAAAACGGTCGTGTGTACGCAGCAAAAGTCTCAGAGGTTCCGATCTTCAATATATAGTTGTGTTGAAAGACCCTATTGCACACCTACCTCACTGTAAACAGCGACTGATCTTTTTTATGCTCTTGCCGGCCAAGCTTTCCGTTGCCCGTTCATGGAAGAAAGAGTTGGTGAGTATGTCGTTGTACAGATGAAAGGAGTCGTGGATCATGCTTAACCGCTTCCCGATCAGCGCCACGACTATTTATGTCAACAGAATGGCAAGCTCCGTGACTGCGCCCATGGGACCCGCAGACCTGATCGCCGCCGGTGTGCGGCGATCGGGTCACAGAGCTGGAGAACGGGGAGATGTTAGTGTAAACACAACATCTACCCATTCTGCCTAGGTGACACTGTCACTGATCATGTTCCTTGTCATCGGGAACAACAATCAGTGACGTGTCAAGGCAAACCACGCCCCCTAACAGTTAGAAGCACTCCCTAGGTCACACTTAACCCCTTCAGCGCCCCCTACAGGTTAACCTCTTCACTGCCAGTGTAATTTCTACAGTTTACAGTGCATTTTTATAGCACTGATCGCTGTAAAAATGACAATGGTCCGAAAATGGTGTCAAAAGTGTCCAATGTGTCCACCATAATGTCGCAGTCACAATAAAAATTGCAGATTGGCGCCATTACTAGTAAAAAAATATATATATAAATAAAAATGCCATAAAATTATCCCCTACTTTGTAGACGCTATAACTTTTGCGCAAACCAATCAATAAACACTGCTTTCACATTGCAGCGTGAGCCGCTGTGGCGGTATAGCAGCGCGATTTTTAGCGCTGCTATACCATCATATTTACCGCAGTATTCGGCCGCTAGCGGTGCGGTTTTAACCCCCGCTAGCGGCCGAAAAAGGGTTAATACCACCCGCAATGTGCCTCTGTGGAGGCGCATTGCGAGCGGTATTACCGTGGTTTCCCATTGATTTCAATGGGAAGGTGCGGTATAGGAGCGGTAAACACAGCGCTCCTATACCGCTGCAAAGATGCGGCTAGCAGGACTTTTGGAGCGGTCCTGCTAGCGCTATGCTTCAGTGTGAAAGCCTTCAGGCTTTCACATTGAAGACTACAGGGAAGGTTTTTTTCAGCCGGTATAGCAGCGCTATTTTTTAGTGCTGTACCGCGTGAAAAACGCCTCAATGTGAAAAGGGCCTTATTGCGATTTTTTTTTACCAAAAATATGTAGAGGTAAACATATCGACCTAAACTGAGGAAAAAAATTTTTTTTATATTTTTGGGTGATATTTATTATAGCAAAATATATTGACGCTCTATTTTTGTTTATAGCGCAAAAAATTTAAAACACAGAGGTAATCAAATACCACCAAACGAAAGTTCGATTTGTGGGAAAAAAGGACGCCAATTTTGTTTGGGAGCCACTTTGCATGACCGCGCAATTGTCAGTTAAAGCGACGCAGTGCCGAAACGCAAAAAGTGGCCCGTTATTAATGATACTGCTAAACAGTTTGAGACCATCTGGAGTCCCTGGGCGGACTATGTACAAGTGAAACTCTAGAACAGGGGTCTCCAAACTTTCTACACAAAGGGCCAGTTTATTGTTCTTCAGAATTTAGGGGTGCTGGGCTGTGGCCATTGGGAGTAGAAAATGCCTAAGCGTCAAAGGAAGTAAACCACGCCCCATCATTGGTTTTAGTGGAAGGACTAGTGGCCTATGGTTGATATCAGTGGAAGGAATAGCACCCCATCCTTGGTGTCAGTGTGTGGAATAGTGCCCCATCATTTCTGTTTGTTGTGAATGAAATAGTGCCCCAAGGGCCAGATAGAGGCAAGCAAAGGGCCACATCCGGCCCCAGTTTGGAGACCACTGCTCTAGAAGACTTCATTGCACCAGACGGTTCGGAAGGACCACCACTTCCCACTTCCTCACCTTCTTTCAGGGTTTCCCTCTTCCTCTTTCCTTATTTTCCACTCTTTATATATTTTTCTGGTCTCTTTCTCCTCGGTTACTCTTGGGATATATAATATACAGGATTTTCTCCTGTGCAAATATACAGTTGGAGTCCCTGTTACTCTTATGAGGTTTATGAATCTGAGATTGCTATGTCTCTTGTTACTCTCTTTTTCGGCTATATGGCAATGCTTTATGTGTGGATGTGTCTAAGCAATCTCCCTTGACTTGATTTCTAATCTCACAACAATATTAATAATAAAAAAGAGTGAAAGTAGAATAAAGAATAATAAATAGCAGAGTGTGATGATAGCAGTAATGGTTGTGTGTTTTCTCAGCAGAGAAGGATCATGTCTCCCGCCGTGTCTCTTTGGACAGCTCTGGTCTTCGCGGTGAGTCTGTCAGTACGTGCGCAAGGACCCAGGTGAGCTATTATTGAACAGTTTATATTTTGGGTGGGTATCACAGACAGTACAGATTGCTGGTGAGGAAAACTGAATTCCAGGTATTTAACTTTATAAAAACTGCAGTCATGAGTCTAAGGAGGTGCCTGTTGCCTCCTGGACTTATCTGTATTATTCACATTTCACAGGTTTGTTGTGCCCCAGGAAGATAACATCCTGAGCTCTTAGGCGGCTCACTGAGTTCCTTTATGATCAGATCTACTGGAACTGCAATGGCTGCCCTTCCCCTCTTTTCGGCCATTCAGAGAAGCCTTTGTATTATGTAAAATCTGTATCTCAATACAAAGGCTTCTGTGAATGGCTAGCAGAGTGAAGGGGCAGGTTGTGCTTCTCTTCTCTCAGGAGTGTATCTGCTGGGAGTGAAATAAACCTCTCACATATAAGTAATAGATATAACTCCTGAAGGTGACATGCACCTAAGTTGTCCAAGAAAAAAAAAAAATCTAAAATACTGCAAAAAAAAAATAATAAAAAAAAAATACATACCTGAAGTGCCTGTTGCTAGGCAGATCGTCCTAATCTGCCACTTCCTGATCCGCGGTCCGTCTTCTTTCTTCTGCTCCTCGGCTGCCTCCTGTGGAATGGGGGAGCGATGTCTTCTGGGACCTTCTGTGTGTCCCAGGAGACATCATCCATTCACATCACGCGCATGCACAGTAGTGAATCAGGGCGGCGAAGCCCCAAGGCTTCACTTCCTGATTCCCTCACCGAGGATGGCTGCGGGGCAGCTGAGACCCGAGCGTTTGCTCGGCTTCGGGCTGCCGTCATCGCGGGCACCCTGGACAGGTAAGTCTCCTTATTAAATGTCAGCAGCTGCAGTGTTAGTAGCTGCTGACTTTTATTTTATTTTTATTTTTAAAACGGACCTCCGCTTTAACTCATAGTGTGCCTGCACTTTTGACAAAGTGGCTGCATTTCTGGAATTCAGCTTTGAATATCACTTGTACTTTTTGCAGAAAGGCCCAATACTGTCCCCTGCCCAGTGGGTGTCCAATCTGCGGCCAGGTGTTGCGGAACTACAAGTCCTATCATGCCTCTGCGGGTCATGCTTCTAACTGTCAGCCTTGCGATGCCTCATGGGACTTCTAGTTCTGCAACAGCTGGAGGGCCACAGGCTGGACACCAAGTACAACTTACACCTCCTATATCAGTACTGTGGACAGCCCAGAGTTATGACGATCCATTGAACGTGGAGGTGTCACTGACTCCGCACGTTGGATTGCTGCCTCCCCATTTTACTGAATGGAAGCTTCAATAAGGGAGATGCACACACTCTGATGCCCTGTACACACGATCGGTTCGTCTGATGAAAACGGGCCGATGGATTTTTTCATCAGATATCCAATGAATCTCACTTTCATCAGTCTTACCTACACACCATCGGTTAAAAATCCGATCGTGTCCAACGCGGTGACGTAAAACACACGTAAAACAAATGAAGTTCAATGCTTCCGAGCATGCGTCGACTTGATTCTGAGCATGCGTAGATTTTTGGCCGATGGATTTCCCCAACGAGGATCGTTTTTTTAACCATAAGAACATTTTAAAACAGGTTCTATTTTTTTTTCACCGATGGGAAAAAAACGATGGGAACCACACATGATCGGTTCGTCCGATGAAAACGGTCCGTTTACATCAGACGAACCGATCGTATGTACAGGACATTAGAGTTTTGCTGCAGAGGTTGTACTTTACACTACTGGGTCAATCACTCAAATCTTGAATGCTATGGACCCTAAAAAATTATAGAAAATCATTTGCATCAAACTGAATGTCTTTGTATTTGGTGCTCTTGTTTTTGTACACCTCTTCATCTAAGGGGTTTATTTAACAAACAATATCATGCATTCGCCCAGCTGTCACATATTATCCCGTATTTTGTCCAATATGTCTATTTCTTATGATTGTCAGCACCATCTAGTGGCTCTAATGTGGTATTTTCCTGAAGTACCTCAATCAGAGAAATACTGCATTATGGCCACTAGATGGAGCTGACAATCATAGGAAATGACGCAGGGATTATTCAAAACAGCTAAATGAATGTTGGGTCAATCTGCACAGCTATTTTTTTATAAAAAGATGTTTGTGCCTTTAACTAAGGCCCTTCAATAGGTAGAGGACAACCTTTGTTTAGAGCAATCTATCTGCTATACTGACACTACTAAACCTACGGCTCCTCCTCACATTATCAGTTCTTTATATTCAGCACCACTCCCAACCAAACCTGACTGCACATTTTCTACAATGAGCAATTCATCTCAGATTATACGGAGACTTGAATATCATTTATTCTATACACTGGGTATTGAAAAGACTCCCCCCCCCCCTCTCTTAAAATAATCACATTTTGTTGTTTTGCCGGCTGAAATGAAGACACACACAGTGGGGGTGATTTACTAAAGGCAAATCCACTTTGCACTACAAGTGCACTTGGAAGTTCAGTCGCTGTAGATCTGAGGGGGACATGCAAGGATAAGAAAAAAAAAAAAACAGCATTTTAGCTTGTACATGATTGGATTATGAAATCAGCAGAGTTTCCCCTCATTTCAGATCTTCCCCTCGGATCTACAGAGACTGCACTTCCAGTGCACTTGTAGTGCAAAGTGGATTTGCCTTTAGTAAATAACCCCCACTGTGTTATGTACAGAGTGCAGGGTTCAGGGATGCACTATGTACAGAGCGCAGGTTTCAGGGTGTGCTGTGTACAGAGCGTATGATTTGGGGGTGCACTATGTACAGAGCGCAGGGTTCAGGAGTGCATTATGTACAGAGTGTAGGGTTCAGGAGTGCATTATGTACAGAGTGCAGGTTTCAGGTGTGCATTATGTACAGAGTGCAGAATTCAGGAGTGTGTTATGTACAGAGTGCAGGGTTTAGGAGTGTGTTATGTACAGAATGCATGGTTCAGGAGTGTTTTATGTACATAGCGCAGGGTTCAGGAGTGCATTATGTACAGAGTGCAGGGTTCAGGAGTGCATTATGTACAGAGTGCAGGGTTCAGGAGTGCATTATGTACAGAGTGCAGGGTTCAGGAGTGCGTTATGTACAGAGTGCAGGGTTCAGGAGTGCATTATGTACAGAGTGCAGGGTTCAGGAGTGTGTTATGTACAAAGTGCAGGGTTTAGGAGTGTGTTATGTACAGAATGCATGGTTCAGGAGTGTTTTATGTACATAGCGCAGGGTTCAGGAGTGCATTATGTACAGAGTGCAGGGTTCAGGAGTGCATTATGTACAGAGTGCAGGGTTCAGGAGTGCATTATGTACAGAGTGCAGGGTTCAGGAGTGCATTATGTACAGAGTGCAGGGTTCAGGAGTGCGTTATGTACAGAGTGCAGGGTTCAGGAGTGCATTATGTACAGAGTGCAGGGTTCAGGAGTGCGTTATGTACAGAGTGCAGGGTTCAGGAGTGTGTTATGTACAGAGTGCAGGGTTCAGGAGTGCATTATGTACAGAGTGCAGGGTTCAGGAGTGCGTTATGTACAGAGTGCAGGGTTCAGGAGTGCATTATGTACAGGGTGCAGGGTTCAGGTGTGCGTTATGTACAGAGTGCAGGGTTCAGGAGTGTGTTATGTACAGCGTGCAGTGTTCAGGAGTGTGTTATGTACAGAGTGCAGGGTTCAGGGGTGTGTTATGTACAGAATGCATGGTTCCTGAGTGCATTATGTACAGAGTGCAGGGTTCAGGGGTGCGTTATGTACAGAGTGCAGGGTTCAGGAGTGCGTTATGTACAGAGTGCAGGGTTCAGGGGTGCGGTATGTACAGAGTGCAGGGTTCAGGGGTGCATTATGTACAGAGTGCAGGGTTCAGGGGTGCGGTATGTACATCGTGCAGGGTTCAAGGGTGCATTATGTACAGAGTGCAGGGTTCAGGAGTGCGTTATGTACAGAGTGCAGGGTTCAGGAGTGTGTTACAGTGCGGAAAATAAGTATTTAAACACCCTGCTATTTTGCAAGTTCTCCCACTTGGAAATCATGGAGGGGTCTGAAATTGTCATCGTAGGTGCATGTCCACTGTGAGAGACATAATCCAAAAAAAAAAATTCCAGAAATCACAATTTATGAATTTTTAACTATTTATTTGTATGATACAGCTGCAAAGAAGTATTTGAACACCTGTCTATCAGCTAGAATTCTGACCCTCGAAGACCTGTTAGTCTGCCTTTAAAATGTCCACCTCCACTCCATTTATTATCCTAAATTAGATGCACCTGTTTGAGGTCATTAGCTGCATAAAGACACCTGTCCACCCCATACAATCAGTAAGAATCCAACTACTAACATGGCCAAGACCAAAGAGCTGTCCAAAGACACTAGAGACAAAATTGTACACCTCCACAAGGCTGGAAAGGGCTACGGGGAAATTGCCAAGCAGCTTGGTGAAAAAAGGTCCACTGTTGGAGCAATCATTAGAAAATGGAAGAAGCTAAACATGACTGTCAATCTCCCTCGGACTGGGGCTCCATGCAAAATCTCACCTCGTGGGGTCTCAATGATCCTAAGAAAGGTGAGAAATCAGCCCAGGACTACACGGGAGGAGCTGGTCAATGACCTGAAAAGAGCTGGGACCACCGTTTCCAAGGTTACTGTTGGTAATACACTAAGGGCCAGATTCAGGTATGGTTGCGCTGGAATAATTTGATATGCGCCGCGTAACTGTGAAGATGCGCCGTCGTTTCTATGTGGCCGTACCCACCAAACTAGATGCGACAGAAAACGGGCCATTTCCGATCGGCTTAACTTTCTGACGCCAGAGTCTCGTCAGCGCATAATTTCGCTTGGCGCATCAGTCGCGCCTATTGAATTCCCCTGCAAATATGCAAATGAGGGAGATTTCCCGATTCGCGAACGGATTAGCACCATATGCTGGCTACATGCGCCGCGCGTATCTCGTCCGTCCGGCGCAAAGTTATTTCTACAAATAGCTGCTTTATCTTTACTCCAGACGGCCACAGGTCAGCAGGAGAGCAGCTACAGCAGCGTTACCGACGATAAGAGCTAGCTGAGCACCCCCACTTGCAGGACAACACCTCTGTCCATGCTTGTCTGTCAACTTTTACAGCCATGGAGGAAGACATCATAGGTCTCCATAGCCGAGATGACGGCTGACAGCTCCTGGCCTTTAGAGTTCAGCTTTCTCCTGTGTGTTTGCGGGGAACGGGAGCAGCCATCTCAGAACAAAAGTAACATCACTGCGGGGAGGGGGAACAGGATATACTTTAGTGCCGGAATGGCGCATCTACGGGCGCATTTAAACGCCCAAAGGAACGCATTGAGCTGACGTTTCCCGTGAAGTGGTGCCGACGGAAGTTGTGAGCATGCGCACAAGGGGGCGAGTGGAGCCTCACTCACTGCGCATGCTCCGTGGATGATGCGCTGAACGTAAGCCTCTGCGCTGGGCTCCGCCCATCATTTACATATGATCACACCCACTTCCACTTGCGTCGGGTTACGCCAGCGCATTATCGTTACTCTGGCGCAAGTTTACGCGCAAGTGCTATGTGAATAACAGTACTTGCGCCGAAAGTGTCGGCGGAGTAACGTAAATGAGAAACGTTACTCCAAAGTAAAGAAGCGCCCATCTACCTGAATCTGGCCCTAAGACGTCATGGTTTGAAATCATGCATGGCACGGAAGGTTCCCCTGCTTAAACCAGCACATGTCAAGGCCCGTCTTAAGTTTGCCAATGACCATTTGGATGATCCAGAGGAGTCATGGGAGAAAGTCATGTGGTCAGATGAGACCAAAATAGAACTTTTTGGTCATAATTCCACTAACCGTATTTGGAGGAAGAAGAATGATGAGTACCATCCCAAGAACACCATCCCTACTGTGAAGCATGGGGGTGGTAGCATCATGCTTTGGGGGTGTTTTTCTGCACATGGGACAGGGCGACTGCACTGTATTAAGGAGAGGATGACCGGGGCCATGTATTGCGAGATTTTGGGCAACAACCTCCTTCCCTCAGTTAGAGCTTTGAAGATGGGTCGAGGCTGGGTCTTCCAACATGACAATGACCCGAAGCACACAGCCAGGATAACCAAGGAGTGGCTCTGTAAGAAGCATATCAAGGTTCTGGCGTGGCCTAGCCAGTCTCCAGACCTAAACCCAATAGAGAATCTTTGGAGGGAGCTCAAACTCCGTGTTTCTCAGCGACAGCCCAGAAACCTGACTGATCTAGAGAAGATCTGTGTGGAGGAGTGGGCCAAAATCCCTCCTCCAGTGTGTGCAAACCTGGTGAGAAACTACAAGAAACGTTTGACCTCTGTAATTGCAAACAAAGGCTACTGTACCAAATATTAACATTGGTTTTCTCAGGTGTTCAAATACTTATTTGCAGCTGTATTATACAAATAAATAGTTAAAAAAATCATACATTGTGATTTCTGGAATTTTTTTTTTTTGATTATGTCTCTCACAGTGGACATGCACCTACGATGACAATTTCAGACCCCTCCATGATTTCCAAGTGGGAGAACTTGCAAAATAGCAGGGTGTTCAAATACTTATTTTCTGCACTGTATGTACAGAGTGCAGGGTTCAGTTGTGAGTTGTGCACAGAGTGCAGGGTTCAGGAGTGCGTGATGTACAGAGTGCAGGGTTTAGGAGTGCGTTATGTATAGAGTGCAGGGTTCAGGAGTGTGTTAAGCATTAAGCGTAAAGCCGGGCCTTGTAAATACAGAAGGCTTCTGTGTTTACAAGTGATAGTGGGGAGCAGGATCAGAGGGTGAGTGCCAAAGGTGGTGGACTAGAGTTCCAGCACAATGCGGCTCCAAACCTGACATGACAAGGCTTGGGGGGCCACGGGCCTTGTGTTTGACATATGTCATTTGGATGTTATAAGTTGCACTGAGTAAATACAGCTGGATAAAACAAAAACGATGTCTGTCTTCATTTCAGGCTGCAAAGCAACAAAATGTGATTATTTTAGAGGGGTGATTCTTTTCTATACTTATTGGAAGTGTTTTACCCTCCGCTTTATTTTTTATGGCAGTCTTAAAGCAAGGATGCTAACAGCTCTATAAATTGTATATACAGATGACTTTTAGTAGTAAAGTTGTATATTCTGTACAAATGTGAAATGTACATCAAAACATTATTACCTGTCCAATGTTAAAGTAACAAAACCAAATAATTGGTCCCTGAGAGATCAGCTGACCGGGTCTTACAATGTTGGCTCTTGTCTTTCAGCACCTTCATTGGGGTGTGTTCAAGAGAGGTGGAAAAAGTTCCCGTTGTTTACAATGAGACATTTATTCAGCCGGTGTACCAGCCGTACCTGACCACATGCCGCGGCCACAGGACCTGCAGCACCTACCGGTAAGATTGGGGGGTCAGTATTACCGCATGATGGTGGGCGGGAGGCTTGAACCAAGTCATGCTGTTCATTGGCTGCCCTCCCTGATTCTGCGATCTTTAGTATACTGGATTTCCTCCCACAATCCTCATGCTGTGTAATACCATTGATAGTGAGATTTCCCCAGGGAGGGGGTTGTATTGATATGGGTATCGCCCTTCCTCTGTACAGGACGGTGTACTCGGTGACGGTGCGGCAGGTGAAGAAGGAGGTGGTCCAGGTGAAGTCGGTGTGCTGCCCAGGGTGGAGGAAGAAGGAGCCCAATTCTGAATCCTGTGAAGAAGGTGAGAGAAAACGTCTCCTCCATTGTGCCAGGAAATCCCCTTCTAAGACCTTCAATGGGGGATATTAAAGGACACCTCTGCTGAGACAGATCCATGGGGGGAGGGGGGCATCGCTTACATTTCCGCTTCTTGGCTTAAAGGATATCTAACCCCAAAAATGTAATTGGAATACTTTGCACCATTCCAGTCCAGTGGCGGCTGGTGCTCAAATTTTTTTTTTGGGGGGGGGGGCGCAAACAGGCAAAATAAATCAATTGCAGCCTCACTGTGCCCATCAATTGTTGCCACTGTGCCAAAAAATTGTCGCCACTGTGCCATGCCATCAAACACAGCCAATGTGCCCATCAATTGTCGCCACTGTGCCATGCCATCAAACGCAGCCACTGTGACATCAATTGTCGCCACTGTGCCATGCCATCAAACGCAGCCACTGTGCCATCAATTGTAGCCACTGTGCCATGCCATTGTTGCCACTGTGCCATGCCAAATGCAGCCACTGTGTCATGCCATTGTCACCACTGTGCCCATCAATTGTTGCCACTGTTCCATGCCAAACGCAGCCTCTGTGCCATCAATTGTCGCCACTGTGCCATGCCAAATGCAGCCACTGTGTCATGCCATTGTCGCCACTGTGCCCATCAATTGTCACCACGGTGCCATGCCAAATGCAGCCAATGTGCCATCAATTGTCGCCACTGTGCCCATCAATTGTCGCCACTGTGCCATGCCAAATGCAGCCACTGTGCCATCAATTGTCACCACTGTGCCCATCAATTGTCACCACTGTGCCATGCCAACCGCAGCCACGGTGTCATGCCATTGTTGCCACTGTGCCACGCCATTGTCACCACTGTGCCCATCAATTGTCGCCACTGTGCCATGCCAAAATGCAGCCATGGTGCCATGCCATTGTCGCCACTATTTGGAAGCTGATTACAGCCGCCGGCTCTGATAGACACTTCCAAATCCAACCAGCTGCCGTTATTCAGATGGCCAGCACTCACCAGGGGCCGGCCATCTGAATAGTGGGTGGCAGCAGCAATACATAGATTCATGCAATGCATGAATCTGTGTATTGTTTTTCAGTGGCGGTGCAGGAGAGTGAGGGGGCGGCGCCCCTGCGCCCTCTATGGACGCACCGCCACTGTTCCAGTCCTTAGATGTGGTGGCTGCATTTGTTTTCTTTCTTGTTTCAGGCTGAGCGGGTTTTCTGCAAGTACAGAAAATCCTTCCTGTGCATTGAACTGATATCTCAGGCCCTGTTCTCACCTGGGGGCGTTTGCCACCATTCTGCCCGCAATCCCAAAACACTCACAAAAACGACAACCCAGTTTTCAATGGCACCTAATCCCGAGTGCTGCAGTCACTGCAAATCGCATTGCACAAAGCTTGTCGCTCAGAAAGGAGCCGGAGCTTTGTTTGGGCTATGCAGTCCACTACAATTGCAGAGCGCTTTATCATGCAACAACCACGGCAGAATCGCACCCGGCTTTAGGTGCCATTGAAAATGGTTGGTACCTGAACAAGCCTGGTGCGATTTCTGTGAGTTTTGCAGGACGTTTTGGGATCGCAAGCAGAATCGCAGCAAGGGAATATTTAGATTTTTGCTGATGGCAGGCAGAGCTCTAATCACCAGACATTGGAAACCTTCCCGGAGCTGAAGCAGTTAAATTCTGCCTGCGTTCGCAAACGCTTAGATGGGAACGGGGACTCAATATTTTTAAAAAGAATGAGCTCCGGGTTCTTGTCAAGTTCTTCCCAGCCTGCCAATGTCATCATGATGAGCAACGCCCCAACGATCCAAAGACATGAACATGTTGACAAGCAGGCGAGGAGCCCCTCCTGCCAGACTCCTGTTGCAAATCACAGTTCCCCAACGTTGCTGGATTGTAAATAGCGGCTCCGGGGAACCTGGCTGAAGTCAATGACCGTATATGGACATTGACAGGACTGGAGATAGCCTGGACACTGGACAGTTCTTTTTTTTTTTTTTCTAATGTCCCTTTTGCCGTACATCATATCCAATTCACAGGTAGGTTTAACCCCTTCAGTACAGGGCTTTTATACCCACCTCCATACCGGGCCTATTCTGACACTTCTCTCCTACATGTACAAATCATCATTCTTTTGTTCGAAAATTACGCAGAACCCCCAAATATTATATATATATATATATTTAGCAGACACCCTAGGGAATAAAATGGCGGTCATTGCAACGTTTTATCTCGCACGGTATTTGTGCAATCATTTTTCAACCGCCTTTTTTTTTTGGAAAAAAAACGGTTTCATGAATTAAAAAATAACAAAACAGTAAAGTTGGCCCAATTTTTTTGTAAAATACAAAAGATGATGTTACGCCGAGTAAATAGATACCTAACATGTCATGCTTTAAAATTGTGCACACTCATGGAATGGCGCCAAACTTCAGTACCTAAAAATCTCCATAGGCGACGCTTTGATTTTTTTTATAGGTTACCAGTTTAGAGTTACAGAGGAGGTCTAGTGCTAGAATTATTGCTCTCACTCTAAAGCACGCGGCGACACCTCACATATGTCACATATGTGGTTTGAACAACGTTTACATACGTGGGCAGGACTTACGTGTGTGTTCGCTTCTGAGCGCAAGCTACCGGAGACAGGGGCGTTTTAAAAATTATAATTTTTTTTACTTATTTATTTATTTTTTACACTTTTTTTTTTTTTTTACACTGTCACTTTTATTCCTAATACAAGGAATGTAAACATCCCTTGTAATAGGAATCTATAGTAACAGGTCCTCTTTAAAGCGGAATTTCACCCTAAATATAAGCCCTCCCATGTGATCCAGCATACTGGCGTCAGCGCCAGTATGCTGTTTTTTTTTTTAAATCCATGTACTTACTGTCTTATGCAGAATTTTATTTTTTTTACCCCGCGGTGGACGGCGCCAGTATAGCGCGTCACATCTTACGAAAGTACCCGAAAAGGACTCGGGTAATCGCGGTGAAATTTCTCCGAGTCCTATTTCGGCGTTTTTCGGAGGGCGTGACGCGCCATAGCCGTAGGACTCGGAGAAATACGGCGTCTGCGCAGTCAGCTCCTAGGTCTGTGCGCAGGCGCCGCATTTTCGCCGAGATTACCCGAGTCCTTTTCGGGTACTTTCGGAAGATGTGACGCGCTATACTGGCGCCGTCCACCGCGGGGTAAAAAAAATAAAATTCTGCATAAGACAGTAAGTACATGGATTTAAAAAAAAAAAACAGCATACTGGCGCTGACGCCAGTATGCTGGATCACATGGGAGGGCTTATATTTAGGGTGAAATTCCGCTTTAAGGAGAGATGTGGGGTCCATAAGACCTTACATCTCTCCTCCAGGCTGGAAAGCATGAGATCGCAAAAAAAATGTCACGGATCTCATGCTTATTAGCCGCAATTGTGGCTTTGTTTACTTCCGGGTACCCGGGGCGTGACGTCATCACTAGTGTTGCTCACGAATATTCGCATTGCGAATATTCGTTACGAATATTGCATATTCGAGTATTCGCGAATAAATCGAACATCGCGGCGAATATTCGCTATTGCGAATATTCGTATTTTTTTTAATTTATTTTTAAAACAGATCACATCCTAGTGATCTCCATCGACGTCTAAAAGCATTGCTGGTATGATTAGAGACCCTGGGCCGAGTAGCTGAGGCGATCCTTTTATGTTGCCGAATATTCGCAATGCGAATATTCGTATTATGAATATTCGCAAATACTTTCTCTGCTCTTCTGTGTTTTGTGTATATAAAAAAAAAAAAAAAATTTGCTTTAGTTTAGTCATATACGTTTGTGTAAGTAGAGTTAGTGTTTAGTGCATATTAGTTTAGTAATCCAGGAAATGATCACCGTTTTCGCGTGTTGACGAGAATTTCGCAATCAATTTCGCATTCGCATTAGCGAAATTTCGCAAAATAGTTTTTTTGATAAAATATCACGAATATTCGATATTAACGAATATTTCGCGAATATTCTTCTATATATTCGTGAAATATTGCGAAATCGAATATGGCGTATTCCGCTCATCACTAGTCATCACATCACGCCCCGGCCTGCGATGGTCATAGGGCCAGATTCAGGTAGGAAAGCGTATCTTTCCGGCGGTGTAACTTTGCTTATTTAGGTTACCCCGCCACAATTTTACTCATAAGTGTTGTATTCGCAAAGCACTTGCGTGTAAAGTTACGGCGGCGTAGCGTAAACTGGGCGGCCTAATTCAAATTCAGCAGGTAGGGGGCGTCTCCTATTTAAATTAGGGCCGTCCAAGCATCGAACGTACTGCGCATGCGTCGACCATAGAAAAATCCCAGTGCGCATTCTCCGAGTTATGACGGTGTTTCCGACGTGAAAGTAATCAACGTAAATCCCCATTCACGGACAAGTTACGCAAACGACGTAAACATTTTCTAATTTCCCGCGGTCACGACGTCCATACTTAACATAGGATGCGCCTGCTTTTGGCAGCTTTATCTTTACGCCGGAAAACCCCTTACGGAAGCGGCGTAAAGTGACTGCCTCGGGCCGACGTATGTTCGTGAATTGGCGTATCTCGCTGATTTACATATTCTCGGCGCAAATCAGCGGGAACGCCCCCAGCGGCCATTTTCAAACGCCGGCATAACTCTTTCTGAATCTGGTCCATAGAGACTGGTGACCATCAGCCAGCGCAGGACGATTCTTTCTCCGGGCCCCCAATGGCACAGGAGAGCCTGGAGAAGCACCGGATGGCGGCGGGAGAGGGGGATGTCCACTCCAGCCACCTATAAGAACGATCAAGCGGCAGAACCGCTGATATGATCATTCTTATGGTGCGCAGGATCGCCGCCGGAACATAATGATGCCTGTAGGTGCAGGCATCATCCAGATATCACTGCACAAAGTCCAGGACGTCATATGATGTCCACCCAGGATTGGAGATCCCCTTTGTGGACGTCATATGACTCTGTGCGGTATTGAAGTATTTGAGCCCCCCCCCCCCGGCTTATTATTTAAAGTGGAGTTTCCATCCCAAATTTTTTTTTCATTATTGTGCTCACAAGACCTAAAAAAGAAAAAAAGAAAAAAAAAAGTTTTTTTATTCATCTGGAAATGCCTGTTGCTATGCCCTTGGAAATGCCCTTGGAATCACCTAGGATTCTGACATAATTCCCCTCTAATGCTCCTGGGAAATGTGTGTCATCATTTCCCAGGATGCAGTGCGCTGTCCAATTATCACTCCCCATCCAAGACTTCCAGGAAGTAAGTGCTTGTGGGCTTCACAATGCCCACAAGCAAAATGACAACGGTGTGGACATAGTTTTATAAAACTATCTTTTTTGAATAACTATTCGGATCGGATCGACAATTGCTAATTGTGGTTGGAACCCCGCTTTAACCAATTCAGCATTTTGGGCGTGCTACGTACGTCCAAAGAACGTATCGCTGATCACAAGCTGAGGGCTGTAGCAGCCACCAGCTTATGGGGGTTTCCTTTATCCAGCTTTAGGCTAGGTTCACACTGCTGCAAATTGATTTTACCGCAATTTCGCGGCTGCGTTTTTTCCACGAATTCGCCTCGATTCGCGTCCGCGATTTCAGGGAATGCCAGTCTATAGAGCTGAATTCGCATCGCACACGGATCAAACTTGCACAGGACCCTTTTTTCCCGCAGCTTAGATTCGCACCGCACCGATGTGAACGGCACTAATGGAAAACAATGTTATTTTAATGACTTGCGAATTCGAGCAATCGCAAGGTCTTAAATTCGCAAAAGAGTGTGAACCCAGCCTCAAAGTGAAAGTGATGTGGCGTCTCAACTCTTACCGGGAGCCCGAGGGCCCCAACCACCTGCTTCAGGATGGAGAGCAGTGTGAGGAATATCTGTGCCTTCATCTCACATGGAAACAAAGAAACCGGAAGCGACGGCGACTTTATCACTTCTGGTTTCATATCCGCCATTTCCTGTACAGCCAGCGGACACATCTAATCAAGTTTGGTTGGATGGTGTGAAGGGCAGGGGAGACATTGGTTGTTATTAGGCCCCTAATGTCTCCAGAGAAGAGTACCTGTCACCTCTTCATGTGGGGTTACTAACCCCTTGTGATAGCAATCAAGCAATTTTATTATAATAAAATGTATGAATTTTTTTTTAACCACTTAAGGACCGGTCCGGACCACTATGCTGCTAAATGCCCAGAGGCATTTTTACAATTCGGCACTGCGTTGCTTTAACAGAGAATTGCGCGGTCGTGCGACGTGGCTCCCAAACAAAATTTGCGTCCTTTTCTTCCCACAAATAGAGCTTTCTTTTGATGGTATTTGATCGCCTCTGTGATTTTCATTTTTTGCGCTATAAACAAAAATAGAGCGACAATTTTGAAAAAAACACAATATTTTTTAATTTTTGTTATAAGAAAAATTGAATAAACAAAATTTTAGTCAAACATTTAGGCCAAAATGTATTCAGCCACATGTCTTTAGTAAAAAAAAAATCGCAATAAAAAAAAATAGCTACCTAGCGGCAACAGCGACACTAATACAGCGATCAGAAAAATGATCGCTTAGTGACACTGGCAATAGGGGGTGAAAGGGTTAACTAGGGTGGTGATCAAGGGGTTAAAACTTTATTAGGGGGGGTGGGGGGGCTACCCTGGACCTAACACTGACTGACTGTCACACTAACTGTCACACTGACACTAAATGCAGTGATCAGTACATATATGATCACTGCATTCAGTGACACTGTGACAGGGGGCTGGGGGGGGTGATCACAAGGGGTTAATGTGCCTATGTGTAGTGTGTGTCACTGGTGTCAGTGTAGTGTTGTGCAGACTTACTGGAGGAAGTGGCACACGGGGGAGCGCGCGGATTGGCTGGGAGCAATCCGGGGGGGCGGACAAAAACAAACAGCCGTCCCCTCATCCCGGATCGCTCGGACAGCCACGGGGACCGCTGCAAGTACCAGGGGGGGTCCAATCGGACCCCCAAACCGCGTCAAGGCAGGGACGTACAGGTACGCCAATGTGCCTGTACGTGCCATTCTGCCAACGTAAATGTACATGCGGCGGTCCTTAAGTGGTTAATTGCCAAAAACCTTGCTTCCCACACACATGTGCAAGTGGAAACACGGGCCCGGGGTGCACACACATATGAAAACCGTGGTAACATCACACGTGTAACATTTTGTTGTGAAAATCAATTATTCGAGCACAAGAGCTCCTGGTTAACTTTAATTGATGCTCCAACGGCTAGTTTACATTTGCTTCATAACAAGGCTTCGGACAGGCTTTTGTTAAAGCTCTCTGAACGATCGTCAAAGCTCCTGTCACTAAATAAAATGGTTAGCTTACAGTCCAGTTGCTTTTGCTTGGTGCTTCGATGAGGCTTTGGTGGAGCCTCGATGAGGCTTTGGTGGAACTTCGATGAGGCTTTGGTGGAACTTCGATGAGGCTTTGGTGGAACTTCGATGAGGCTTTGGTGGAACTTCGATGAGGCTTTGGTGGAGCTTCGATGAGGCTTTGGTGGAACTTCGATGAGGCTTTGGTGGTGTTTCGATGAGGCTTTGGTGGAGCTTCGATGAGGCTTTGGTGGAGCTTCAATGAGGCTTTGGTGAAGCTTCGATGAGGCTTTGGTGAAGCTTCGATGAGGCTTTGGTGAAGCTTCGATGAGGCTTTGGTGAAGCTTCGATGAGGCTTTGATGAAGCTTCAATGAGGTTTTGGTGAAGCTTTGATGAGGCTTTGGTGGAACTTTGATGAGGCTTTGACAAAGCTTTGAGGAGGCTTTGGTGGAGCTTTGATGAGGCTTTGGTGGAGCTTTAATGAGGCTTCAATAAGGCTTTGGTAGGGCTTCAGTGGGGCTTCAAACAAGCTTTGCCATTGACTTGTATTGAGGCTTTAAAGACACTTTGAAGCACCATTAAAGCTAAATGGGGTATAATTTTTGAAGCAAAGCCAAAGTAAAGCAAAGAAAAAGCAAGGTGTAAACAGGACTATAAGCTAACCATTGTATTTAGTGACAGGAGTTTGACTGGCATTCAGAGAGCTTTAACAAAGCATGTCCGAAGATATAGCAAGTGTAAATAGAAATAGAATAGAATAAAAAATGGAATAACATAGAAAGAATATGACCATCTTTTGAAATTCAAATTTTAAAATAGAATAAATTTGAACACAAAAGAACAGAATAGAATGGTAAAAAAGAATAGAAGAAAAAATAGAATAGAAGAAAATATAAAGAATATAGCCTTTTTCAAATTTTAAATATAATACATTCAAATAGAAAAGAATAGAAAATAAAAGAATAGAGTGATGGCGAACCTTGGCACCCCAGATGTTTCAGAACTACATTCCCCATGATGCTCTAGTACACCACAGAATGCATGAGCATCATGGGAAATGTAATTCCAAAACATCTGGGGTGTCAAGGTTTGCCATCACTGGAATAGACTATAATAGAGTAAAACGGAACAGAATAAGAAATAAAAGAATAGAAAAAATAGAATAGAAAATAATAGGATAGTCTAGACAATAAAAGAATAGGGTAAAACAGAATAGAGAATAAAAGAACAGAATAAAACAGAATAGAGAATAAAAGAACAGAATAAAATTGAATAGAGAATAAAAGAACAGAATAAAATAGAATAGAAAATAAAGAAATAGAATAGAATAGAAAATTGAATAAAATAGAAAGAATATAACGATCTTGTGAAATTCGAATTTAAAATAGAATAAATTTAAACACAATAAAAAATAATAGAATAGAAAAAGAATAGAATGGAAAAGAATAGAAGAAATATAAAAAAAATATAGCCTTCTTCGAATTTTAAATAGAATGAATTCAAATAGAAATGGATAGAGATTAAAATGATATAATAGAAAAGAATATTATAGAATAAACAATAGAAAAGAATAGAAAGAATATAACTGTTTCCAAAATTTGAATTTCCAATAAAATATTCAAATTTGAATAGAAAAGAATAGAATATAATAGATAATAATAGAATATAATAGAATATAATAGAAAAGAATAGAACAGAGAACAAATGAATAAAATAGAAAAAAACAATAGAATAGAATGGAATAGAAAGAATATAGCCATCTTCCAAAATTTCGAATAGAATACATTTGATTTAGAATCCAATTCAGATGGTATTCGATCGATTTCAGATTTGAATAAACAAAACTAATTCCGAAAACGAATTAAACAAATTTAACCAAACGGATTTATGTAAATAAGGAATAGAAAGGAATATTTTTCCCGTTCTTTGCATGTCCAGTAGAATGATGTTGATACATTGTGGATAACCACAATCCCTCTGTCCTCAGCCGTGTGCCGCAAGCCTTGCCAGAACGGGGGGACCTGTGTTAAGCCCAACATGTGCCGATGTCCTCCTGCCTGGGGGGGGCGGTATTGCCACGTCGGTGAGTAGACTTTCCTTCCTCTGGAACACAATCTCACTTCAGGCCTGATGTCTGTATGTAGTGATCCAATGTCACCTTTCCATGTCTCAGATATCGATGAGTGCCGGCGCCCGTCCCGCTATTGCTCTCAGATCTGTGTCAATACTCGGGGCGGCTACCGCTGTGAGTGCAACGCGGGATATGTGCTGCAGGAGGACGGCAAGTCTTGTATCAGAGATGAATCTCCACCGTCTGTACCGGCACAGCAAGCCGAAGGTAAGCAAAGACTCTGCTTTATTAAAGTGGTTGTAGACCCTCCATATACCCAGTGATGTGATCAGCCTCAGGTGATAAACAGACATGAAACAAATCCGTCTACACAAGTTGTACCTGTTTATCTGCAGCTTGGCTGAGACAAGGGGTGGGCAGGAGGGACGGCAGCTTTGAGTACAGTGGGGGGTGGGGGGCGGTTGTGTTGGAAGTTTTGGGTAAGTGGGTATTGCTTTAAGAGGGGAAATTTGGGGGGAGGGGTGCTAGGTGTGGCGATTTAGGGAGATTTTTGTTGGGAGTCGGGATGGGTGAAAGAATATTTGTGCTGGGAGGGGGTGAGGGGAGAAGATTTGTGCTAGGAGGGGAATTTGTGCTGGGAGGGGGCGAGGGCAGAAAATGTGCAGGAGGTGGAATTTTAGGGGTAGTGTATTTGTGCTGGGGTGATTTCTTTGGGGTGGGGGTGCGTAAAGAGTTAGGAGGGGGATTTGTGCTGGGGAGGGAAAACGTATGTACTAGAAGGGGACATTTTAGGGGTAGAGGATTTATGCTGGGGGGTGTTTTTTGGGGGGTGGGGGGCATTTGAGCTTTGGGATTTTGGGTATGAGGGGCAAAGAGTTGTGTTAGGAAAGAAATTGTGTTGGGAGGGAAAACATGTGTACTAGAAGGGGACATTTTAGGGGTAGAGGATTTGTGCTGAGGGGTGATCTTTTGGGGGGGTGGGGGACATTTTAGCTTTGGGATTTGGGGGATGGGAGGGCTAAGATTGGTGTTGGGAGGGGAGATTTGTGCTGGAGGGAGAAAATGTTTACTAGGAGGGGAAATTTTAGGTGTAGAGGATTTGTGCTGGGGGGTGTTTTTTGGGGGGTGGGGGACATTTGAGCTTTGGGATTTGGGGGAAGGGAGGAAAAAGATTGGTACTGGGAGGGGGGATTTGTGCTACTGAGGGAGAAAATGTGCACTACGAAGGGACATTTTAGGGGTAGAGGATTTGTGCTGGGGGTGTTTTTTTGGGGGGTGGGTGCATTTGAGCTTTGGGGAATGGGGGGCAAAGATTGGTGCTGGGAGGGGAATTTGTGCTGGGGAGTGAGAAAATGTTTACCAGAAGAGGACGTTTTAGGGGTAGAGGATTTTTGCTGGGGGGGGGGGTGATTTTTTGGGGGGTGTGGGGTGCGTTTGAGCTTTGGAATTTGAGGGATGGGGCAAAGATTTTTACTGGGAGGAAGGGAATTTATTCTTAGGGGGTAAGCATAAAGATTAGTGCTCAGTTTTTTGTGGGGGGGTTGCTGACTCACAATGTGCATACATCTTGGGGGGGAGGGGGGCACAGTTTGGCATGTGCGCCCAGGGCTCTGGATTACCTTGTCCCGGCACAAATCTGCATTCTTCTCTACATTCATTCAAAGTGCAACTTTTTTAAAGCTTGTCTGAGCTGTCAGAAAGCAGGAGGTGGAAAGCTAAAGTTACACTCAGTGAGGAGAGCTCTAAAAGCTGATTGGAGGGAAGGGACACACCCCCTTTACCCAGCACACAGGAATAGAGCTGCATGCTGGAGCTCCCTCCCCTGTCACCTTTTTTCTCTTGGTGTCAGGAAAACTTGCCAGCAGTGAATTATGCAGGTAAAAGTGGTTTGTAAGGGTTTTATTTCAAAATGTGATTGCATGCTGGTGGGGGGGGACAGGAAAGGCAAAATAGAAGCAAATTCAACTTCAGCAGTAAAAACCTGGAGTGAGGTGACCGGGTTCAGCTGTAAATAGAAGTCTGTTTTCTTCACATCCTGTCTGCAGGGGAAACGTTCCCAGTGTACGGTGTGCTGGGGGGGGGGGGGGGGGTCTGGGGGGGGGGGGGGGCGACTGGCACGGTTCCAAGGGCTGACTCAGCAAGGAAACTGCCATAAAATGACTCCATCATTACAGATCTCGGCTCCCAGCTCATTAAAAGGCAGGAAATGACTTCAAGAGAAGGAGCTGCTAAAATCTCGGAATATAAGCGATAAACACTGCGCCCTTCTCTACACGTACCTGGCAGGGACACCAAACAATATCCTTCTTCTCAGGAACAACTCGCACACATCCACTACTGAACAGACATTTCTTATTAAATTGCTTCTCTGTGGCTTTCTGCCTCATGGTAACGTCCTCTGTGAGCTCCCGAACCTCTCCTTTTCCCTTTCTCCCTGCAGTGTTGCCAACAGTTCGTATTTTTACGGACAGTTCGTAAAAACTGGCACTTTTTCCCCCCGTTCCTAAATGTCCGCTGTTGTGGGAATGTGCCAGTCAAAGTAGTCGAGATCGGTTCGGCTTGGAACTGCGCATGGAGATTGGAGGCAGGAGGTGATGGTGGCACCACAGAGGGGGGTGGTGGCACCACAGAGGGTGGGGGATGGAGACAGGGATTGTTGGTGTCACCACAGAGGGGGGTGAAGGCAGGGGGTGTTGGTGGCAGAGGGGGGTGAAGGCAGGGGGTGTTGGTGGCAGAGGGGGTGAAGGCAGGGGGTGTTGGTGGCAGAGGGGGGTGAAGGCAGGAGGTGTTGGTGGCAGAGGGGGGTGAAGGCAGGAGGTGTTGGTGGCAGAGGGGGGTGAAGGCAGGGGGTGTTGGTGGCAGAGGGGGGTGAAGGCAGGAGGTGTTGGTGGCAGAGGGGGGTGAAGGCAGGGGGTGTTGGTGGCAGAGGGGGGTGAAGGCAGGAGGTGTTGGTGGTAGAGGGGGGTGAAGGTAGGAGGTGTTGGTGGCAGAGGGGGGTGAAGGTAGGAGGTGTTGGTGGCAGAGGGGAGTGAAGGTAGGAGGTGTTGGTGGCAGAGGGGGGTGAAGGTAGGAGGTGTTGGTGGCAGAGGGGGGTGAAGGCAGGGGGTGTTGGTGGCAGAGGGGGGTGAAGGTAGGAGGTGTTGGTGGCAGAGGGGGGTGAAGGCAGGGGGTGTTGGTGGCAGAGGGGGGTGAAGGTAGGAGGTGTTGGTGGCAGAGGGGGGTGAAGGTAGGAGGTGTTGGTGGCAGAGGGGGGTGAAGGCAGGGGGTGTTGGTGGCAGAGGGGGGTGAAGGCAGGGGGTGTTGGTGGCAGAGGGGGGTGAAGGTAGGAGGTGTTGGTGGCAGAGGGGGGTGAAGGTAGGAGGTGTTGGTGGCAGAGGGGGGTGAAGGTAGGAGGTGTTGGTGGCAGAGGGGGGTGAAGGTAGGAGGTGTTGGTGGCAGAGGGGGGTGAAGGTAGGAGGTGTTGGTGGCAGAGGGGGGTGAAGGCAGGGGGTGTTGGTGGCAGAGGGGGGTGAAGGCAGGGGGTGTTGGTGGCAGAGGGGGGTGAAGGTAGGAGGTGTTGGTGGCAGAGGGGGGTGAAGGTAGGAGGTGTTGGTGGCAGAGGGGGGTGAAGGCAGGAGGTGTTGGTGGCAGAGGGGGGTGAAGGCAGGGGGTGTTGGTGGCAGAGGGGGGTGAAGGCAGGGGGTGTTGGTGGCAGAGGGGGGTGAAGGTAGGAGGTGTTGGTGGCAGAGGGGGGTGAAGGTAGGAGGTGTTGGTGGCAGAGGGGGGTGAAGGCAGGAGGTGTTGGTGGCAGAGGGGGGTGAAGGCAGGGGGTGTTGGTGGCAGAGGGGGGTGAAGGCAGGGGGTGTTGGTGGCAGAGGGGGGTGAAGGCAGGGGGTGTTGGTGGCAGAGGGGGGTGAAGGCAGGGGGTGTTGGTGGCAGAGGGGGGTGAAGGTAGGAGGTGTTGGTGGCAGAGGGGGGGTGAAGGTAGGGGGTGTTGGTGGCAGAGGGGGGTGAAGGTAGGAGGTGTTGGTGGCAGAGGGGGGTGAAGGTAGGAGGTGTTGGTGGCAGAGGGGGGTGAAGGCAGGGGGTGTTGGTGGCAGAGGGGGTGAAGGCAGGGGGTGTTGGTGGCAGAGGGGGGTGAAGGCAGGGGGTGTTGGTGGCAGAGGGGGAGAAGGTAGGAGGTGTTGGTGGCAGAGGGGGGTGAAGGTAGGAGGTGTTGGTGGCAGAGGGGGGTGAAGGTAGGGGGTGTTGGTGGCAGAGGGGGGTGAAGGTAGGAGGTGTTGGTGGCAGAGGGGGGTGAAGGTAGGAGGTGTTGGTGGCAGAGGGGGGTGACGGCAGGGGGTGTTGGTGGCAGAGGGGGTGAAGGCAGGGGGTGTTGGTGGCAGAGGGGGGTGAAGGCAGGGGGTGTTGGTGGCAGAGGGGGGTGAAGGTAGGAGGTGTTGGTGGCAGAGGGGGGTGAAGGTAGGAGGTGTTGGTGGCAGAGGGGGGTGAAGGCAGGGGGTGTTGGTGGCAGAGGGGGGTGAAGGTAGGGGGTGTTGGTGGCAGAGGGGGGTGAAGGTAGGGGGTGTTGGTGGCAGAGGGGGGTGAAGGTAGGAGGTGTTGGTGGCAGAGGGGGGTGAAGGTAGGAGGTGTTGGTGGCAGAGGGGGGTGAAGGTAGGAGGTGTTGGTGGCAGAGGGGGGTGAAGGCGTCCCCTGATTAACTCTTTGGAAGCCGATTACAGCCCACAGGCCCACTGGCTCTGATAGACACTTCCACCGCCAACCAGCTGCCGTTATTTAGATGGCCGGTGCTCGCCAGGGGGACGGCCATCTGAATAGTGGGCAACAGCGCCGCGACAATACATAGATTTATGCTATGCATGAATCTATGTATTGTTTTCAGTGGCGGTGCGGGAGCGAGAGGGGGCGGCGCTCCTGCGCCCTCTATGGACGCACCGCCACTGGTTTAGTGTCACTTTAAATGGCGGTGGAATTCATGGTAAATGGTTAAATGGTAACGGATTTGCTTTCTCAGAGAGGTGAGATGTTTCAAAAATAATAAATCTCATTTGGATTAAGGCTCCATTCACACTTGTGCGACTTTAAATATCAAAGTCACATGACAAGTCACAGCCCATTCTTTTCAATGGCACCCATTCAATTGGGTGCAACTTAAAGCGGAGTTCCACCCATGCATGGAACTTCCACTCATCCGGTTCCTCCCCCTCCGGTGTCACATTTGCCACCTTTCAGGGGGGGGGGAGCAGATATTTGTCTAATACCGGTCTTTACTCCCACTTCCAGTGAAAGATCGCCGCAGTATCCGCGGCAATCTACGCCATGTCCGGCCCCTCCCCCCCGCTGCCTTTTGGGAGACACACAGGTCCCAGGAGACAGCAGGGACCACTCAGAACATGCAGCGTGACTCGCACATGCGCAGTAGGGAACCAGCCAGTGAAGGCTTCACTTTCTGATTCCCGTACTGAAGACGCCGGCGCGTCCACCTGGAGCCGATAGACGGGTCGGCTTCAGATGAGGACATGGCAGGCCCCCTGGAGAGGTAAGTGTCCTTCTTTTAAAAGTCAGCAGCGGCCGTATTTGTAGCTGCTGACTTTTCTTTTTTTTTTTTCAGGCAGAGCTCTAAGCTTTGAAAAGGTGCCTGAGCTACTTTGATGCAACTTTGCTCCATAGAATGTAAAGTCGGATCAAAGTCGCACCAAAAGTTGCATCAAAGGCACACTAATTCATATGAATGGAGCCTTAAACATCATCCATGCAGCTGTACAGTGTGGAGACCCTGCGTAAGGACATTCCCAGCACCTGTTGCTGCCCCCTACAGGTGCCCTTTGAGATGCATTAGAGGAGGCGGCAATACGTGGGAATGCTTCGGGGGTTGTGTAAAGAACCCGCATGCGCACTGACATTTGCTCTGAACGCCTTTGAAGCATGCGTCAATGCACTGGTGCTTTACACAAAACCTGAAGCACTACCACATATAGCCACCTCCTCTAACACATCTCAATGGATGCCTATAGGGGGCAGTAGCTGGTGCTGGGAATGTCATTACGCAGGATCTGCAAACTACACGGCCGTGAGCATCAAGCCTTCTACTTTATTATTATACAAATATGATGGTTAAAACACAAATTGAATTGTGTAATTTCTCCTAGATGCTTCTCACAGACTGTCCAATGAGGTCCATGACCTGCGCGGCCTCGTGACATCCCTGGAGCAGGTGAGTCCGGCATGTTCAGGTTTTGTGGGGGGGGGGGGTGAAGTAGTATGGTCCAAAGTACAACAAATGCAGATTTATCACACAACGGCATACCTCCCAACTTCTGAGATGGGAATAAGGGACACCTATCATCAAAAGTTTGCAAGCATAGGACACACCCCTTGCCACGCCCTCTTAAAGGAGAATTGTACAAAAAAATACGATTGGTTAAACCTACAAGGGCTTTTTATACCACTACTATTTCTTTATATTGGCTTTTGGGAAAAAAATTAGAAATCGGATGAAATGTTTAGCACTGGGAAACACTTTTTGATAGATTAAAAGTGCATTTTATATACATTTATATGGATCAGACCAAAATGAGGGACAAATGAGGAGAATGAGGGACAGAGGGACATTGCTCCAAATAAGGGACAATCCCTCCAATTCAGGGACAGTCCCTCGAAATCAGGGACAGTTGGGAGGTATGCACAACGGAGTCTTAAAGGGGTTGTAAAGGTTTGTCTTTTATTTTCTAAATAGGTTCCTTCAAGCTAGTACATTGTTGGTTCACTTACCTTTTCCCGTCTAAATGTTTTTTTTTCTTTGTCTGAATTTCTCACTTCCTGTTCCTCCTCAGTAAGCTTTCCACCATCATCCGAGCCATTCTGGCTGGGGGTTAGTCAGCTTGCTCGCCCCCTCCCTTGGGAACACAGCGTCTCCCCGCAGGAATGTAGTCCCAAGGGAGGGGGTGAGCACGCTGACTAACCCCCAGCCAGAACGGATCGGATGATGGGGGCAAGCTTACTAGGCATGTGTGTTCCCGTTCGTAAAGAATGGGTTTTCGTACGAATTTGTTAGTATTCGTACATTTGGATCAATTTGAACATCCGAAAAGCTGAAAGACCCAAAATACGAAAATTTCGGAATTAGGAATAAGCAAAATAACGAACAAACGAAAATACGAACGTACGATTGGACAATCTTACTAAAATACGAATCACTGAAAAAGCAAAAGAACGAAAATGACATCTATAAACGAATGATTTGCATTCCATATTTTAAATCCTTTGTCTGTTCGTATTTTCATTTGTGTGTTTTGTAAATCCATTTCTTTGTCTGTTCGTAAATTTGTGTACTTGTATCGTTCTTTCGAATGGGCACTGGGCAGTGTAGTTAGTGTGCGATGTATCTTACTTAATATCTTAGCCAATCAGCTTATCTCTTTTGTGCTGAGTCACATTGTTGGCAAAAAGTCCGACCGTGTGTACGGGCTTAAAGGGGTGGTTCCCCTAAAAAGAAACTTTTAACATTGCCTGTGTCTTCTTAATAATAATTAGAATCGGCTGGTATTTTTTTTTTTAACCACCCGTACATACCATTTTCGGCATGTACGCTCACCGCCGCTTCCGGGTCTGGCAGCCGGGGACAGGCATCCGATCGACGCATACAGCGCGTCACGAGATGCCGAAAGAAGCCGAACGTTGGTGCGGCTCTATACGGCGCATGCGCACCAACGTTCGGCTTCTTTCGGCATCCCGTGACGCGCTGTATGCGTCGATCGGATGCCTGTCAATGAAGCAGGCCCTCCCATCCCCGGCCGCCAGACCCGGAAGCGGCGGTGAGCGTACATGCCGAAAATGGTATGTACGGGTGGTTAAAAAAAAAAATACCAGCCGATTCTAATTATTATTAAGAAGACACAGGCAATGTTAAAAGTTTATTTTTAGGGGAACCTCCCCTTTAAGAGAAAGTATATCTTAATATGGATTAGCCGCATGTTGCGATGTATTTACGAAACTACAAAATTACGAATCCATGAAACGAAAATTATTATCTAACAAAATTACGAATTTTGAATCAACGAAAATAAATTAGACAGAATTACGAATCATTCAGTATCAACGAAAATAAAACTGTTGCGAAAATACGAACGGATCCGAATAGGAAACTTGCGTCTTACGAAATACGAACGGATCCGAATAGGAAACTTGCGTCTTACGGAATACGAATGGGTCTGAATAGGAAAACTTGAGTCTTATGAAAATTATGAATCTTTACGAATCTACGGAACGAAAAAATACGACAATTTTTGTTGTGCACATGTCTAAAGCTTACTGAGGAGGAACAGGAAGTGAGAAATTCAAACAGAAAAAAAAACATTTAGAAGGGAAATGGAAGGAAAAGGTAAGTGAACCAACAATGCACTGGCTTAAAGGAACCTATTTAGAAAATACAAAACAAACCTTTAAAACCCCTTTAACCACTTGTCCAACGCCCACCGTCAAATGACGGCAGGCGGAGGACTCCAATCTCCTGACTGCACGTCATATGACGTCCAGTCATTTAAATAGGGAATGCGCATCCTTGTACTGTCGGTAGCGGCGTGTCACGGAGACACCGCTCGTTACCGACAGGGGTGAACAGCGGCGCAGATGCGCTGTTAACCATGTGATCGGCCGTGATGAAGTCACGGCTGATCACGCATGGCAACACCCCCATAGTGCACGGCGCGTGTTCGCGATCGCGCCGTGCGTGCCCGTCGGTGGCGGCGTGTTCCCGGGAACACTGCTCGTCACCGACAATGGTACACAGTCATTGGTCAGGGCTGTGTACCACGTGATCAGCTCTGATCACTAAGTGTAAACAAAGAGCTGTAACTACCTGTTACCAGCTCTTCTCCCCTCACACATCGTTTCCAGTGTGAGGAGAGAAGAGCTAGAAGCAGTGAGGCCCCGTACACACGACCGAGTTTCTCAGCAGAATCCAGCGAGAAGCTCGCTGGGAGACATATTCTGCCGAGCGTACACTTTCGGCGAGCATCCCGTCGGGAAGCTCGTCGAGCCAAAATAGAGAGCATGCCCGCTTTTTCCTCGTTGTTCAATGAGGAAATTTGGCACGACGACCTTTTCGACTGCTCATCGGGAACCTCGTCGTTTTTTTTTGTTCCGTTTCGTATCGTTCCGTAGGTTCGTTTCCGTTTGTTTTTCGTAAGACGCCCGTTTTCCCGTTCGTTCCCGTTCGTTTTTCGTACGACGCAATTTTTTCGTATTCCGATCGTTTCGTATTTTCGTTACCGTTTTATTTTCATACATGCGGGATGGTTCGTTATTATGTTTAATTTATTGTCGTTTCTTGTTAGACAATAATTTTCGTGAATTTTCGTCATTTTGTACTTTCGTAAATATATCGCGGGATTCGCGGCACTTTCAACACGCGGCTCATCCATAGTAACTATTGTTAAGCCCCATACACTTGGTCAGACTTTTTTAACAACAAACATAAAAACGATCGTTTTCCGATCGTTCTCAGAAAATTTGTTGGTTTTTAATCTCCATCAGAAAACCATTTTTGGGTTCAAAAGTCTGGCCAACTGATCTCCCTTCAGATGAAAATCCACAGAAAAGTTTATTTGGCTTTACTATAGACAATACAGAATGCCAATCTTCTGTTTATACTATAAAAAGAAGATTGGCATTCTGTATTTTGAATACAAAATACAAACAGAAAAGGCATTCAAACAAAATACAGCATGCAAATCTTTTGTTACAGATTTCATTTTCGTTCTTTTGCCGTATTTCCGTCGGATCGTTTGTTCGTATTTGCGGTCGTTCGTTATACGGCTTATTCGTAATCCCTTCGTTTTCGTATTTTGGTGCTTTAATTTTTTCGTATGTACACATTATCCCGATCATTTTTATACGAAAATAACATTCGTACGAACGGGAATGCACATATCTAGTTCTCGGACGTGTGTACGCGGCCTCAGTTACAGTTCTGTGTTACTGTAGTGTCTGCACAAACACCACATCTGTCCCTTTGCCCCCCCCCCCCCCGAATTGTCACCAGTCACCCAACAGTCACCCATAAAGTGCACCTGTCACATAAAGAGACTGCCATTAGCGGTGCAACCGTCACCCACCAGTGACCGTACCCTGTCACCGTCACCCATCTGTGACCTGCCCTGTCACCCGTTTATGAAGAAAAAATACTAATTTGCTAAATTTTATGACAGAAACAAAGAAAAATTAAATTTTTTCACAAAATCTACCGTCTTTTTTTATTTATGGCGCAAAAAATAAAAAACCCACGAGTGATTAAATACAGCAAAAGAAAGCTCTATTTGTGTGAAAAAAAAGGACGCAATTTTTATTTGGGTACAGTGTTGCATGACTGAGTAATTGTCATTCAAAGTGTGAGAGCACCGAAAGCTGAAAATTGGTCTGGGTAAGAAGGTGGTTTAAGACATGGAGACATGCAGTCCAGTGCGTTTTTTTCTGCATCAAAAGCATCCAGAGCGTTCCACTTCCAGTAAAACGGTAGAACATGCTGCATTATATCTACACTGAACTGTACTGGAACATGGTAAAAACACACAGGAACGCACCTAAACGCACCAGAATACACATGTCCTTTTATTTAAGGAACGCATCAAAAACACACGAACGCATCAAAAATGCTCATGCAAAAATGCATCCAGACTTAATTTCTATGGTGTGAACCGGCCCAAAGGGTTTTACTGCTAAATAAACAGTTAGAATACAAATAGGGCCTTTCTGACCTGCCTGATGATTTGTAGACATGTGCAATTCGTTTCGTTCCGAATCATTTTTTTAACGAATTTTGACAAATTCGTTAATTCCAAAATTTCTGAATTTCCGAATTTTTTAATTTTCGAATTTCGGAAAATCGTAATTTCGGAAATTTGGAAATTGGAAATTTCAAAAATTCGAGATTTGAAAATTCGAAAATCTAAAATTTGGAAAGTTGAATTTCTGAATTTCCAAATTTTCGAATCTCTGAATTCCGAATTTTTGGAATTTCCGAATTCTGAAATTCGAAATTCGGAAATTTACGGAGGTTGACTGATCCGCCCCGTGTGAAAGGGGCCTAAGGGTTAGAAAAAAGTTAAATAGCAACATATTTTATTAAAGCCTAACTGCAGGAAACTTTGAAATGGTACCTTGCTGTTGTAGAACCTTACACTGAAGGACCATGGAGAAGAAGACACATTGAGGAGCAGATTAGCATGGCAAATTCACAATTAAATTTCAAATTAAAAAGTCTTTTTTTTTCCTCAATAAGTTCTGCAATTTTTTTTTTAAATGCTGCATTAAAAAAAAAATGGTCAATTGGTTAAAGGAAAAAAAAGGAGAAACATATAAGTCAAGAAGAGAAAGGGAGGAAAGAGTTTTTTAGGGATAATTACAGTTAACGATTGGATTATGAGGGGTTGACTAGGAACAATTTTTTTTTTGTCCAAGAGGCTTTAACCACTTCAATACCCTGCCCAGACCTTTTTTTAATTTTTAGCGCTGTTGCACTTTGAATGACAATTGCGCGGTCTTGCAACACTGTACCCAAATGAAATCTTTATGTTTTTTTCCCACAAATAAAGCTTTCATTTGGTGGTATTCGATCATCTCTGCGTTTTGTATTGTGTTTTTTTTTTGCGCTATAAGCAAAAGAAGAGTGTAAATTTTGAAGAAAAAAAACTGTATTTTTTACTTTTTGATTTAATAAATATCAAAATTTATAAAAAAAAAAACGACCGATACGTTTTCTTTTACATATTTTTGGTAAAAAAAATAAGCGTATAAGTTATAGCGTCTACAAAATAGGGGATAGATTTATGGCATTTTTTTTTTTTTACTAGTAATGGCGGCGATCTGCGATTTTATTGTGACCATTGATTTTGATTGATTGATTTTAATATTTCTATACAGCGCCACATACACCCTGAAGGGTGTGTCTAAGCGCTGGAAGGAGGTCCGCCGGTCTATTCTGGACCAAAAGCAATCCAAGAAAACAAAGGAAAAAAAAAAAAGACTTCACAGACGAACTGATAGCTTGTGTACATAAAAGAAAAAAACATTCACATTTATACAGCGATTAGTGCTATACAACTGCACTGATTACTGTGTAAATGTGACTGGCAGGGAAGGGGTTAACACTAGGGAGCGCTGAAGGTGTTAATATGTTCCCTAGAGAGTGATTCTAACTGTAGGGGGAGGGGACTCACAGGGGGAGGAGACCGATGTGTGTTCCTCTGTACTGGGAACACACATCGGTCTCCTCACCTGACAGGACGTGGATCTGTGTGTTTACACTCACAGATCCACACTCCTGCCGTGATCGCGGGTGCCGGCAGACATCACGGCCGCCGGGCATGCGCACCGTGTCATGAACGGTGCCACGGGCGCACGTCCCCTAGATGGCCGGGAGGAAAGGACGTCTATTGACGTCCACCTGGAGGGAGAGAGGGTTCCTGCCGGCGTCATTACTATGGCCCGGTAACTAAGGGGTTAACTAATGTCCTATGCAGATCTGCACATAAGTAAATTGAGTGTAAATATAAAGATACATCACAGTTTACAATGAATGTGGTTTGGAAGCTCCATCTTACCCAGGAGGAGCAGTCTTATCTGCAGAGCAGAGAAAGTCCCGGCTGTCAAGATGACAGCCAGGTTTCAACAGTGGCTGCACAACCGCTGCAGGAAACAAGGTGGAACACGATTATGAACAACCCGCATTGGAATCGGTCAGAATTTTTCTGAAATGTTACAGCGCACCAATGTTTCATACCAAACTTATATCAGGCTTATAAGCTGCTCCGATAGGTGGATATAGAGTATATAACATGGGATCATAGATGGTGGTTGTATTACATTCCTCTGTGTGACAACCTACTTCTTTCTACAGAAGCTGGACAGCACCCTCTCAGCTCTGCAGCGCCTCATCCCCATCAAACTCTCGGAGATCCGCCAGGAACAGGTGCAGGAATTCTGGGAGCGGATCCGCAGTTTGGACCGAGTGGATTTTTTAAGTGATCAGCTGATGTACATGGAAGAAAAGATGGGGGAGTGTAAGTCAAAGAACGGGTTATGCTCTGCAGTGGGGGTCCCCTTGTTCCACCAGTCCTCTATCTGGGCAGTATTTCGGTTCTGTCGGCTTTCATGCATCAATAAATACAATTTAAATAGTATTATCTTTTAAGTAGGCAGAATCAGTAAAAGTTTAAGTCGGAAGTCCATGCTAACTAAAATCTCTGCATCTATGACCACCAACATTCTAATGGCGCGTACACACGATCGCACATTCCGACAACAAAACTGTGGATTTTTTCCTGATGGATGTTGGCAACAAATGTTGTCGGAAATTCCAAACGTCAGGAACGTTGTGACGTACAACACTATGACGAGCCGAGAAAAATTCAGTTTAATGATTCCGAGCATGCGTCAAATTTTTGTGCATTGAATTGTGTACACACAGTGGGAATTTCCGAAAAATAACTTTTGTTGTCGGAAAATTTGAGAACCAGCTCTCAAATTTTTGCTGTTGGAAAAACCGACAGAAAAAGTCTGATGGGGCCTACACACGGTCAGAATTTCTGACCAAAAGCTCACATCGGACTTTTCTTGACGAAAATTTCTGATCGTGTACGAGGCATAAGACAGACTTTCTGAACCTTTTCAACACAAAGAAAGCCTTGAAATAACTTTCTGGTCTCAGGGAAGCTCTGTTAACCATTACTAAATCTACAACTCATGATACTAAAATTAGTGTGATGGTCAGTGTGGGAATAATGCTACTTAAAGGAGTTGTAAAGGAAACATTTTTTTTCCCTAATTAGCTTCCTTTACCTTAGTGCAGTCCTTCTTCACTTACCTCATCCTTCCATTTTGCTTTTAAATGTCCTTATTTCTTCTGAGAAATCCTCACTTCCTGTTCTTCTGTCTGTAACTCCACACCATAATGCGAGGCTTTCTCCCTGGTGTGGAGAAAGCCTCTTGAGGGGGGGGGGAGCAGGCAAGTCAGGACGCTCTCTACTTTGCAGATAGAGAAAGCAGCTGTATGTGACTCTCCTGCTTGCCCCCTGCCCCCTCAAGAGGCTTTCTCCACACCAGGGAGAAAGCCTTGCATTATGGTGTGGAGTTACAGACAGAAGAACAGGAAGTGAGGATTTCTCAGAAGAAATAAGGACATTTAAAAGCAAAATGGAAGGATGAGGTAAGTGAAGGAGGACTGCACTAAGGTAAAGGAAGCTATTTAGGGAAAAAAAAAACTTTAAGCCTTGTTCACACGTCAGACTTTTGTCCGGCCACAATCGCATCAGAATTCCAACGGAATTCAATTGGAGTAAAAGAGAACATGTTCTCTATCTAAACTCCGACGGAATTCCTCAGAATTTCCGATGGAAAAAATCCGATGGGGCATACACACTGACGGAATTTCTGATGGAAAATGTCTGTCCGACTTTTTCCATCGGAAATTCCGATCGTGTGTACAAGGCATAACCCTTGTGTTCATTGGGAAGAATTACCCCCTTACAGATAAGTTCCCACTGACACCATTGATCTTTTTAACTATCTGAGAATCAGAAATTGCTCAAGGAACCCCTAGCACCCTCTGGAGCAGGGGTGGCCAACCAGTGGCCCGGGGGCCACATGTGGCCCGCCAAGCCCTCTGATGTGGCCCGCGACCTCCTGCTCTGGAATGGTGGGTTGGCAAGCCCAGATCGCAGGTTGCCAATTCCACCATACCACAGCATCAGTGTTGTGAATGAAGCTGGTGGTAGAGGAAGAAAGCGGCTACGGATTAGAGCCCCATAAGCCAATGCTTCTTCAACAGCGCCGGATTTTGCCACAGGTGGAGTCTATGGCAAAGTTCAGCTAAACCGCAGGATAGACAGAGGTGCACTACGATGCACCCGTGAAAAACAGAATTGAATTTGTCTCCTTTCATCTGGGTGGATCGGAGGGCCTATAGCAGTGATGGCGAACCTTGGCACCCCAGATGTTTTGGAACTACATTTTCCATGATGCTCCACTACACTGCAGAGTGCATGAGCATCATGGGAAATGTAGTTCCAAAACATCTGGGGTGCCAAGGTTCGCCATCACTGGCCTATAGAGTAGCTGTGACTTGTCCACCCACTCCACTCATTGTGGCCCTCGACTGGTTACCAAGTTGCTTAAGTGGCCCTCGCTCTTCAAAAGGTTGGACACCCCTGCTCTGGAGGAACCCTGGTCTAGGATGTGGGACTTTCCCGACAAATCTGGCACGGTTGGCATCTTTGCCTATATTGTCTGTGTGGTGTGTACCTTAGGACATTGCTACATAAGTAATCTGTTGTCCTTTTCTCATTGCAGGTTCCTGTCGCAGTAATGAGATAGAGATACCCGTAGATCTGAAACGCTAATATCACAGAGTTCCTCAATTTATTTATATTCCCCTTGGACCAATTTATTTATGTCTCCGTCTACTATTTATAACCCTGTTTTTCCTTTTTTTTGTCACGTTACAGTAATCAATAAAAAAAAAACTATTTCTGTATAAATCCCAGGAATGTTTCTTAATTTTTTCTTACACAAGAGTCATTTCCCTAATGGAGGACTACAATCCCGGCACCACTGCACATACCTCTAGATGTCTATTCTTTCCACATTTCCCTATTGGTCCATCACTATTATTGCAAATTAGGACCAATAGGAAGCGAAAGGAGAAAGGACAGCTTTTCTTGCAGGTATAATGTGCCTTTATTTGCATATTTAAAGTAAATACTGCCAAAATACAAGCGGCATATGTATTTTACTTGAATCTTGGAATTCAGCTTTAATGGCAGCACAACACAATAATGCATGTTACATGTGTGGATTGCTGTAATGCCACAACATAAATGGGACCCCAGGTTATGTCAGAGCCAAGTCCTTAGGGACATTCAATTCCCCCTCTTTGTTGTGCTTACCGTTATCACAGAGAGTGAAAGAAAATCCCAAACTTTGGGGGTTGTCACCAGAACAGCATTAGATTAGACCCCTTTCACACTGAAGCGTTTTTACATCGTTTTAGCATTAAAAATAGCGCTCTTAAAACGCTCATAAAATGCTCTCCCTGCCTCTCAATGGACCCTTTCACACTGAGGCCCTTTTCACACTGCGGCGTTTTTCGAGCGTTATTACAGCGAGTGAAGCCTTATCTGCAATCCCAATGTGCCGCTAAAGCACCGCTAAGACCCTTACGTTTTAGGGCGTTTTGCAGTGCCTCAGTGTGAAAGGGTAAGGCCTCGTACACACGAGGCAATAGATTTGTTCAAAACGGTCTGTCCGACCGATTTGAACAAATCTGTCTCTTTGGATTTTGGTTTGCTCGCGTGTACACACGAGCAAACCAAAATCCCCGCCAGCAGACGGCGCGCTGACGTGTCGGTGACGTGGCGGTGACGTTGATGCCGCCACGTCACCGCACCAGGAAGTAAAATACTTCCGCGCATGCGCCGAATCCATTCGGCGCCGGTGCGAGAAGACATGTCTGCTGGTAAGTGTACTAACCAGCAGACATGTCGGGCGGACGGGTTCCCACCCGATAGATTTCAAAGCACGCTTTGAAATCTGTCGGGTGGCCAAATCCGTCGGCTCGCCCGTACACACACGATCGAATCTGTCTGCTGGGACGGTCTAGCAGACCGTTTCCAGCAGACAGATTTGATCGTGTGTACGCGGCCTAAGGCATTTTTACAGCGCTTTTCAATTCATTTCAATGGAGAGGGGCGTTTTTGGAGCGTTATTACAGCGAGTGAAGCCTTATCTGCAATCCCAATGTGCTGGTAAAGCACCGTTAAGACCCTTAAGTTTTAGGGCATTTTTGCAGTGCCTCAGTGTGAAAGGGTAAGGCGTTTTTACAGCGCTTTTCAATTCATTTCAATGGAGAGGGGCGTTTTTGGAGCGTTTTTTTTTCAGCGCTCAAAAGCTGCTCCAAAGATGCTGCTTGCAGGACTCAGTGTAAAAGGGTCCGTTGAGATGCATGGAGAGCGTTTTATGAGCATTTTAAAAGCGCTATTTTTAACGCTAAAGCGCTGTAAAAATGCTTCAGTGTGAAAGGGGTCTTAGTCCTGCAAGCAGCATCTTTGGAGCAGCTTTTGAGCGCTGAAAAAAAACGCTCCAAAAAAGCCTCTCTCCATTGAAATGAATTGAAAAGCGCTGTAAAAACGCCTTACCCTTTCACACTGAGGCACTGCAAAAATGCCCTAAAACTTTAAAGTCTTAGCGGTGCTTTACCAGCACATTGGAATTGCAGATGAGGCTTTGCTCGAATAACGCTGTAATAACACTTGAAAAATGCTCGAATAACGCTTGAAAAACGCTCGAAAAACGTCCCAGTGTGAAAGGGGCCTTAGAGAAAAAATCATCCAATGGGGACACGAGTTCTGGTGACAACCAGGGATTCCTTCACTTTGGAAGGATTTCCTCTAACTTCCTGTTTTGGCTATGGGACAGGAAGTGAAGGAAAATATCCCCTATGGGATATTATAACCCTCCTTTACCAAAATGAAAAAAAAAAAAACTTTTGCCTTTATTTCTACTTCAAAACCATTTTATTTGTGTGTGGGCTCCAGAGCATTTTTCTCGACGAGAAAAATGGCCGTTAAAAATTTAGAACCTGCTCTATTTTTTCTCGTCGTTTTTCACGCCATCGTTTTTCTCGTTGTGAAAAACGGTCGTCTGTATACGCTTTAACGAGGGGGGGGGGGAACGCGCATGCTCAGAAGCAAGTTATAAAAAAGGGAAAATTAGCATAAGCAGCCCAAAGGGTGGCGCCATTCGAATGGAACTTCCCCTTTATAGTGTCGTCGTACGCGTTGTACGTCACCGCGCTTTGCTCGAGCATTTTATTTCACGATCGTGTGTATGCAAGACTGATGAAGTCACGTGGTGTGACGTAACCGCGTAGGGAGTGCGAGAGGCAGACGTAGACCAGAAGTGATGTAAGGAGGCACTGGAAACGCAGCGATTTTTATTGTTTGCTTGTTTTAATGTTTCCCAATGTCCACCCGTATAACGCCCAATAAAGTTGTTCATAATATATTTTTAAATCTGCTACACTATTGGAGGCTTCTTCTTCTCTTCCTCCCCAATTCCTGCACCCCATATTTTGGAGTTTATGGTGATAGGTTAGTGAAAGAAATCGGCCACCTATAGGAACAGCGGTACCTGATAGCCAGAGCCACCATGGAGTTGGAGAAAGGGTTTGGAGAAAACATAGCTCGAGGCTGGATCACGTGCATGTTCTATCTATGTTAATTGATACTCATATTGAGGTGAGAGTTTTGGGTAGGGTGACCACATTTCCAAACTACCATTCAGGGGCACCTTCCCTTCCCAAAAATCAGCTTGTGCTGTAACGAATCACAGCACAGTGATTGGACATAAGAGGCGGGATTTATGATTTCTCCAATCACAAGCAGGGGGCGGGGATTGTGCTCCTCTGGGCATTTCCTGCCAGCACAAGTACTGTCGGTGAGTAAAGAGGTGATGTGGCGTCCTTTTTTCGGGGCATCAGATTGGCCCGGGAGGTGTGGCTGTGTCAGTTTCATTCCGGGACACTGTATTGTCCTGAAATGAAGGTGCCCGGGACAGACCTGAAAAATGCGGGACTGTCCCGGGCAATCCGGGACACGTGGTCACCCTAGTTCTGGAAGACTAGTGTGTGGATCACCTATATTATTCACTTTTACTACTGTGGAAACTCCTAAATGGACTTGTTCATTTCTCACAAACTGTCACCTATTCCATAAGAAGGCTTTAATTCATTGAGTTTTTTACTTGGATTAACTGTCCATATATTATAGCCATTTTTTAGCTAACACAGAGACTCTTTTACTATCCTTTTTACAGAGGGACTATTTACATTGAGTGTTTTCACCCACTGTTTTGTACCCACATTTCTATAGCATTTTGTTATTTACACGTTCATTTATTGCATGTTTCCATCACCTTCCGAAGTAGGGTGTTATTTGTAGTGATATTTCTCTTTAGTGCAAGATCACCTTTGTATATAAGGTTTCAAGTCTTGCCACAGATTCTCGATTGGATTTAGGTCTGAACTTTGACTGGGCCATTCTAATGCCGCGTACACACGGTCGTTTTTTTGCGATGAAAAAAACGTTTTTTTTTAAAACATCAGTTAAATTGATCGTGTGTGGGCAAAACGTTGTTTTTTGTCTTCAAAAAAACGACCAAAAAAAAATTCCAACATGCTTGAATTTTTTGTGTCGTTTTTCAAAACGTCGTTTTTTGTTTCACAAAAAGTCACCGTGTGTAGCAAAAACGTTTTTTAAAACGACGTTTTTCAACCCGCGCATGCCCAGAAGCTAGTTATGAAGCGAGCTTCAATGGAAAAGAGTGGTGAACGTAACCTCGCTTTTTGTGAAAAAAACGATGGTGTGTATGCAACATCGTCTTTGAAAGTGACGTTTCAAAAACGTCGTTTTTTACTTCACAGAAAACGTCGTTTTTTTTCATCACAAAAAATGATCGTGTGTACGCGGCATTACACATGAATATGCTTCGATCTAAACCATTCCATTGTAGCTCTGGCTATATGTTTAGTGTCATTGTCCTGCTGGAAGGTGAACCTTTACCCCAGTATCAAATCTTTTGCAGACTCAAAGAGGTTTTATTCTAACATTGCCCTGTATTGGGCTCCATCGATCTTCCCATCAACTCTGACCAGCTTCTCTGTCCCTGCTGAAGAAAAGCATCCTCACCACATGATGCTGCCACCACCATGTTTCACGGTGGGGATGGTGTGTTCAGGGTGATGTGCAGTGTTAGTTTTCGGCCACACATTTGCTTTTAGGTCAAAAAGTTCCATTTTGGTCTTTTCTGACCAGAGCACCTTCTTCCACATGTTTGCTGTGTCCTCAACATGGCTTCTCGCAAACTGCAAATAGAACTTCTTATGACTTTCTTTCAACAATGGCTTTCTTCTTGCCGCTCTTGCATAAAGGGCAGATTTGTGAAGTACATGACTAATAGTTGTCCTGTGGACAGATTCTCCCTCCTGAGCTGTGGATCTCTGCAGCTCCTCCAGAGTTCCCATGGGCCTCTTGGCTGCTTCTCTGATGAATGCTCTCCTTGCCCGGCCTTTCAGTTGAGATGGACGGCCATGACTTGGTAGGTTTGCAGTTGTGCCATACTCTTTCCATTTTCGGATGATGGATTGAACAGAGCTCCGTGAGATGTTCAAAGCTTGGAATATTTTTTTTTTTTTATATAACCTAACCCTGCTTTACACTTCTCCACAACTTTATCTTTGACCTGTCTGATGTGTTCCTTGGTATTTATGATGCTGTTTGTTCACAAAGGTTCTTAAAAAAAAACCTCTGAGGGCTTCACAGAACAGCTGTATTTATACGGAGATTAAATTACACACCGGTGAACTCTATTTACTAATTTGGTGACTTCTGAAGGCAATTGGTTCCATTAGATTTTAGTTAGGGGTATCAGAGTAAAGGGGGCTGAATACAAAGGCACGCCACACTTTTCACATATTTATTTATATAAAAAAAAAAATGAAAACCATTTATCATTTTCCTCCCACTTCACAATTATGTGCCACTTTGTGTTGGTCTATCACATAAAATCCCAATAAAATACATTTACATTTTTGGTTGTAACATGACAAAATGTGGAAGGGGTATGAATACTTTTTCAAGTCACTGTATGTATTATTAATTCAGCTCAGATTGTCTTTCCTCCCCCATGTCTTCTATCATTTTAGTTTTGGCCGTTCTTCTCTTCTGAGAAGGTCGGGGGGGGGGTTGTCTTCTCTATTCTTCCCCCTTTCATGGAATTCCTGGCTCGTTTCATATTTTTCGCGTTCCTTTCTCCCTCTATATTTGCCTCATTGTATGGATATGTGACCCCCACTTCTCTGCCTCCTACGGACGTCTCTGGACACATCTGGAAGACACAAGGCTGCTTTATTCCTCTCCCTCTCCGCCTCTCCTCTCTGGCTCTTTCCTGCCTCTCTCCCTCTCACCATGTGCTGGGCTGTGATAAGAATGAAATCAAGGAGCAGACAGAGGCTCTCCTCCCTTCCTGAGCTGGGGAAAGGCTGGGTGGTGGCCATGTAAGGTGCTGCTGACCATTACACCGCCCTTCCCTCCACTCTAAATACAATTATCTGCAGGGAACAGAGGCCAAGCTACGGATGTCTTCGTCACCCACTTCCCATGAGCAGGTGCAACCACTTCTGGCATCTCACATACGAAGGCGAGGAGGCCAAGACCGTAATATTAAGGCAAGAAAAGAGAACCATTTATCAGGATAGGGTCCCAAGATGCTCACAAGTCATGGCGCTTAACCGCTTAAGCCCAGGACCATTTTGATGGTTAAAGACCAGGCCACTTTTTGTGATTTGGAACTGCGTCGTTTTAACTGATAATTGCGCGGTCGTGCAACGTGGCTTCTAAACAAAATTGGCGTCCTTTTTTCCCCACAAATAGAGCTTTATTTTGGTGGTATTTGATCACCTCTGCGATTTTTATTTTTTGTGCTCTAAACAAAAAAAGAGCGACAATTTTTTAAAAATGTATATATATTTTACTTTTTTCTATAAGAAATATCCCCAAAAAAGATATAAAAAAACATAATTTTTTCTCAGTTTAGGCCGATACGTATTCTTCTACTAAAAAAAAATCGCAATAAGTGTTTATCGATTGGTTTGCGCAAAATGTATAGCGTTTACAATGTAGGGGATGGTTTTATGGCATTTTTATTAATATATAATTTTTACTACTAATAGCGGCGATCAGCGTTTTTTTTTCATGACTGCGACATTATGGCGGACACTTCGGACAATTTTGACAAATTTTTGGGACCATTGTCATTTTCACAGCGAAAAATACTATAAAAATACACTGATTACTGTAAAAATGACAATTTCAGTTTAGGAGTTAACCACCCAGGGGGCGCTGTAGGGGTTAAGTGTGACCTCATATGTGTTTCTAACTGTAGGGTGGCGAGGCTGGACGTGTGACGTCAGTGATCGTCATTCCCTATATCAGGGAACAGACAATCACTGACATTGCCACAGTGAAGAACAGGGAAGCTGTGTTTACACACACCTCTCCCCGTTCTTCAGCTCCTGTGACTGATCGCGGGACACCGGCGGCGATCGGGTGCGCGGGCGCGGTTACGGAGCTTCAGACCGGTTCACGTGCGCGTGACCCACAGCTGGGCTCTTAACCACCCTGGCGGTATGATTCTGTCTGGAATTACGTACCAAAAGCGGTACAATTATTTTGCATGGAAATTCTGCGTTTTATACTGTAGGCCTGCAATTCTTAGGAATAACTCACTTAAATTTGTCCAAACCAGAGTCTAGTAGACATCCCGGGTATGATAAAGTTTGAAACACAAAATCATAAAATTATAATATAATAAATAACTATAAATAATTATAACAAATAATAATGTAATTATAATAAAAATTATTCACTAATGTAATCAAATCAAAATCACTGAAATTTGCTCAGTTGCAGAATTGTCGCTGTCATTACTTTTATTTTTTTATGACGAATTTCCCCACAAATCGCTATCGCTCAATTCTGCAAGTGATTATCATTTATTATCGCTGTTTTCTAGCTGCTCTAAAATCACTTTTGACATAAAGGGACACTTTTGGTTGCTATGGACAATCTACAGTTTGCAGGCACAAAAAAAATGTTTTTATTATGTAAAAGAACATGCAGGGCACTGGGCAGACCACTAGGGACAGGGGGGGTGTGTACTTTTTACATACAGTACTGTAATCTATAAGATTACAGTATACTGTATGTATTGTGTTTGTTTACTTTTTTGAATTTGCCGCCGGTCTCCGCCCCCGTGCGCCGTTACGTCGCAGGGAACGGAGATCGGCGGCGCGCGGGCACTGTGTGAGTCGAATGGAGGACGCCACTCGCTCACACAGCGGGGATGCATCGCTGGATCCAGGGACAAGGTAAGTACAGTACCCTGCCTGGATACAAGGTAAGCCAGCGCGCTGCAGGCTCTGCATTCACCCCGAGCGCGACTCGGGGATACGATTTTTACATAAAAAATCCACCCCCGAGTCACGCTCGGGGATACCGGCAGGGGGGTTAAAGGCGACGTACCTGTACGTGCCTGTGCCCAGCCGTGCCATTCTGCAGACGTATATCGGCGCTAGGCGGTCCTTAAGTGGTTAATTGGTTTGCGCAAAAGTTATAGCTTCTACAAAATTGGGGACTGTTTTATGGCATTTTTATTCATATTTTTTTTTTTTACTAGTTATGGCGGCAAACAGCAATTTTTATCGTGATTGCGACATTATGGCGGACACATCAGACTTTTGACACCATTGTCATTTTCACAGTAATCAGTGCTATAAAAATGCACTGGTTACTGTAAAAATGACACTGGTAGTGAAGGGGTTAACCACTCGGTGGCGCTGCAGGGGTTAAGTGTTCCCTAAGAAGTGATTCTAACTGTTTGGGGCGTGGCTACACATGACACGTCACTGATGACCGTTCCCGATCACGGGGAACGATTGCTGTACAATGTAGTTGTATTAAAAAAGTATTCTGTTCTCTTTGTGTGATAACCCTGGTGTTTCTGCCAGTTCCTCTGCTTTCCTATTAAAAACCTGACCACACTAAGCAGCAATGCTGAGTACTAAACCTGCTCTTCTCCAATGATTAGACTTGTCCTGACACCCCCACACAGCCTTTAACTGATAGGGTGGTCATTGGTGTTCCTGCCATAATGCATACCAGTGGCGGGGACCGGAGCGCCGCCCACTGATAAAATACATAGATTCATGCATTGCATGAATCTATGTATTGCCGCTGGCACCGACTATTCAGATGGCTGCCCCCCTGGTGAGCGCCGGCCATCTGAATAACGGCAGCTGGTTGGCTGTGGAAGTGCCTATTAGAGCCAGTGGCTCTGATAGGCTTTCTAAGTACATCCCTCAGGCTGTAATCGGCTTCCAAATACTTATCCAAGGGACGCACGGGGGGTGCATTCCTTGGATAAGACTGACAGGCGTCTCAGCCAATCAGGTTCACCTGTTATGGTTACCGGTAACCTGATTGGCTGAAGCGTCATCAAGGGCGGGAGAAGACAATAGAGCAATAGATAAAAACAAAGGGTGCACTGGCCTAGTACATTATCCAACAAGAATTTTATTGAAGGTGAAACACAACTACTCCCAAACTTAGGTAGTACATGCGCCCAGCCGGCCACTACAGGTGGCTACAATCTCTAGGCTTTGTCAAAGCTGTTCTGATGAAGAAGGACGTACCTTTGAAACGCGTCAACCAGCAGGAGACCCTGGTGAGGTCCTCCTTGAGCTAGAGGTTTTGGTAAAGCCAAGAGATCTCCTGGCTTTGTCAAAGCTTTTACCTAAAGGAGGACCTCACCAGGGTCCCCTGCTGGTTGACGCGTTTCAAAGGTACGTCCTTCTTCATCAGAGCCATCAGAGAAGCTTTGGCAAAGCCTAGAGATTGTAGTCACATGTAGTGGCTGGGTGAGCGCATGCACTACCTAAGTTTGGGAGTAGTTACATTTTACATTTCATCTTCAATAAAATTGTTGGTGGATGATGTACTAGGCCAGTGCGCCCCCTGTTTTTGTCTATGATGCCACACCTGCATGTGCACCCTGGAGTTACATTGTACTGTCACCCTACACCAGTGGTTCTCAACCTCAGTCCTCAAGTCCCCCCCCCCCCCCCCTCTGCCTACATTTTTAAGCCTTGAGATAAATATGGGGGGCATAGTTTTCCTGCGCAGAGCTTCACGTTGAACAATGTTTGTGTTGGACCGGTGTTACCTGGAAAAGGATTTAAGATTCTGTGCATCTAATAGGCACCCCTACCAGACAACACAACCGGGCTCTTAACCTGCACTAGTGCAGCAGCTCAGCCTGGTCACGAGTATACCTACATCCTGCTGGATGAGCAATGAGCAAGCTTTAGCTCACAGAAGAGTCATCACTCTGCTCTTTCCTCTGGCATCTATAGAGAGAGTTTATACAAGAGCTGTTTTGTCACAATATATAAGGCCGGGGCAAAAGGGGAAGCTGCCCTGGGCCCTGTCATTGTTGTGGGGCCCAAAGCAGCTGCCTCATACTTGCCGACTATTCCAGTTTAAATTCCCTTGAAGTTTTATGCCACGTACGATCGGATTTCTGATGGAGTAAAATCCGAGCATGCGTCGACTTGATTCTGAGCATGCGTGGATTTTTCTCCGATGGAGAACACGGATACGGCTTTAGTCCTGTGCTGTGTCCCGATATCTCAGTGTAAAATACTGCTACTAAGACCATAGGTGTGCGCAGTCTATTGCATTAGGGTGTGCACCCCAAACCTCTAACACACACTACTGATCTCTCACAATGTTCATTCAAAAAGGGAAGGGGAGGGTCAATTACATATTTACCGGCCCCTTCCTCCATTCATCCGAAAACAACCTTGCAGCAACAGCTGGCGGGAGAGAAGGGAGCAGGGAGAAGGGGGAGTCAGGGAAGTAGAGGTAATCTGTGCTGTAAAGGGTGATTAGGGTGACCCCTTTCACACTGGGGCATTTTGCAGACGCTATAGCGTTAAAAATAGCACCTGTAAAGCGCCCTAAAACGGCTGATCCATTCACTCCAGTGTGTATGTCTCAGCAGGGCGGGTGCGCAGGGTGCCTGGCACACAGAGGGGGGAGGCGCCGAAGTGTCAGAGTGATAACCCTCCCTCCCTCCTCCTCTCCTTGACCTGTGCCAAAGCGTTTTATGGCTGCTACGGGCCTATGGCTATCGCTTCTGTGACACCTTTCCTATGATGACGTCATATCCGGAATGATGTATGGGCATTTTCCCCACTTCCGCCATCACACACCTTTGTGTTTATGCGCCTCCACGCACTTGACGCACACCGATGATGCAGCCACGTTGCACTCATCTACCTATTGGTATCAGCTGCAAGCGGATGACGCTTGCCCTGACGAACACCGCTACGTGATGACGCGACTTGCGTCTGACTCGTTAGCACTAGATATCATTGGATGTTTCCACTCACTCCCGCCCCACTACTTTTCTTCCTTACTGATACGCCTCCCGATGTGAATGGCGCACATCAATCACATAATGACGCTACACGTGAGCAAAACGTCACAGGGTATTTAAAGCCCTCATTCACATTCTGTGTCGTGTGGCACATAGATGTACACCCTGGGACACGGACGCCCGTACGATTCATCCCCCTGGTAAGATACCTTATATAGAATCTATCACTGTTTTCTCTGTTCATTCGATATTTATGCTGCCAAAGTTAATCTTTGCTCATAATATCCCTTCATTTGCTACCATACAGATCGGTGGGCTCGTTTCTTAGGCCTAGACCATAAACACTGATTGGTAATCTCATACCCTCAGTGTGTCTGAAACATAAGACATCAAACGGCTGGTCCTGTGTCCCAGCTTGATGTATGATTCCTGATTAAGGGTAAATTTACACTTTATACCCCGGATACTTTCTTGTATTTGCTACATTCACTTACACTTATAAATAATTAATCCTTTCTCTTTTACTTTTCATATAGAACGATGGCTGGTAGCAGCACTATTTTATAATTTTATATATATTTTTCTATTTATGCTGGAAAAGCTCTTATCCTTGACCTCACCGTCAACCCACAGGTATTTTTTCTTGTGTACTTTTCACATACTACTTCACTATTCTTGCACCTCTTCCATCCCTTTCATTTCACAACCTTTTTTGCCAGTACCCTAAAAACCTACAATAAACACAGAGAATGGATGTATGGAGAACAAATACATGATAATATACATATGTGTGTGTATATGTATACATATATATATATATATATATATACATTTTTCTATAGGTCCATATGATGCCTTGATGACCTTGTTGGAATTCACCACAGTGCTTAATATCCAATACTCGATTGTGATATGCGTTCTATCCTGCATTGACTACAGAGTCATCTGTCATGTAAATATATCTACAATATCTCTCTCTCTCACTGTTGTATGTTCTGTTTTGTTCTATATTTTAAATGTTCTTGATTATGATGCTGGCAGCACAAATAACGTGTAACCATGTATTATTACAGATAACTAATGTTATACATCTCTGTACGAAAATCTTCAAAAACTTTGCCCTGAAGAAGCCTCACGGCGAAACGCGCGTCGGCGACTTTGGTTTTTGTATATCTGGTGGTTTATTCATGTATCAATTCTATCTCTATGTATATGTACAATTGTTCCATTTTTTATGAATTATATTAAAATTATATTTTTACATTACTTCTCTGGCCTCGACAGTCCGACCTTCAATATCCCTCCACAGTTATTGTTTTTACATAATTTTTGATTCTTTACACGGATGTGGCCTATGTGAGTGCAGTTCCCTTGTTTTTTCTCACCCCCCTATTACTCCCCTTTCCACCCCGTCCTTCCCCCTATCATTCTTGATTTATATTTATACTCGCTCAGGTGGTAGACACCTATTGTCCTTTCGCACTCGGGGGTGTGTTAAGACCTCTATTTAAAGAGGCCATCACTCCCCCCCTCCCTCTTTCATCTTATTATTTTTTAAATTAGCAGGCACCTTCTTATATATTATTATATATAGAATTTGGTTTAGTACTACATTTTTACTTAGAGATCACTCCGGCTACTCCTTAGCGGAGTGCTCCTCGAGTTTTTTCCCCTTTTCCCCTTCCCCTCTTCCCTTCTATACTGTGGAGTGGTATCGATGGCCAACTTCGTGGGCAACAATTGGGAGGGCTTTATGTTAGATATACAGAAAACATGCTCTACCAATACGAACTCTGAGGTTGAATTTGAGATCGTGTATCAGAAACTCCTTCAAACATTTGAGAGAAAATCCAGTCTATTCTGGCATATTAGATATTTCGAACAATACATCACAGATAACATCAACCCCAAAGGTCTCAGGGTACAGGTATTTCCTAATATCTGGTCTATGGATTCAGACTTTAAAACACGTTGGGAACAAAACCTTATGGGATGTTCACACAAGATGATGGAACTGATGGTAGAATATTATATGAAAGAGTTGAAGATAGTAGATTGTGAAATTAAAAGAATTTATGATGAAAATGAAGGCACTTTACACAAAGAAGGATTTGGAGTTTTTGATGCACGACTCAAAGAAAATATTCAGAGTTTTACAAGAGATTTGTTGGTCAAAAAAGAAGAGAAAATGTCGCGGGATAAACTGGCCTTCGCAGGTCAATACGCATTTAATTGGCCAATAACAAATGGCCCAAGAATAGGACGGATTAATCCCAACCAGTTGAGGGTCAATAATAAAAGGGGTAGTAACAGTAGAGATAAAAATAATGACTCTGACTCATCTACCAATTCTTATACCTCACAGCACTCCAGAACAGGCGATAGAGGACAACGTAAAGGAAGAAACAGCAGAAAAAGACCTCAACAAGGTGGTGGGTATTCAAATGGCACACACAACAAGAAACGTATGACAGAAAAGAATGACCCACAGATTGTAAGTACTCCAATTGAAGGAGATATTTCTGACCAAGCACCACAAACACCAAGACCGACCTCTATGTTTCCCATTCACTCACTGGGTGCCTCAACTGAGCTTTCTACCAATCTTTCCTCTATTCCTCCCAAGACAACTCCTAACATCCGACAGAGCATATTGGAATCAGCCCAGACGCTAGCCAGAACGTACAGTGGCAACGAATCTGGTACCACTCCAAAAGACACCAGAAAATGACAAATTGATCACTTCTTTGGACCTTTAGTAACTAATGACTCCAGCGACAAAGAAGGTATCAACACCTATAACAAAGGGACAACACCTCATTTAACCTTATCTAGACCTCCAGTAGTAACTAATGATAACCTCAAATTAGAAATTATCAACTTGTCATCCTATGCCTTGAGCCAATCAGAGGAAGAACTTTTGGGCCTAGGCCTAAACTTCTGCCCTAATCAAACCGTCAATAAATTTAATCTTATTAAGGATCTATATCTTTTTGCTAGAAAATTAACCCTAAAATTCATGTACGACAAGGAAAGGAGGGAGAAACAGGATGAGATCATCAACCAGGAAATCTGGAAGGATTTCACAGTGGCAGACTTTAGGGCATTAAAAACCCTTATCTCATTACTAGATGAAAATGACGGATCCCAATCCCAGGAAGTAATTCCTGAGACCCCCGAATTGAAGGGAGAAAGGATACAGCTTTCAATATATAGAAGAGACATTGAAACACTAGAAAGAGCTGTAAAAAAGAAGTCACTCAATTTCCCCTCATTACACACCAATTCGAATGTGTGGGCGTTCCTCGTCCAGACCATCAAGGAAGTAGAAAACATCCCACTCGTTAGACTCAACAACCAGAAATTTAATTCCATACACTCTAGGGCCCTTGACACACTTAGTAAAAAAGCAGAAGTCGTTATAAAACCATCAGATAAAGGGGGCAATGTGGTTATCATGGATGATCCCAAATATAGAAACATGTGCTGGGATATACTTAAAAACCGAACCTGGTACAGACCAATCAATGAAGATGTAATAGACAGGTTCAATAAACAGTTTAATGACATACTACAGGCAGCTCTAATGGATGGCTCTATCACCAAATCCATCTTCGATGGTATCTCAGTTCCTCATCCAAAAACACCCACATTTTATGCATTACCAAAGACACATAAAAATCTGACAGATCCTCCTGGACGCCCAATAGTGTCCGGTATGGGCTCTAAGACTGAGCGTGCTAGCAGATTGATCGATCAATATTTGAGACCCCATGTGACCTCATTGCCCTCCTATATACAAGACACACCCGACTTATTAAGAGCCTTAGATGGCCTTACTGTACCCCCTGGGTGCCTCCTTGTATCTATTGATGTGGAGGCCCTTTATTCATCGATCCCTCATAATAAAGGATTACAGGTAGTCTCTACTTTCCTGACAGAAAGAGGTCCAAAAATGGACAAAATGAATAGTTTTGTATTAGAGATATTGGGCCACATCCTTACCAAAAATGTGTTTTCCTTTGATGGGTCCCACCTCCTCCAGGTACAGGGGGTCGCTATGGGCACCTCCTGTGCGCCATCCTATGCGAACCTGTACCTGGGGGGGTGGGAACGGGAACTTTTTTCTTTGGAACATCATTTGCTTTTACCCATTTTGGGCTGGTTCCGTTATATAGATGATGTGTTTATGTTATGGGCAGGATCAACAGAGGATCTGGCCAAGTTTATGCAACTTTTGGACAATAATAATTATAATCTCAAATTCACCATGAACTTCAATGTGTCCGCCATTGCCTTCCTCGACATTTTAATTTATGTCGATGAGGCTAATGGCATTCAAACATCTTTATATCGGAAACCCACGGCCGGAAACACGCTGTTACATGCGGCTAGTGCCCACCCGGCCCCACTTATTCGAAGTATACCATACAGCCAATATCTTCGGCTACGCCGTAACTGCTCGAACAATGAAAAATTCAAAATAGAATCGGATATGTTATATACGAGACTATTGAATCGAGGATATAGCAGGTCCTGCCTAAAAAAGGCCTACAACAGAGTCTCAGGCAAAGAAAGAGCTACTACTTTACTTAAAAGTGACACTAAGCAATCCAACAAGGATGTGACACGGTTCATCACTACTTATTCTGACCAGCATGACGAAGTTCGATCTCTAATGAACAAACATTGGCATCTCATCACTGCTGATCCTACTTTATCGAAATATGTAGGCCTTAACCCAAATATCACTTTTAGACGATCCATATCTATTAGGGATCGGTTAATTAAAAGTAATTATCAAAAACCTAGATCAAATGTGAGAGAGACACCAGGCCTATTCAAATGTGGCCATTGTAACTACTGCCATCTACTCAATGAAGGACCTAACATCCATCTTCCGAATGGGGAAATACACAAACTTCATACACATATAACATGCCAGACCAAAGGAGTGATTTACATCATTTTTTGCCCATGTGGCAGTTTCTATGTGGGTAAAACCATTCGCCCACTATGGAAACGTATTAAAGACCACATGTACTACATTACCAACGGTCTGCTAAATAAAACTATGGGCCACCATGTAGCTTTTATACACAAATACAACATCCCTCCTGTCAGATTCGCAGTCCTTGACTGCGTCCATGAGGACAAGAGAGGCGGTAATTTTGACCAGATGGTCCTACAACGTGAGACCCAATGGATTTATCGCCTGAGGGCCAATCAAGCCCCGGGCCTGAATGAATCCCTAAGTTTCAAGTCCTTTCTAAATGTCTAATTATAGTTTATTTATTTTCAATACTCTTTTGTCATTATCTTGGCTCAACTTTACCATTCCTATAGTATATTTGGAGGTCGATAGAATCTATCATTCCCATATTAGAATGGAGGTGACCAAATTACAAAGGATGGGTAAGTGTAATCCATACCCAGAAATCTGATATGATACAGATATCTCCATTCAAAATGTAAACAGACTAAAATTGAATGGTTCATGTGCCTCTCCCTGTTATAATATACAGAGACTATGCACAACCAAATTGATAGAGAGATATATTTATTTATATATATACAAGTATATGCAAAATAATTCTCTCTTTCCCCTGCTTTTTTAATTTAATTTTTATCATATATTTTTCTATGTATATATATAAGATGCCGCGATATTTGTATTAAAATCTGTTTAGGAAGTAATTTTTATTTATTCATTATTTTTTTTATGTAAATGCCGTGAAAATTGTGTGTATATACATGCAATTATATGAGAGAGAGAGATGCTGTCCTATTTGCATGCTTTTTCGATGATTCTCCACAAAGAAATTTTAATACATTATTACATGAATATGCAGCAGCTTTCCAACATGAATTATCTTTTGCTCCCAGGCTCCTTCACTCCATTCTCTTTCGTTTATTTATCGGTAAATATCGCTGACTGGCTCCGTGGAGGGGACATGGGTGTCTTTTCTTGTTTCGCCTATGCACGTCCTGGTGTGGGGTGGATGTGGTGGGAGGGTTGGGTCATGTCTCCCCCTCCCTCCCTCTATGGCTGCTACGGGCCTATGGCTATCGCTTCTGTGACACCTTTCCTATGATGACGTCATATCCGGAATGATGTATGGGCATTTTCCCCACTTCCGCCATCACACACCTTTGTGTTTATGCGCCTCCACGCACTTGACGCACACCGATGATGCAGCCACGTTGCACTCATCTACCTATTGGTATCAGCTGCAAGCGGATGACGCTTGCCCTGACGAACACCGCTACGTGATGACGCGACTTGCGTCTGACTCGTTAGCACTAGATATCATTGGATGTTTCCACTCACTCCCGCCCCACTACTTTTCTTCCTTACTGATACGCCTCCCGATGTGAATGGCGCACATCAATCACATAATGACGCTACACGTGAGCAAAACGTCACAGGGTATTTAAAGCCCTCATTCACATTCTGTGTCGTGTGGCACATAGATGTACACCCTGGGACACGGACGCCCGTACGATTCATCCCCCTGGTAAGATACCTTATATAGAATCTATCACTGTTTTCTCTGTTCATTCGATATTTATGCTGCCAAAGTTAATCTTTGCTCATAATATCCCTTCATTTGCTACCATACAGATCGGTGGGCTCGTTTCTTAGGCCTAGACCATAAACACTGATTGGTAATCTCATACCCTCAGTGTGTCTGAAACATAAGACATCAAACGGCTGGTCCTGTGTCCCAGCTTGATGTATGATTCCTGATTAAGGGTAAATTTACACTTTATACCCCGGATACTTTCTTGTATTTGCTACATTCACTTACACTTATAAATAATTAATCCTTTCTCTTTTACTTTTCATATAGAACGATGGCTGGTAGCAGCACTATTTTATAATTTTATATATATTTTTCTATTTATGCTGGAAAAGCTCTTATCCTTGACCTCACCGTCAACCCACAGGTATTTTTTCTTGTGTACTTTTCACATACTACTTCACTATTCTTGCACCTCTTCCATCCCTTTCATTTCACAACCTTTTTTGCCAGTACCCTAAAAACCTACAATAAACACAGAGAATGGATGTATGGAGAACAAATACATGATAATATACATATGTGTGTGTATATGTATACATATATATATATATATATATATATATACATTTTTCTATAGGTCCATATGATGCCTTGATGACCTTGTTGGAATTCACCACAGTGCTTAATATCCAATACTCGATTGTGATATGCGTTCTATCCTGCATTGACTACAGAGTCATCTGTCATGTAAATATATCTACAATATCTCTCTCTCTCACTGTTGTATGTTCTGTTTTGTTCTATATTTTAAATGTTCTTGATTATGATGCTGGCAGCACAAATAACGTGTAACCATGTATTATTACAGATAACTAATGTTATACATCTCTGTACGAAAATCTTCAAAAACTTTGCCCTGAAGAAGCCTCACGGCGAAACGCGCGTCGGCGACTTTGGTTTTTGTATATCTGGTGGTTTATTCATGTATCAATTCTATCTCTATGTATATGTACAATTGTTCCATTTTTTATGAATTATATTAAAATTATATTTTTACATTACTTCTCTGGCCTCGACAGTCCGACCTTCAATATCCCTCCACAGTTATTGTTTTTACATAATTTTTGTGCCAAAGCGTTGTTATTGCGAGCGACTTTCTCGGAGTGAAGTGGCTCGCTCGAAATTAAGCCACAAGAAAAATGTAAGCGGGCGGCGGCAGTTCCTGGCACTCCTGGCGCAGCTCCTAATGCTACTGTGCTCGTGTTTTGGCTCGCAATAACAACGCTTTGGCACAGGTCAAGGAGAGGAGGAGAGAGGGAAGCAGTAGACACTTTGGCGCCCCTGCATGCTGAGGGGTCCCGGAAGGAGAGGAAAGAGAAGTACAACTCGGGGCACACTGCTGGCTGCAGTCAGTGCATGTAATTTACCCCAGCACAGCACAAGAGCATCACCATTACACCCCCCACCCCAGGAATGGAGGAGGCCATGAAACTTGCAAGGAGGACCTGTCCTGCTGAGCTGGCAGCTGCCATTGGACCATGGCTGAGGTGAGAGACCCTGACCCCCACATGATCATTCTATTTATTTCCCCCCTGCTGGGAGCTGCCCATTACCTGTGGGTCCTGCTGGAAGCTAGCCATGACCTTCAGGCCAGCAGGGCCCACAGGTCATGACCAGCTCCCAGCAGGACCCACAGATCCGCAGCCAGCCCCCTGCAGGACCCACAGAGCCGTAGCCAGCCCCCTGCAAGACCCACAGATCCGCGGCCAGCTCCCTGCATAACCCACAGGTCCGCTGCCAGCTCCCTGCAGGACCCACAGGTCTGCAGCCACCTCCCAGCAGTACCCACAGGCTGTAAGTCCTGCTGGGAACTGTCTGCTGACCTGTGGTTCCTGCTGGCCGCTGACCTGTGGTACCCGCTGGCTCTGCAGTCTTTGACCATCTCTTGTCTCATGTTTGCAGTCTGTGGCCATCTCTTGTATCATGTCTGCAGTCTGTGGCCATCTCTTGTACCATGCCTGCAGTCTCTGACCATCTCTTGTACCATGCCTGCAGTCTCTGACCATCTCTTGTACCATGCCTGCAGTCTCTGACCATCTTTTGTACCATGTCTGCAGTCTCTGACCATCTCTTGTACCATGCCTGCAGTCTCTGACCATCTCCTGTAGTATGTCTGCAGTCTCTGACCATCTCCTGTAGTATGTATGTAGTATGTCTGGGGGCTCTTTCTACCAGACCTCTTAACAGAAGCTCTCTATGTCCATCAGGTCCCGTTAGTGTACTCCCTTCCTGTAATTTGTTTATTGTTAAGAGATCATTGGAGGATCCCAGGATAATGAATGCTTTTTAGGGAAGCATCTCTGTGTCTGAGTCGTTGCCATAGAAACATTTGTAACGGGGAGGAGTTAGATGACCACGCCCATGTGGGGGCACCAGAAATACTTCTGCACCCAGGCGCCTGTGACTCAGAGCAGGGGGAGAGCAAAATTGCATGGGGAGGGGGAGACATTTTTTACCCAGGGTCCAATCAATATTAACTGCTTGCGGACTGCCACATGTACATTTACGTCGGCAGAATGGCACCGACAGGCACATCAACGTATATATACGTTGGTGCCTGGTCGGGGGTCCGATCAGGACCCCCCCCCCCCCCCGGAACATGCGGCGGTCCGGTTACCTGGCCTAAAATCCGTGCTGAGGGGGCGGCGGTTCGTTTTTGTCCGCCCCCTCCGGATCGCTCCCAACCAATCCGCGCGCTCCCCCGCGCGGATTGGTTGGGAGGAGGAAGAAGGGATGTGATCTCTCCACTCGGTGGTATTTTCAACCACCGCTGAGGAGAGATCACATCTCACAGTAAGTCTGCACAACACTACACTGACACCAGGACACGCAGGCAGACTTAACCCCTTGCGATCACCCCCCACCCCCTCCCCCCTGTCACTGAATGCAGTGATTATATGTATGATCACTGCAGTTAGTGTCAGTGTGACAGGCAGTTAGTGTTAGGTCCAGGGTAACCCCCGTACCCCTCCCCCCCCGAATAAAGTTTTAACCCCTTGATCACTGCCCTAGTTAACACTCCCTATTGCCAGCGTCACTAAGCGATCATTTTTCTGATCACTGTATTAGTGTCGCTGTTCCCGCTAGGTAGCTATTTTTTTTTATTGCGATTTTTTTTTTTACTAAAGACATGTGGCTAAATACATTTTGGCCTAAATGTTTGACTAAAATTACTGTTTAATTGATTTTTCTTATAACAAAAAGTAAAAAAATATTGTTTTTTTTAAAAAATCTCGCTCTATTTTTGTTTATAGAGCAAAAAAATTAAAATCGCAGAGGCGATCAAATACCACCAAAAGAAAGCTCTATTTGTGGGAAGAAAAGGACGCAAATTTTGTTTGGGAGCCACGTCGCACGACCGCGCAATTGTCTGTTAAAGCGACGCAGTGCCGAATCGCAAAAAGGGGCCTGGTCCTTTACCTGCATTTTGGTCCAGGTCTTAAGTGGATAAAGACGCCCTGTATAAGGTACGCTAAGCCAGACACATGAGCAGACTGCAAACTGCATAAAAAACCATGAAGAAATTTCACCATTCACAGTTTTAACCAAAACAACAACAAAAAAAAAGGATTTTTAATAAACAGCTTACCTGTAAAATCCTTTTCTTGAAGTACATCACGGGACACAGAGCGCATAGCCATTACACCTGAAGGTACCCATATAACCCAAGTGTAATGGCTATGCGCTCTGTGTCCCGTGATGTACGATAAAGAAATATATTTAGCTAATTAATTTAGCTAAAATTTTAGTAGCTCGTAAGAGGTAAAGGTCTCCCACCTTTAAACGTTTTGCATATCGCAGTAATCAGATATACAAATTATTGAAGTTCAAACCGGGCTAAATTTGACATACTGATGCAGCACGGCTGGAAGCATGTTTCCAATGAAGACCCAAAAGTAGGTCCTTGTGGATGGAAAGCGCTCAGGTCATCACTTTGCTGCACTTGTAAGGACAGAATTCACTTCAGATTAGCACTGCCCTCTTCTGGTGATACAGGGGTAGAGCATGCCTTAGAAAAAATTATCATAGCAGACATAGGGGGTTTATTGGGCAGAAATAAAACACAGGACAACAGGGAATATTAACTTTGCTGATCAGCTCCGATGCAAAATGCTGAATTAAAAAAAAAATAAAAGAAAAAAAAAAGATCCTTGAGCTCTTGGTGAAAGGAGAACGTCTTCAGCCTTGTGTAGGCACCACAGATAGGTAAAGAGAGGTTTATTTAATACATTTCCCCCCATATTTTTTCAGTATTGTTTTTTGGAATGGGAGAAGAGCAAGGTCAATAAATAGACCTTACATTTTTGTTGTGAGGTCCCCCATAACCCTTTCCTACCAGGCACCTACTCAAATTTCCTTCACCACATACACCAGCCCATGTAAACTATGAGTGCCTCAAGTCGTAACTTACAACTATGGACGTAATTGGTTCTAGATATGTTACACCATATCTGGAATTACGGGGTGGCTACTTTAATCCCTATGGCAAAATGGAGCATCAAGGAGTGAAATAAATTTGGATTTGTACTGCTGGCCAGATAGGTTCCTTTAAAGGAGTTATAAAAGAAAAAAAATGTTTTGCCTAAAATTAATGACTGCAAGGTAGACAGACAGAATAGTGTAATGATTCTGTTAAAAAAAAACAATAAATACCTATTAAATTCCTTCATCTATATCACCTCCGGCGTTTTAGTTTCTGTTCTCTCATTCACTTCCTGGTTTGCGGCACTCATTCATGTAAGAACTACATTTCCCAGTATGCATTGTGGCACGCCCAGTAAGTCACACCTCCTAGAAGTCTCTAACACGTAGAGAGCGTCCTGCCGCACAGATGTAGTTCCCAGGAGGGGGCGAGCACGTCACTGACCACCGCAGTAAAGCCTCCCTTCACGGTGGTAACAATCAGACAAGCAGGAAGTGAACAGAACAGAGAAGAAATAGAGCAACTTCTGAGCAAAAACGAACAATGAGGAAGTGAAAAGAGGAATGTCTGCAGGTAAAGGATGCTTATTATGAAAAAAATAAAAAAAATGTTCCCTTTACAACCCCTTTTCCTCCGATTTTCCCTTCTAAATGATTTTTCTTTGTCTGAATTTCTCACTTCCTGTTCCTCCTCAGTAAACTTGCCCCCATCCTCCGAGACGTTCTGGCTGGTGGTTTGTCAGCATGCTCGCCCCCTCCCTTGGGACTACATCCCTACGGTATTCACAGCGTCTCCCCGCAGGGATGTAGTCCCAAGGGAGGGGGCGAGCACACTGACTAAACCCCAGCCAGAATGGCTCGGCTGATGGGGGCAAGCTTACTGAGGAGGAACAGGAAGTGAGAAATTCAGACAAAGAAAAAAAAAACATTTAGAAGGGAAATCAATGGAAAAAGTAAGTGAACCAACAATGCACTTGCTTAAAGGAACCTATTTAGAAAAATGAACCTTTACAACCCCTTTAAAGTAAACCGGTTGCTTTATCCTGCCTTGGTTAGCTTTAAAGCAGAAGTAAACCCATCCATTTATCAGTTTCAAAAAACGATTTCATTTCAGGCACGTGCCGGAAATGAAACACTCCTATTGGTTGTGCTCTCAACCGAACTGTCAAACCATCCAATGGCTGGTGTCATAACTGATCACATGTGCAGCATCATGGCAGTTGTAGATTAAACAGGCAAAGTTGGCAGCTTCTTTGTCGGGTCTACTTACACGTTAAGAGTAATATGTAAGGCTGTCTCAATTTTACTGGGTTCTCTGCTTTCCGAGTCACGGACCCCAAAACAGCATATGGACCTTAAAGGCTAATATGTATCAGTACTCATGGGCTGCAAGGTTCTGGTCACTTTACTGTAAACTAATGAGCTCAGGCATAGTCTGAACCCACCTGAGCAAGCCCATCAGGAAGCAGATACCTGTAATGGGCCAATCCATACCCCACAGCTGTCTATATACAATGGGCATATATACGTTTGGCTGTGGGGTGGGGAATGCCTTGGACGCTTATGATTGGACTAGTACAGTGACAGATTACTGGTGGGCTTCCTCAGGTGGGTTCAGACTAGGATCTGAACATTCCTGAGCTCCTTCCTATTGAAAAAAAGAAAAAGAGGCTCAGCATAGCAGCCAGGTAACTAACATTTGCTGGAGGTCAACGTTATGTCATATTTCTTTTTATATAATGTTTATTTTTCTCCTTCTAAAAATACTGGTCTCCTGGCCATCTCGTGGATTCAACAGATTCAAAATTATTTGGAGTGGCTGACCAGGAATAAGGTATGGCTATAGGATATGCAAGCGGGTTCTAGCGACTCATTTATGAAGCCAGAGGCAGACAGACCAGTAAGAGAATTAATAGCAGTGTCTATTTCTCAGAAGATGGAGAAAAGGCAACTAGGTCGTAGAAAGAAGTGGTCGCATTGGATAACAGCCGCTCCTTCGTCAGCTCTATGGCTAGTTAAAATATATTTTCCTGTTGCCAACATGGCAGCATAATAACCATTGGTGCCAGTAAAGAAAAAGTATATAAGTATAAGTATTTAATACAATTTTTTTTAATTTTCGTGGAAGCAACATGGCAGCATACATGTGGTATACATGCTGCCATGGGTTGGTGCCAGGAAAGAAAGATTATGGTAATTATATGATCCAATTTTCCTGGAGCCAACATGGCAGCATACTAACCATTGGTGCCAGAAAAGGAAAATTACGATAAGTATTTGATACACTTTTTCATTTTCCTGGAGCCAACATGGCAGCATACTAACCATTGGTGCCAGTAAATAAAAACTATAAGTATTTGAAACAATTTTCCTGGAAGCAACATGTCAGCATACATGTGGTATACATGCTGCCATGGGTTGGTGCCAGGAAAGCAAGATTATGGTAATTATTTGATCCAATTTTCCATTTTCCTGGAGCCAACATGGCAGCATACTAATTATTGGTGCCAGTAAAGGAAAATTACGATAAGCATTTGATACACTTTTTCATTTTCCTGGAGCCAACATGGCAGCATACTAACCATTGGTGCCAGTAAAGGAAAATTACGATAAGCATTTGATCCAATTTTCCATTTTCCTGGAGCCAACATGGCAGCATACTAACCATTGGTGACAGTAAAGGAAAATTATGATAAGTATTTAATTTAATTTTCCATTTTCCTGGAAGCAACATGTGGTATAAATACTGCCATGGGTTGGTGCCAGGAAAGGAAGATTATGGTAATTATTTGATCCAATTTTCCATTTTCCTGGAGCCAACATGGCAGCATACTAATTATTGGTGCCAGTAAAGGAAAATTACGATAAGCATTTGATACAATTTTCCATTTTCTTGGAGCCAACATGGCAGCATACTAACCATTGGTGCCAGTAAAGGAAAATTACGATAAGCATTTGATACAATTTTCCATTTTCTTGGAGCCAACATGGCAGCATACTAACCATTGGTGCCAGTAAACTATAACTATGATAAGTATTTGATCCAATTTTCCATTTTCATGGAAGCAACATAGCAGCATACATGTGGTATAAATGCTGCCCTGGGTTGGTGCCAGTAAAGAAAAATTACGATAAGTATTTGATCCAATTTTCCATTTTCCTGGAGCCAACATGGCAGCATACTAACCATTGGTGCCAGTAAAGGTAAAATATGATAAGTATTTGCTACAATTTTCCATTTTCCTGGAAGCAACATGGCAGCATACATGTGGTATACATGCTGCCATGGGTTGGTGCCAGGAAAGAAAGATTATGGTAATTATTTGATCCAATTTTCCTGTTTCCAACATGGCAGCATACTAACCATTGGTGCCAGTAAAGGAAAATTACGATACGTATTTGATACAATTTTCTATTTTCCTGGAGCCAACATGGCAGCACACTAACCACTGGTGCCACTAAAGGAAAATTACGATAAGTATTCGATCCAATTTTCCATTTTCCTGGAAGCAACATGGCAGCATACATGTGGTATACATGCTGCCATGGGTTGGTGCCAGGAAAGGAAGATTATGGTAATTATTTGACCCAATTTTCCATTTTTCAGTAGGTCTGGTATCATGGCTACCAGTAGACAGTGGTTTATACATTGATAATTTTTTGGTGAATCTGTTACAAATGTTTCGTTTTGTGGAGATCCTGCCAGTAAAGGGATTTTTAAATACAGCTTACCTGTAAAATCCTTTTCTTGGAGTACATCACGGGACACAGAGCGGCATATTCATTACTATGTGGGTTATATGGAGTACCTTCAGGTGTGGACACTGGCAATCTCAAACAGGAAGTCCCCTCCCTATATAACCCCCTCCCCTAGAGGGAGTCCCTCAGTTTTGTAGCAAGCAGTATGCCTCCCAAAATGGTCACCCAAAAGAGGGGTGGGAGCTCTGTGTCCCGTGATGTACTCCAAGAAAAGGATTTTACAGGTAAGCTGTATTTAAAAATCCCTTTTTCTTTCTCGTACATCACGGGACACAGAGCGGCATATTCATTACTATGTGGGATGTCCGAAAGCAATGCTTTAATGAGGGGAGGGAGACATCTTCCAAAGAAGGATTCAATTTAGAGATAAACTCAAATCATAATAATAATTCCAACTTAGTCAAGAAAAAACTTCTTTTTTTTTTTTTTTTTTTTTTTTATAACCAAGGGTGCTTCTGATCCCGAGGATTTCAAACTGCAGCCTGTAATACTGCCTGTCCAAAGGCAGAATCCGCATTTCTTCTCACGTCTAGTTGATAAAACCTTGTAAACGTGTGGACTGATGACCACGTTGCTGCCTTGCATATCTGAGCCATAGAGATCTGATGGTGTGCTGCCCAAGAGGCGCCCATGGCCCTGGTAGAATGGGCCTTTACCGACAACGGAGGAGGCAACCTCTTCAATCCGTAGGCTTGAATGATTAACTGTCTAATCCATCTCGAGATGGTGGATTTTGCAGCTGCCTGCCCCTTCTTGGGGCCATCTGGTAGAACGAATAACACATCTGTTTTCCGGATCTTTTCTGTAGCTTTAAGATAGGCCTTCATGGCCCGGACAATATCCAAGGTATGCAGCAACCCCTCCTTTCTGGATGTAGGTTTTGGAAAGAAGGATGGTAGTACCAAATCCTGGTTTAAGTGAAATTTGGATATAACCTTTGGTAGAAAGGAAGGATGGGGTCGTAGAACTGCCCTGTCCTTATGCAGAACGAGATATGGTTCCTTACACGATAAGGCTGCTAATTCTGACACTCTCCTGGCCGAAACTATGGCGACCAAGAAAACCAACTTTCTTGTCAGTAAGAGTAAAGGAATCTCAGCCAATGGCTCAAAAGGCTGTTTCTGTAGAGTGGACAGGACAAGATTTAAGTCCCAAGGACAAATTGGTGACTTGACCGGAGGATTAATACGCAAGACCCCCTGTAAGAAGGTCTTTACCAGCGAGTGGGTGGCCAGCGGCCTCTGAAACCACACTGACAGAGCTGAGATCTGTCCCTTGATTGTGCTTAGTGCCAGGCCTTTATCCACTCCTAGCTGGAGAAAACTTAACACCCTATCAATAGTATATTTGCGGGAATTCCATCTTTTGGATTCACACCAGCCTATGTAGTTCCTCCACACCCTGTAATAAATCACCCTGGAGACCGGCTTTCTAGCCCTAATCAGGGTAGGGATTACCTGCCTAGACAGACCCCTACCCCTGAGAATCAGGGATTCAGCCTCCAGGCCGTCAAATTTAGACGCTGTAATGTAGGGTGGAGGATCGGGCCTTGTGAGAGTAGGTCTGGTTGTAGAGGAAGAGTCCAAGGGTCTCCCACTGCCATCTTCAGGACTAGTGAGTACCAAGTCCTCCGGGGCCAAGCCGGAGCTACTAGAATGACTGGCTTGTTCTCCACTCTGATCTTGCGCAACAGGCGCGGGAGTAACTGTAGTGGAGGGAATGCATATAGAAGTTTGAATTGATGCCAAGGGCAAACCAACGCATCGGTTCCGCAGGCCATAGGATCCCTCGCTCGAGACACGAACCTGTCTAGTTTCTTGTTGAACCTGGATGCCATTATATCTACGTCCAGCATTCCCCACCTCTGGCAGATTGTCTGAAAGACCTGGGGATGCAGAGACCATTCCCCTGGCAACAGACTCTGGCGACTTAAGAAGTCTGCCTGCAGATTGTCCACTCCGGGAATGAATATCGCTGAAATGCAGGGTACATGAACCTCTGCCCATTGAAAAATCAAGTTCACCTCCCTCTGAGCGGCCTGGCTTCTGGTTCCCCCTTGGTGGTTTATGTATGCCACTGCCGTGGCATTGTCTGACTGGATTCTCACCGGGAACCCCTTTAATCTGGAGGTCCATGCCAGAAGGGCTAGGCGAGCAGCTCTGATTTCCAAGATATTGATGGAGAGCTGCCTCTCTACTTTCACCCAAGTTCCCTGGCGGGAGAACCCCTCGAAGACCGCCCCCCAGCCTGCCAGGCTGGCGTCTGTGGTAACTACCTTCCAGACAACAGGGCTGAAGGATTTTCCCTTTAGAAGGTTCTGAGGGTTCAACCACCAGGCCAGGCTTTGTCGGACCCTTGATGATAGCGTCAAAGGGGACTCTAAGGCATGTGCCCTCTTGCCCCAGGCTGCTAGAATGGCTGCCTGTAGGACGCGAGTGTGGATCTGAGCGTACGGTACTGCCTCGAACGTGGCCACTAGCTTGCCTAGTGATCGCATACACAGGCGAATAGTTGGTTTTTTCTTGTTTAGAACCAACTGAACCAACCCCTTGATAGCCTCGATCTTTACAAGGGGCAGGAACACCTTTTGATGTTCTGTGTCTAACCTCATGCCGAGGTATTCCAACTGCTTTGTAGGCTGGAACGCTGACTTTCCCCGGTTTAGGACCCAGCCGAATTCTTCGAGGTACCGAACCGTGAGGTTTACTGCCTTTTGCAGACCCGGCCGTGAGTGATCTATGATTAAAAGGTCGTCCAAGTATGCTAGGACTGTGACCCCCTGGATCCTTAAGTTGGCCAGAACTGGGGCTAGGATCTTCGTGAATACCCGGGGGGCCGTGGCCAGCCCGAAGGGGAGCGCCCTGAATTGGAAGTGTCGCTGCCCCACCGCGAAGCGTAAAAATCTTTGATGCGACTGAAAGATTGGTACATGAAGGTAAGCATCCTTTATGTCTATGGAGGCCAGAAAATCGTCCTTCTGAAGCGCGGCGGCTGCTGACCGGATGGATTCCATCCGGAAGGAACGAACCCTTAGGAAACCGTTTAACCTCTTTAGGTCCAAAATTGGCCTGACATCGCCGTTGGGTTTTGGTATAACAAAGAGATTGGAATAGAAACCTAGGCCTTGCTCTTGGGCTGGCACCTCTATAATTACGTTCTGGCAAAGCAGGTGATCCAAAGCTTCCAGCATTGAGGCCTTCCTTGCTGGATCCCTTGGTAGCCTTGATTCTTGAAAATAAGGCGGAGGATACCTTAGAAACTCCAGTCTGTAACCTGTGGTTACAGATGCCCGGACCCATTTGTCGGGGATCTTGGCTTCCCAAACTTCTGAGAAGAAACGAAGCCTTCCCCCCACCCGTGAGAGTGGGGGCGCCCCTTCATAAGGCAGACTTAGGGGCTGTCTTTGACGGCTTGCGATACCACGGCCTCTTACCCCCAGGGGTCTGTCCCTGCGATCTACTGTTAACGTTGGATCGTGCAGGCGGCCGTCGATACTGCCTGGAATTTGAGGGCCCTGAGACAGGAAAGAGCTGCCTTTTAAATGTAGGAGCCCGGAATGTCTTTTTTACCGGTAAAAGGGTACTCTTGCCATTTGAAATAGTCTGAATATATTTATCCAGATCCTCTCCGAAGAGTCGTCCTCCATGGAAGGGAAAACCTGCCAGAAGCTTTTTGCATGGGGGCTCCGCCGCCCAGTTCTTCAACCATAAGAGCCTTCTCATGTGCACCAAAAATAGTGATAAACGAGAGGCCTGCTGGATGGAATCTTTTATAGCATCTACCGCAAAACACAGAGCTCTGGGAATGTCAGAAAACTCTTCTGCTTGTTGGGTAGGCATGTCCTTTAACATTTCCTTTGTCTGGTCTTTTAATGCCTGACAAACTCCAATTGCAGCCACTGCTGGCTGCACCACTGCTCCTGCCGTAGCAAAGGATGCTTTTAAAAGTGTCTCTAATCTTTTATCGACCGGATCTTTAAACATATGTATGTTTTCCACCGGGCAAGTTAGTGATTTATTCACACATGAGATGGCTGCATCCACTACTGGGAGCCTCCACCTCTTGGAGAATTTTTCCTCCATGGGGTAAATGACCGCAAATCTTTTCGGTGGCAGAAAAATCCTGTCCGGCCCTGTACCCACAACCTTTCTGTCTGGGAGTCTGAAAATGGCTCCTCAGAGGCAGACCCCTCCATCCCTGAACCCTCTTGGTTCAGGTCTAGTTGATCCTCCTGTGATTCCAATTCCTCCAGAGAGAGAATCTCAGCATCTGAGGATACACCTCTTGGTGATGGGGATCTAACCTGTTTTTTACCAGGAATAGCTCTAGCGATCAATGCTGCTATTCTCTCTTCTAGCCCCCCTAGGGATACGGCTAGCATCTCCTCTGTGATAAACACAGGGCTGGGCTGATCTGGGCCAGCCTCCGCACCAGATCCCCCTAATGGCTCATCCAAGGCGCCTTTTATGTTAATAAGTTGCGGGGAAAGTATCGGCATATCATCAGAATCAGAAAGGGAACCCTTTTGTTTTTTGGTCTTTTTTGAACCCTTTGACCCCGAACCCTTGGAAGCCATAATACAAAATCGAGGGACTCCGCCCACACAACAGACTGTAGTGGCCAGGAGTACAAAACCAGTTTAGGGGACAATAGATCACTAATGCCCAAAACTGATGGGATCCCGTATGTATATATATTTTTTTTTTTTTTTTTAATATATATTATATATATTTTTAGACATACAGTGACCCCAAACTTAGTTGCCAGCCTCCAACCTGCTGCAAATAAGGGAATTTCTTGGCTTAACAAAAAGAGTCATTTGGAACAAAGTCCCGCATGTACTACCCCTCCTCCGCCACCGGGAGTCACTGTTCTGCCGCTCTGCGTCCTCTCCTTCTGAAAATCAGTCTCAGAATGAGCACTGATCATGCCTGCTGTCTATAACAGCAAAAAGGCGCGCCCCTGTATGACGCCGCAGGCACGCCCCCCCCCGCCCTCCTGTCTGAACGGCGCGAAAAACGTCTATAAGACGTGCGCGCGCGCGCGCGCGTATGCCGGAAACAGGAAGAACATGGAGGAGCCGCGCTGCTGGAGATCCAGGAACGCAGAACAGGCGGCAGATTCAAAACCCCCGGCCAGGTAAGACTCTCCAAAGGCCCCTAGGGATCCTTACTAGTCCTAGGAAGAAAGCAGCAGGTTTAGCTAGCAACACATCTTTAGACAGGGGAACCTATTGATGGGGGGAAAAGGGGTGTCATCCTGTCTCCCTTAGACATAGTGAGCACGGTTGCCCATGCAGAGCATACTTAGGCTATCCCCCCTTTAGGTTACCCCGGAGAGCCTGCTGTCGAACCAAGTCCCGCAGGCTCCCCCTTACCTGCTCCATGCTGCAGGATGTTTGCCCAGCAAACTGATCCAATCTTCTCCCATCTCCGTGGGTAACGTAGTAGACCTTCAGGCCCTGGGGTCCTATGAAGGTACCCACTGTCCTGGACCTATATAGCACCCTGGCAAACAGGAACTTATGGTTTTTACAAACTCCAAGTCCTGGGCCCAGGGTCCAGCCCTCCAAAGAGGAGCATTATAGGCAAAACCCCACGGCTTGGGGCCCGGGTACTGTCCACTTTGGCACTGAGGCTCCTTGGACAGATCCGGTTAGCCCGCCCTTAATCCCAAGGATGTGGAGCAAAGCTATTCCGTGACCAACACCTAAGACACTGGCGAAAAAACTGAGGGACTCCCTCTAGGGGAGGGGGTTATATAGGGAGGGGACTTCCTGTTTGAGATTGCCAGTGTCCACACCTGAAGGTACTCCATATAACCCACATAGTAATGAATATGCCGCTCTGTGTCCCGTGATGTACGAGAAAGAAAACAGCATTTTATATTTCAGGCCAACAAAGCTAATCCGCCGTCTTGCAATTAGCAGCAATGAGATCAGTTTGCTGTGCGCACGCCTTCAGTTGGGCAGATGGTAAGTCTGCACATGACTCCTACCAGCATTCTCAGGAGGTTCAGCTTTGGCAGCCTCTATTTTGTTTGGACAAGGTTCCTTAAAAACAGTCACACTCCCACCATCCAGCATACTCATTCTGTTCAGAAGACACTTTTGCATGTCACCAAATATTGGCAGAAATAAAACACAGGACAAAGACGACCCAGAAAAGTTTGTGCAATGCTACTTCACATTTACAGGACAGGAGATTAATATGCCCCCTCCCGCCCACGCAACATTCCAACCCACGTCATACCCACATGATATCCTCTTCCCCTAATCCACAGTTACGAACACATTGGCACATGTAGTTCTTCCACGCCTCAAACTGGTACACAAGAAAGGCGTAGAAAGGGGAGGCATATATGGACACAAAGGACTTGAGGTGGCTGGAGTGTAACAAAAAAAATAAAAAATAAAACTTGGAAAATCTCAGGCCACAATACAAGAATCTGGGAAGAGGCGAAAAAAGCTGCAGGTCGGCGGTTGTGGAGTGACGGGAGCTTGGAGGAGATGGGAAGGCTTCCTGGGGAAGAGGCCACAAGTTGGGCAGAGCAGTTCCATGGTTCTTGCCCCCATGTCAAGTCCATGTCATTTTCTGGAAGGCCATACAGGGCAGGTAATTAGGGCAATGCCAGATTTTCGTACCCTAAGTAACTGACCTATCCAATTCCTGGCAACTGTTGCTTGTATTCGAAAAGAGAAGGGAAAGAGAGAGAGTGAGAAGGCCGCCGGCGGAGGAGGAGACCGTGAAAAGCTGTCAAGGAAAGAGCTGGAGAGACCAGTACTAGCATCCAATAAATAAATAAATATACAGATTTAAGGCACCCCCTCAAATGAATAAAGAGACTGACTCTGTTGTACTGAATAATGCCCATCTCCTTCCAAGAAATGGAATGTTATCTGAACAGCTTTCCTTCATGAACTTGAGTCCCAAGCCAGGCACCCTAAAGAATTCCAGTACCGCCATTCTCTCATTGGTCAGATCAAATCTGCAAATCCGGGTAACATATGTTTCTTTTCAATGATCTTCAGGATGAGGATATTTAAAAATGCATCTCCCCATTTTGCCTGCCACCTACCCAACTGCTAAATCTTTCCAACAATCTTCTTCAAAAAAATGTTTTCGATCATCAACCCTGTAACGCGAGCCTTGCCTAACAAAAAATAAAAATACATTCTACCGTTATAGTATACATTGCCCCAGGCTGTGTAAAGTATGTGAAATGTGAAGTACCTAAAGTGCAAATATTGGTCCCCCCCACCCTCTGCACCAAAGTTCTATGCCGAGTTCCTGGCCATGTGATAGCAGTCATGTGACCTGGTCACATGACTTCTATGCCGAGTTCCTGGTCATGTGATAACAGCCAAACTGCAATGATAATCATTTGTGTCTGATGCCTTAAAGGGAAGGGGGGGGGGGGGGTGTTCAGAAACTAAGCTCTCTAGGTGTGGTTTGAGGCTATGCCAATATTGTTGCTCCAGAATGCTCTACTACACAGAAAAAGGCCAGGAATATAATAAACTTGTTATATAAAGCTAAAATTGAATATGTACAGACTTGTTTGAAATGAAATGGAAGGTCTACTTTAAACTTTGCTTGTTAACATTCCACTGTCAGTAACTGACCCATAGCCATCTTTTTTTAATGTTGACCTATTCGCCTATCCGCTACCTTTTACGCACCCTGCACCATTTTAACCAAATACAATTTCTTTTTAGATTTTCAAGGCTACAGTTGCACAGCCTTTGCTATAGAATGGCATTGCCTAGGTTTGCTTTCCTTGGTGGCAGTAGTAGGGAAGATCCAACTCCATGCTGCTGGTAAAGCTGCTTTTCCCGCAGTGTTAGCAGTGAAGTTCTTCTTGTGTTCTCCTTAGGTGACCAAAACGTATCAGTTTGGGCAGCAATGCTCTTTTAACTGTAGAGATTGTTTTCAAATGGTTTTGCTTTCTCTCCTCTCCCTCTAGACGGGTCCCTCCTCCTGGCATCTCCTGAATGGGGGTGTTCCCTGGCCAACAATGACAAGAAAAAGGATGGTAGAAGAGGGGGATCAGTGTACACCGCCAGGTTCTTTCCCTGGACGCTCATTAGAGATTTCAGTAAAAGTCTCAAGCATCAGCCCTCTGACTTTTTCAGCAAGTTCAGGGACGTCATCGGCGCACAGGCCTTTGGTGGGTACACCTGGGAGGATCTTCACTGTACATTTCCCTGAAAGACAAGATGACAGATACAAATTACAAAGGACGACACAACGTTGTGTAAGGTGACATTATTTGACATCGGCATAAAAGTTCATGAAAATAGATTTTTAAAACTTTACTTATTTTCACCCTTTTCCCATCTCAAAACTTCTGATCTTTTGTCTTTTGCAACCACTGCTTGCCAGCATGCATTTTAATGATGGTTGCATGGCATTCTCAAGACTTTTTCCTGATGGTGTCTGTGTAACGGGCATCAATTTGGCAACTTGTATTTTTAACAAAAGCTGTGTGACAGCACAGGAGCACAATTGGGAGCCAGGGACAGAGCATTGTAATCCTATAAAGCCAGGTACACAGTATTAGTTTTTTTTTTCGTTCAACATACTGCAGGTCCTGGCTTTTAATAGGACGCTTACCTGTCCTGGAGTCCAGCAATGTCAGCACAGCAGCTGATGTATCCAGCTGTCGGGTGCTACCGCCGCCATTGCAGGTAAGAGAACACGGCAGTGTAGCCTTACAGCTTCATGCCGGGAAACCCTACTGTACATGCACGAGACCCCATCCTTGCTCCTACTGGTCCGGTGACAGGCGAAGAGGACGGAGTCCCGCAGTGACATCATGGGCCACGGTGCAGACTCCTGGAAGTGGGAATAGGATACCTGTCAAAGATGTCCCCCCTCCCCCCCAAAAAAGTGACAATTGCGGCTGCGGAAGGGGAGAGGAGACAAATGAGTAGAAGTTCCACTTTTGGGTGGAACTCCGCTCTAATGAAAGATTTGAGGCTTTTTGTAAAAGTCTTAAAATATTGCAAATTCTCTCAGCTGAAGACAAGCAAATCCTGGAATACAGTTCAAGTAACACTGTGCATAGAGACACATGCATTTCTGCCACTAGTTTATGTTTCTGTCCTTTCAGTTAATTTTTTACTTTTGCTTTATTTTCTATTTTTGGTAGTCTGCACATGGTTTCCATTGGTTTTGATTTAATTCGCTCTCTTTTTTTTTTTTTTTTTACCATTTGTCTCTTTTTCTTACTGGGCAGATCCAATACAATTATGGTCATAGTAAGACATTCCATATTCTGGCACGCTTTGACAGTTTTTTCCTGCACACGGGTCACTTTTTCTATGTCCAATAGGCTTCTTCACCTGCTTTTTATAGGCAACAGGCTCTCTTATATCATGCAGTCAATTTTAGGTACTGCTCCTCGGTTTTCCCTTTGGGGCGCCATGTCTTTCCACCACCACAACTCCGGAGCCAGACACCTGGCGACAGTTTCCATTGGCAGGTGTTGCCTTAGGCTTGTCATATAAGCTGATTTTTAAGTATTGGTTCCATTAATGGACATCTATAGCTATAAATATCACATTATTTCCACCCTTTTGAACATACTTTATGAAGCCGTTCTTTGATTTGCAGATTTTACAATGGGCATCTGTTCCTGAAGAAGTGAGATTGTCACGAAACTCGTTGAGCTAAAGGATGTATCCATCATCATGTTTTGTTAAAATAGTGGAATTTGTTTCTGTATCATTATAGGAACATTATGTTGAATGTATGCCAATACATGGTAGTGTTTATAAATAAGTGTGATGTTTTTATTCATGTAATAGACTTTCATCTATGGTTTAATATGCAAAGGTTGTACCCCATTCAAAGTCCGATGGAAAAACAGAATAAAGATTCTCCTCAATTCTTTACTTCTTCCTACTGGTTGTCTAATTTCAGTGCATTTCCCATTCAACACTGGCTGGAAAACGGCACTAGCACTGGAAGGAGGAGACTGGCAGAAGAAACTCTCTGTGTCAGAACGGGGATCTGTTTGTTTACATTGGCAGATCCCCGTTCTGACTCTCTGTGGAACGATCGCAGGTGGCTGGCTACGCGCATCGGCTCTACGAAGATTCGTGCAGCCAAGACAACCTGCCACAGTATAAATGACGACGGCTGGTCGGAAAGAAGTTAACCACTTCCCATCCTGCCTATATTCATATGACGTCCACAAGATGGCTCTGCCATCCCAGGCCTCCCAGGCCATTAGGGAGCGGGCATGCCCGCCGCGTCATTCGGATGCCGATGCGTGTGCCTGGAGGCCGCGATGTCCACCAGGTACCCGCGATCTGCAGTTACAGAGCCAAGGACAGGGATTTGGGTGTGTAAACACCAAGCTCCACGTCCTGCCAGGGAGAGGAGACCGATGGTGTGTCCCTTGTACATACGGACACCAATCGGCCACCTCTCCGAGTCAGTCCCCTACCCCTACAGTTAGAATCACTCCCTAGGGCACACATTTAACCCCTAGTGTTAACCCCTTCCCTGACAGTCACATTTATACAGTAATCAGTGCATATTTATAGCACTGTTCGCTGTATAAATGTGAATGGTCCCAAAATAGTGTCAAAATTGTCCGATATGACTGCCACAATATTGCAGTGCTGACAAAAATCGCAGATAGCCACCATTACTAGTAAAAAAAAAAAAAAAAAAAAAAAAACTCATAAATCTATCCCCTATTTTGTAGGCGATAAAACTTTTGCGCAAACCAATCACTATATGCTTATTGCAATATTTTTTACCAAAATATGTAGAAGAATACATATCGGCCTAAATTGAGAAGAAGAAAAACTTTTTTTTTTTTTTTAAATATGGGATAAAAAAAAAAATGTATTTATTTTTCAAAATTGACGCTCTTTTTTTGTTTATGGAGCAAAAAATAAAAAATGCAGAGGTGATTAGATACTACCAAAAGAAATGTCTATTTAAGGGGGGGAAAAAAGGACGTCAATTTTGTTTGGGAGCCACGTCCAGGGCTGATAGGCTAACTATGCAAGCCACTTAGGGCCCCGCAAAGCTGCGGAGGGCCCCCCAAATTACTAGAGGCCCCGTCTGGTGAGAGGTAATTTTCGGCTCCTCACCCCTCTTCTCAACTCATTGGCTGTATGGGAGAAGAGGTTAGAAGTCAGCACCCCCGCTTCTCACTTTAATGTAAGATGTAATTTCCGACAGCAGAACACCCCCTCCCCCCGCCTCTCAACTTTAATCTTTAATGTGACAGCGCCCCCCCCCCGTCGCTTCTCAACTCTAATGTGACGTGTCATTTTCGGTAGCCACCCTCCGCTTCTCAACTTTAATGCGACATGTAATTTTGCTTAGGGCCCTAGGGAGCTCAGGATCAGCACTGGCCACGTCGCACGACCGCGTAATTGTCATTCAAAGCGTGACAGTGCTGAAAGCTGAAAATTGGCCTGGCCAGGAATGGGGTGAAAATGGCCGGTATTGAAGTGGTTAAAAAGCATCCAGTTAAATCAGACATCCTTCAAATTTATATATATATTTTTTAAAGATCTTAAAGCTAATCACGTCATCCCTCCCATTCGGGAGCTCACCTGTCGTAAACTTTTTTTCTTTCTTACTGTAGAAATCCTTATAGGAAGACATGATGATAGGAATAACTGGGACCTGCACAGACCAGAAGGAGGATTAGATGAAAACATGGTAGACTTGAAAGAATAATGTATATACAGTTTATCTGTAAAACAAAGAATGGACCAAAAATACCACAATATCTCATTTTAAAAACCCTTTAAAAATATAAAAAAATGTATGTAGATATTAGAGTGATGGATTTTTTAGTTAAAGTTTTATTATCCTTGTTTCTATATATAATTTGTAATATAATGTATATGAAGGTAGCCATTACCTAAAAAGGCTCTACTTCCAGCTTTGCAATCATAACATAAAGGTTGCACATTCCTGTTCCTTCTCATAATGCAGTTCTATAGGTCTCCATGCATTGCTTGATTTTCTCTTGCTCAGCCAAAAGGATGAAGCCCCCCCAACACAGGCCCTTATCGTTCACATAGTACTGAGTGACCAGACTCTTACCTGAGCTTGCACAGCCAGGTGAAAGGCTCCTCGTTTAAATGGCAGGAGAGAGCCGCTGTGATTTCTGGTACCCTCCGGAAATACCCACACACGTACCTGGAAGGAGATGGAAGGGTAGTAGAAGTCATTATATGGAGTGTTCACACAAATGAATAAACCTTTCTGTTCTCTGGGCTTTCCTCTCGATATCGGACTATATACACACTTTAATTACCAAAAGTATTTGGACACCTGCCTTCTCACACACACACAAAGTTTAACCACTCAATGACCTGCTCATGTACATATACATCGGTATTTCAAAGATGGATATCTTGGTAACGGCAGCAGCTGCTGCCACAACTGAGATATCCATCTTTAGCATGAGCGGTCCTGTTTACGATAACGGTGGTCTCCGCGGCGGATTCGCTGCAAGATCACCGTTATCAGCGGCGGGAGAGGGGCCCCCCTCCCACCGCTTACCGGAGCCGTCGGTAGCGGTGGAGGCGATTGGGTCCTTCTGCTTGCTGTGTGGGGATGCGAGTGAGGGCAAGATGGCCCCCACCCATCCCCATAGCATAGCAGGGCGGAAGTGACGTCAAAGCGTCAGTCCCGCCCGTGCTTCTTAACCACTTCCCGCCCGGCCAATAGCCGATTTACGGCAGGGAAGTGGTTATGAAATCGTGACTAGACGTTCTCAAACGTCTAGCACGATTTCAATGCCGCGCGCGCCCGTGGGGGCGCGCAGCGCGGCGATCGGTGATGCGGGGTGTCAGTCTGACACCCTGCACCTCCGATCTCGGTAACGAGTCTCCGGCGGAGCCTCGTTACCACGTGATCAGCCGTGTCCAATCACGGCTGATCACGATGTAAACAGGAAGAGCCGCCGACGGCTCTTCCTCACTCGCGTCTGACAGACGCGAGTACAGGAGAGCCGATCAGCGGCTCTCCTGACAGGGGGGGTTCGCGCTGATTGTTTATCAGTGCAGCACCCCCTCGGATCGCCACATGGACCACCAGGGAGTGCCCACACTAGACCACCAGGGAACATAAAAAAATGAAAAAAAATGTCAAAAAAAATAAAAAATGAAAAAAAAAAAAAAAAAGTCAGCAGTAAAAAAAAGGGCAGTAAAAAAAAGATGCCAATCAGTGCCCACACATGGGCACTGATTGACAACATTAATCCATCAGTGCCACCCCTCAGTGATCATCAGTGCCACCCCAGTGTCTGTCAGTGCCACCCCACAGTGCCAATAATGCCCAGTGCCCACCTATCAGTGCCCACCTGTGCCACCTATCAGTGCCCACCTGTGCCACCTATCAGTGCCCACCTGTGCCACCTATCAGTGCCCACCTGTGCCGCCTATCAGTGCCCACCTGTGCCACCTATGAGTGCCCACCTGTGCCACCTATGAGTGCCCATCTGTGCCGCCTATGAGTGCCCATCAGTGCCCATCAGTGCCGCCCATGAGTGCCCATCAGTGCCGCCCATGAGTGCCCATCAGTGCCCCATACCAGCGCCGCCTATCAGTGCCCATCAGTGCTACCTAATCGGTGCCCATCAGAACTACCTCATCGGTGCCCATCGGTGCCCATCAGTGCCACCATATCAGTGCCCGTAATTGAAAGAGAAAACATACTCATTTACAAAAAAATTAACAGAAAAAAATAAAAACGTTATTTTTTTTTCAAAATCTTTGCTCTATTTTTAGTTGTTGCGCAAAAAAAAAAAAAAAATCGCAGAGGTGATCAAATACCACCAAAAGAAAGCTCTATTTGTGGGGAAAAAAGGACGCCAATTTTGTTTGGGTGCAGTGTAGCATGACCGCGCAATTGTCATTCAAATTGCGACAGTGCTGAAAGCTGAAAATTGGCTTGGGCGGGAAGGTGCGTAAGTGCCTGGTATGGAAGTGGTTAAAGGGACATTTTTTTGTTGTCATTTTTTTCAAATGACAAAATTTCCTTTTTTTTTTATTTATTTTTTTGCATTTTAGCCTAAATATGAGAGCTGAGGTCTTTTTGACCCCAGATCTCATATTAAAGAGGACCGGTCATGCTTTTTTCTATTACAAGGGATATTTACATTCCTTGTAATAGGAATAAAAGTGATCAATTATTTTTTTTCAGTGTAAAAAATGATAAAATAAATAAAAAATAAATAAGAAAACAAAAACATTTTTTTTTAAAGCGCCCCGTCCCGACGAGCTCACACGCAGAAGCGAACGCATACGTGAGTAGCGCCCGCATATGAAAATGGTGTTCAAACCACACAAGTGAGGTATCACCGTGATCGTTAGAGCAAGAGCAATAATTCTAGCACTAGACCTCCTCTGTAGCTCAAAAGATGCAACCTATAGAATATTTTAAACGTTGCCTATCGAGATTTTTAAGGGTAAAAGGCCATGCCAAGAGCGGGGCGCAATTTTTAAGCGTGGGGTATCATTATCTTTCACAATATAGAAAAAAATTGGGCCAAATTCATTGTTGTCTTATTTTTTTGTTTAAAAAAGTGAATTTTTTCAACAAAAAAAAGTGCGCTTGGAAGACCGCTGCGCAAATACGGTGCGACAAAAAGTATTGCAATGACCGCCATTTTATTCTCCAGGGTGTTAGAAAAAATATATAATGTTTGGGGGGTTTTAAGTAATTTTCTAGCAAAAAAAAATCTTTTAGTCTTGTAAACACCAAATCTGAAAAACACCCAAGGTCCTTAAAGCGGAGTTCCACCCTTAAAACCACTTTCTTTCATCCCATCCAGCATACTGGCGTCAGCGCCAGTATGCTGTTTTTTTTTATTTTTTTAATCCATGTACTTACTTTATAATAGATCATTTAATGTTGGGCGCACCGCGGTGTATGTCGCCGCTATAAGGCATCACGCCTTCCGGAAACAGCCGACTAGCGTTCGGCTCTTCTCGGCGCCTACGCACAGACCCAGAAGCTGACTGCGCAGGCGCCGTATATAGTCGTGTCACGCCCTCTGAAAAAAGCCGAACTAGGACCGGCTATGTACGGCGCCTGCGCAGTCAGCTCCTGGGTCTGTGCGCAGGCGCCGAGAAGAGCCGAACGCTAGTCGGCTGTTTCCGGAAGGCGTGACGCGGCTATATACGGCGCCTGCGCAGTCAGCTTCTGGGTCTGTGCGTAGGCGCCGAGAAGAGCCGAACGCTAGTCGGCTGTTTCCGGAAGGCGTGATGCCTTATAGCGGCGACATACACCGCGGTGCGCCCAAAATTAAATGATCTATTATAAAGCAAGTACATGGATTAAAAAAAAAAAAAACAGCATACTGGCGCTGACGCCAGTATGCTGGATGGGATGAAAGAAAGTGGTTTTAAGGGTGGAACTCCGCTTTAAGTAGTTAATGGCACACCAGTCTTAGTTTGTAGAGTTCAATATTGAGTTGGCCACCCTTTGCAGCTAGAACAGCTTCAACTGTTCTGGGCATCTCTCCAGCAAAATAAATGATACTTCGATAATTTGAACAGGTTTGGAATTCATGGGTCAGCTATATAGATCTTGATCTTTAGAGATCTGAAGTGTTCTCAGCATGGGTGTGACTTATGATTTTCCCTTTAGGTTTTCCCCGGTCCTTTCCTCTTTTTATTCCTTCTGCTTTTTCTTCTTCCTCCCTTTACCCACCTCTCTTTTCATATATATTTTTTCTTATGAGTATTCTCTCACAACTTGTATTATGTGAGATGAATGGAGAACTACGCTGTAGTTCTTTCGTAATTTCATTTTCTTTTACGAACCACCTTGTAGAGATGTCCTTTATGCCGGAATGTTATGTTTTAGGTAAGGCTGGCCACTGTTAATGTGGTATTTGGCTACTCTTTGGTTCTCCATTGTTCTATTTTATTATGCCTTTTTTTCTTTTTACCACGTCTCACCCATGCTCTGGCCTTGCGTTTGTATGCATCTTTGTACTCTACATTTTCTAATAAAAAAACAAATTGAAAGAAAAAAAATGAGCTGTCATTACTAGAACCAATATTATTCCCCAACTTATTATTGTTAGTACAATTTATTTCTGAGAAGACTGAACAGAAGTAATTGCTTACCTGGTTTGCCACATCCAGATGCCCCTCAACATACCGTATTTATCGGCGTATATCGCGCACTTTTTTGCCCTGAAAATGGGTGCGCGATATACGCCGATACCCGCTTTCCCGGGCCAAATTTTGAATACTGCGCCGACATATACCGAACGCAGTACACTCAGGTATATTCGGCCAGTCTCGGCTTCTTCCGCGGTCACGTCCTGGACGTACAGGACGTGAGCGCGAAAGTTGCCGAGCCTGCCCGAGTGTACTGCGCTCAGTATATGCTGGCGCAGTATTCAAAACTCGGCGCGGGAAACGAGCGGGGAGGACGCGAGGACGCCGGACCCGCCGAAGAAGACGCCGGACCCGCCGAAGAAGACGCCGGACCCGCCGAAGAGGACGCCGGACCCGCCGAAGAGGACAGCGGACCCGCCGAAGAGGACAGCGGACCCGCCGAAGAGGACAGCGGACCCGCCGAAGAGGACAGCGGACCCGCCGCAGAAGGACACCCGAAGCCGCAGAAGGACACCCGAAGCCGCAGAAGGACGCCGAACCCGACGATGGACGTCGCGCAAGACACCAAAACTGTAAGTACAAAATAACTTTTTTTCCACAGGATTGGGGGGCACTTCGGGGGTGCGCAGTATACGCGGGAGCGCGTTAAACCGCGATAAATACGGTAAATGTTTTGCCCAGTTTTAATTTTAGTGATCCCATTGTATTTTTTCTAGGTCAAGTTGATCCTCTCACTGCACAGATGTTAGGAAACTATCTTGTGTAGCCAAATTAATGCAATACCTCAACCCCACTCCTATTTTTCCACAATGCAGCTGGGACATCCAAGAGAGTCAAAGTCTGCCAAGCCAAAAGGTAAATAGTACAAAATGTTTAATAGCAGGGAGGCACTGCCCGAAGGCCCCATGCCACTAAGGGGCCCCGTCAGGGTTGCCAGCCTCAGTAAAACCAGGAACAGTATGTAAAAATCAGTGTTTTTAAAAAAATCCCAAGATTATAGCTGCCCCGCTTCTCTAATATCTTTTCAGCGTGTGTGCATGTGTGCGCGTGTGTGTGTGTGTACTGTGTGCAGGGCCGGACTTACCATTGGGCTTGACTGGGCTCAAGCCCATGGGCACCGTCCAATAGGGGGCCCCCTTTTCTTTTTTTTAGGGGTCCGGAGGTCCCCAGACAGCAACCCCTACTTTTTTTATAAAAAAAAATGTTTATATATATATATTTATTATTAAACGGCCCATGGCCCCCGGGGTCGCAACCCACCCCCCCCCCTTTTTTATAATTTTTTTTTACATTTTTTTATATATATTTTATTAAAGGGCTCAGAGGTCCCCAGGGCCCCATGTGGCAACCCCCCCTTTTTTTTATAAATGTTTATTTTTTTATTTATATTTTTTTATTAAAAGGCCCAGAGGTCCCCAGGGCCACCGGATGGCAACCTCCCTTTTTTATGTATTTTTTTTATAAATGTTTATTTTTTTAGGGGTCTGGAGGTCCCTAGCAACCCCCACTTTTTTATCTATCTATTATTATTAAAGAACCCAGATGTCTCCAGTGCCCCCGGATGGCAACCCCTTTTTTTTTTTATAAAAAACATTTACATTTTCTTTATATTTTTTATAAATGTTTATTTTTTTTATTAAAGGGCCCAGAGGTTTCTTTTTATTAAAGGGCCCAGAGATCCCCAGGGCCCCGTATGGCTACCCCCCTTTATACCCCTCCAGCTCAACAACTATGATCACCCCCCTCGCTCCAGGGGGCCCCTTCAACACTCAAGCCCAGGGGCCCCCACCACCCTAAGTCCTGCCCTGACTGTGTGTGTATACTGTATGCGTTTGGGTGTATAATATGTGGCCCCATAATCTCCTATTGCCCGTGGGGCCCCATTATCTCCTATTGCCTGGGGGGCCCCATGATCTATTGCCCATGAGGTGTCAGTCCGCCCCTGTTTAATAGTTGTTTTTTTTAGCCAAAAAAAATAAAAAACCCTGAAGCCAACATGATATGGAGGTCACAAGCTCCACCTTTATTTGGTGGCATGAACTCTCCCTGATTAGCAAGGGTTTTAGATAAGCAGCTATCCCCATGTAAATTGCATTATTGTCTTTAATGTATTAGATTGCACTATGCAAATGTATAGCTGCCTCATTAAATTGTCAACTAATTAAATCCCAGATATTCTCCCCACGAAGCGGCAACAGTCCGCAAAACTAGTCAAGATGCTTCTTGCGACCCACAATCCCATTGTGACTTTCCCCTTCTGGGGCCTGCTATTATGGTGATATGTATGGATTGCCACTATGTTTTTGATTTGTGTTTTATTGATTGTATATTAATAAAATTCTTTCATTTTTTTTTTTTATATAGGTTTCTATCTCTGAAAGTACCGACACTTTTTTTTCAAGTAGTTGCCGATACCGAATACCGATACTTTTTTCAAACGTGTCCCCATATGCAGCCATGTGCCCCCACATATTGCTGCCATGTGCCCCCACATATTGCTGCCATGTGCCCCCACATATTGCTGCCATGTGCCCCCACATATTGCTGCCATGTCCCTCACAAACAGCCATTGTGTCCCCCTACCTGATGATGCCACCGTATATACAAACCTGCCGCCGCAAACATTACACCACCTTTCGTTTTTCAATAGCTGTTTTCCCTATCACGCGCCTTGTGTAAAGGACACTCCCTCTGGTTCGGGATTGGACAGATCCGTCCAATCGCTAGCAAGGGGGAGTGTCCTTTACACAGGGCGCGTGATAGGGAAAACAGCTATTGAAAAACGAAAGGTGCGTGTAATGTTCGCAGCGGCGGCTTTGTATATACGGCGGCGGGGGCGACGGTGGCGGGGGGTAGTATTCTATTTGGGTAACGGGGGTATTTGCGGAAGTACAAGTACTCCCGCAAATACTCGGAATCGGTCCCGATATCGGTATCGGGACAACCCCAATACATATCTATAAATAACAGACCCCATATCTGTGGCAGCAGTGTTTCTTGCTTTCTGTGACTTGGCCAGGGCCAAACAGCGCCCCCCTGTGTTCTAGCACGTGCTGCTTGTGTCCAAAGACTGATGGATAATCCTCATATGAATGGTTCTGCAACCTGTGACTGCTACAGCTTGATAGGCGCTGTTAGCTATTACAGGTCCTAGAGATTAGGAAACACTGCTAGCACTCAGGGCCGATCCTAGGCAGGGTGCACAGGGTGCTGTGCACCCAGGCGCCTGCAAAGATGGGGGCGCTGAAGTGCCAGAGTTCTCCCCTCACGCCTTCCCTCCTTGTTTGTGTCTGTCCAGAAATTGTGTTTTGAGCATGTGTGTATGTGCATCCAGAACTGATGTGTGAGCATAGGGCAACCCGTTTACATGTGCTCTGAGCTGCCCCTGCTCTAGATGTTTTAAGGCATGATAGATTGCATAGGATACACAGCCCCTGCCCATCTCCTGTACTATGTCTGCAGTCTCTGACCGTCTCCTGTACCAAGTCGGCAGTCTCTGACCGTCTCCTGTACTAAGTCGGCAGTCTCTGACCGTCTCCTGTACTAAGTCGGCAGTCTCTGACCGTCTCCTGTACTAAGTCGGCAGTCTCTGACCGTCTCCTGTATCATGTCTGCAGTATGTCTGGGGGCTTTTTCTAACAGACTCTTTAACAGAAGCCCTCTCTGTGTCCATCAGAGAGCCCCCCCCCCCCCCAGGTCCCAATAAAGTACTCTGTATTTTGTTTATTGTTAAGAAATCACGTAAGGATCCCAGGGGAGCATATCTGTGGCTGAGTCATTGCCATAGAAACATTTGTAAAGGGGAGGGGTTAGTAAAATGACCATGCCCATGTGGGGGCAACAGAAATATTTCTGCACCCAGGCGCCTGGGACCCTAGGATCGGCCCTGCTAGCACCGATCCTGGAGGACAAAAGGGGACTTTAGGAGGGAGACACGAGTATAATTTCAGTTCCTTGATTATCTAAGATTGCTGGTATAAAGCCATGGGCTTGTTGAATGAAAACCTTAGTCTTTCCTTCCCTACTCTTTCCATCATCACAATGACCCCCATTCCCTCCAATTAAATAATTTCTTACATCCTCCTTGAGCATGGTCTCTGCTGCTTCCGTCATCACACTGATGGCATCGTCTGTCTTTTTACGGTTGATGAAAATTACTCCAGCCAACCAGCACGCCAGACCAGCGGTGCCAGCATACATGAGCTCACGTTTGGCGATGGGCACACAGCGACCTGGCAAGATCTCCATCATTCCTAGGGAAAAGCCGAACAAACGCTTATTAGACATGTGTAGACCAAATCGATATAGAATTAAGTAGCCAGTCAACGTAACTTGGAGGCAACAGAAGTTTCTAAAGGGGAAGTTTGCTCTACGCTAGCAAAAATTGCTGCCTACAAACGTACCAAAAGGTACCGAACATTACCCTACTTGCCCAGAAACGCCTCCCCTGTGTATCTTCTTACTTTGTTATGGAGGCTTAGACTTCTACATCAAGAGAATAAGCCATCTCACCATCCATGTCACCAAGTCCAAGCCCCCCAATAGTTAATGTCCAACAAGAGTGCCTTCATTAACTAGAAAAGCAATTTCATTGAGCAGGAGGTCAACAGATTAACAGTTGGGTGAAATTTATGTTTAGAAGCTCACAAAGGTTGAATGACAGTTGCCCAATCTAGCGATGGTCTCTTACCCATTAAAGCAGGCATATTCCCACCAGCAAGAAATGTTTAAACAGTGTTTTCCTGTTTTTTCAAACCTGCGTTGTTTTTTTCCAGAAGAATTGGAAAACAAAAAAGTGCGGAATAGTTTTTTTTTTATAAGTAATAAACACTATATTGTTAAAAGTATTGGGACACCTGCCTTTACACGCACATGAACTTTAATGGCATCCCAGTCTTAGTCTGTGGGGTTCAATATTGAGTTGTCCCACACTTTGCAGCTTCAACTCTTCTGGGAAGGCTGTACAAGATTTAGAAGTGCAATGATTTGGACCAGTGCACAAATCAAGGTCCATACAGACATGGATGAGTGAGTTTGGGGGTGAGGTCAGGTTGTGGCCGCACAACCTGACCTCAACCTCAAGCTGCCTTCTCATGCAATATCAGTGCCTGACCTCACAAATTTGCTTCTGGAAGAATGGTCGAACATACCCATAGACGCACTCCTAAACTTTGTGGAAAGCCTTCCCTGAAGAATTGAAGCGGTTATAGCTGCAAAGGGTGGGCCAACTCAATATTGAACCCTAAGGACCAACACTGGGATGCCATTAAAGTTCATGTGAAGGCAAGCGTTCCAATACTTTTGACAATACAATGTATCTATGACATGGTATTCAAACTATATAACCTGAAGCCCTAATGAAAGATTTAATACTTCATGCAAAGTCTTAAAATATTGCAAATTCTCTCAGCTGAAAACAAGCAAATCTTGGAATACAATTCAAGTAACACTGTGTATAGAGACATATGCATTTCTACCACCGGGGCAGAAAGATATTTTAGTTTGCTTGTGACTACATCTTGTACCTAATACAGTTTGGTGATTGATGTGATACAATAGATGATAGTTTCTGTCCTGGCAGGCCTTAATTGACAGGTAAGAGGGTAAATGTGTCTGACAAATTAATTTATCTTTAACCTTTAAATTATTCCAATTAATGTTCTCCTCTATCAGAGCATAATGTTTACCTAAAGTCTGTTTAGTAAATATTTTTTTTTCTTTTCCTCCTCTCAGTAAAATGGTGAGAGATTCTTAAAGCGGAGCTCCACCCTGATTTTTTTTTTTTTTTCAAAAATCTAAAAAAAAAATGTAAAAAAATTAAATGGAAGAAAAAAAAAAATACTCACACTAAATAGGCTGTTGCTATGCGGAAGTCCGGAATCTGCCCTCATGATCCGCGGGGTGTGGTTTTCTTCCTCCTCCTCTTCTCGGTGTCTTCTTGTGAATGGGCCGCGCTGCATTCTGGGAACTGTGTGTATCCCAGAAAGCAGCCGGACCATTCACAAAGCGCCGCGCTGCTCGCACATGCGCAGTAGGAAACGGGCAGTGAAGCCGCACGGCTTCACTGCCTGTTTCCCTGACTGTGGATGGTGGTGCCGGGATCGAGGATCGGCATCGGCGGGGGACGTCAGCGCGGGCGCCTAGGAAAGGTAAGTGTCCTTATTGAAAGTCAGCAGCTACACTGTTAGTAGCTGCCGACTTTGAAAAAAAAAAAATGTGGGTGGAGCTCCGCTTTAACATTTCCACAGTGCAATTTCTGCTGAGAGCAAAGCTGCAACTTGCAAATATTGTGAAAATAAATATTCTTTTCCAAATGCTACAAGGATGACAAAACACATCCTTGCATACCAGAGGTGCCCTAAAGACAATAAAAAATACTTTATGGAATGAAATGAGGACCAGAATAAAAGTACGAGGAGCTTTTCCCTCCAGAGTTCTCCTTCCAGAAACACTCTTTCTGCTGCTTCTGGATCATCACAAAGTGTTTCTTCACCAGCAGCATCTAAGGAAGTGTTACAAACTACGGCGTCCCAAAAATACACAATACCTTCATTTATAGATAGAATGACACCTGAAAATCAGGAGAACATTGATCAAGCTCTTCAAAGACCAATTTATGCTTCTGGATCAGCATTCTCAATAAAAAATAAGCTTTTATATTATTATGGGGAAAGGGAGTTACCTGTTGTCATGTATAGGTGAAATGTTTCCAACATATACACTCTGTTATTCCATTTATAAAAAAAAAAAGCAAGTCTAGTTAATTTACTAAATAAGCTTATTTTTAAGTAAAATACTTTTATATACACTGCATTTTCATGGTCCCAGTGTAAAAAAATGATTATTAATTCGTAAAACTATTCCATGCCTTATTTAAAGTTTTCCAAAAAGTAATTTTTTTCCTTAAAAAAAAAAAAAAAGGGAGGACTAGGAGACCTAAAAATGCATTTGAACGTGGAATTTTTTATTTTTTTCACCAAATTGGATTTCAGTAAAAATGCTTGAAAAAATCAATAACGCTTGACTTTTGGTGTGGTGGTCAACCTCTTCATTTCTAGTTTACCACGGTACCACCGTAAGCTACGCACCCATTCTAAAGGTGGAAGAGGTACAGGTGAGGGCGGGGGATTGTTGTATGTATAGAAAACTAGAAGACCTGTCTCAAGTGCTCTTTTTCCCTCTTTTCTGCATTAAAGGGGTTGTAAAGGTTTTTTATTTTGTAAATAAGTTCCTTTAAGCTAGTGCAGGGGAAAAATGAACACCCCATTGTTTGTTTCAGTGGAAGTAATCGTGCCCCATTGGGTACTATTGTTGGTGTCATCACTGATGTCATTTTCCCCCATTGTTGGTGTCATTGAGAGAAACTGTGCCCCATTGTTGGTGTCATTGAGAGGAATTGCCCACTATCATTGGTGTCATTGAAAGGAATTGTGCCCCGTTTTTAGTGTCATTATGAGGATTTGTGTCCCATCATTGGTGTCATTGGGCCCCATTGTTGGTGTCAGTAGGACAAATTATGCACCATGGTTGGCGTAATTGAGAGAAACTATGCCCCATTGTTAGTGTCAGTAGGAGAAATAATGCCTCATTGTTAATATCAGTGGATGAAATAGTGCCCCAAGGGCCGGATAAAAGCAAGCAAAGGGCCGCATCTGGCCCCTGGGCCGTAGTTTGGAGACCACTGAACTAGTGCATTGTTGGTTCACTTACCTTTTCCTTTAATTTCCCTTCTATATCGTTTTTTTCTTTGTCAGAATTCCTCACTTCCTGTTCCTCCTCAGTAAGGTCCCCATCATCCGAGCTGTTCTGGGTGGGGGTAAGTCAGCGTGCTCGCCCCCTCCCTTGGGACTACATCCCTGCAGGGAGATGCGGGAGGCACTGAACGTTCACAGCAGGGATGTAGTCCTAAGGGAGGTGGCGAGCACGTAAAAAAACAAACCTTTACACCTCCTTTAACCACTTAAAGGGGTGTTCCAGCCAAATTTTATGTTTATTAAAAGTCAGCAGCTACAAAAAGTGTAGCTGCTGGCTTTTTTTTTTTTTCTTTTTTTTTTTTTTTTTTCTTTTTTTTTTTAAGTGTATTTTTGTGCGTGAACTCGAGAGAGAGGAGCCGGACTGCAGGAGTTGGGAGTAGGCAGACCCTCCCCCCGGAGGCAATCGCCATCCTTCTCCATGCCCCTGGTGGCAATGGCGGGTGTGAAGGGGGGCCTCCCACTCACCCCGCCCTACCTGCTCCTCTTGGGAGCCCAACTGGGGCCCAACGGGGCAGAGGGACTCCCCCTATGAGGGAGTGAGGGGGCCTAGCCCACCCAGCCAGCCCCGTAGGTCCTTCGCCTCTCTTTATTTTAAGAGACCGCATGGCCAAAGTGCATGTGTTTTAAACCAATTTTGTGTGCGTGCAAGTTTGGTGTTTTTTTGTGGGGGGGGGGGGGGTGGGCGTACTAAGCACAGGCGTACCTTGCATAGCACACCCACCGGGAGCCGGGCTGAGACCACCAAACTCAATTCACATGTAGCCGAGACCGGGATCCGAACCCTTAGCTGCAGAGGTGAATGGCTTGTCAGCGCAGTGCCAATCACGTTGAGCCACCACAGCTCCCCGAAGCTGCTGGCTTTTAATAAACATTCACTTACCTGCTCCAGCGTTCCGGTGACGAGCCGTCCGAGGCTCCGCTCCGCTCCCCCCCTCCCCGACCGGCATCCTCATTGCTACTGTGGGCACCCGGCCGTGACAGCTTTTGGCTTCACGGCCGGGCACCCACTGCGCATGTGCGCGCGGCGCTTCGCCGTCCTATTGGACAGGCGATCGCCTAGGACCTGTCAGTGTCCTAGGCCATCGCCTACAGGGAGGGGGTGCAATAAGGCGATTAAGCTTAATCGCCTTACCAGCCCCCCAGCGGAAGGAGGAAGTGGGACAGGAAGTCCCACTCCTCCTGAAGCCCCCACTCCCCCCCCTCAAAAAAATTACATGCCAAATGTGGCATGTAAGGGGGTGAGGAGTGGGATAAGCGGAAGTTCAATTTTTGGGTGGAACTCCGCTTTAAGGACCGCCTAACGCCGATATACGTTGGCAGAATGGCACGGCTGGGCACAGGCACGTTCCTTTTAAGTGCCCAGCCGTGGGTCGCAGGTGCGCGCCCGCGACCCGGTCCGAAGCACTGTGACCGCGGCCGTGGGACCCGATCGCCGCCGCTGTCCCGCGATCGGTCACAAGAGTGGAAGAACGGGGAGAGGTGCGTGTGGCAATGTCACTGACCGTTTTGCCACAGATTCTCAGACACCAACAATCGGGCACTATTCTTTCCACCGACAACAAAGATTGGGCATTGTTTACACCTACCGGCCACAGCCTGGCCCCCCTAAAGTCAAAGCAACAGTGAACTGGCCCTTTGTTTCAAAAATTTGGAGACCCCTGTGAGAGACCAACACAAAGTGGCACATAATTGTGAAGTGGAAGGAAAAATGATAAATGGTTTTCAAACATTTGTTACAAATAAATATGTGAAAAGTGTGGGGGGGGGGGGTACATTTGTATTTAGCCCCCCATGAGTCAATACTTTGTTGAAGAACCTGTCGCTGCAATTACAGCTGCAAGTCTTTTTGGGGATGTCTCTACCAGCTTTACACATCTATAGAGTGGCATTTTTGCCCATTCTTCTTCTTCTTTGCAAAACAGCTCAAGCTCTGTCAGACTGGATGGAGAGCGTTTGTGAACAGCAATTGTTAAGTTTTGCCACAGATTCTCAATTGGATTTAGGTCTGGATTTGGACTGGGCCATTCTAACACATGAATATGCTTTGATCTAAACCATTCCATTGTAGCTCTGGCTGTATGTTTAGGGTCGTTGTCTTGCTGGAAGGTGAACCTCCACCCCAGTCTCAAGTCTTTTGCAGATTTAAACAGGTTTTCTTCTAAGGTTGCCCTGTATTTGGCCCCATCCATCTTTCCATCAAATCTGACCAGCTTCCCTGTTAAAGGAAAGCATCCCCACAACATGATGCTGCCACCACCATGTTTCACAGTGGGGGTGGTGTGTTCAGGTTGATATGCAGTGTTCGTTTTCCACCACACATAGCATTTTGCTTTTAGGCCAAAAAGTTCAATTTTGGTCTCTGACCAGAGAATCTTCTTCCACATATTTCCTGTGTCACCCACATGGCTTCTCACAAACTGCAAACAACTTCCAACAATGGCTTTCTTCTTGCCACTCTTCCATAAAGGGCAGATTTGTGGAGAGCACGACTAATAGTTGTCCTGTGGACAGATTCTACCACCTGAGCTGTGGCTCTCTGCCGCTCCTCCAGAGTTCCCATGGGCCTCTTGGCTGCTTCTCCGATGAATGTTCTCCTTGTCCGGCCTGTCAGTTTAGGTGGATTGCCATGTCTTGGGAGGTTTGGTTTGCAGTTGTGCCATACTCTTTCCATTTTTGGATGATGGATTAAACAGAGCTCCGTGAGATGTTCAAAGCTTGGGAGATTTTTTTTTATAACCTAACCCTGCTTTATACTTCTCAACAACTTTATCCCTGACCTGTCTGGTGTGTTCCTTGGCCTTCATGATGCCGTTTGTTCACTAAGGTTCATAGAACAGCTGTATTTATACTAATGCCGCGTACACACGGTCGTTTTTTGCGATGAAAAAAAACGACGTTTTCTGTGAAGTAAAAAACGACGTTTTTGAAACGTCACTTTTCAAAGACGATGTTGCATACACACCATCGTTTTTTTACAAAAAGCGAGGTTACGTTCACCACTCTTTTCCATTGAAGCTCGCTTCATAACTAGCTTCTGGGCATGCGCGGGTTGAAAAACGTCGTTTTGAACGACGTTTTTGCTACACACGGTGACTTTTTGTGAAACAAAAAACGACGTTTTGAAAAAACGACACAAAAAATTCAAGCATGTTGGAATTTTTTTTTGGTCGTTTTTTTTAAGACAAAAAACGACATTTTGCCCACACACGATCAATTTAAATGACATTTTTAAAAACGTCGTTTTTTTTCATCGCAATAAACGACCGTGGGTACGCGGCATAAGACTAAATTACACACAGGTGGACTCCATTTACTAATTAGGTGACTTCTGAAGGCAATTGGTTCCACCAGATTTTAGTTAGGGATATCACAACAAAGAGGGCTGAATACAAGTTTTCCAGATATTAGTAAAAAAAAAAAAAATATATATAAAATTTGAAAATATCATTTTCCTTCCACTTCACAATTATGTGCCACTTTGTGTTGGTCCATCACATAAAATGGAGTGGCGATGTCACATGTCTCCCCACTCCCCCCTAGCCAGGCAGCATTACAAAGGCAGAACGTCGCACCATGGCAAAGAAATACGTGCGCAGGCACAGATCAGTCCTCACTGCGCGCACGTCAAAGGCAAGCCGACCGGTCTGCAGATGTGGTGGCATTAACTAAAGTGACATTTTACTTAGAAATACAGCTAATCCACCTCCTTCTCTCTCTCTGAATACCAGCCAGGTGAAGACAGCATTGGACTGGTCAGTCTCTGGTCAGTTTTTTAAAAGAGCCCAATCACCAGAAACTGCGTATTTACTGTGCGTTTTTGCATGCGCAGTGACATGCATTAGACACACTTTTTTTTAAGCCCATCTGCGTGCATTTTTCTTAACCTTGCTTCGCTTTTGAGGTCACCTTCGTCTTCATTCTTTGGGTTTTTATGTGCACTGCGTTGTGGTGCAATTTCGTACATTGCAATGCATTTGTGCGCGTTTCGGAGCAATTGCATTGTGGAAAAATTAATCTTGCTATATTTCTTTTCACTGCACTGCAATAGTGTGAAATCTGCCCATAGGATATCCTGGATTTCGACCTGTCTATGTAGTTGGAGTGCAGTGGTGTGACTGGGCCCTTAACCTCCCTGGCGGTATCCCCGAGCGTGACTCGGGGTGTTTTTCTTTTTCAGAGATCGGTATCCCCGAGTCACGCTCGGGGTAGCCATGCAGAGCCTGCAGCGCGCGCTGTCTTACCTTCTTCCTGGATCCAGCGATGCATCCACGCTGTGTGAGCGAGCGGGTGCTCGCTCGATTCACACAGCGTCCCCGTGTGCCGCCGATCTCCGTTCCGACGCACGGGAGCGGAGAACGGCGCCAAATTCAAAAAAGTAAACAAACACTTTACATACAGTACAATGTAATCTTATAGATTACAGTACTGTATGTAAAAAATACACACACCCTTGTCCCTAGTGGTCTGCCCAGTGCCCTACATGTCCTTTTATATAATAAAAAGTGTTCTTTCTCCCTGCAAACTGTAGATTGTCCATAGCAACCAAAAGTGTCCCTTTATGTCAAAAATTGTTTTAGAGCAGCTAGAAAACAGCGATAATAAATTATAATCACTTGCAGAATTGAGCGATAGCGATTTGTGGGGAAATTCGTCATAAAAAAAAAAAATAATGACAGCGACAATTCTGCAACTGAGCAAATTTCAGTGTTTTTGAGTTGATTACTTTATTAAATATTTTTTATTATAATTACATTATAATTTGTTATAATTATTTATAGTTTTTTTATTATATAAAAAATTATGATTTTGTTTTTCAAACTTTATCATACCCGGGATGTCTTGTTAGGAATAACTTGCTTAAATCTGTCCAAAGAATTGCAGGCCTACAGTATAAAACGCAAAATTTCCATGCAAATAATTGTACCGCTTTTGGTACGTAATTCCAGACAGAATCATACCGCCAGGGAGGTTAAAAGAGTTTTTTTCTAAAGGCCCGTACACACGATCTGACTTTTTGACAACAAACCTCCGACGAACATGTTTTTGCAGACAATCCGACCGTGTGTACGCTCCATCGGACAAACTTTTTCGCTTTTTCACCGCTGTGAGAACAGACAAACTTTCTGGCAACAAATGTCCTACGTCAACTAATCTGATCGTGTGTACAGAAGTCCATTAGACTAAAGTCCAAAGTACAAACATGCATGCTCAGAACCAATGCTAAAGATCAGACAACAATAGCAGAAGTTGCCCAGAAGGTGGCGGTAAAGAGCAGAAAAAACACGTAGTATGTCTATTACGTCACCACATTCGTGTCTGTTGGCTGTATTTGTATGCATACCAAGTTCATGGACAACACCCTTTAGAGTAAAATCCACGGAAAAGTCTGATGGAAGTCCGATCGTGTGTATGAGGCTTAATACTCACCTAGGTGGATGCTGCATCTGTCTCTAAGGCCCCATACACACTATTGGATTTCCTGCAGATTTTTGTTTTCAGATTTACCAAAACCATGTAGTGCAAGGGCCTGCCTGATTGCATACAAATTGAAACTCTTAAGGTTTGACCTCATATTGTATGGTTTTGATAAATCTGAAGACAAATATCTGCAGAAAATCTAAGTGTGTATGGGCCTTAAGGCTGAGAACTGACCGATCAAACACTGCTGATTGCTCAGTTCTCAGAGCTCCATGAGCAGAGTCACTGGCTCTCTGCTCTGCCCCCCCCCCCTGGAGATCTGGGCTGTGGAGGGTGCAGGAGCGGCCAGCTCAGGCTCTCAACAGCTTGCCGAGAGGCTGAGGCGGTTGCCGGTCCAGGCATGTGGGCGAATCCCAGTCATATTTTCTCAATCTTTCCCGAGCCTGGACTGACTCCGATGTCAGCCGACAGCGGGCTTCAGCCCGCTGTCTGATGAAAATGGTAACAAAAGTGCAGCACGATCTGCACACCTGTGATCCACAGGAGAAGTACAGCCAAACAAGCTTTGGCTCTTCGGCTGTACTTCTCCTTCAGGGATGAATTTCTGACTGCACTTCAACTGCAAAGACACTACAAAGTGCAGCTTATCCTATGGGCATAGTTCACACTATTGCAGTGCAAAGAAGTGGCATGCTGCATTTTCCTGCACTGCAAATGCATAGAAACACATGCAAATTAATGTAAATGCACTACAACAAATATTGTACTCCCAAGATTAGTCAGGGCATTGCAGACAACTGGGAGTTTTTTTTGTTGGAAAGGCCTACAGATATGGCAGTTAAACTAAGGTACAGTTTAAGAAGCTGAACAATATATTGTAACCTACAGGAGCCCCCTGGACGCACGGTGAACATAGTCTTCAAAGCAGAGTTCCACCCAAAAATGGAACTTCTGGTCTTCTGAACCCCCCCCTCCGATGTCATATTTGGCACCTTTCAGGGGGGAGGGGGGGGAGCAGATACCTGTATAATACAGGTATTCGCACCTACTTCCGAGCATAGACTCCTGTGGGGGTCACACCCCCCTGTCTTTTGGGAAACACACATGTTCCAGAAGACAGCGGGACCAGTTAGAACGCGCAGTGCAACTCAATGGCGATGGGGGCAGCCGAGAGACGAGAAATTGATCGGCTTCGGCTGGCTACGTTGCGGGCATCCTGGACAGGCAAGTGTCCATTTATTAAAAGTCAGCAGCTGCAGTATTAGGGACCAGTGAGGGCGCGCCGTGCTACCCGCGCATGCGCAGTAGGGAACCGGGCAGTGAAGCCGCAACGCTTCACTTCCTGATTCCCTCACCGAGGATGGCGGCAAGGGGCAGCCGAGAGATGAGCAATTGCTCGGCTTCGGCTGCCGACATCGCGAGCGCACTGGACAGGTAAGTGTCAATTTTTTTTAAAAGTCAGCAGCTGCAATATTTGTAGCTGCTAACATAAAAAAAATAAAAAAAATTCAGGTGGACCTCCGCTTTAACAGGCAAAGAACAATTTCTGCAGGTACATACACATTACTGTTGATCCTGCCACATATCCAGCGTCACTGTAACTTCCTGTGCACTGCACTTATATCTCAAAAATCTCATCAGCCTTCCCAGCTATCTTCTCTGAACTACCAAAACCCCTCCTCTCTATGCTACAGAAAGATGGGGCGGAGGGATTTGTAGTCCAAATCAGGAGAGCAGCCTAAGGTGACAACACTAGGACAGGAAGTGTGTTACTGGCAGGATCACCAAGTGAAGAAACCTGAAAAAGAATGCATTCAGCACATGCAAGGAATGCCAAGCTGCAATATATTACTGGCATGTGCTGCTTAACCACTTCAATACCAGCCACTGTCATATGTCGTCCACAAAGGGGCTCTCCCATCCCGGGTGGACGTCATAGGACGTCCTGGACTTTGAGGGGAGGGGGGGATATCTGAATGATGCCTGCAGCGAGAGGCATCATCCAGATAGCCATCTCTTGTGCCGGCGATTCTGCACAACATAAGAATGATCATAGCAGCGGTTCCGCCGCTTGATCGTTCTTATAGGTGGCAGGAGGGGACACCCCCCCCGCCGACATCCGGTGCTTCTCCGGGCTCTCCGGCGCTAGCAGGAACCATAGTGATGACTGGTGACCAGATGGTCACCAGTCATCTCTATGACCATCGGAGGACCCGGGCGCGATGTGATGACGTCACGCCTGGGTCCCGTATGTAAACAAAGCCGCGATTGCAGCTACTAAGCCAAAGTATTCATGAGATCGGATTATTTTCACCCCGCATCTCTCCATAAAGAGGACCCGTCACACACATTCCTATTACAAGGGATGGTTACAGAAGCGAATGCACACGCAAGACCCGCCGACATATGTAAACGCCGTTTAAACCACATACGTGAGGTATCGCCGCGTGCGTTAGAATGCCAGCAACAATTCTAGCACTAAACCTCCTCTATAAATCAAAACTGGTAACCTGTAAAAAATTTCAAAGCCTTGCCTATGGAGATTTTTAAGTACCGAAGTTTGGCGCCATTCCATGAGTGTGCGCAATTTTAAAGCGTGACATGTTAGGTATGTATTTACTCGGTGTAACCTAATCTTTCATATTTTACAAAAAAAATTGGGCTAACTTTACTGTTTTGTTATTTTAATTCATGAAACTATTTTTTTCCCCAAAAAAGGCATTTGAAAAATGATTGCGCAAATACCGTTGCAATGGCCGTCGTTTTATTCCCTAGGGTGTCTGCTAAAAAAAAGTCAAGTTAGTCTTACCGGTAACTTGTTTTCCATGAGTCTTTCAGGACAGCACCTTGAGAGCGTGGCTCCACCCACTTGACAGGAAACACACCTCCACCAAACTTCTTAAAAGGGAGGTTCCCTCCACTTATCATCAGTAGTAGTAGAGAAACCTCCGGCCCAAACTGGAACACATAAACAGAGTATGGTTAGTCACAGTATAATATTCCTAAAAACATTAAGGGCGGGTTGCCGCTGTCCTGAAAGACTCATGGAAAACAAGTTACCGGTAAGACTAACTTGACTTTTCCCTTATCGTCTTTCAGGACAGCACCTTGAGAGGATAATAGAGACTTACCCACTTCTAGGGAGGGACCACAGCTTGCAAGACCTTTCTGCCAAAAGCCTGATCGCTTGCTGACAGAAGATCCAGTCTATAATGACGGACAAACGTAAGGTAACTTGACCACGTAGCCGCCTTGCAGATCTGATCTGGGGTGGCACCAGCTATTTCTGCCCATGTAGTGGCCTGAGCTCTAGTAGAGTGTGCTTTAATGCCCAGCGGGGGAGATAGTCCTGCTTGGGAATAGGCTTCCAGAATAGCGGTTCTTAGCCATCTAGCAATTGACCCCTTAGATGCTTGGTGGCCCTTCCTTTTTCCTGAGAAAAGTATGAACAAGGAGTCTGAGGATCGAAAATCCTTGGTCACTTCGAGGTAATGTAGCAATGTTCTTTTCACATCCAACATATGAAATTGTCGCTCCCTTTCCCCTGATGGATTGGAGCAGAAGGTTGGAATGACGATTTCCTGCGCCCTATTAAGGCTTGACGCCACCTTTGGTAGAAAGGCTGGATCAGTCTTTAGTACAATCCGGTCCGTGAAGACGGATAGGAAGGGTTTCTTTATTGACAGGGCGTGCAGTTCGCCAATCCTTCTGGCTGTTGTAATTGCCACTAAGAATACGGTCTTGAGAGTAAGGTACTTCAGAGAGACATCTTGTAAAGGTTCAAAGGGCTCTTTCGTCAAAGACCGCAGAACTACTGATAAATCCCAACTCGGGAAGTGTCGTACAGGAGCTGGTCTGGACCTAGAGAGTGCCCTGAAAAATCTGACAACCAAAGGTTCTGAGGATATCGGCCTTTCCAGAAAGACTCCTAATGCGGCTGTTTGTACTTTGAGTGTACTGCTTGATAAGCCCTTTTCTGCCCCAACCTGAAGAAATTCCAACACTGATACTAAGTTCTTTATCACTCTATTAGACGAGTGACACCAGGAGTTGTAAACCTTCCAGTATTTTTCATAGATTTTTCTGGTAACCAGCTTTCTACTAGTAAGTAAGGTAGTCACCAGTGGTCGGGACAGACCTTTCCGTATCAATAACTGCCTCTCAGATACCACGCTGTGAGGTTTAGAGAGGACACCCCCTGATGGCACACTGGCCCCTGCAGAAGTAGGTCCTGTCGAAGCGGTAGTCGCCAAGGTGGTTTGACCGCCATTCGAAGAAGGGAGGTAAACCAAGCCCTTTTTGGCCAGAATGGGGTGATTAAGATTACTTCTGATTTCTCCTTCTGAATCCTCCTTATCACTAATGGTATTAGCTGAAAAGGAGGGAAGGCGTACGCCAGTTGGAAATTCCAAGGCTGAATTAACGCATCTGTTCCCTGGGAACTGTCGTTTCTGTAAATGGAGAAATAGGCTGGAAGTTGCGTATTTTCTTTTGACGCAAATAGATCTATTTGTGGTAGGCCCCAGGCTTGGGTGATTAACCTGAAGATCTCCGGATTTAGGGTCCATTCTGCTTCCTGAATCCGTTTTCTGCTTAGAAAATCTGCTACTATGTTTGAAGTGCCCTTGAGGTGGACCGCTGATAAGGACAGCAAATGATTTTCTGCCCAGCTTAGGATGCCCAAGGCGAGAAGCTGAAGTAATCTGCTTCTTGTGCCTCCTTGCCTGTTTAAGTAAGCAATGGTAGTGGCATTGTCCGAGAACACTTGAACATGGGCACCTTGAAGGTCTGCGGAGAAGGCATGTAAAGCTAAAGCTACAGCCCTTAGCTCTCTCCAATTGGAGGATTTTCCTGCTTCTGACTGGGACCAAACTCCCTGAACATAGTTCTGACCCAAGTGTGCCCCCCATCCCCATAGGCTGGCATCTGTCGTTACCACTCTTTCTACTGGGAATGACCAAGACAGGCCTGCTGACAGATTGGTCTGACTTCTCCACCACCATAGTGACCGTTTCACTCTGGATGGGATCTTTACTTTTGTTTCCAGAGATTCTGTCCTGCGATCCCACACCTTCAGAAGGAAGCTCTGGAGGGGCCTGAAGTGCAGTCTTGCCCACTGCACTGCTGGCATAGATGAGGTAAGGGTTCCTAGGGCTGACATTACCTGTCTGATGGACAGCTCTAGATTTGTCTGTAAGGAGGCAACGACCCCTTTTATCTTTAGTTTTTTGTCCTCTGGGAGAAAAATTCTTTGCTCTACTGAGCTTATCCGATACCCCAGAAATTGTGCCTCTTGGGTTGGGCTGAAATTTGATTTTTCCAAATTTATGATCCAACCCAAAGCCTCTAGATGGCTGCGAGCTCTTCCGAGATCCTCCAGTAATTTTTCCCTGGAGGGGGCAAAGAAGAGTAGGTCGTCTAGGTATGGAACTACCGCTATACCCTGAAGGCGGAGCGGAGCAAGAGCCTCTGCCATGACTTTTGTAAAAATTCTCGGGGCCGAGGAGAGGCCGAAGGGGAGGGCCCTGAACTGAAGGTGCACGACCTCCCTTCCCATGTTTACGGCCAATCTCAAAAATCTTTGGGATTGGGAAGCTATGGGGATATGCAGATAGGCGTCTCTCAAATCGATAGACGCCATAAAGCAACCCTTTGTTAACAGGTTTTTTACCGTAAAGATTGAGTCCATGCAAAACCTTTCGTATAGGACTGATCTGTTTAAAGGCTTTAGATTGAGAATGAGCCTGAAGCTTCCAGACGGTTTTCTTACCATAAATACATGGGAATAAAACCCCTGGTAAAGCTCCCCCTCTGGTACTGGGATTACAACCCCCTGCTTTCTCAGATCCTTTAAAAGGCTCTTCATGGCTAGGGACTTGACAATATCTCCTGGTAAGTCTGTCAGAAGGTACCTCTCTGGGGGAGGGTCCGAGAATTCTATCTTGTAGCCTAGAGACAGCATAGCGAGAATGTACTGATTTTCTGTTATGCTGGCCCAAAAAGGGAGGAAGCGTTGAAGTCTCCCCCCTACCTGCAACTGGCTGTCACTGGGTTTTGCTGGTTGTCGCAGGAGAATTGAAAAGGACATTGCTTTTGCCCTTTCCCCTCTGCCCTGACCAGACCTTTTTCCTCTCTTGAGGCTTACTCTGTTGTTGAGCCCTTGGGGGACGAAAAAACTTTTTACCCGACTGATCCTTCTTTTTGACCGGGAAAGATTTTTTCTTGTCTGCGGTCCTATCGAGTACTGTATCTAACTCAGGACCAAACAAAAAATCCCCCTGAAAAGGGATTCCACACAGTTTGTTTTTGGACGCTGTGTCCCCGGGCCAGGTCTTTAACCATAAGGCCCTTCTTACTGAATTAGTAAGGGCCGCAGATCTAGCCGTCATCCTGATAGACTCTGCAGACGCATCTGAGACATAGGCTACCGCAGCAGACAGGGTAGAGAAGGAATCTAAGATTTCCTGCTTAGGGGAATCAGCTACAATATGAGCTTTAAGCTGGCTCAGCCAGTACTCCATGTTTCTGGAGACGCAGGTGGTTGCCATTGCTGGCTTAAGGTTGCCTAAGATGGATTGCCAGGCCCTCTTTAACTGCTGGTCCATCTTTTTATCCATGGGTTCCTTAAGAATCCCCATGTCCTCAAACGCCAGGTCCGAAGACCTTGAGACCTGAGAAAAGGCTGCATCAATTTTTGGAGTCTTATTCCAAAGAGCTGCTGGATCCTCATCAAACGGAAACCTTCTTTTATGAGCTTTAGCAAAGAAAGGTTTCTTTTCTGGATCAGCCCATTCCCTCATGATTGAGTCAGAAATCACAGAATGAACAGGAAAAGTACGTATTTTCGGCTCACAGAGACCCGCATACATCCTGTCATGTAAGGATAGCTCTTTGCGCTCCTCCTCCAAGCCCAAAGTTGCATGCACAGCTTTAAGGAGGTCATCCACTTGGTCCAAAGACAATTTATATTTAGAAGATATATTTTCTAATTCGTCTTCCTCCTCTTCCGATTCCTGGGAATGTGAGGGAGGGGGACCGTCCTGGTTCAGAGGACTCTCTTCTGCCTCCACTACAGGAACTAAAGGTGAGTCTTGTGAGGATTGTGAGGTAGAGGCTTGGCTCACAGATGGTTTCATGAGTGAAGATTTAAAGGATTGAATCGTAGCATCCAACTCCTTCTTTACAGAAGCAATTATGTCGCTGCAGGCAGCAAAAGCTTCTTCTTTCACCAAGGAGTCAACACATGATTGACATAAAGCTTTTCTCCATCCTTCAGACAGTTTAGCTTTGCATGAAGGACATTTCTTTTTGTTTCCGGGTTCAGAGCCTTTGGCCTGATAAGGAAAGGAAACAAAAGGGGAAAAACAAAAAACCCAACCATGTGAGATAACCTGAACAACCCATCAAGGTGCTCACCAAAGGTGCACAGTGAGAGATCCTTATACACTCACGTGCCCAAACAGGCCCCCGCCACCAGAGGGGGAAAAAAAGCCACTCACTCCCCCCAAGAGAGAGAGAGCTGGAGAGAGACCTCCAAGTAACTAAGGGTAGAACACAAGTCTACCCCTTACCTGGGTCTTGCTGGTGCCAGTGCCTGTCCCACTCGCTGCGGATCCCCCTTCCATGCTTGAGGGCAGTAGCGTGATGCTTGGTGGCAGAACGCCGGTTCCGGACTCCACTAGTGCCGCTGCACCGGACCAGAACCAACTAATAAGGCACCAGACCCGTTCCTCCCTCCTCCCTCAGCGCTTCCGGGTGGAACTGCGCCCGCTCGTAAGAACCCCGCCCCTTCCGGTTACCTCATTTCCGGGGGAAGCAGCTGGAGTAAGGAAGTCACCAGCTGACCTTCCCAAGATGGCGCCGGCGTCGGTTTGGACGGAAAAAAGTAAGGAACGTCCGCGCGAGTACCTAGCCAGGGGGGCAGCGTCCTGGAGCAGTCCTGGCTCACTGAGCACTTGATGAGGGAGAAGGAGCCCATGCACAAGGCACTCTCTAACCCGTGAATGGGAGGAACAGACTCTCTGAGGTAGGTAGAAAAAAAGGTGGAGTAGGGAGATAGAAAGAAAAAAACCTCTCCAGGAAACCTGGAGAGCTCCTAACCCCCACATGTGTTCCCGCCGGAGGAAACACAAAAACTGATGATAAGTGGAGGGAACCTCCCTTTTAAGAAGTTTGGTGGAGGTGTGTTTCCTGTCAAGTGGGTGGAGCCACGCTCTCAAGGTGCTGTCCTGAAAGACGATAAGGGAAAACATATATAATGTTTGGGGGTTCTGCGTAATTTTCTAGCAAAAGAATGATGATTTGTACATGTAGGAGAGAAGTGCCAGAATAGGCCCGGTATGGAGGTGTGTATAAAAGCCCGATATTGAAGGGGTTAAGTCAAATGTGTGATTTTGAGGTTTGACCATAGTTCTATTGTAAAGGAATGCGGACTACTGACGATTTCCTATACAAGACCATAAAATAGCTTCTTAGGTCTGTGAATGTGACAAGCATATGAGATGTAGAATCCATATGGCTTTTATATGGATGTTGTCATGCAGACAACGTGGGCTGTTATAATTATCTATTTAAATGTGACTGCTCATCACTACCCTCCCATGCAAACCGCCATATGCTCTCATGGCCAACTAGTAATTCAGTTAAAGTGAGACTCCGGGCACAGAAACACATTTACAAATTGTATATTTCTCAATAACCTGAAAGGAGATACAGTTTTTGGGCACCAAATGCCATTGCAGACCTGGATAACTTAGGCGGTGACATCCTCACTGTGCTGTCCATAGCCTATTCAGAGAGCAGAGCTGTGGGAGGGGCCCAGCAGATTCCCCCCCACTACAAGCCACCTGCAGAACACTACAGGAGGGGGCGGAGACAAGACCAATCACCCTGTACAAGGAGAGAGAGCAGAAGTGACCGGTCTTTATTACAGGAAGCTCACACTGGAGGAAATACACAAAGCACACCAAGATTCATGGAAGGGTACATATGCCTCTCATATTTAGACAATATTTACTTACCGTGGAGTTCACATTTACAGCCCAATTCCAAAAACAGAAAAAGTTCTCCATGCAGTGGGTCTGCGCCCGCACTGCACGGGTCTACTGCTCGTTTTTGTCTAGGCCAGCTGTCGCTAAACTGCGGCCCAGGGGACGGATTGCTTGCTTTCATCTGGCCCCTGGGGCACCAATAGAAGGCACTATTTCTCCCACTGACACCAACAATGGGGCAACATTCTTCCCACCGACACCAACAATGACGCACAATTCTTCCCACTGACACCAACAATGGGGCACCATTCTTCCCACTGACACCAACAATGGGGCACCATTCTTCCCACTGACACCAACAATGGGGCACCATTCTTCCCACTGACACCAACAATGAGGCACCATTCCTCTCACTGACACCAAAGGGGCACTATTCCTCCCACGACACCAAAGGACGTGGGGACTGTCCAGCCCCTCTAAAACCTGAACAACAGTAAAACTTGGGTCTCCAAACCTTAGAAAGTTTGGACACCCCTGCCCTAGACAAAAATGAGCATGCAGTGTTTTTTGCCCGGAGATGGGCTTTAAAAGGGTTGTGAAGGTACATTTCCCCCCCCTAAATAGCTTCCTTTACCTTAGTGCAGTCCTCCTTCACTTCCCTTATCCTTCCATTTTGCTTTTAAATGTCCTTATTTCTTCTGAGAAATCCTCACTTCCTGTTCTTCTGTCTGTAACTCCACACAGTAATGCAAGGCTTTCTCCCTGGTGTGGAGTGTTGTGCTCGCCCCCTCCCTTGAGGGGGGAGGGGGCGAGCAGGAGAGTCAGGACGCCCACTAACACACAGCTCCTTTATCTGCAACATCGAAAGTGTCCTGACTCTCCCGTAGTCCAAGGGAGGGGGGAGAGCACGACACTATACACCAGGGAGAAAGCCTTGCATTACTGTGTGGAGTGATTGACAGAAGAACAGGAAGTGAGGATTTCTCAGAAGAAATAAGGACATTTAAAAGCAAAAATGGAAGGATGGGGTAAGTGAAGGAGGACTGCACTAAGGTAAAGGAAGCTATTTAGGAAAAAAATAATGTACCTTTACAACACTTTTAATGTAACCAAGTCACCATATAGAGTGTAAAACAGACACATGAACCCCTTTCCTTGTAGAAGTCCCCAAAATCAAGAAGGCTCAACAGTGCAAGTAGTGACTTCAGCTCAGAAGCCAAGCTCCGCCCCACCAGCTTCCAGGCCTTATTACTGGTCCATAGTTTTGACCAATTGGGAGGTGCAGGAGATGGTAGAGGTTGGGCCAGAGCTTGACTTTTTTGCACTGAAGTCATGGATCTAGTCTCTCTCTTACCCAGCAGATCCAGAGAACTCTGGTGATTTGACACGACCACATACGGCTCCTTAATGTTGAAGTTCTCCCAGCCTCGGACCTCGATCTTTATCCCATAGAGATATTTAATATGCAGGAGCATGAACCGCAGGACCCTGGAACACAGAGGACACATCCCGTTACTGCATCTCATTACTGCTTTAGTTATAGAATTATATGCAACTGTCACTGGAAACATTTGATGTATGTCGGTTATCTTGTTTGAACTTTCACAGCACCAGAGAAGAAGATGGAGTGATAATTACCATAAATGAGGATCTTTCAGGAAGCTACAAATCTGCAGGAATAATTTCCTGACTTGTCACAATATACAGCAATAGAATTCCATTTCAGAAAAGCTCCACCTTTTATCATTAAAGGGGTTGCAAAGGTATGTTTTTTATTTTCTAAAATAAGTTCCTTTAAAGTGGAAGTTCACCCTAAATTTTTTCTAAAAATACCTTGAGCCGACCGGTTAGACTGTGAGGAGGCTGGTTTTTTTTTTTTTTTCGTACATACCGTGTTAGCGGTGTTTCATCCCTCGGCTTCCGGGTACGATTCTAGCGGGGCTGGGCGTTCTTAGTTGATTGACGTTCCTCCGACCGGCGCATACTGCGCGTCACGACTTTCTAAAAGAAGCCGAACGTCGCTGCGCAGGCACTGTATAGAGCCGACTCTATACGGCGCCTGCGCAATGACGTTCAGCTTCTTTCGGGAAAGTCGTGACGCACATTTTGCGCCGGTCGGAGGAACGTCAATCAACTAAGAACGCCCAGCCCCGCTAGAATCGTACCCGGAAGCCGAGGGATGAAACACTGCTAACGGTATGTACGAAAAAAAAAACAAAAAAAAAAAACAACACAGCCTCCTCGCAGTCTAACCGGTCGGCTCAAGGTATTTTTAGAAAAAAAATTTAGGGTGAACTTCCACTTTAACCATTTCAGCCCCCGGACCATTTCACCGGCCAAAGACCGGGGCCACTTTTTGCGATTGGGCACTGCATCGCTTTAACTGACAATTGCGCGGTCGTGCGACGTGGCTCCCAAACAAAATTGGCGTCCTTTTATTCCCATAAATAGAGCTTTCTTTTGGTGGTATTTGATCACCTCTGTGTTTTTAATTTTTTGTGCTATAAACAAAAATAGAGCGACAATTTTGAAAAAAAAATTAAAATTTTTTACTTTTTGCTGTAATAAATATCCCCTAAAAATATATATAAAAAAATATTTTTTTCCTCAGTTTAGGCCGATACGTATTCTACATATTTTTCGTAAAAAAAAAAAATAAGCGTTTGATTGGTTTAAGCACACGTTATACCGTTTACAAAATAGGGCAGTTTTATGGCATTTTTCTTATATTTGTTTTACAAGAAATGGCGATGATCAGCGATTTTTATCAGTACTTCGACTTTATGGCGGACACTTCTGACACATTTTTGGGAACATTGGCATTTTTATAGCGATCAGTGCTATAAAAATGCATTAATTACTATAAAAATGTCACTGGCAGGAAAGGGGTTAACACTAGGGGGTGGGGAAGGGGTAATCATGTTCCCTGGGTGTGTTCTAACTGAATGGGGGGTGGGACTGACATGGGGAAAGGACAGATCGCTGTTCATACATTGTATGAACAGACGATAGGTAATTTCTCCCCCTGACAGGACCGGGAGCTGTGCGTTTACACACACACAGCTCCCAGTTCGCGCTCTGTAACGAGCGTTCAGGGGCGAGCGTGTGCGCCTATATTGGCTGCTCGGCGAGGTGACGTATAGCTACGTGATCTTGCCCAGCAGAGCCAACCTGCCGCCGTATAACTGCGGCGGCTGGTTGGCAAGCGGTTAAAGGAACCTATTTAGAAAATAAAAAACAAACCTTTACAACCCGTTTAAAAGGATAACTCCTCTTTTGTTGGAAAAATATAGCAAATAAAAAAATAATAATATAGCGTATACAATTGCTACACAAGTCATTTTGTAATTGAAAGTTATTAATATGTCTGTAATATGCAATAATGGCTACCTGGAGGCGTTCTGCACAGAGATGGTGTACAGAACTCCCTCCAGATATGAAATGTCCTGCTTGTGTGATTGGCTCACTTATTTTCCCAGAAATCTGCACTAAGATACACGTCAAACTTTATGCATCCCCTGCAACAAAAAATTTATTTTTGGCAAGATCTCCTCAAAAAGAAACAACCTCTAAAAAGGGATGCAGACACCGCCACTTTCCTCATTAGGACCCTGCAGGTGTAGCAGCCGATTGCTCATTATAAAATCATTCCCATACAGATTCACTCTGCACATAAGACACAAACAGCTATTTTTTCAGAACAACATATGGTAGCAATCTGCAACAAAGTTTGTTAACCACTTGTGGACCGCCCACCATACGTATAATGCGGCAGGGTAGCACCTCTGTACAAAATCACATATCCAGTACCTGATCTAACACTTCCGGGTCTGGGGCGTGCGCCACCAGCGACCCTCTTCTGCGGTTATCACACACAGTGGGAGCCCAGCGGTGGGTACCACAGACTCATGCCGGCACCCGCCGATTATATACTGTACACAGGCAGGACGGCAATCTGCCTACGTAAACAAGGCAGATTGCCTTTCTGTCTGTAGGGAAGGTATTGATCCTGTGTTCCTGCAAACCACACAGTGAGAAAGGACAGTAAGGTCCCTGCACTACTTTGGTCTGATTTTGATGCCAGTTAAACAGGCATTCCCTGAAATCGTGACAAAATTGCGGATGTAAAATCTCCTTGGTCGCCCCTGATGTTAACCCCCTTCCTAGCCAATGTCATTAGTACAGTGACAGTGCATATTTTTAGTACGGATCACTGTATTAACATCACTGGTCCCCAAAAAGTATCAAAAGTGTGAATTAGTGTGCGATTGTCCTTTGCAATATTGCGGTCCCACTACAAGTTGCTGATCATTACTAGAAAAAAAAATTAAATGATACAAATATATATATATATATATATATATATATATATATATATATATATATATAGTGACAGGAAGTCAGGTAAATATGTGGGTGTTGTCACAGACTGGAGATACATTTCTGCCTTGTTTAGACAATTCACCAATTACTATTAGGTGTCGGCTGCAGAAATAGCCAGAAAGGTTTAGGGCGTTGGAAAACTTCAGCTGTTCAGTATGAGGCAATTAAGGCCTCTATAAGTCACCTAGAGGATGACTACCGATTGCTGCATCCTGAGGTCTTTGAGTTAAGGAGAGCAGTGGGCTGAGAAAGACTTCTGAAGGTGAGGTCGTATCAGTATTTCTGTGTGATAAATATCAAAGAGAATTGTTGTTTTCTGCTGTATGACCAGTAGTGTCTGCCCAGCAGTAGGCTGTGCCAGACTCCATAGGTAGGTTCCTGTGTGGTGAAGGTAGATGTCTCAAGTGGCCAGGGTTTATTTTATGTTATGTTTTTTTTATGCTGTTTTGATGCTTGCATTCGTTTCCGGCAATATGGAAGAATAAACCATAACCTTTGTTTTCAACCATCCTCGGCTGTCTCTCTGTATAGTTCAGCATGTAGTGAACCCATCCAGGGGGTCACACACACCTGCTACCGAGATAAATCCCTATATATATATATATATCTCATCCCATAGCTTGTACAACTTTTGCGCAAACCAATTCATATACGCTTATTGGGATTTTTTTTTTTACCAAAAATATGTAGCAGAATAAAGATCGGCCTAAATTGATGAAGACATTGCTTTGCATATGTTTTAGAGCAGAAAGTATAAAATATTCGTTTTTTTTTCTTTTTTCAAAATTGTCTATATTATCAAAATTTTGTATATAAAAAAAAACGCAAAAAATAAAAACCCCAGAGGTTATCAAATACCACCAAAAAAAAAAAAAAAAGTCAAGTTAGTCTTACCGGTAACTTGTTTTCCATGAGTCTTTCAGGACAGCACCTTGAGAGCGTGGCTCCACCCACTTGACAGGAAACACACCTCCACCAAACTTCTTAAAAGGGAGGTTCCCTCCACTTATCATCAGTAGTAGTAGAGAAACCTCCGGCCCAAACTGGAACACATAAACAGAGTATGGTTAGTCACAGTATAATATTCCTAAAAACATTAAGGGCGGGTTGCCGCTGTCCTGAAAGACTCATGGAAAACAAGTTACCGGTAAGACTAACTTGACTTTTCCCTTATCGTCTTTCAGGACAGCACCTTGAGAGGATAATAGAGACTTACCCACTTCTAGGGAGGGACCACAGCTTGCAAGACCTTTCTGCCAAAAGCCTGATCGCTTGCTGACAGAAGATCCAGTCTATAATGACGGACAAACGTAAGGTAACTTGACCACGTAGCCGCCTTGCAGATCTGATCTGGGGTGGCACCAGCTATTTCTGCCCATGTAGTGGCCTGAGCTCTAGTAGAGTGTGCTTTAATGCCCAGCGGGGGAGATAGTCCTGCTTGGGAATAGGCTTCCAGAATAGCGGTTCTTAGCCATCTAGCAATTGACCCCTTAGATGCTTGGTGGCCCTTCCTTTTTCCTGAGAAAAGTATGAACAAGAAGTCTGAGGATCGAAAATCCTTGGTCACTTCGAGGTAATGTAGCAATGTTCTTTTCACATCCAACATATGAAATTGTCGCTCCCTTTCCCCTGATGGATTGGAGCAGAAGGTTGGAATGACGATTTCCTGCGCCCTATTAAGGCTTGACGCCACCTTTGGTAGAAAGGCTGGATCAGTCTTTAGTACAATCCGGTCCGTGAAGACGGATAGGAAGGGTTTCTTTATTGACAGGGCGTGCAGTTCGCCAATCCTTCTGGCTGTTGTAATTGCCACTAAGAATACGGTCTTGAGAGTAAGGTACTTCAGAGAGACATCTTGTAAAGGTTCAAAGGGCTCTTTCGTCAAAGACCGCAGAACTACTGATAAATCCCAACTCGGGAAGTGTCGTACAGGAGCTGGTCTGGACCTAGAGAGTGCCCTGAAAAATCTGACAACCAAAGGTTCTGAGGATATCGGCCTTTCCAGAAAGACTCCTAATGCGGCTGTTTGTACTTTGAGTGTACTGCTTGATAAGCCCTTTTCTGCCCCAACCTGAAGAAATTCCAACACTGATACTAGGTTCTTTACCACTCTATTAGACGAGTGACACCAGGAGTTGTAAACCTTCCAGTATTTTTCATAGATTTTTCTGGTAACCAGCTTTCTACTAGTAAGTAAGGTAGTCACCAGTGGTCGGGACAGACCTTTCCGTATCAATAACTGCCTCTCAGATACCACGCTGTGAGGTTTAGAGAGGACACCCCCTGATGGCACACTGGCCCCTGCAGAAGTAGGTCCTGTCGAAGCGGTAGTCGCCAAGGTGGTTTGACCGCCATTCGAAGAAGGGAGGTAAACCAAGCCCTTTTTGGCCAGAATGGGGTGATTAAGATTACTTCTGATTTCTCCTTCTGAATCCTCCTTATCACTAATGGTTTTAGCTGAAAAGGAGGGAAGGCGTACGCCAGTTGGAACTTCCAAGGCTGAATTAACGCATCTGTTCCCTGGGAACTGTCGTTTCTGTAAATGGAGAAATAGGCTGGAAGTTGCGTATTTTCTTTTGACGCAAATAGATCTATTTGTGGTAGGCCCCAGGCTTGGGTGATTAACCTGAAGATCTCCGGATTTAGGGTCCATTCTGCTTCCTGAATCCGTTTTCTGCTTAGAAAATCTGCTACTATGTTTGAAGTGCCCTTGAGGTGGACCGCTGATAAGGACAGCAAATGATTTTCTGCCCAGTTTAGGATGCCCAAGGCGAGAAGCTGAAGTAATCTGCTTCTTGTGCCTCCTTGCCTGTTTAAGTAAGCAATGGTAGTGGCATTGTCCGAGAACACTTGAACATGGGCACCTTGAAGGTCTGCGGAGAAGGCATCTAAAGCTAAAGCTACAGCCCTTAGCTCTCTCCAATTGGAGGATTTTCCTGCTTCTGACTGGGACCAAACTCCCTTAACATAGTTCTGACCCAAGTGTGCCCCCCATCCCCATAGGCTGGCATCTGTTGTTACCACTCTTTCTACTGGGAATGACCAAGACAGGCCTGCTGACAGATTGGTCTGACTTCTCCACCACCATAGTGACCGTTTCACTCTGGAGGGGATCTTTACTTTTGTTTCCAGAGATTCTGTCCTGCGATCCCACACCTTCAGAAGGAAGCTCTGGAGGGGCCTGAAGTGCAGTCTTGCCCACTGCACTGCTGGCATAGATGAGGTAAGGGTTCCTAGGGCTGACATTACCTGTCTGATGGACAGCTCTAGATTTGTCTGTAAGGAGGCAACGACCCCTTTTATCTTTAGTTTTTTGTCCTCTGGGAGAAAAAATTATTTGCTCTACTGAGCTTATCCGATACCCCAGAAATTGTGCCTCTTGGGTTGGGCTGAAATTTGATTTTTCCAAATTTATGATCCAACCCAAAGCCTCTAGATGGCTGCGAGCTCTTCCGAGATCCTCCAGTAATTTTTCCCTGGAGGGGGCAAAGAAGAGTAGGTCGTCTAGGTATGGAACTACCGCTATACCCTGAAGGCGGAGCGGAGCAAGAGCCTCTGCCATGACTTTTGTAAAAATTCTCGGGGCCGAGGAGAGGCCGAAGGGGAGGGCCCTGAACTGAAGGTGCACGACCTCCCTTCCCATGTTTACTGCCAATCTCAAAAATCTTTGGGATTGGGAAGCTATGGGGATATGCAGATAGGCGTCTCTCAAATCGATAGACGCCATAAAGCAACCCTTTGTTAACAGGTTTTTTACCGTAAAGATTGAGTCCATGCAAAACCTTTCGTATAGGACTGATCTGTTTAAAGGCTTTAGATTGAGAATGAGCCTGAAGCTTCCGGACGGTTTTCTTATCATAAATACATGGGAATAAAACCCCTGGTAAAGCTCCCCCTCTGGTACTGGGATTACAACCCCCTGCTTCCTCAGATCCTTTAAAAGGCTCTTCATGGCTAGGGACTTGACAATATCTCCTGGTAAGTCTGTCAGAAGGTACCTCTCTGGGGGAGGGTCCGAGAATTCTATCTTGTAGCCTAGAGACAGCATAGCGAGAATGTACTGATTTTCCGTTATGCTGGCCAAAAAAGGGAGGAAGCGTTGAAGTCTCCCCCCTACCTGCAACTGGCTGTCACTGGGTTTTGCTGGTTGTCGCAGGAGGATTGAAAAGGACATTGCTTTTGCCCTTTCCCCTCTGCCCTGACCAGACCTTTTTCCTCTCTTGAGGCTTACTCTGTTGTTGAGCTCTGCGGTCCTATCGAGTACTGTATCTAACTCGGGACCAAACAAAAAATCCCCCTGAAAAGGGATTCCACACAGTTTGTTTTTGGACGCCAGGTCTTTAACCATAAGGCCCTTCTTACTGAATTAGTAAGGGCCGCAGATCTAGCTGTCATCCTGATAGACTCTGCAGACGCATCTGAGACATAGTCTACCGCAGCAGACAGGGTAGAGAAGGAATCTAAGATTTCCTGCTTAGGGGAATCAGCTACAATATGAGCTTTAAGCTGGCTCAGCCAGTATTTCATGTTTCTGGAGACGCAGGTGGTTGCCATTGCTGGCTTAAGGTTGCCTAAGATGGATTGCCAGGCCCTCTTTAACTGCTGGTCCATCTTTTTATCCATGGGTTCCTTAAGAATCCCCATGTCCTCAAACGCCAGGTCCGAAGACCTTGAGACCTGAGAAAAGGCTGCATCAATTTTTGGAGTCTTATTCCAAAGAGCTGCTGGATCCTCATCAAACGGAAACCTTCTTTTATGAGCTTTAGCAAAGAAAGGTTTCTTTTCTGGATCAGCCCATTCCCTCATGATTGAGTCAGAAATCACAGAATGAACAGGAAAAGTACGTATTTTGGGCTCACAGAGACCCGCATACATCCTGTCATGCAAGGATAGCTCTTTGCGCTCCTCCTCCAAGCCCAAAGTTGCATGCACAGCTTTAAGGAGGTCATCCACTTGGTCCAAAGACAATTTATATTTAGAAGATATATTTTCTAATTCGTCTTCCTCCTCTTCCGATTCCTGGGAATGTGAGGGAGGGGGACCGTCCTGGTTCAGAGGACTCTCTTCTGCCTCCACTACAGGAACTAAAGGTGAGTCTTGTGAGGATTGTGAGGTAGAGGCTTGGCTCACAGATGGTTTCATGAGTGAAGATTTAAAGGATTGAATCGTAGCATCCAACTCCTTCTTTACAGAAGCAATTATGTCGCTGCAGGCAGCAGAAGCTTCTTCTTTCACCAAGGAGTCAACACATGATTGACATAAAGCTTTTCTCCATCCTTCAGAAAGTTTAGCCTTGCATGAAGGACATTTCTTTTTGTTTCCGGGTTCAGAGCCTTTGGCCTGATAAGGAAAGGAAACAAAAGGGGAAAAACAAAAACCCAACCATGTGAGATAACCTGAACAACCCATCAAGGTGCTCACCAAAGGTGCACAGTGAGAGATCCTTATACACTCACGTGCCCAAACAGGCCCCCGCCACCAGGGGGGGAAAAAAAGCCACTCACTCCCCCCAAGAGAGAGAGAGAGAGAGCTGGAGAGAGACCTCCAAGTAACTAAGGGTAGAACACAAGTCTACCCCTTACCTGGGTCTTGCTGGTGCCAGTGCCTGTCCCACTCGCTGCGGATCCCCCTTCCATGCTTGAGGGCAGTAGCGTGATGCTTGGTGGCAGAACGCCGGTTCCGGACTCCACTAGTGCCGCTGCACCGGACCAGAACCAACTAATAAGGCACCAGACCCGTTCCTCCCTCCTCCCTCAGCGCTTCCGGGTGGAACTGCGCCCGCTCGTAAGAACCCCGCCCCTTCCGGTTACCTCATTTCCGGGGGAAGCAGCTGGAGTAAGGAAGTCACCAGCTGACCTTCCCAAGATGGCGCCGGCGTCGGTTTGGACTGAAAAAAGTAAGGAACGTCCGCGCGAGTACCTAGCCAGGGGGGCAGCGTCCTGGAGCAGTCCTGGCTCACTGAGCACTTGATGAGGGAGAAGGAGCCCATGCACAAGGCACTCTCTAACCCGTGAATGGGAGGAACAGACTCTGAGGTAGGTAGAAAAAAAGGTGGAGTAGGGAGATAGAAAGAAAAAAACCTCTCCAGGAGACCTGGAGAGCTCCTAACCCCCACATGTGTTCCCGCCGGAGGAAACACAAAAACTGATGATAAGTGGAGGGAACCTCCCTTTTAAGAAGTTTGGTGGAGGTGTGTTTCCTGTCAAGTGGGTGGAGCCACGCTCTCAAGGTGCTGTCCTGAAAGACGATAAGGGAAAAAACGATTTCTGAAAAAAAAAAAGGGGGACATAAATTGTATTTTGGTACAGCGACGTAAGACCGCGAAAGATTCAGTTAAAGTAACGCAGTGCTGTATCACAAAAAATGGCCTGGTCAGGAAAGGGGGGGGTAAATCTTCCAGAGGTCAAGTGGTTAAAATCCTTGCAATGTACAGAGATCACCCAGAGGGGAATGTGTTGGATGAGAAAGGGTTTTCATCAAAAAAGTGGAGTTACCCTTTAAAGCCCGTCGCTAAAAAAAAGTAAAGCTCCTCCCTTGCGGTGGGGCTGCCCAATGCACTTCAAGGGTTAAATGCTGGTTCATGTCAAGGGGGGCTGAAAAAAAGCAGTTTTACTCAATCCGGTGCTCTTCTCTTCCCCCCTACGCTCTGGCAGTGGACTGTCCCTTGGTGTTCTCAGGTCCAGTCAGGGCCGTCTTTAATATTGATTGGACCCCTGGGCAAAAAAAAATCTTGCCCCCCCCCCCATCCCCATGCAATTTTGCTCTCCACCTGCTCTGAGATATACAATAAATATCAGCTAGACTTAAAATCAGTTTACTATATCAGATCAGGCAGTGATTGTGATTTGTTGCCAGAGGTTACAGCATATCATTACCACTTACTGACTGGTTGCTAGAGGTTACAGCACACATTACGGCTCGCTGATTAGTTGCTAGAGGTTACAGCACATGATTTCTTCTTGTTGATTGGTTGCTAGAGATTGCTGAACAGTAATACTGCTCACTGATTGGTTGCTAGAGGTTACAGCACACATTACGGCTCGCTGATTAGTTGCTAGAGGTTACAGCACATGATTTCTTCTTGTTGATTGGTTGCTAGAGATTGCTGAACAGTAATACTGCTCACTGATTGGTTGCTAGAGGTTACAGCACTCTTCACTGCAGAGGGGCATGATATACATATGCTGACTTTATTTACATATGAATTTAGCCGGCCTCAGCAATTTACATATGAATGCTCCTGATATTTACATATGAACAACGTTTATTTACATGTAAAAACAGGGTCTGCAGGTGAGTCATCTTTTCACAACAATAGGGCAGAGCTGGGCAGCATTAGTAGCAGCACTTAACACTGAGATATCAGGACACAGCAAAGGACTAAAACTTCAAGGGACGAGGGCATTTAAACTGGAATAGTCGCAAGTATGAGGCAGCTGCTTTGGGCTTCACAACAATGACAGGGCCCAGGGCAGCTTCCCCTTTTGCCCTGCCTTTTAGACTGCCCTGGGTCTAGTGCAGGGCTAAAAGATCTGCATTGGACTTGACGGGCTAATCAAGGCTGCCTTTTTTTTCTGGTGAAGTATAGACTCATTTTTACAATACTTTTTTATTCTTGGGTTTAGATACACTTTAATTTGTAAGAAAACTAGCGTGTCCCATGAAATCAGTGACATTCCGGCAGGAGCGGGGAGTAATGAAGCCGGGGGCTGATTCAGGTTAATGAGCACCTGCAGAGAGGATATAAGAAAACGGCATATCATTAGCAGACACATCAAGTCTCAGGAAAGGCTGGACGCTCCAGAAAGAACAATCTAATTTGGTGTAGGTGGGGGATGAGGAAGAATACTCTGCGGGGAATTGGGGGGAACGGAAACTACAAGGCAGGGGCAAGGTCAGACGTAAGTTGTGGAAAAACGGAAGGGCAAGAGGTTAAGCCAATTATAAAACAAGGAGTTAGACTTGCATGGACAACAGAGAGCTATGCTACTAAAAGAAATATGTAAAAAAAAGGAAGGAGAAGAAAGGAAAAAACAAACTAATAATAAACAAACACTGGCACATCACTAGCAGAAGCTTGTAGGAACGCGCCATTTGGAGGACTGTAATGGAACAAATTATTTTTAAAACCTTTACTCACCCTTTGCCCACTACATAATCCTAACCCTTTCCCCTTCCTTTTACATAATCATTACCATCACCGCTGTCTATTGAATCAAGAAGACAAAAAAAAAAAAAAATACAAAAACATAAAATGGAACAGGCATTTCAAATCACAACTCCAGTGGTAAGGTGATGTCATCGGACCATGTATACCAATTTGGTAGGCCAACAGATTTTGGGAGTTATGCTTTTTATACATTATAGCTCTGATAAAGGGTGCATGTCCCCTGAAATGTGTTAGCCTACCAACTTTGGCATACATGATCAGATAACACAACCTACAATTGGTAGGCCAACACATTTCAGGGGACATGCACCCTTTATCAAAGCTTTTTATTTTCTAAATAGGTTTCTTAAGAAGCCGCCTGACGAGTCGCTTCCCATGCAGTGCAATAGAAGCGTTCTAATCGGAGCGTCTCAAGTCACTCCGACTTAGAAATGTACTCCCTGTACGACTTCGGGTGCGGCTCGGGGCGACTTGCATTGACTTCTATACAGAAGTCGTCTTGCAAATCGCCTCTGGAGTCGCCCACAGGACGACTTGAGAGCCGCCATCGGAGTCGTGCCGCCTGTGTGTGAACCGAGTCTTAAGCTAGTGCATTGTTGGTTCACTTATCTTTCCCTTTCATTTCCCTTCTAAATGTTTTTTTTTTCTTTGTCTGAATTTCTCACTTCCTGTTCTTCGTCAGTAAGGTGTTCAGAAAGCTGTTCTAAATGACTTTCCACCGCTCGGATGATGGTGGAAAGCTTACTGAGGAGGAACAGGAAGTGAGAAATTCAAACAAAGAAAAAAAAACATTTAGAAGGGAAAAGGTAAGTGAACCAACAATGCACAAGTTTAAAGCAATCCGATTAGAAAATAAAGGATGAACCTTTACAACCCCTTTAACAGGAACACAGCAGAAAATCTATAAATATGTTGATCGAGGCGAAGACATGGGAGAACTGAACCAGGCAGTTTAAATAGCCAGAAGGGGCTGGCTGACAAGCAGGAAATTATCACCAAATGAGGCACTGTGGAACGAAGAGTGCCGTCAATTAACTGCCAGCTGAGCATCGAAAAGGGAGCTCCTCAGGACCCTACCCTTCCCAATGAACCGGGTACTGTATGCGCCCACGGAACCTACGGGAGTCCATGATTGACTGTATCTCATACTCCTCATGGTTCTCAACCTGAACCGGAAGAGGATGTGGTACAAGGGTGGTGAAGTGGTTGCACACCAAGGGTTTTAATAAGGAGACATGAAATACATTTGAAATACGCATGTTAGAAGGAAGGTCTAATGCGCAAGCCACTGGGTTGATCTTACGGAGAATACAGAAAGGCCCAATAAACCGTGGTGCCAGTTTTAGAGGGGGAACGCAAAGTCGGAGGTTGTAAGATAATGGCCAAACCCTCTCCCCCAACCTGGTAAGAAGGCACAGGTAAGCATCTCCGGTCAGCATGGAGTCTGTACCCATCACTGGCACATTGCAAGGACTCTTGGACCTGTACCCAAGTGGAACGAAGACCACAGAGATGTTCCTCCAATGCAGGAATTCTTTGAGTAGCAAAGGAGTCAGGCAACATGGATGGTTAGAAACCATAATTTGCCCAAAACTGAGACAATCGGATAGTGGTATTAACAGTACTATTGTGAGCAAACTTTGTCCAAGGTAAGAGGTCTGACCATTTGTTATGGTGGTCAGAAACTGCTCCAAGACTTGGTTGTCGTTCTGTGGGTGATACACAGAGGAAAAGGAAAGCTGAATTCCCAACTGTGCACAAAAGGCTTGCCAAAATCTGGAGACAAACTGGCTACCCTTGTCTGAGATGATAACCTGGGGTAAACAATGTAATCGAAAGATCTCCCAAGCAAAAACAGATGCTAGCTCTTTGGAAGTGGCCAACTTCTTTAGTGGAATACAGCGAGACATTTTCGAGAACCGTTCAACCACCAAAGGAATAACTGTGTTGCCCTGGAAGTTGGGTAACTGCACAATAAAATCCATAGATAGGTGGGTCCAAGGCCTCTCTCCATTGGGTATAGGTTGTAGGAGACCCACTGGAAGGTGTCATGGTATCTTACACTGAGCACACACGGAACAAGCGGCTATGAAGGCGGCTACATCCACACGGAGACTAGGCCACCGGAATTGTTGGGAAATGGCCCAAATTCTGTCACCCAAGGGTGAAGCAAGACTGTTGCATACAGTGGCCAGCATATGATAGGGAGGCATCACAGGAACAGGAACCGACTCCATCTTGGAAGCGGAGGAAAACTTGCCACAATGCATCAGCCCTTACATTCTTGGTACCAGGATGGAACGAGACCATGTAATTGAAGCTTGACAGAAAAAGAGCCCATTGCGCCCTTCTGAGAAATGAATGCCTCAGACAAGAATGTGAGATTCTTGTGGTCAGTCAAAATGAGAACCGGCACAGTGGTACCTTCGAGCTAAAATGTTCGCTTACAACTCTCTGTCGCCAATCTCGTAATTGCAATCCGGCAGGAGACAATTTCTTAGAAAAGTAGCCACAAGGATGCATAGCGCTCTCAGAGGTAGGATGTTGAGACAGAAGGGCACCTACTCCAGTCTGAGATGCAACAACCTCAAGAATGAAGGGTAACGTGGGATCAGGATGTGCCAATATAGGAGTAGAAACAAAATCAGCCTTGAGAGACTCAAAGGCTTTAATGGTATGCGGAGACCAATTCTGTGAGTTAGCGTCATTTCTGGTCATATCAGTCAGGGGTTTGACCAAAGAAGAGAAGTTAAGAATAAACTTCCGAAAATAATTGGCAAAGCCAAGAAAACGTAGCAGACGTAGATTTACGAGTCAAAGCCACTGTAGAACTGCAGATAGTTTCTCCAACATAACCCAGAAATGTAACTGATGGAACTTGTACTTTTCCCAACTTGCAATATAGGTAATTATCTGTCAGCCTCTGTAGCACATGGGAGACATGTGTGGTGGCTCTCTAGGGAATTAGAATATATGAGAATGTAATCGAAATAAAACACCACACATTGCTGTAACATATCTCGGGGACATCGTTGTTGAATTCCTGAAAAACTGCAAAAGTGTTGCAAAGACCAAACGGTATTACAAGGTATTCTTAATGTCCTGTCCTAGTATTAAAAAACACAGTTTTCCCATTTGTCGCCCTCCTTGATCCTCATGAGATTGTATGCCCCTCTCAAATCGAGCTTCTTGAAAACTCCCTTGAGGCAGTCAAATAATTCCGTAATCTACGGAATCGGATATGCGTTCTTAATCATGATGCAATGGAGACCCCTATAAAATCTAAACAAGGCCTCAGTTCTCCACTCTTTCACAAAAAAGCTAGCACCAGCAGGAGATGAGGACTTGCAGATGAACCCTCAAAAAAGTGCATCAGCAACATGGTCCTTTGTGGCTTTATTCTCCTAGACCAACAAAGGGTAAACCCAGCCATGAGGAGGCATGGCACCAGAATGAAGGTCAATTGCGCTTCCATACAACCGGTGTGGTGGCAAACTACCTGCTTGACCTCTGTCAAAGACATTGCCAAGTTTGCAGCACTCCTCTGGCAGGTAGGCGAGTTAAGAGGTGCACAAGACCTTGGCTACGTTCTGAAAACATGTCTTACTGCATTGTGGCAACCAGGAAAAAACCTCAATCAAAATAGGGGGTTGTACCTCTAACCAAGGATAACCAATAACCACTGGGTAATGGGTTGAGGAAATAACTTGAAATTGGATTATCTCATGGTGAAGAGCCCCTACAGCCATGGTCAACTGAACAGTCTCATGAGTTACATGGGCAGGCTGTAGAGGTCGCCCATCAATGGCCTCAATGGCAAGTGGAATCAAGTGCTATGACACAAAAGCAATAGCTATGAACAGGCCTGCAGCCTTGGAGTCAATTGTAAGGTCTCGATGGATGACTCAGAAACGAAACAAAAGGCTTCTCCTTTTTGGATAACTGGGGACGTGACAGTGCCACCTAAGCTCTGTCCCCTACAGGACCTCAGGTGCAAGCGTTTTCCGGACGGGTAGGACAGGACTTACCATGCCACAATAAAGGCACAATCTCTCCCTCCTCCTAAAGGCCCTCTCGTCTGCAGAGAGAAGTGTGAAGCCCAACTGCATGTGTTCCAATTCACTGGCAGACTCGGTACCAGGAGGCGTGGGAGGTGAGGGAGGCAAGGGTGTGACTGTAAAGCTCTGAGCCAAACATACAGGAGGTAAGCGGGTGTAGAAAAACAGACAGAAGTCAGTTTACCCCCACCGGTCCATGGGAGGGAATGAACCATCCGATCAGGTCCACCTGAAAAACTGACACGCGCACCTGACTGGACACTTTGTGTGAAAGGGGCCTTAGATGGACAAGCAGATTTAGATACACAACGTTACAAACGACTCCTTCTTACAAACGGAGGTAGTGCGACGTCACTGCAGGCCACTTACGCTCCACACTGGTCCAGGATACAGCCCAGTAACCATCTTGCAGTACCGGACACATCCCACACTGCAGTATTGCATGGCAACAAGAGCCTCAAATAACATGACTGCATGCGCAGAAGCACCTGGGAACATCCCACATCACTGCACCGGCTGGAGTTACACTTAGAAATGAACTGTTCCAACTTATAAACAAATTTGACACAAGAACAAGCCTGGAGGGCCCAAATGGTTCGTAAACCGGGGACCATCTGTACAGCAACAGTTTTTTTTCCCAAAATTTTCGCATTGATAAATATAAGCTGATCAGTGTTAGTACCCCTGCCATTGGTAAATGGTTTGTCTCATCCCTGTAAACTAATACATTTCCAGGAGAGCTTGTTCTGCAAAAAAAAAAAAGATGCACTGTGTAAAAATAAAGGAAAGAAAGCCTAAAAAGGAAACGAATACAACCATCAGATCTAAGAACTGGTAAGCTGAAAAATAATGGAGGTTTGCTTTTGGGTTTAATATCGCTTTAAACATATCAAAACAGAGCCAATTATCATGCAATAGGAGGGGAGCTCATATAAACAGTCAGCTCCTGCTCGCCAACTACTGTATGCATCCGTTCTATTCTCATCTATCACATCCTACTGTCTGACTGTGACTTGGCATAAAAAAATAAAAATTGTCCTCGGTTCACCCCTCCTTACAAAGGACATGGTGTAGGAGTGACCACACACAGAATAAAACATTCACATTCTTCTATGTTTCTAGCAGACTCGGTCCAGCAATACACACATAGGGCTTCCTATGTGTAATTAGCATTGGCAGAGAATTTTCTAGTCTGTCTAGAAGAAGTTCTGTGCAATGTGAAGGTCGACTGATCCCTACTTCTCGAAGAAACGGGAATAATAATTTTACCATTTGTGTTCTTCTCTCACCCTACGGGCCAATCAAAAATGACCATGGCAATGAGACATATGGCCGTCCTCGTATACATCACCAATTTATTTATGGTTCATACAGACAGCCTTTCTTTAAACTACCAACTTGCTAATTTATTTACTACAGGTATTTATACTGTATACCGTATATACTCGAGTATAAGCAGAGTTTTTCAGCACATTTTTTTGGTGCTGAAAATGCCCCCCTCGGCTTATACTTGAGTCACCTTTTTGTGCCTGATCTTCCAGAATTTGTGGACCCGGTACTGGGGCCGCAATGTGGGGCAAAGCGAGGCCGCAATGTGGGGCAAAGCGAGGCCGCAATGTGGGGCAAAGCGAGGCCGCAATGTGGGGCAAAGCGAGGCCGCAATGATGGGCACAGGTCACCCTGCATTGATGGACACTGGTGAGGCTGTGCTGAGAGGAACTGATACAGTTGTAATTTGTTTTTGACATTTTGAGATCTGTTATATAGCATTTACAATTTATGCAGCATTTAACACTTTATTGTACATATAAATTCTTGTCAGGAGCCAGAACAGGAGCCAATAGACCTACAAGTAGGTTTTTGGAGTGTTGGAGGAATCTGGAGCACACAAAAGGAAACCCAGGCAAGCACATGGAGAACCTGCAAACTGCATGCAGGTGGTGTCCTGGTTGGAATACGAACCGAGGACCCCAGTGCTGCACAGCAGGAGTGCTAACCACTAAGTCTCTGTGCTACCATCTGATCACCAAATACCCATAGTCATTGTTAACCCTTACACCGAGTTCCAGGCTCTTAGTGCAGATCAGCAGTGTGCAGTCCCTGCAAATTAAAATGATTAGTAACGGCTATCGAAATGGAAGGCAGTGGGAAACATCAGTAGAACTTACTTCATATTCTCTACATTGCGCCCCCTAACGGCACATATAGGAATAGCCAGTATGGCTAACGTCAGGATCCAGCCATTATAGAAAGCCATTTTGCAGAAGTACTTGAATGAGATGCTCCATTCGTAGAGGAGAGGGAAAGCCACCAGACAGACGACGAGAAGCCACTGAGCCACAGACAGCTCCATCGCACCTTGATAAAGAGAGAGGAGAGAGAGTGAGCTGGGAGGAAGACAGGTCATAGGGAGAAGGCATGCATGGGGCCAAAATTATATTATATATATATATATATATATATATATATATATATATATATATATATATATATATATATATATATATATACACACACACACACCATCGATGGGCAGAGTTCACCGGGACGCCCTAGAAACCATTCTTTGTACACACCACACTACAAGTCCGTCTCTCACCTTTGCACACAGTTGTATCATTGCTCCATTTCCCCTTAGTTTCCACACAGTCTACTTGTAATTTTTAAAGGCACTTTCACTTCCTCTAATAGAATTGCCATCTAAAGTATCCATCCTGGCCCTCCCATTTATATGTTCTAAGAAGTTCTGAAATCATTCCAACCACTGAAACCCAATCCTGCCAACATGTACTAACTTGAGCTGCATAGAGGAGCTGCATAGATCAATGCCCGCTCAAAGCAAGGGCATATATGTTATATATACAGTGGGTATAGAAAAGAATCACCCCCACCCCTTTAAAATAATCGCATTTTGTTGCTCTGCAGCCTGAAATGAAGACAGTTTTTGTTTTATCCAGCTCTGATTATAACATCCAAGTGAAAGATTTATTAACACCAACATGTCAGAAAAAAAACAAAAACAGAATCACCGAGTTGGAAAAAGGATCACCCCCTTGTGTTAGTATTGTGTATTTTGTATTTTACTTTGTGGATGTAAACCCGATTTTTTTTTTTTACTCTCACAATGTACAGTATACGATTTCCTATCATCTGTGCCCAGTCTTGCCACACAGAGTTAATCCAGCTCTGAGCAATCCTCTTATTGTTCAGTGAAATAAAACAGACTTATAGAGAAAAACCTTAGTCCATTCCACCCCCTTGCTGTGAGTGACAGGTTATTTACATAACTCATGCACTAGCTTGGAGACGGGCATTATTTTTTAATTCCCACCCCCACTCCTTTTCTGAAGTCATGTGGTTACTTTCCTGGATTTTCACTGGATGTTAGTGATCACAGCAGAATTTAGTGTAAGGAATACACAGGACAAAATGCATGTTGACAAGGGCAGTGTAGAAGTCGGCGGGAAGTCTATTGACATCACGACTCCACCCACAGTGCTCCAGACAACAGATCCACCCACACTTTTCAGTTCTTATAACAGACAGAGGGGAGACATTTGACAGGTGAGGATACATGCAGGAGGCATCTATATTCTTATAGATCAGCACTATGGCAGTAGTTTATAAAGTATGAGAGTGGCTTTACATCCACTTTAATTCCAGCCTTTAGTCAGTTAGGATTTGTCTCTACTAACTTTGCACATCTAGACTTCGCAATATTTGCCCATTCTTCTTTGCAGAGCTTCTCAAGTTCAGTTGAATTTGATGGTAACCGTTTATGGACTTCAGTCTTCATGTTATTTCACAGATTTCCTATGTGGTTTAAAGTGATTTTTTTTTTAAAGAACAAAGAAGGTGAAGCTTTACAAACAGGTCATACTTACCCGCTTTGTGTAAGGGTTTTGCACAGAGCGGCACGATCATCCCTTTCTGGGGTCCCCCCACGGCGCTTCTGGCTCCTCCTCTTTTTGAGTGCCCCACGGAGAGCCACTTTCCATGAGGGCACTCGTGTGGGCACACTCCCAAGTCGTGCTGCTGAGTCCATTGACATGAAAAGCAGGCCCTGCCTCCCATGTCACTGGATTTGATTGACAGCAAATCTGTTGCTCCTGCTGCTATCAATCTAGCCAATAAAGACCCGAGACAGCTTCTGGAGCTGCTGAGCTCGTCACTGCAACCAACAGGTTCAGGTAAGAAATTGGGGGGCTCTGGGGGGGAGCTGCAACACAAAAGGCTTTTCACCTTAATGCATAGAAACACCCCCATAACAGGATATTACCACCTCCATACTTTCCTGTAGGAATGGTGTTATTTGGATGGACTTCCACCAGACGCATCACTTGGCGTTGAGGCCAAATCATGACATTCTAGTCTTATCTGACCATAACACCTTTTCCATGTGGTCTCAGAATTTTTAAGGTGCGTTTTGACAAAGCTCAGTGGTGCCTGCATGTGGCCTTTCTTGAGGAGCAGCTTTTTTCTTGCAGCCTTCCTATACAAGCCACATTTGTGGAGAACTTGTGATAATGTTGTCACAGGCACACAATGACCGCTCTGTCATAAATTCCGGCAAATGCTTCAGAGTTGCTATAGACCTCTTGGTAGCCTCTCTGACTTTCCTCCTGGCTCTTTCATCCAGGTTGGAGTGATGTCCTGATCCAGGGAGGATCTGTGTTGTACCAAATACCTTCCACTTCTTAATATACTTTTTTTGTATCCATCCCCGGACTTGTGTCCAGCAACAACTTTATCCCGGAAATCCAGATGACAGTGCCTTGCCACCCATAGTGGATTGTTTGCTTCAGTGGCACTTTGTAGCTGAAATGCTCCAGAAAAGCTCTTTTCATGCTGAACTAATCAAAATAACCAAAGCTGAGCACAGTTGAAAGTCAAATGGCTTTGTGTACCATTAAGAAGGTGATTAGCTACACATGACAGAGTCATTTTTATGAGGGGGGTGATTATTTTCCACAGATACGCCTTGGAGGGTACATTGAGACAGCCCAGGCCAAAGTAATGACTTTTCTGTTTATATTCAGCCTGTCTGCACTATAACTGCAGACAAGGGATAGGAAAGGCATCTGAACCACAATATTGTTTGATTCCATGTCATCACTGTCATAAATAATAATTACATTCATGCAGTCACTAAATGTCATAGGTTATCTGGAATCACCTGTATTGGGGTAATAGGGCTTAGCAAAACCTATGAAAGGTGCTGTTAGCGTGTAATCTTTATTGCTTACATGAGTGTATTGCAGTAATAAAGTAGATTATGGCTCCTTGGAGAGAGGAAACTGTATCAGGGATGTAAGGCACCTTCATTGTTATTATTCCCTGTGTGTATTTTAAATGCAGATATACAACCTGTGTGTAAATAATGCCAAGGTAATGATCCAGGTCTGCCAAGGGAGGTCTCAATGCACAGGGAAATTAAGAGCTAGGTAAGGTTGCATTTGCAACATTTATTGGTATTTGTGGCACCCTTTAGAGCAGGGATCTCCAAACTTTCTAAAGGGCTGGGTTACCGTCCTTCAGATTTGAAGGGGTGCAAACGGTGGCCAGTAGGAGTAGAAATGCCTCAGGCTAGGACAGGATCTTCAAACTAGGGCCCTCCAGCTGTTGCAGAACTACATGTCCTATGAGGCATTGCAAAACTGACATTCATAGACAGGATGAGGCATGATGGGAATTGTAGTTCCTGAACAACTGGAGGGCCATAGTTTGGAGACCCATGCTCTAAGTGGTTAGTGGGAGTTGGGGGGGGGGGGGGGAGTACATGGCACCCAATGATCAGTACAAAGAGGAAAAGTGCCCCAGCTGGCATCAGTGGAAGGAATAGTGCCCCAGCATTGGTATCAGTAAAAGGAATAGTGCCCCATCATTGGAATCAGTGAAAGGAATAGTGCTCCATCATTGGTGTCAGTGGAAGGAATAGTGCCCATCACTGGTGATCATAGGCGTCAGTGGGAGGAAAAGTGCTCTATCATTGGTGTCAGTGGGAGGAATTGTACCCTGTAATTGGTATCAGTGGGAAGAATAGTGATCCATCATAGGCATCAGTGGGAGGAATAGTAACCCATACCCATCAAAGGCATCAGTGGGATGAATAGTGCCCCTGTTTGGTCACATATGGCTACCCATCATATTTGGCTACCCCGCTGCAGTATGCATGTGCGACGTCGCCATATGCGCTCCAACACTTTTACAAAATGTGATGGGTAGCCGAATGTGACGAAGAATATAGCTAGAGAATTTAGCTGAAAGGAATTTGTGAATGTTTTAGTAAATGCTTTTCGATGAGAAATTTAGCATTTGTAAAAGTGTTGGAATGCATGCGCACTCCAGCGGGTAGCCAAATGTGATAGGTCACCATATGTGACGAAACACCCCATCACTAGTGCCAGTGGGAGGAATAGTGCCCCCATCATTGGTATCAGTGAGAGGAATAGTGCCCCCATCATTGGTATCAGTGAGAGGAATAGTGCCCCCATCATTGGTATCAGTGAGAGGAATAGGGCCCCCATCATTGGTGTCAGTGGGAGGAATAGTGCCCCCATCATTGGTGTCAGTGGGAGGAATAGTGCCCCCATCATTGGTGTCAGTGGGAGGAATAGTGCCCCCATCATTGGTGTCAGTGGGAGGAATAGTGCCCCCATCATTGGTGTCAGTGGGAGGAATAGTGCCCCCATCATTGGTGTCAGTGGGAGGAATAGTGCCCCCATCATTGGTGTCAGTGGGAGGAATAGTGCCCCCATCATTGGTGTCAGTGGGAGGAATAGTGCCCCCATCATTGGTGTCAGTGGGAGGAATAGTGCCCCCATCATTGGTGTCAGTGGGAGGAATAGTGCCCCCATCATTGGTGTCAGTGGGAGGAATAGTGCCCCCATCATTGGTGTCAGTGGGAGGAATAGTGCCCCCATCATTGGTGTCAGTGGGAGGAATAGTGCCCCCATCATTGGTGTCAGTGGGAGGAATAGTGCCCCCATCATTGGTGTCAGTGGGAGGAATAGTGCCCCCATCATTGGTGTCAGTGGGAGGAATAGTGCCCCCATCATTGGTGTCAGTGGGAGGAATAGTGCCCCCATCATTGGTGTCAGTGGGAGGAATAGTGCCCCCATCATTGGTATCAGTGGGAGGAATAGTGCCCCCATCATTGATGTAAGTGGAACAAAGCCTAGTGAGCCAAGGGTGGGATAAAAAGCAAGCAAAATGCCACATCTGGCCCACAGGCCCCATTTTGGAGATTACCGCCTTAAAGTGAACTTGTAGAGAAAAAAAAAATATATATTTTACCAGAACATACAGCATATGCTATCAGCAGACATCACAAAGGACTTGAAGTAAATTGTGGACATAGTAATGAATGGCTGTACAGGGCTGTAGGACACACTTTTGGGAACCCACGAATGTCCATAAATCCCGGAAAATGCAACAGCCGCGTCCTACAATATCGAAGTACGACTTTACACAAGCACTTCGTACGTATGAAGTCATTTATTATTATTATTATGGGTAAGCTGTACACTGCCGTCTCTCCCAAGTGCAGAAATTCCTCTGTAATTTACATCAGAGGCCCGAAAGGTCCACATGATCATAAGATTCCGGCTTTAGCCCAAGTTCACACTGAGCTGCAGGACTCAGCTGAACTCGCACAGCTCCACTATCGCCTGTCAGTCCCGATTTCGGACGCGATTTCAGAGACATCTGTGCAGGTTTCTACACAGATGTCAATGTAAATTGCGGGTCGAAATCGAAAAAAGTAGTGCAGAAACTACTTTTTAAAAATCGACGCAGCGTCGCAGATGCAGCGTCGCGCCGATTAGGACGGTGCCATTGCCAGCAAATGCCATAGATTCGGCATGTCACATCGCATGTCAAAATGTACCAGTGTGAACCTGGGCTCGGTGCAACAAACCATTTGTGGCACTGCTCCGATTTCAAAAAGTCGTTTCTGTACTACGTTTTGCGATTTTGGGCAGCGATTTACATCGGCAGATGTCTCCGAAATCGGGACCGACAGACGGGAGTGAAATCGTACAAGTTAAGCTGAACTCACACAGCCTTATTCCTGCAGCTCAGTGTGAAGCTGGGCTTAGGCTAGGTTCATATTGGTGCGATGTCAGACATTGCATGTCTCTGCAATGTAAACTCAGCCATACAGATTGTATGGCTGAACCCGCATCGCACCGGACCAAACTCGTACAGGACCCAGGACCAGAATCAGATCGCATTGGGTGTTCACACTCGTGCGATTCGATGCCTGTCCAAAATTGACAGTTCCCACTGCGATATGCAAACCGATCTGGTGGTGTCATTAACTTTGTATAGATGTCTGCGAGTCAGGTGCGATGCGGGAACAATGTGAACCGAGCCTTGGCGTTGGCCGATACCCTTGTGATGTATAGTAAATAGTAACACTAGTAAAGTCAATATTTGCACACGCATACTGACCTCCAGCCCACGTAAAATGCCTTCTGATAGGTTGCTGCGACTCAGAATTATGATTGAAGACGGGAGGTGTGCATACTCCTCACAATCGGTAGGAAAAAAGCATTTTTACATTATAGGGGGCGTTTTTACAAAAAAAAAAAAAACACCAAAAAACTTCCATAAACACTATTCACAAATGCGTCTTTCTCCTGGCAGCAGTACTGGCGTTTAACCACTTCCGGACTGCCCGCCGTCATTTAACCACTTAAGGACCAGCACACGACTATATACATCTGTCATGGACCTTGGAATGCGGAAGTGTTTCTCCTTGAAATCTGTTACACAGTGGGGGGTCTTCTGCCCTGTCTTACGGCTAGCCCCCCCCCCCCTCTCCAGACGGCTCCATTGTTCTGTGTCTGGCTGTTTGTGTACATTAATTCTGTCTCATTACACATAGCAGTCCTTCTATTCATGCTATCGGACCAATCCCTGCTGACCCCGTTTCAATTCCTCATTTGCATGGCTAAGAGGACCTAATGGAGAAATACCATGTACGTTACAATTGACCAATAGGAAAGCGATTGTTGGGGGTGGGATGTTTAAACTTCTGTATAAAAGTGTGTTGTGTGCTTCCAATAAAAAAGTTACCCTTTGAACTTACATACAGCCTGCCTGGTGTTTGTTCTGATGGATTTCGAACGGCACATAGCTGTAGTTCAAATCCCGGAGCATCGGATAGCCGAACCATCAGACGTTGCGATCTGCAATCTGATCCAATAGTAGCAGAGGAGTGTCGGGAGAGCGGAACCGAGCGAGCAAGGGTCTCGTTACAACATCCTCTTACCGGAATATCCCTTTTTTTGAAGAGGGATATTCCGGTAATGGCAGCACCGAGTTATCCATCTCTTCAGGCGCCGGTCCTGTAAACGATAATGGTGATCTCCGCGACGGATTTGCTGCAAGATCACTTATCGGCGGTGGGAGAGCCTCTTACCACTCTCCGGCAGAGGCGATCAGGGGACCCAAGCAAAATGGGGGCCCCAAGCACCCCCCATCCGCACACAAAGCCTACGTTAGCGCTACACTAATTTCTTACACCCATGTTCTTACTCCTCCCCCCCTCAGTCCCTATTTTTTTTTATTCTCACCTCCCCTTCTTCCCTGTAGGCTGCCGCTGTAGCATGGCCGAGCTCCTCTTCCTCCTGTCAGTCAGGTGTTCTATCATTATGGGTCCTGAGTTCCCAATCAGATAGTGCCCGGGCTGGGCCGGGTACCGTGAGGTACAGGAGATTCAGTTTCCTGTGTTCCTGGCCAGACTGACAGGAAGTGAGCACTTCCTGTCAGTCCGGCCGGAAACAGGAAACTGAATCTCCTGTACCACGCGCAGTACCCGGCCAGACTGACAGGACTCTAGGAGGAAGGAAGAGGAGCTCGGCCACGTTACAGCCTGGGAAGGGAAAGTTGGGGGCCCCAGGCCAGCTCGGGCCCCAAGCAGTTGTTCGTTTTGACTGTCCTGTAGCGACGGGCCTGATGTTGAGTTATTTTGAGGGGGACAGCAAATTTACACTGTTATACAAGCTGTACACTTACTACTTCACATTGTAGCAAATTACAATTTATTCAGTGTCGTCACATGAAAAGATAGTATACATTTTTACAAAAACGTGAAGGGTGTACTCACTTTTGTGAGATAATGAATATTGTACATTCGCATTGGTCCCCGTTATCAAGGAGTTTACAATCAAAAGGGCCCCACCGCTTTCATTCGCACTTTTACAATTTCAAAGTTGTGCTGACTTTGGCGTGCAACTTTGGATGGGCGCAACGTGGGTGGGCGCAATGCGGATGGCTTTGACCAGTGATAATGGACAACTGTTGCATTGTATAACATTCAGGTATAACTTTCATTCAACTTTCGAAGGTTAACATTAAAGTCTATGGCCCTCAAGTTGCATGAAAATCAGACCAAATTAGTGCATGAACTATTATGAAGAAGTCGCTGCAACTTTAAGTCGCACATACACTATAATGTCAGAAGTATTGTGACGCCTGCCTTTACACGCAATTAACTTTTTGTCTAGTCGCCTTAACACATACTGGAAGGAGAGGAGAGGATAGAGATACCTCGCCGCTGTCATGTGATAGGACCAGAGTAAGTGCGTGCGATTGTGCAATCTAGAGATGGGTCAATTTAAGGCAGACACAGATAAACAAAATATAGATTTCCGAGTCCCCATCATCACCCCAGACAAGGCATGAGAGGTCATCATCAGGAACGTACAATATGTATCTAAATTCTACATTACTCATTGGAAGCAAATACATCTCAGCTGTCATTGATATACACTGTATTACCAAAAGTATTGGGACACTTGCCTTTACACGCACATGAAATTTAATAGCATCTCAGTCTTAGTCCGTAGGGTTCAATATTGAGTTGGCCCACCCTTTGCAGCTATAACAGCTTCAACTCTTCTGGGAAGGTCGTCCACAAAGTTTAGGAGTGTCTATGGGAATAGACGAGGCCTCGTGTATGCCTCGCAGTCTCCACCGTAATTCATCCCAAAGGTGTTCTATCGGGTTAAGGTCGGGACTCTGTACAGGCCAGTCAAGTTCCTCCACCTCAAACCCGCTCATCCATGTCTTTATGGACCTTGCTTTGTGCACTGGTCCAAATCATTTGCTGGAGGGGGGGATTATGGTGTGGGGTCGTTTTTCAGGGGTTGGGCTTGGACTCTTAGGACTCATATGCCCACAGACATTAAAAAAACAAAAAACGGGCTGTAAAGCTAGTACAGACCACTTAAGACCCGGACCATTATGCAGGTTAAGGACTTTGCCCCTTTTTGCAATACGGGACTGCGACGCTTTAACAATTGCGCGGTCGTGCGACGTGGTTCCCAAACAAAATTAGCGTCCTTTTTTTCCCACAAATAGAGCTTTCTTTTGGTGGTATTTGATCATCTCTGCGGTTTTTATTTTTTGCGCTATAAACAAAAATAGAGCGACAATTTTAAAAAAAATGCGATATTTTTTACTTTTTGCTATAATAAATATTCTGCAAAAAATGTATAAAAAAAAAATTCTCAGTTTAGGCCGATACGTATTCTTCTACCGATTTTAGTTAAAAAAAAATGCAATAGGCATTTATCGATTGGTTTGCGCAAAATTTATAGCGTTTACAAAATAGTTTTATGGCTTTTTTTTTTTTTTACTACTAATGGCGGTGATCAGTGATTTTTTTTTGTGACTGTGATATTATGGTGGACACATCGGACACTTTTGACACATTTTTGGGACCATTGTTATTTTCACAGCGAAAAATGCACTGCTTACTGTGAAAATGACAATTGCAGTTTAGAAGTTAACCACTAGGGGGCGCTGTAGGGGTTAAATGTGACCTCATATGTGTTTCTAACTGTAGGGGGCTAGGTTGGATGTGTGACGTCAGTGATTGTCTTTACCTATATCAGGGAACAGACGATCATTGACATTGCCACAATGAAGAACGGGAAAGGTGTGTTTACACTCCCCTCTTCCCCGTTCTTCAGCTTCTGTGACCGATCGCTGGACACCGGCGGCTATCGGGTCTGCGGGTCCCGCGGTCACAGGGCGCGAGTGGCTGTGCTCTTAAAGACGTCGTACAGCCATGCCCTACTGCGGACGTATATCAGCGTGAAGGGGTCTTTAAGTGGTTAAAAGTTCATGTAAAGGCAGGTGTCCCAATACTTTTGGCAATATAATGTATATGAATGGTTATCATTGGAAAACACGGGGAATGACTTGTCACGCGGGTTTGATGTCCAAAGTTGCATGACAAGTCGCACAAGTATGAACGAAGCCTAACTCACATTCATAAATACACATATTAGGACCAGCAAGTCTTTGGAGTGTGGGAGGAAACCAGGAGTACCAAAAGGAAAACCCACACATGCAAACTCCATGCAGGTATTTGAACCGATAACCCCAGTGCTGCCAGGCGGAAGTGCTAACCACTTGCTGTAGCCACTGTGCGTCCTACAAGAGTCCCTTGTATAATCCAACTCCAAAGAAACCTCTATAGAAAGATAAGTAATATTTCATGCATGCTGTGTGAATGGGAACACATGTAGAGGGGGATTCTCCAATATGGCTGCCAAGGTGGAAATACACTTGAACCCGATTCCTTGGAATGTAGAAATATATAGGAAAAGAATGGATCTACTTACAGCACAGAAGGAAGACAATTCAATGCACACACACTGAGCAGCATGGCCACACCTGGCGTGTGTTGTGATAAGGACACCTTATCTGATAGTTCAGTAACACATTGAGATCTTACCAGAGTTCCAGGGCAGCGTGACTTCGAATGGTCCCCCTCCCTGACCTGCACTCATTCCGACATCGGGAGAATTCCATTGGTGGATTAATAACTGGGCTAATGACTTGCCATATTACTGGTGCCCCCCCCCTCCCATCACACCCCCTCCCCAGCCCTCTGCCATCGTTGGACCCGACTCAATCCCTCTATTGTTGTGCTGTGTTAGGTCTTTGTCTGGTGCGGCGACGCTGGCCTCTGCTTGTGTCGGGGGCCGGGAGACCGTGCCGGGATCACATGCTGGACGCTCTTTAGGGAAAAATTAAAGGGCCACCCAATGTCTTCAATGACAAAACTAAAGGGGTTGCAAAGGAATTTTTTTTCCCCCCTAAACAGCTTCCTTTACCTTAGTGCAGTCCTCCTTCCCTTACCTCATCCTTCCATTTTGCTTTTAAATGTCCTTATTTCTTCTGAGAAATCCTCACTTCCTGTTCTTCTGTCTGTAACTCCACACAGTAATGCAAGGCTTTCTCCCTGGTGTGGAGAAAGCCTCTTGAGGGGGGAGGGGGCGAGCAGGAGAGTCAGGACACACTTTACTTTGCAGTTAGAGAAAGGAGCTGTGTGTTAGTGGGCATCCTGACACTCCTGCTCGCCCCCTCTCCCCTCAAGAGGCTTTCTCCACACCAGGGAGAAAGCCTTGCACTACTGTGTGGAGTTACAGACAGAAGAACAGGAAGTGAGGATTTCTCAGAAGAAATAACGACATTTAAAAGCAAAATGGAAGGATGAGGGAAGTGAAGGGGGTCTGCACTAAGGTAAAGGAAGCTATTTAGGAAAAAAATGTTTTCCTTTTACAACACCTTTAACACCCCCCTCCCCCCCCACTTGTGTCCTTATCTGATAAGGTCACAGAATTATTTTGATGGATTTATCCATATTAATTACACTTTTTGAAATTCAATTTTTGTTATCAAATGATAAAGTACAAGTACCCAAATGACATTTTTATCATTTTTTTCCCACAAATAGAGATTTCTTTTGATGGTATTTGATCACCTCTGCAGTTTTTATTTTTTGTAAAAAAACAGGTAATTTTTCGCCTTCATTGATGGGCACTGGTAGGCACCACTAAGAGGCAGCACTGAAGGGCATTGATAGGTGGCACTGGTAGCTGGCAGTGATGGGTACTGATCAGCTCTGGGAGGTTACAGTGATAGGCAGCACTGTTAGGTGGCACCAATGGTGGGTATTGATAAGTGGCACTCGTTGACACTGGCAGGGGGGGGGGGGGGGAGAGATTGGCACACATGCACGTAATTAACTTTTTGTCTAGTTGTCTTACCACATACTGGAAGAAGAAAAGAGGATTGAGATACCTCACCGCTGTCATGTGATAGGACCAGAGTGCGTGCGTGCGATCTGGAGAGGAGTCAGTTTAAGGCAGATACAGATAAACACAGATGTGCCTCCTTCCTCTTCGGGACCGATGTCCCCTGCACCTAAGCCGGTGATTACCGAGCTTTGTTTACATCACATGATCAGCTGTCATTGGCTGACAGCTGATCACGTGGCAAGGGGCCGGGATAGGCCCCTTACTCGGACCTGTGATCACCCGAGTCAAGGTGACTTGGGTGAGCACAGCCCGATATCTTCCCTCCAATCGGGGTCCGGTGCTGTGCCCGTCATTCGGCTATAGTACGGACCCCTAGTGGTTAATAGGAAGTTAAAGTGGTTGTAAATCCTTCCATATACCCAGTAATATGACTGGCCTGAGCTAATACACAAAGATTAACCCCTTTACGGTGACCGCCTCCTGGCCCTTTAAGGGTCCTAAAAGGCATTCTGGTGATGTGACCGCTGTGATTGGCCGTCACATGATCAGGAAGTTCGCAATCGCTAGTATGCATCGGGAGCTTTCCAGTACCCACTGGCTACTATGCTGGGAGCTCTCAGAATGGCAAGTCGTTTACGCACGGCCGCCTAAAGGCATTAAGGATGAGCTCCAGCGCGTTCGCAAAGCCCACAAGCAGAGCCTGCCAGGTAGTTGGCACTACGCTGCGCTATACACAGGCAGCGAGACATTTTCCCGATGTGCGGCTGCAGAGATCGGGAAATTTCTCACCTGCCCGTGACTAGCGCAGCGCAGACTTCTTGGCGGGCTCTGCACGTGGGCTTTGTGAACACGCCGGAGCTCATCCTTAAAGGGGTTGGAAGGGTTAAAAAAAAAAAATATATATCTCATGTCATACTTACCTCTTACCACTGTGCAGTTTGTTTTGCAAAGAGTGGCTCTGATCCTCGTTTTCTGGGGTCCCTTAGCGGCTCTCATGACTCCTCCCCGCAAGAGCTAACCCCGTTTCTGGGAAGCAATCTCCCAAGAGGGTTAGCTTGCGCGGTCCCGTGTGATACAGTGGCGGCTATAGCCGGCAAGTGTATCACTCGGGCCCGGCGCGTCATTGGATTTTATTGACAGAAACGGGAGCTAATTGCTGCGCTGCTATCAATCTCCAATGAGGAGCCGCCTCAAGCTGGGGGAAAGCATTGCGGGATCTTGCCCACGGAGTTTCAGGGCTCAGGTAAATAAAACAGGGGGGCCCCCCCAAGAGTGCAAGGTGTTTTTTCGCATAGGATGCATCAAGGTGAAAAAAACACAAGGCTTTACAACCCCTTTAATAGGCGTTATGGCCCACCCGCCGAGCCTGGTCATAAAAGGGGGTAAATCTTCTGGAGGTCAGGTGGTTACGCCCCTGGAATATATGCAGTCAGTTAAAACTGAAATTTCAATGGGCTTTAAGATTATGAGGACAGGAGATGCGAAGCTGAACACGGGAAAGATGGGACGCACATTTTCCAAACACACAGCTGACTTCCCGTCCAGCAATTTCACAGCAAACTGATCTCAGCTGTTATTTAATGCCTCCCACAGAAGAGACCAGAATTAAGGCTGCAAAACCAATTTCCATAAACATCAAATGAGTCATTTTCAGTGCAGGTACCATGCAGCCATGTTCATATAATGATAGGAACAGCTCCTCCAGCTTTGAGAGACTAATATGATAATGTGGAATTACCAAGCGACACCGTGGGGTGGATTTACCAAAGGCGAATAGGCTGTGCACTTAGCAAGTGCAGTTGCCCCAGAGCTTAGTACATGGAGGGAAGCTCGGCTGACTTCAATCACCTAATGTTTGAGTAAATACTCTCTTTTTTTTTTTTTTTTTGCATGCGATTGGGTATTCTTTTGCAAAGTAAAGCTTCATCTCATTTACTAAGCGCTGGAGCAAAAGCACTTGCAAAGTGCATAGTCAATTTGCCCTTAAAAGGGGTTGTGTAACGAGATGACCCGTGATGCCCAGAGACTTTTGAGGGATGGGGGATACTCCTGTGCCAGCGGCCCTAAGGACACCCTGTGCCCCTTTTAGGCATAGGGTGGCTAATAAATGATAAATCATATATTGCAGGATATACTGGACATATTACAGGTGATTTCATGTGGACCCACAACCGGTCAATAAGAATAACTCTTTCAATGCTTAGCCCAGGCTGTTGAAATGCTACGTGAGGCTGGCTCCTGAAAGACCTTTCTATTGTGTGATAACACTGTTTAAAGCCCATTGATGATCAGGTGTGAATACCTTTTTGTCAGAGACAAAAGTCTGTGTAAGGTGTGGATTGAGGGGAACTAATTGTGTGATGCCAACCCTGTGAATTCTATGGATAATAGATGTGACTTGTCAAGCTATATGCTGAGCCAGGCTGTCTGGGTAATGCATTCTGTTACAATTAGTAATTATCTCAAAGAATGTGATTGAAGCCTCCCATGGTGTGATGTGTGGGTGGAGAGTTCATTGTTCCTGTGATTAACTTTAACATGCTGTACTGTATATAAGAAAGCTAAGTGTACTATTAAAGCGTTCATACATTTGAAACCAGAAAGCACAGAGCATATGTCTCGTCTCTCTGAGGGAATTGATATGGATCGTGTCTGCTGGATTGTGGAGTGTCGTATAAGCTGTCGTGGGTTGATGGAAGGTCATAAACGGTGGCGGACGTTACAGGTTGTAAAGGTTCAGCTATTTTTTTTTTTTTTTTTAAACATGTCATACTTGCCTCCACTGTGCAGTTTTTTTTGCACAGAGTGGCCCCAATCCTCCTGTTCTGGGGTCCCATGAAGTCTCTTGCGGCTCCTCCCCGCAAGAGCTAACCCCTTCTGAGAAGCTCTCTCCCGAATGGGTTAGCTTGCGGGCGCGCTCCCGTGTCATACACTCGCATCCATAGTTACCAATTGTATGACTCGGCCCTGCCCCCTGGCAACCGCATCATTGGATTTGATTGACAGCAGTGGGAGCCAATGGCTGTGCTGCTATCAATCTATCCAATGAAGAGATGACAAGACCAGGGGGGAAAGCAACGCGGGATCGTGGCCACAGAGATTCGGGGGTCAGGTAAGTGAAAAAATGGGGGGGCTGGAGAGTGCAAGGTGTTTTTTCACCTTAATGCATAGGATGCATCAAGGTGAAAAAACATGACATTTTACAGCCACTTTAAAGCAATACTAAAAGTAACAAACATGTCATACTTGCCTCCACTGTGCAGCTCGGTTTGCACAGAGTGGCCCCGATCTTCATTTTCTGGGGTCCCTCGGCGACCGTCTCGGCACCTCCCCGCATCAGCCAACCTCCTTCATGGTAAGCTCTCTCCCAAGGGGGTTAGCTTGCGGGCGCGCTCCCGTGATACAGCCGGCGGCTAAACCCGCCAACTGTATGACTTGGCCCCGCCCCCGCGTCATTGATTTGATTGACAGCAGCGGGAGCCAATGGCTGCTCTGCCATCAACCAACCAATGAATGAGCCGAGAAGCCCAGCCGAGAAGCCAGCGCGTTTACGGCGCGGGACTTTCCGAGGGGTTAGGTGAGTAAACGGGGGGGCAGGGGGGCGCTAATCCTCGGATGTTTTTTCACCTTAATGCATAGAATGAATTAAGGTGAAAAAACATTTACCTTTACAACCCCTTTAAAGCCTTATTTTTCAGTTTAAAAAAATTAAATAACAAACAAGTTATACTTACCTGCTCTGTGTAATGGTTTTCCCACAAAGCAGCCTGGATCCTCCTCATCTCAGGTCCCATGTCGGCGCTCCTGGCTCCCTCCTCCTGTTGGGTGCCCCCCCACTGCTTGCAGTGGAGGCACCCAAGTAGGTGTGCTCCCAAGCCATGGCTTTGGGTGTCCATTCACAAATGGAGCCACAGCTCAGCCCCACCCCATGCATCTCCTGATTGGCTCACTGGTTGTGATTGACAGCAGAGGGAGCCAATGGCTTCCGTTGCTGCCAAAAGCCAATCAGAAGTGCAAGTTCGCAGAGAGGCAAGGCTCTTGTGGACATCGCTGGATAGTGTGGGGGGGCTCGGTTACTTTTTTTTTGAGGGGGGGGGGGGGGGGTGTTTATACCTTGCATGGAGTTAAAAAAAAAAAAACTGCACCTTTACAACCACTTTAATAATGCCACCACTGTGGCTAAGCAGAGGGTGCAAAGACACAAACTAGTTCCGGGAAACTTCACCATCACAGTCTAATGCATAAGAAGCCAGGTGATGATTCAACTCACCAGGAAAAGTTAAATATCCTCTTTAGGTGGAGCGAAACTTTAGGGTGTGTTTGAGAACAAGATTATAAGTGCCTAATGGAAAATAAAGATTTCAGGTCTAATCTCTGCAGATTTGATATAAACTTGGCAGTAGATCATTGTGAAAAGCGCGCAGAGTAAATATTTGGGAATGTTCAGGACAGCTTACCATCTTCTTTGGAGAGATACGATGGTAATGTCTTACCTGTCACAGCGCTAGCCAATGGAGAAGCTGCTTTGACGACATTTGAGGTCATTACACGATGCTCAGCAGGAAACCTGTAGAGAGAAGAAGAGGATAGGACATTTTTAGATGAGGACAACCATAAAACATTCCATATCTATAGGAACATATGGACACCACAAACAATTTTGATTTGCATTTTGCCAGATACAACCAGTACTAAACCTTTTCCAGTCCATGACTGGCAGATTAGAAGGTTCCAGATCTCTTGGCATCCTAAAGGGCCCATTCATATCAGGTGCTTTGGGACCGCTATAGGTAGTCTTGCCAGTTCACATCACTATGTTGCAGCGCCGTACTTTTTTTTTTAGCACACACTTGGGTTGCCATCCCATCTCTTTAAACCTGAACACACATGAATTGCACAGGTTCTTAAGCTAATTGAATGCAGATAAGGCCGGGTTCACACTGGTGCGACACGACACCCGTCCTACTTTGGATCCAACTTTGCCCTGCGAATGGAAGTCAGAGACGCGTCCAACTTTAAGAAACAGGGTACCGACTTGGATCCCCGCCAATACCAGGTACTGTGTTTGAGGGGGAACTCCACGCAAAATTTGAAATAAAAAACCGGCATGGGTTCCCCCTCCAAGAGAATACCAGGCCCTTCGGTCTGGTATGGGTTTTAAGGGCAACCTCCACGCCGAAAAAACGCCCCAAAAATCCATACCAGACCCTTATCCGAGTATGCAGCCTGGCCGGTCAAAAAAGGGGGTGGGGACGAGCGAGCACCCCCCCCCTGAACCGTACCAAGCCACATTCCCACAACATGGGGGTGGGTGCTTTGGGGCAGGGGGGCGCACTGCAGTCCCCACCCCCCCCCCCCCACCCCAAAGCACCCTGTCCCCATGTTGATGAGGACAAGGACCTCTTCCCGATAACCGTGGCCATTGGCTGTCGGGGTCAGCGGCGGTGGGCTTATCGGAATATGGGAGCCCCCTTTAATAAGGGGTCCCCAGATTCCGGCCCCCCACTCTATGTGATTGAGTACATCTTATCCCTATTGATTCACATGGGGGGAAAAAGTGTCAGCGGGAGGGAACCCACGCCGCATTGCCAGTGTCAGCGGGAGGAGCAAAAGCCGCACTACCAGTGTCAACGGGAGGAAAGCACTGTGCTGTGCTGGCGTGAGCTAGAGGAGGAAAAATGCCGCTCTGCCAGTATCCACAGGGCTTATTCAGCCAGTCCTTGCACTGCCCAGTGGGACTATCCTGCTAAACATCAACTCATCACAGATTATACAGTTTTTTATTAATATTATTATTTCGGAGCTCCATGGTACGATGCTTGTCAAGTCCCAACTCCCCTGTTAAAGAAAGTGAACTGTGAAATCACAGCACACAAAAAATGTGGACGACGGGTTCAGGATTGGCCAAAACTCAGAAGGAGAAGGACCTCTATCCCTGAACCCCACAATAGTGCGCTCAATTATGGCAGTGACAGGTAGGGCCTTCCAAGGTGGTTCCAGTGGTTTACATCCCCCATCTGGGGAGCCTTCCAGCAGAATCGTCCCTTCAGCAGCTGTTGGCGTTCCTACTCTACCTGATGGAAGCAATCCTAAAAAGTCATTCCTAACAATCAGTATCTCCAGAGAGTCAAGCCTGGCCGGTAATCATCCAGTAACAAACGTGAAAAGCCAGCTGAGATCTTACAAGTTCCCAGGTATGGAGATTTCTCTTCAACTTCCTGTCACGGGGACACAACAGGAAATGAGGGGCAATCTCTACAATGCAAGACAACTCTCCTTAGATTGTTGTCACCAGGACAGGCAGGCTCATTAGAAGATTTACCCTCACTTTTTGTTCTGGGAACAACTCTAAAATTAAGGATTTCCTCTCACTTTTTATCTTGGTGACATGGAGCAAAAAAGGACATATGGGGCCAGATTCAGGTAGAGTTAGGCTGAAGTATCCAGTGATCCGCCAGCCTGTCACTTTAAGCCGGCGTTTTTGTTTTCTGTAAGCAGAAAACAAGAAACGCCGGGTTGGAGTTCCGATGCGATCGGCGCAATTGAATTTCGCCATCGCATCGTTACTTCAACTTAAAAATGGCGCCGGGGGCGTTCCCGCTAATTAACACTGAAAAAATATGTTAATCAGCGGGAGTCGGAAATTCACGATCTTTTTCGGGCACGACGCAGTGACTTCACAACGTTTCCGGAAGCGATACGCGACGTAAAGATAAAGCAGCCCCCTAGTGGAGTATCCTATGTTAAGTATAGGCGTCGTCATCGCATCGGAAAAAAAAATAATCGCGTCGCTTGCGTAAAACGTTCATGAATGGGGATGTGACGTCATTGACGTTCACTGACAGAATTTGGAGCATGCGCACTGGGATGCATTGACACTCGACGTATGCGCAGTACGTTCGCCGCGGGATCGCGCATAGTTTAAATAATACACGCCCCGTACCCGCCCAATTTGAATTCCGCCGGCTCATTTGCGATGCGCTGCCGCAACTTTAGGAGCAAGTGCTTCATGAATAACAGCACTTGCTCCTAAAATTTCAGCAGCGGAACGTAAATGAGATGCGTTACTCCAGAGCAAAGATGCTCCCATCTACCTGAATCTGGCCCATGGAGAGGGCGATTCCACACAGAGGCCATTCATGTACAAAGGTTCTAAAGCTGGCCAAACACCAGTTGAATTTTGTTAAATGTTTCTTTTGGGGACGTTCGTTTAATTTTCTAATCATTAGTGGGGTCAAACTGAAGTTCGTTTTCGACTGTAGTGGTGCAAGTGTTTGAAAGTTTTTTTTTTTTTCAAACAAATGATCCTCTAATGCGGCAGACGATCGGAAATTCCGACAACAAAACCATGGATTTTTTTCCGAGGGATATTGGCTCAAACTCGTCTTGCATAAACACGATCGCACAAATGTTGTCAAGGACGCAGTGACGTACAAGAAGTACGACGGCAGTATTAACCACTTAAGGACCCCCTACCGATGATATACGTCGGCAGAACGGCACGGCTGGGCAGAATCACGTACCTGTAGGTGTCTCTTAAAGGCCCAGCCATGGGGTCGCGAGCGCGCCACCGGTGGCACGCTCGCGACCCGAAGCTCCGTGACAGCGGGACCCGATCGCCGCCGGTGTCCCGCGAGTGGTCACCGGAGTTGAAGAACGGGGAGAGGTTACAGCTCCCCGTTCTTCACTGTGGCAGCGATCGTCTGTTCCCTGATATAGGGAAAGACGATCACTGATGTCACATGTCCAGCCCCGCCCTCCTACAGTTAGAAACACATATGAGGTCACACTTAACCCCTACAGTGGTTAACTCCTAAACTGCAATTGTCATTTTCACAGTAACCAGTGCTTTTTTATAGCATATTTTTGCTGTGAAAATGACAATGGTCCCAAAAATGTGTCAAAGTTGTCCGATGTGTCCGCCATAATGTCGCAGTCCCAAAAAAAAAAAATGGCTGATCGCCACCATTAGTAGTAAAAAATTATTATTAATAAAAATGCAATAAAACTATCCCATATTTTGTAAACCCTATAAATTTTGCGCAAACCAAAATCGATAAACGCTTATTGCGATTCTTTTTACCAAAAATAGGTAGAAGAATACGTATCGGCCTAAACTGAGGGAAATATTACATATTTTTGGGGGATATTATAGCAACAAAAAGTAGAAAATATTGATTTTTTTTCAAAATTGTCGCTCTATTTTTTTTTATAGTGCAAAAAATAAAAACCGTAGAGGTGATCAAATACCAATTAAAAGAAAGCTCTATTTGTGGGGAAAAAAAGGACGCAACTATGTGGGAGCCACGTCGCACGACCACGCAATTGTCAGTTAAAGCGACGCAGTGCCGTATCGCAAAAAGGGGCAAGGTCCTGAACCTGCATAATGGTCCGGGTCTTAAGTGGTTAAAGGGAAGTTCAATACCAGTCGTGTTAGTAAAAGTTTAGTGAGAGACGATTCGGGCTGTTCAGCCTTGTGCTTTTCAGTCCGTTAGATCGTGACGAATGTGCCATCTCCATTACGAACGCTAGTTTTACCAGACCGAGCGCTTCCGTCTCATACTTGATTCAGAGCATGCGTGGAATTTTGCGCGTTAGATTTGTCCCCACACAATCGGAATTTACGAGAAGGGATTTTGTTGTCGGACAATTTGAAAACCAGCTCTCAAAATTTTTGTTGTCAGAAATTGCAACAGAAAATGTCCCATGGTGCCTACACATGGTCGGAACTTCCGACAACAAGCTCCCATCTAACTTTTGTTGTCGGAAATCCTGAGCTTGTGTACGCGGCATAACATCGTTTTCATTTAGGAAATTACATTCATTCCAAGATTGAATGTTAAGAGCAAATGGAAAATTCGAATGACATTTATCAAGTATGTATGATGGTTCAAACTTCAAATGTATAATAAGATTTTTCATAATGAACAATCGTAGGAAAATCTACAAATGTATGTCATCTTAATACTTCCATACTCCATCCAAAACAAAAAATAAAACAGAAATCGCATAATTCTGTCCATTCTAATGATGGCTTTTTGTTTAGTTGTCTTAACACATACTGGAAGAAGATAAGAGGATGGAGATACCTCGCCGCCGTCATGTGATAGGACCAGAGTGAGTAAGTGCGTGCGATTGTGCAATCTGCAGATGTGTCAGTTTAAACGCAGATAAACAAAATATAGATTTCTGAGTCCTCATCACCACCCCAGACAAGGCATGAGGATGTCATTATCAGGAACGTACAATATGCATCTACATTCTACATTACTCATTGGAAGCAAATAGATATCAGCTGTCATTGATGTACACTCTATTACCAAAAGTATTGGGACACCTGCCTTTACACACACATGAACTTTAATGGCATCCCAGTCTTAGTCCGTAGGGTTCAATATTGAGTTGGCCCGCCCTTTGCAGCTATAACAGCTTCAACTCTTCTGGGAAGGCGGTCCACAAGGTTTAGGAGTGTGTCTATGGCAGTGATGGCAAACCTTCTAAACCTCAACTCGATAGAACACCTTTGGGATGAATTAGAGCGGAGACTATGAGCCAGGCCCGACACACTGCTAAACCTGGCGGACAGCATTCCCTGAAGATGAGCGATAGAGATATATTTTACACACACACACCATTAAAGTGGAAGTAAACCCCCCTATCATTTTCAGCCAAGGACGTTCCCATCTTTGCTTCTCTTTAATCTTCAACTGCCATGATGCTGTACATGTGATCAGTTATGACACCAGCCATTGGATGGTTTGACAGTTTGGTTGAGAGTACAACCAATGGGAAGTGTTACATTTCCGGCATGTGCTGGAAACAAAACTGCTTTTTGAAACTGGTAAAATGCATGGGTATACTTCTGCTTTCAAAGTTCATGTGCGTGTAAATGCAAGCGTCCCAATACTTTTGGTAATATAGAGTATGTCAGACATTCAACCCTTCTGCTGACAGAGCCTTTTTTGCACAAGTTTTAAATAATCATTTTAGGCTTGAAGATTACTTAAAGCGGGGGTTCACCCTAAAAACATGTATATACCATTCAATCCAGCATACTGCCAACATGTACAGTTTTTTTTTTTCGGTTTACATACCGTAGTATAGGTATTCCCACCCCCCCCCCCCCCCAGCTTCCGGGTAGTGAATCCCGGGTAGTGGGCATTCCTATTCAGAGACTAAGTGATTGACATATGACAAAAGCTTCGCCGCCGGGGGGGAGAAATACCTATACAACGGTATGTAAACCGGAAAAAAAAAAAAAAACGCATACTGTACATGTCGGCAGTATGCTAGTTTGAATGGTATATACTTGTTTTTAGGGTGAACCCCCGCTTTAAAACCCCCCAAAACAGCGCAAGGAATGGCGCCCCCACGGCCGGCGTCAGCCAAAGGAATGGCGCCCCCACGGCCGGCGTCAGCCAAAGGAATGGTGCTTTGTGTCAGTGTGAGGAATAGAGTCAAGGGTCAGATAAAGGTAAGCAAAGCGCCACATCTGGCCCACCGGCCACAGTTTGGAAAACAATGTCTTAGACCCCTTTAAGTGTCATCCATTAGGTTCCCTGGAGCACGATCACTTCAGAGCTACAATAGGAACAAAGAGGAATAAAAACATTACCACTTGCTTACTGGGCACGTATACCCCCTTCCTGACCAGGTAAAATTTGAGCTTCCGGCACTGCGTCGCTTTAACTGACAATTGCGCGGTCGTGCGACGTGGCTCCCAAACAAAATTGGCGTCCTTTTTTCCCCACAAATAGAGCTTTCTTTTGGTGGTATTTGATCACCTCTGCGGTTTTTATTTTTTGCGCTATAAACAAAAAAGAGCGACAGTTTTAAAAAAAAAAACAACAATATTTTTCACTTGTTGCTATAATAAATAGCCCAATTTTTTTTTTCCAAAAAAAAATGTCTCAGTTTAGGCCGATACGTATTTTCGACGTATTTTTGGTAAAAAAAAATCGCAATAAGCAACTGGTTTGCGCAACAGTTATAGCACTTACAAAATAGGGGACAGAATTATTAATTTTTTATTATTTTTTTTTTTACTAGTAATGGCGGCGATCTGCGATTTTTATTGGGACTGCGAGGTTATGGCGGACACATCGGACACTTTTGACACATTTTTGGCGCCATTCACATCTATACTGCGATCAGTGCTATAAATATGCACAAATTACTGTATAAATGTGACTGGCATTGAAGGGGTTAACACTAGGGGGTGAGGAAGGGGTTGAATGTGTACCCTGCATTGTGTTCTAACTGTGGGGGGAGGGGGGTGACTGGGGGAGGTGACCGATCTGTGTCCCTATGTACAGGGGACACAGATGGGTCTCCTCTCTCCCTGACAGGACGTGGATCTCTGTGCATACACACACAGATCCATATCCATGACCCTGTAACCGCCGATCGCAAGTGCTTGGCAGACATCGCGGCCACCAGGCACGCGATGTCTAAAGACGTCCTCCTAGAGATTTAGAGCCACCCTGCGCCCGTACAAAGTCGTACGGCCGTCGGGAAGTGGTTAAAAGGAGGTAGACAAACAAAAAGCCAGGCAAAGGGCAAAGGAGTGGTCTCCAGTGCTGTTTGTGGCCCCGGGGCCATTTGTGGCCCCCCTGATGCAGATCTTTCCCCATTACAAACTTATCGTGACTGGCTTTGGAGCCAGACACATAGTCAATAACACAGACAGGAAGAATTTGTCCCAACATAACATCACATAGTGACAGCTGAGTCACTAATAACGGCCCTATTCCCTGACAGCACAACAGGTGTGACCTCACGGCCGTTTATTCTACAAGCTCGGCGGACTGGATATCCATCTTCTAACCATTATATTGTGTTCTGCCTGCGGCATGCCTGGCCTAATTTGCTCTCATTACTCCAAGCATTCCCGTCTCCTCTTACCCTCACACTTTCCCCCATGACTGATCTCTTTATCTATGCTCAGTTTTCACTAACTGCCCCCACCTCACTGGCATCATTGATAGAGACCTCACACCCCCTCGCAGTGTCGCAGCTGCTGACGTCTTTTTCCGGTCCTGTTTGACAGTTCCGTGCAGACGCACACACAATCCCAAGGAACCAGCAAGCCATTTATTGTTCCTGTACATTTGTTCTCTTGTGATGAGGCCTGGCTAATGTTCAGGCCACGCCATACTCCGATACCTGGACAGCCACCATCCAGGCCACGCCATACCCATACCTTGACCGCCATAATCCACGCCGGCGCCCTCCTCTGCCCTACCGGCCGGCGCCCTCCTCTGCCCTACCGGCCGGCGCCCTCCTTTGCCCTACCGGCCGGCGCCCTCCTCTGCCCTACCGGCTGGCGCCCTCCACATTTAAAGGTAAACTTCTAAGAGTTAAAAATTACATATTTTACGTTACATATCATAAGTTTTCCCTGTTTAGTTAGACCTTGATAGTTGATGTCCAAAAAATAAAAATACAATTTCCGAACCCCAGTTATCTTTCATCTCTTTAATGTTGTTCAGGTAGAACTGCACTTCTCAAAAAAAAACTTTGCCCCCCCCTGCCCTAGACATAACAAGCATTTAACCCTTGTACGGGGGGCCCTACTGCAGGAGAAGATTTAGATTTTCTGCTTTGCATGCAGGGAGAACATACAAACTTCACACAGATGGCATTTCTGATGGCAATCCAAACCCCAACGGTGCAAGGCCACAGTAACAACCACCATGCTGCCTTGGCTATAACAGAGACAGATGGTTCAGTCTCTCCTAGATCCATGAGGCTTGATGGGCCTCCAGCTGTAGCCTACCTGTAACATAGTAAGGATTCTGAGGTCTTCACTGGTACAAAGCGTCTAATTTCTGTGTCTGTAAGGGATCAATGAATTTTTTTTTTGGAAGATCCATATTTAGTCCACCACTTGTTGAGCCCTATGCAACATAAGCATCCATCAGCATGGACTTAAAATGCTACTAAACCCAGGACCCTGCATTCACCATATCTGGTCTCCCACAATACTCAGAACATGGAAATGCAATTATTTTAGTAAATATAAACTGCTAAACACCTTTACTCATCAGCAGTATATAGCAGTCTTGTGATTTCTATCAGTGTAAAGCAGAGCACTGGTTAAAGCTTGTAGGATGAGATTTCATTCTCCCCTGATTGTCCAATTAGGCTGCAGGACCCCTGACCATCTGGACATTGCTGATTGGCCCTGTACTGATCACATGCACACTTCCAAGAAAAAAAAAAGAAAAAAAATACTCTAGCAATACACACCAAAGTGAGCATGTGCAGAGTGCCCCTAAAGCTCTGTACTATCAGAAGATGGATTGAGGACAGTGGAAGAAGGGGAGGGTCTGAAGACAGGATCAAAAAGCCGTTTTACACAAAGCAGAGGATTAACCCCCTTAGGTTCCACAGTGAGTATAACAAGCATGCTTTACTACATATACAGACTGATTTTACTGTTGTGGGTTTTAGTAGCATGCATGTATATATATCAAATATATTATAATTAATTAGCACATACTGGTATGTGCCAATTAATTATAATATATTTGATATATACACACATATATTTTATATAATGTATGTGTGTGTATATATATTATTCTCCAACATGCATATATGACATTACTTTTTAGCATGAGCTGTATTATTGCTATGCATTTTACTATATTATGCAAACATGAATTCATCCAATTTACAAGTCAACTATCTCATCTAAAGTCCCAAATCCCCTTTTCTTGTTTATCTGAACCAGTGGTGGAGGCACATAAACCATGTGCTTCACCTAAAGTCCCAAACTCCCCACAAATTGCAAAAATTATATTATATTATATACACACACATACATTTGGAATACACACAAACGCGCGCACACACACACACACCTTTTTGAAAGCGATGAAAGCAATAAGATGCAATTGGGACAAATTTCCCCCAGACATAACGGTTTCTCAGAATCTGGGTTATTCATGAGAAGCCGCAGAGAGTCCTGGGTGAACCTGTAGCTGCGATCTGTCATTATCCTCCTGCGGGGATCAGAAAAGCTTTGAAGATTGAGAGAAATGCAAACCAGGATTCACACATCAAACAATCACTGCACATCAAAATAGGGAGCGACATCGGAGCCCTGCCATACTGGGCTTCACCATGGAAAGAACCTGCAAGAAGAACCGTCTCCACAAGGAGACTAAGCCCAGGTTCACATGGTAATGTAAATCGCGTCGGTAGGGCAGAAAGACGGTGTCGGTAGGGCAGAAAGACGGTAGGGCAGAAAGACGGTAGGGCAGAAAGACGGTAGGGCAGAAAGACGGTAGGGCAGAAAGACGGTAGGGCAGAAAGACGGTAGGGCAGAAAGACGGTGTCGGTAGGGCAGAAAGACGGTGTCGGTAGGGCAGAAAGACGGTGTCGGTAGGGCAGAAAGACGGTGTCGGTAGGGCAGAAAGACGGTGTCGGTAGGGCAGAAAGACGGTGTCGGTAGGGCAGAAAGACGGGGTTTTACAATATTTTTTATTTATTTTTTACAATTTTAGGAGCCCCATTGGGGGGCTTTTGTAAAATAGCATAGAAAGGGACCGAGGACAGAGGTTCCCCAATCCCTTTCGCTGTAGCCTCAGCTGCCACAAAGGGGGTGGGGGGTGCATTCAGCTGGGGGAATCTGCGTCCCACAGGTTAAGGGGGTGCCCAGGCACACCCTGTGCTCAAGCCTATGGTGTTAGTGGATTGCACATCATAAGTTAGCAGATCTTCTTAGCCAGAGTTCTGTATGTGTGTGTGTGTGTGTGTGTGTGTGCGTGGGGTCGCCTAGCAGGCCAGTCAGAGGACAAATTGCTTAGTGGTGGCAAGTTATTATAAGTTGTGTGTCTGGTGTGCCTGGGGAGTGGAAAGAGTGGTTAACACAAGGGTTCTAGTTTGCAGAGTAGCTTTAAGAATCCCAGAAGTGTGTACAATTCCTAGACCGGTCCCCTATCCTTAGAGTACATCGGATTGCATGTAAGGGCTCTTTCCCGCTAGCAATTGGGGGGGGGGGGGGGGTGGTAAATTCCCATGGCTGAGATGCGTATTTACCTCCTACCAGCCGCTTGCTTGCAAAATGGGCTGTGGGGTTAAAGCAGATGGTCTGGAGCTGATACACCACCTCCTGAGCTGGTGAGCCCTCTTTGTTCTTTTAGTGTATGCCTTTTCAGTCTCCAAACTGCAGCTCGGGGACAGGATGCGAGACTATGCTTGCCTTTTCTTGGCCCTTGGGGCACCATTTCTTCCACCAATACCATTGATGGGGGCACCATTCCTTCCACCGACCCAAAATGATGGGGGGGCACCATTCTTTCCACCGACCCAAAATGATGGGGGGCACCATTCCTTCCACCGACCCAAAATGATGGGGGGCACCATTCCTTCCACCGACCCAAAATGATGGGGGGCACCATTCCTTCCACCGACCCAAATGATGGGGGCACCATTCCTTCCACCGACCCAAAATGATGGGGGGCACCATTCCTTCCACCGACCCAAAATGATGGGGGGCACCATTCCTTCAACCGACCCAAATGATGGGGGCACCATTCCTTCCACCGACCCAAATGATGGGGGCACCATTCCTTCCACCGACCCAAATGATGGGGGCACCATTCCTTCCACCGACCCAAATGATGGGGGCACCATTCCTTCCACCAACCCAAATGATGGGGGCACCATTCCTTCCACCAACCCAAATGATGGGGGCACCATTCCTTCCACCAACCCAAATGATGGGGGGCACCATTCCTTCCACCAACCCAAAAGATGGGGGGCACCATTCCTTCCACCAACCCAAATGATGGGGGGACCATTCATTCCACCAACCCAAATGATGGGGGGCACCATTCCTGATGGAGGGACCCATTCCTTACACTGACCCAAATGATGGGGGGCGCCATCCCTGATGAGGGGGGGGGCATGGTTTACTCTCACGGATGCCAGAACATTTTCTACTCGAGGTCCAATGACCATGTTCCGCCCCCACCCCCAAAAAAGTCTGAAGCACCATAAATTCACCCTATGCTTAGAAAGTTTGGTGACCCCTGGTCTAAACGGTACTCTCCGATCTTCGAAGAAGGGGGTCCACCCCAAAATAGTGTCCTAAAAATGCACCGGTTAGTGCAAAAAAAACTACCCAATGACGTGGTGCACCAATGTGGCTACAATGCGCTCCTGAAGAAGCAGATTTTACTATCTGTGAAACGCGTTGCCAAGTGGTCTCATCTCTCTGCAAGTGACAGCTGCAAACCCCAATGAGAACTGCACGTGATACAATCCATATCCATAGCTTGGAGGTCATTGTATTTAGGGACACATGGGTATGAATACAAAATAAAAATGGCACGCATCCTTGCAATTTATGTTTTAACAATATTTTAGCATACACAGAGATAAAGTCTGTATTCTATCCATAATTTCGTTTTGGTAAAGTAATTTTGATAATAATTGTTCCCTGTAAAGTCTCATCCTCTGTATGATAGGTTTATGATGGGCTGTAACCGGGGATATGGCACTTTGTCTATAAATCAGTCTGATTGTATTACATGCAGTTTATTGGGTACATATTAAATAAAATTCTGCTGAAGGAAGACGCAGCGATGATCGTGTTTAGCAACGGGTATGAGGACAGACGGCTCCCCAGCCTTTGAGGAGCGCCCCATGACCAGCCCTATACACCCCCGATTGTAGCCCAAAGTGACACTCACAGCAGCTACACCCCAGCTTCTATTACGTCTGATACTTTCCTATGAGGCAGGCGATTTTTTCCACCGCAGTCCATCGTCGAAGCAACCCGGCAGGAAAAAACAGATGCCTCCAATTCCCCTGAATATAGCTGATGGCGGTACGTGTCACTCAGGTGCTCGGCACCCATCTACACCCTCCCCGGGGCTTGTAAACTGACACTCGCTGCCTGTCAGGAATAGCTGTCAGTTCTTGTTTTTGAAGCCACCAGCAATGTAGGTACACAAGGAATAAAGGGAATCCGCAATCAAAGCTCCTTGGGCTCCATCCCTGCAAACATCCGGAGGCTTTCATGACCTTTCTTCTCCTGCATGCTTGAAACTGAACTCCAAGAAAAGAAAATGTGGTTTTAATACAGTACAAGAGCCATGTGTATTCTTCCTTGAATCTTGGTATGCTGTGTGTATTCCTTCCTGACCTGTGCAGTAATCCAGTGTGAGCTTCCTGTAATGGAGACCGCCCAATGCTACTCTCTCTCCTTGTGCAGGGTGACTGGTCTCGTCTCCACCCCCTTCTGTTTTCTACAGGCGGCCTGTAGTGGGTGGGGCCTGCTGGGCCCCTCCCACTAATCTGTTATGGCAACATTCAGCACAGTGATGTCGCTGCTACTTTTACACGAGAATATCTTAGCTTAAAAGAACACTAAAGGCAAACATTTTTTTTTTTTTTTTAAACAAACATGTTACATAGTTAGTCAGGTTGAAAAACGACACAAGTCCATCCAGTTCAACCATAAAAAAATAAAAACATACAAAATAAAAAAACACAGCACATCCCATATACCCAACTCCATACCCACAGTTATACTTACCTCCACTGTGCAGCTCATTTTGCACAGAGTGTCCCCTAACCCTGTCTTCTGGGGTCCCTCGGCGGCTGTCTCGGCTCCTCCTCGCAAAAGCTTTATACTTTCATGCAAGCTCGCATGGTGGAAAGCTTTTTTGAGCATGCTCCCATGATACAGCGGCAGGCATAGCTGCTGACTGTATCACTCGGCCATGCCAACCGGCGTGCCGCGTCATCCGCTGTGATTGACAGCAGCGCCAGCCAATGGCTGCTCTGCTATCAATCCGACCAGCCTAGCCAATCAACGGCCAGGCTGGGAATCGAAGAGGATCACATGGACGCGCACGGGACTTCGAGGGGTCAGGTAAGTATACCGTCGGATGTTTTTTCACCTTAAAGGGGTTGTAAAGACAGAAATATTTTCCTGTTAAAATAAAGTCTGACAGTAGCTGATAAGGTAAAAAGTAATGTTTTGCATTATAACTAGTTTGATACCTGTTGAAATCGAGCCGTTTTATTCACCTCCATCACTCCTGAATCGTTATTCTCACTGACTTCCTGGTTTGCGGTGCGCATTCATTCTAGCTACATTACGGCCTAATGGGAACTACAGTTCCCACTAGGCTTAGCCTCCATGCCTGTGAGGGATAAGAGAGCATCTTCACGCAGGGCTGTAGTCATAGGGAGGGGGTGAGAACATTCTGCTTTCCACCATGCAAATGCTGGTGGAAAGCAAGAAGAGGAGAGACAGGAAATGGCATTTTCAAACCTGGATTACTGTGTTTTGGAGGTCAAAAGGAAAAATGAGGTAAGTGATATTTAAATGCTCTAGCTTACAGCAATCAATTGATCTAATAAAAAACGAACCTTTAGTGTTCCTTTAATGCACGGCTTTTGCCCTGGTGTGGAGAAAGCCTCTCGAGGGGGTGGGGGCGAGCAGGAGTGTCAGGATGCCCACTAACACACAGCTCCTTTCTCTATCTGCAAAGTAGAGAGTGTCTTGACTTGCCCCCCCCCCCCCCCCTCAAGAGGCTTTCTCCACACCAGGGAGAAAGCCTGGCATTACTGAAGAACAGGAAGTGAGGATTTCTCAGAAGAAATAAGGACATTTAACAGCAAAAATCGAAGTAAGTGAAGGAGGACTGCACTAAGGTAAAGGAAGCTATTTAGGGAAAAAAATGTTTACCCTTACAAACCCCCTTTAACCACTTAAGGACCAAGCCTATTTGACACTTGTTGCTTACAAGTTAAAAATCAATATTTTATTTTTTTTGCTAGAAAATTACTTGGAACCCCCAGATATATTTTTTTTAGCAAAGACTCTGGAGAATAAAATGGCGGCTGTTGCAATATTTTATGTCACACCGTATTTGTGCCGTGGTCTTTCAAACTAAATAATACAAAATATGAAAACCAAGACCCCCTTCACACGAATTGAGAACCGTCTCTCAGATTTTTGCTGTCGGAAAGTCCGATAGTAAAAGTCCAATGGAGCGTACACACGGTCCGAATTACCGACCAAAAGCTCACAAACTTTTCTTGTCGGAATTTCTGATCGTGTGTGCGTGTGTGTGCGTGTGTGCGTGTGTGCGGCATTAGTGCAGCTCTTCCTAAAAACACATTCTATTGAGTTAACCCCTTCCATACTGGGCCATAGGGAATTGACGTCTGCAGGAACCCCTTGCCGATCTGAGTGGATGTCATATGACGTCCTTTGTTCCTGGCGATCTAGGGTGCGCGCACGCACCACCACTCGCGATTCTGTGCGCGTGCCCGCCGGGCACCCGCGATTACCGCCGATCACGGTAGGAGTGTGGATCTGTGTGGATCCACCACCTGTCAGCGGTGAGAAGACTGATGTGTGTTCCCAGTACAGAGGAACACACATCGGTCTCCTCCCCTTGCGAGTCCCCCTACAGTTATAACACACTTTAGGGAACAGAGGCGATTCAGTTCGCATGTGCCGCGCTATACAAGTTTTCATTCATTCATTCATTCAACATTGTAACCCCTTCAGCGCCCCCTAGTGTTAACCCCTTCCCTGCCAGTTACATTTACACAGTAATCAGTGCAGTTTTATAGCACTAAATCGCTGAACGTGACAAAAGTGTCGCCGCGTTGTCACAGTCACAAAAAAAAAAAAAACCCACGCAGATCGCCGCCATTACTAGTAAAAAAAAAAAAAAAAAATGAAGCCATAAATCTATCACCTATTTTGTAGACGCTATAACTTTTGCGCAAACCAATCAATATACGATTATTACGTTTTTTTTACCAAAAATACGTAGAAGAATACGTATCGGTCTAAACTATTTTTTTTTTTTTTTAATTGATATTTATTAAATAAAAAATATTGTGTTTTTTTTTTTTTTTTTTTTTAATTGACGCTCTTCTTTTGTTTATAGTGCAAAAAATAAAAACCACAGAGATGATCAAATACCATCAAAAGAAAGCTCTATTTGTGTGGGGAAAAAAAAATAACGATTACATTTAGGTACAGTGTTGCATGACCGCGCAATTGTCAAAGTGCAACAGCACTGAAAACTAAAAATTAGTCTGGGCAGGAAGGGGGTGAAAATGCCGGGTATGGAAGAGCTACAGGACATCAAACCCTTCCCGGAGGCCCCTGGAAATCAGGTGCTGGTTCCACCTTCCCGAGGCCTCTCTTTGTCGCTCTGTACACGTGGTTACATGCATGGACAGGCCTGCCTCACGCTGTGCAAAAAGTCAACACTTCCTAAAGCAGAATTCTTCCCCCTAGAGGTTTTTATTCTAGGAATAGCAGCACCCTGCCAACATCGCATTAAACTTCAATTATATTCGTAATACTGCTTAAGGCTTCTATTATAACATATTGAATAAGAATTACAATACCTGGAAGCAAGCTAGGCTAATTGTTAATAGGAGTTACTACTCGTGTATCACAAAAGAGTCAACAACTCCACCGACAGATGCAATTTAATTGGTTTCTAGGGGAAAACAACATTTCCTTCCAGGAAGTATTGATACATACAATTCATCAGGCAGGGTTCTGCTTTGCCATATGGTAAAAAGAGTCATGTGACAAGAGGCGATTCAGTTTGCATGTGCCGCGCTATATAAGTTTTTCATTCATTCAGAGGGTGTATTAAAGTTAACCGGTCAGGTCTTGGCATATGGTAAATAAGAATCATATTTAAAAATCACATTTATTGTCTATTGAAGAACACAGGAATATCGTGTTTTATAGGTGCCTGAGGACCTGTATGCAGCGATAGCCCACACACCTGAAAATTCAATTATACAGTTTGAGAGCGTTTTGCAAGACAAGCAAAATGTTGTAATACATTTTGCCTTGATATACAAGCGATGTCTTGATATAAGAGTAGCGTCATGTCACAAGTATAAAAGAGAAGAGAGGAGCCTCTAAGTGTAGCAATACGGTTACATTTAATGAAGGTACAACATTTAGAAACTCACATGGTTGATGATTAAAACAGACACATCCAAGTATGCAGGGATCTGGGGTAAAGTTGTCCACATAGACCAGGCATGTCCAAATTGCGGCCCCCCTGGTGATTTAATATGGCCCCCCTGGGGATTTGGATATATATAGCCATTGCAGCCTTGCATGTGCCCTGTGCCCTGGGAGCCACAATAGATATATACCCTATTTATCGGCGCTGCCTCGGAGGGGACAGGACGTGCGCCATCAGATTACATAAAGAGGATCTCCTGTTTACTCGGCGGCGTCTGTAATAGGAAGTTTCCTGGGATGCCATTGGATGACTGTTCTGTTTATCATAGGCGGGACTTTGTATTAAAGAGGCTACGAGTAAATAAGAAATTCTCCTGTTTGTAATCTGACGGCACTTGTCCCTCCCCCTCCCTGTCCCCTCCAAGGCTGCAGATCAGGCTGCATTGATTGCAACGGTGAGGCTGCATTCATGGCAACGGTGAGGCTGCATTCATGGCAACGGTGAGCTTGTGCATGTTATACGCTGATAAATACGGTATATCCAAATAACACACCCAAGCTCATCTCTTTACCACACATAGCTACAAAGGCAAGAGAATTCTTGTTGGGCAGTGTATTAGTGCTTGGGCAAACATACTTAGATCAAATTTTAATGTTTCAAAAATGTCAGGCAAAATGGTCGGCCCTCGAGCATGTTCACTTCATCAAAAGTTTGGACACCCCTGACATAGACCATCCTCCTCACCGCCATTGATGTCGTCCCTTCCATGAGCAGTTCAAGCCTCGCTTTCAGATCGTTTTACTTCAGGGTAGTCTTCCCGGTCACAATTGCAGACTGATAGTGGTGAGAGCCAGTGGCGAGGAGGACGGTCTATGTGGACGGCTGTACCCCAGATCCCTGCATACTTAGATGTGTCTCTTTTAATTATCAACCATGTGAGTTGGTAAATGTTGTACCTTCATTAAATGTAACCATATTGCTACACTAAGGCCGCGTACACACGATCAATCAAAACTGATGAAAACGGACTGAAGTGTAGGCCCTATCGGTCAGTTATCCTTCTGTCAAAAAAAAGAGAACTTGCTTTAAAATTTGACCGATGGACGCCTGACCGATGGGTCAAAAAAAACGATCTTTAGTATGCAAAAGCATCAGTTAAAAGGCCGCGCATTAAAAGTCGACGCATGCTTGGAACTTTGTTTTTTTCAGCATGTCGTTGTGTTAAAACATGTAAACGTCACCGCGTTTAAACACGATCGTTTTTTTAACCGATGATATGTAGGCCCATCAGACCATCAGTCAGACAAATAAAGAGAGGCAAAGGACCTACGGGGCTGGCTGGGTGGGCTAGACCCCCTCACTCCCTCATAGGGGGGAGTCCCTCTGCCCCGTTGGGCCCCAGTCGGGCTCCCAAGTGGAGCAGGTAGGGCGGGGTGAGTGGGAGGCCCCCCCTCACACCCGCCATTGCCACCGGAGGCATGGAGAAGGATGGCGATTGCCTCCGGGGGGAGGGTCTGCCTACTCCCAACTCCTGCAGTCCGTCTCCTCTCTCTCGAGTTCACGCACAAAAATACACTTTAAAAAAAAAAAAAAAAAAAAAAAAAAAAAGACCATCAGTTAGCTTCATCGGTTAACTGATGAAAACGGCCCTTCGGACCGTTCTCATCGGATGAACTGATCGTGTGTACAAGGACTTAGTGGCTCCTCTCTTCTCTTTTATAAAGAGGAAGTAAACCCTATGAAAAAAAAAAAGAAAAAAAAAACACCCTGCAAGACAAAAGGCATAATGAGCTAGTATGCATAGCATACTAATGGGTAGAGATAGCACAAATATGAATGAATGACTTGTATAGCGCTACACATGCAAACTGAATCGCCTCTGGGCGCTTTTTGCAGCCAGTGTCTTCCTGGCTGGTGCGGTCATTTTACCTCGTAGGATCTTGACACGCTTGGGACACACAGTCATATCAATGTCACCATTAGGAACATGTTTATTGGATGAGGTGGTCCCCTCCAGGGCCCTGAGAACACTACTGAACATAGTACTGTTTTATGGGAGGAAGGCCATATTACTTAAATGGAAGTCGCCCGCCCCGCCGGATCTAGCCTTCTGGAAGGGCCTGGTAAACTCAATGATGCCTCTATATAAGGCGACCTATATCTCTAGGGGGTGCGGGAAGAAGTTTGACAAGGTCTGGCGGGCCTGGTTCAATGCTGACGTCACTGCAGGATAAAGTGGAAGGCTGACCGGGGGTTTCAATCCTGAACTACTCAATTTACGTGTGACACAGGTGGGGGTTCCTATCCTATACTGTAGCGAAGAAGGGGAGGCCGAGTTGGTTTCTTCTTCGGATCTCACACATGGTGGGAACAGGGTCTAAGTACTGAGTTGCCTGTCTTAGACAGGAGCTCATAACTGTTTGTCTTGCCTAATTTCAAGGGTGTGACTTTTCTATTGCATGTACTAACGCCAAATGGTGGTGAACTGAGTTGAGGGGTCATGGGAGGGGGGGGGTGGGCGGGGGTTTTGTTTGATAGGCAGTCACCTATGTTAGGTGAGTTATTAATGTTGCGACCATGTTGGTCGCGAGAGACATGGTGTTGTGCCATGGACTCTCCCTTTTTTCTTTTTTTGTTTTGTTTGTGTCTGTATGTGTTGTTGAAAAACCTCAATAAAAATAATTTACAAAAAAAAAAAAAAGGAACATGTTTATAACCCATAGAAGTTCCACACATGTTTCGCCTTTTAATTAGGCTTCCTCAGGGCATACTATCTGCTGTAAGGTTACTAGCTCATAATGAATTACTTACCTGAGATCGAAGCCCCCACAGCAGTCCTCATTCCTCTCCTTCACCGCCATCTCTCCCGAAGTGATTTCCGGGTATCATGGCTCCATGACGTCACTCTCACGCATGAGCTCGGGAGCCACCAGTGACGGCACGATCGCCTTCAGAAGCGGCACGCACAGTGTGCCTGCGCCGTAGACATCGGTGCCGTCTTTTTTACAAATATCTCCTAAACCGTGTAGGTTTCACCTACATGTAATCTAGGCTTACCTGTAGGAGAACGTTGCCTTTGAGGGTTTACAACCACTTTAACTCCGGCTGGATTTTGCTTCTAATCCCCTTGTGGATGGACATTTTATTATTTCACAACAACCTATCACATTGCTATAATCTTTTTATATGGACTATAAAATTAAGGACTTATGAATAAATGGTTGTGGAACGAATCATTTGAGTTTCCATTATTTCTTATGGGAAAATTCACTTTGACATACAAGCGCTTTGGATTACAAGCATGTTTCCGGAATGAATTATGCTCACAATCCAAGGTTTTACTGTATTTCCATGTCCCTCAATGGACTACAAGAAAAAAAAAAAAAAAGACGGACTTAAGTATCTTGCTATTCTTATGTCCCTCAATTTCATTTTAATTAAAACCATGTATCAAAACTATCAGTAGATCCAGCAATTCCTATGTGCACCATGTTATTAAGTAGGGCGGATGCTCCTGTGCCTAAATACACTGCTGTCTATAGACCCCAAGAAATTTTAATCTCCAAGATATTTTTATAAGCCATCTTCGCAATCTGTTTAACGCAATCTTGTATTGTGGCAATGTCAGTATATATATATAAAAAGCAGCGTGGTATCTCTGTAAGGAGGCGATGTGCAGGAACGTTCATGGTAGACCTTATTTTGTGAAAATCGCGTAAACCCGTAACGCGAGGTTCCCAGCCGTTTATAGGCATTGTAATTACAATTAAAACAGGTGTGTTTATTAAAAAAAAAAAAAAAAAAAAAACGGTAAATTACTTGGTGTGGAAATCAGATTGAAGGGTTCATTACGATTCTGATTTCAGTTGCAGCGTTTATTGCAGCAGTTTAGGCCTAAAGATATACCGTGTCTCCTTCATGTAAAGCAGTCTCTCTCAATCAGGGTTCCTCCAGAGGTTTTCAAGCAATTTCCATCTCTTAGATTAGTAATCACCGATACCAATGATCGATTTAGGCATCTGTAAGTGAGCAATCTTCTTATTGACCACCAATGTAAGGTACAGTAAAACCTTGGTTTGAGAGCGTTTTGCAAGACAAGCTAAATTTAATACATTTTGACTTGATATAAGAGTGGCATCATGTCACAACGGAGTATAAAATAGAAGAGAGGCGCCTCTAAGTGTAGCAATATGGTTACATTTACTGAAGGTACAACATTTAGCAACTCGCATGGTTGATGATTCAAACAGGCACATCTAAGTATACAGGGATCCGGGGTAAAGCTGTCCACATTGACCGTCCTACACACCACCACCGACATCATCCCTTCCACGCTGCGCTTGAGCGCTTCAAGCCTCGCTTTCAGATCGCTCTATTGCAGGGTAGTTTTCCCGGTCACGATTGCAGACCGATAGCGGTGACAGCCAGCAGTGGGGAGGACAGTCTATGTGGATCGCTTTACCCCGGATCCCTGTGCCTCTTTTAAACATCAACCATGTGAGTTGCTAAATGTTGTCCCTTCATTAAATGTAACCATATTGCTACACTTAGAGGCGCCTCTCTTCTCTTTTATACTCTGGAGCTCCTGTTGGATTTTGCTTCTATTCCCCCTGTGGAGGCTTCCATTTGTGGATGGACATTTTATGGTTACACAACCTATCACATTGCTATAATCTTTTTATATGGACTATAAACTGAAGGATTTGGGAGCTGCGTGATTGGCACTGCGCTGACAAGCCGTTCACCTCTGCAGCCAAGGGTTCGGATCCCGGTCTCGGCTACATGTGAATTGAGTTTGGTGGTCTCAGCCCGGCTCCCGGTGGGTTTGCTATGCAAGGTACGCCTGTGCTTAGTATGCCCACCCCCCCCCCCCAAAATAAACACCACACGTGCGCGCACATGAAATTGGTTTAACACACATGCACTTTGACCATGCGGTCTCCTAAAATAAAGAGAGGCGAAGGACCTACGGGGCTGGCTGGGTGGGCTAGACCCCCTCACTTCCTCATAGGGGGAGTCCCTCTGCCCCGTTGGGCCCCAGTCGGGCTCCCAAGTGGAGCAGGTAGGGCGGGGTGAGTGGGACGCCATTGCCACCGGGGGCATGGAGAAGGATGGCGATTGCCTCCGGGGGGAGGGTCTGCCTACTCCCAACTCCTGCAGTCCGGCTCCTCTCTCTCTCTCTCGAGTTCACGCACAAAATACACTTAAAAAAAATAAAAAAAATAAACTAATGGGAGCTGAAGGATTTATGATTAAATGATTGTGGAACGAATCATTTGAGTTTCAATTATTTCTTATAGCAAAATTTGCTTTGATAAACAAGTGCATTGGATTACAAGCATGTTTCCGGAACGAATTATGCTCGCAATCCAAGGTTTTATTGTACGTTCTTCCCATTGACCACCTTTTATCTCAATTCATCACCAACATAAGGTGCATTACTTCCACTGGTCATAGTGCTGTATCACGGGAGCGCGCTCGCAAAAGCTTTCCACCGTGCGAGCTCCCTCGCATGAAGATGGAAAGCTTTTGCGAGGAGGAGCCCAGACAGCCCCCGAGGGACCCCAGAAGACAGCTTTCCGAGACACTGTGCAAAACGAACTGCACAGTGGAGGTAAGTATAACATGTTTGTTATTTTAAAAACAAAAAAACCCTGAGTTTAGTGTCCCTTTAACACCAAAAAAAAGGTGCATTCTTCCCACTGACCGCAAGTATAAGGGCCCTTTCACACTGGCCCTTTTCCCGCTCTGCAAACGGATGGAAAAATAGGATGTCTGCAGAAACGGAGCATAGCGGTGACCGATGAGATAGGGTGTCAGCGGATAAACATTCGTTGACACCCTATCTCAGGGGTCTTCAAACTATGGCCCTCCAGGTGTTCAGGAACTACAATTCCCATCATGCCTAGTTATGTCTGTGAATGTCAGAGTTTTGCAATGCCTCATGGGATGTGTAGTTCCACAGCAGCTGGAGGGCCGAAGTTTGAGGATCCCTGCCCTATCTCATAGGGATACATGCATGTCGCTTTTTCATCCGTAAGCGGATGGATGAAAAAACAGACACACGGTCCGACCGTGTGAACGGGCCCTAAAAGGAATTCCTCCACTGACCACCAACGTAAGGTGATATCTGCCCAATGACCTCCAGTATAAAGGGAAATTCTCCACTGACCACCAAAATAAGATGCGTTCTTCCCAACAGGGGTGGACTGACCGTTCGGCTCTCGGGCATTATCCAAGGGCCCCATCAGGGTTGACAGCCTCAGTAAAATCAGGGACCGTATGTAAAAATCAGTGTTTTTAAAAAATCCCAAGCTGCCCCGTTTGCCAGTACCTTTTCAGTGTGTGTCTGTGTATTCTGGGGGCCCCATAATCGCCTGTTGCCCAGGGCCCCCCCCCCATGAGTGGTCAATCCGCCCTTGCTTCCCAATGACCACCAGTATAAAAGGGAACATTCTCCACTGCCCACCAGTATAAAAGTGGAGCTTCTGAGGTGACCACCATTGTAATTAGCTTCTTTCCATTAATCACCAGTATAAAGGGGAATTTCTCCACTGACTAGCAATAGAAGGTGCATTCTTCTCAATGACCACCAGTATAAAGGAACTTCTCCACTGATCACTGGTATAAAGGTGCATTCCTTCCACTGACCACCAGTATAAAAGGGAACATTCTCCACTGCCCACCAGTATAAAAGTGGAGCTTCTGAGGTGACCACCATTGTAATTAGCTTCTTTCCATTAATCACCAGTATAAAAAGGGGAATTTCTCCACTGACTAGCAATAGATGGTGCATTCTTCTCAATGACCACCAGTATAACGAGGAACTTCTCCAATGACCACCAGTATAAAGGAACTTCTCCACTGATCACTGGTATAAAGGTGCATTCCTTCCACTGACCACCAGTATAAAAGGGGAACTTCTCCACTGATTACCAATGTAAATTGAATTCCTGTCACTGACACCTGGTATACAGAGCAAACTTCTTCACTGGCCACCAATGTGAGGTGCATTCTTCCCAATGACCACCAGTATAACAAGCAACTTCTCCAATGACCACCAATGTGAGGTGCATTCTTCCCACAGACCGCCAGCATAACGAGGAACTTCTCCAATGACCACCAATGTGAGGTGCATTCTTCCCACAGACCGCCAGCATAACAAGGAACTTCTCCAGTGACCCACCAATGTGAGGTGCATTCTTCCCAATGACCACCAGTGTAACAAGGAATTTCTCCAATGACCACCAATGTGAGGTGCATTCTTCCAAATGACCACCACTATAAAGGGGAACTTCTCCATAGAAATTACACTTGCAATCTTCCGCTGTCCACCCATATAAGGGTGAAGTTCTCAACTGACCATGAATGTATGAGATCACTTATCCACTGAACTCGAAGGAGCATGACAATTTTCACTGTCCGTTATTCTTTTCTGGCTACTCTTCTTATTTGTTGCATTTTTTATTTAATTTTTACTAATAATGTTATTGTTGTATAGAGAAGATTTTGGTGTAAAACATGCCACGTTCCATATTCCTTAGAACTTCATATCTCTGGAACTACTGATAGTTTTGATACGTGGTTTTCATTAAAGTGAAAAATGTAAAATGTAAAGCCCACCCAGCATCCCGATGACAGCTTTCACCAGCCTGGAACACTCGAGACAATGAAAGATAGAAGTGATCATTGGTCGCTCTGTATGAGGGTGCTTTGCTCTTTGCCCTACTAACATACTTATGTTCGACTAAAAGGAAAAAGACTTCGCAAAGCGGCATTGCTCAGATTCCACAACAGCGGACCATTCCAGACACGTCACAAAAAAATATTTTTCCCATAAACAGAAGCTAGAAAATTAACCATTGCATGCAACACACACAATAATGTAAACACATAAGGATACACTGCATACATGGACAGCTGGTGGCCAGAGCCTACGCCCATCAAGGTGGGAAGCGTGGCATCCGCCTAGAGACATGGGCAGTGAGGCATCCGCCCAGGTGGGCAGCCAGAGCCTGTGCACAGAGACACGGGCCTGCCAGGCATTCCGCCCAGAGACACGGGCCTGCCAGGCATTCCGCCCAGAGACACGGGCCTGACAGGCATTCCGCCCACAGACACGGGCCTGACAGGCATTCCGCCCACAGACACGGGCCTGACAGGCATTCCGCCCACAGACACGGGCCTGACAGGCATTCCGCCCACAGACACGGGCCTGACAGGCATTCCGCCCACAGACACGGGCCTGACAGGCATTCCGCCCACAGACACGGGCCTGACAGGCATTCCGCCCACAGACACGGGCCTGACAGGCATTCCGCCCACAGACACGGGCCTGACAGGCATTCCGCCCACAGACACGGGCCTGAAAGGCATTCCGCCCACAGACACGGGCCTGAAAGGCATTCCGCCCACAGACACGGGCCTGAAAGGCATTCCGCCCACAGACACGGGCCTGAAAGGCATTCCGCCCACAGACACGGGCCTGAAAGGCATTCCGCCCACAGACACGGGCCTGAAAGGCATTCCGCCCACAGACACGGGCCTGAAAGGCATTCCGCCCACAGACACGGGCCTGAAAGGCATTCCGCCCACAGACACGGGCCTGAAAGGCATTCCGCCCACAGACACGGGCCTGAAAGGCATTCCGCCCACAGACATGGGCATGCCAGGCATTCCGCCCACAGACATGGGCATGCCAGAGCCTGTGCCCAGAGAGGTGGACCTGCCAGGCATTCCGCCCAGAGACATGGACCTGCCAGTTATTCCGCCCAGAGACGTGGGCAGCCAGAGCCTGTACGCAGAGACATGGGATACCGGGCATTTCGCCCAGAGGCATAGGCCTGCCAGGAATTCCGCCCAGAGGCATGAGCAGCGAGGCATTCCGCCCAGAGAGGTGGGCCTGCCAGGCATTCCGCCCAGAGAGGTGGGCCTGCCAGGCATTCCGCCCAGAGAGGTGGGCCTGCCAGGCATTCCGCCCAGAGAGGTGGGCCTGCCAGGCATTCCGCCCAGAGACACGGGCCTGACAGGCATTCCGCCCAGAGACACGGGCCTGACAGGCATTCCGCCCAGAGACACGGGCCTGACAGGCATTCCGCCCAGAGACACGGGCCTGACAGGCATTCCGCCCAGAGAGGTGGGCCGCTTATTTGTGCAAACCATGCAGCTGCACAATGGTCTTGCAGGACTTTGGTGCCCATTTGTAGTAGCTGCGAGTCACATGCATACTGGAAACCTGCCTTGTTGACTTCTTGGTATCCTAACCATGCTTCAGATTTGTAATTTGGCAATAAGCATTAATTCCTACCTGACAGAGAGACGTGCAGGGTGCTTCTACCATATTCTACTGACATCCATTGGACTGACCTAAAAGGGAGGCTTCAACTTCTGACCCCAATTACCTATTACGACCCGTGAAAGAGCTCAAGATATTGCAATGGCTACTCTTTATATAGCTTGTAAATTAGTATTTGTGCTTGAGCAGCATTTGATTTTGGAGGGGGGGGTCCAAAAATTGTTCTCGCAGGGAGGCCCTTTGGAGACTTTGCCTGCCACTGTCTCTGGAGTTATCGGGAGTCTTGGTAACCAACATGCTGCCAGCACCAAGAATACGGCAAAGTGCTTCCCTGCCATCTGTAAAAAGAGAGATTTGCCAACCAGCTGGGAAATATCTGAGATATTTAGCTATCAAAGATGAGAAACGGTCATTATCACCTCCTGGGATGGCCTCATCCATCCTGACCCTCGCCATGGGTTGTGTCAGGTTATCAGATCAGGGACAAGACTGAGCAGTGTATGCCCACTCTCGATAAGATAGTCCAATGGCGCGTTCCAACGTATGCAGTGTGTATGTGCATTGCACACAGGGGCCCGCTGTGCACTCACTGCACACATTAAGGGCTGGACGCAGAAAGTGCTCCTCAACATGATGCCACCCTTTGAGCTACAGGCGTGCTTGTCACTTGAGGCTGCAGTTTAAAGGAGATCTGTGTATGGCAACACTGCACCTTTCAGGGGGCGACAACATGTTGATCTGTGTATGCCGACACTGCACCTTTCAGGGGGAGACAACATGTTGATCTGTGTATGGCGACACTGCACCTTTCAGGGGGCGACAACATGTTGATCTGTGTATGCCGACACTGCACCTTTCAGGGGGCGACAACATGTTGATCTGTGTATGCCGACACTGCACCTTTCAGGGGGCGACAACATGTTGATCTGTGTATGCCGACACTGCACCCTTCAGGGGGCGACAACATGTTGATCTGTGTATGCCGACACTGCACCTTTCAGGGGGCGACAACATGTTGATCTGTGTATGCCGGCACGGCACCCTTCAGGGGGCGACAACATGTTGATCTGTGTATGCCGGCACGGCACCCTTCAGGGGGAGACAACATGTTGATCTGTGTATGGCGACACTGCACCCTTCAGGGGGGCGACAAGTTGTTGATCTGTGCATGCCGGCACTGCACACTTCAGGGGGCGAGAACATGTTGATTAGGCACGCATTTCCTCACCAGCCACATCAAAAAATGCTAAACAGTAAAAATGTATTTATAAAGCCTAGTGAAGCCAAGTAATATGGAGTCAAAAGCTTACCATACACAGCTCAAATTTTATCTGATTCTTCTGAATTGGCCAAAAGTCAAACCACGGGTGACCCTGCTGACACCACCCGACTCAAAGTCCAAAAAAGAAAGAAAAGTCGGCTGAACAACGATTGCAGCCAGCCAATCAGCTGCAGCCATTGTTTGGGCTGACAGCCGTGGGTGCCAGCAGTCAGAATACAATATCCGGCACCAGGAGATTCCTCCAACCACAGCATTCAGCATGGATGGAGGAATCAATGGAAAGCTAAACAAGAGAAATCTGACAGCCTAAAGGTCTGAGGGCCACAGGTGTTTATTGGGTGCAAATCAATGACCAGCTCCAAATCGCATGCAACAATTCACATGAGTTCTGAATGAGCCTAGACACCGACGGCTTGCATACAGGATAGTTGACCCTGTCCACCGCTAAGGATCCGTTCACATTTTTTCAAATCTGATGCGTTTTGAACCGCATCCTATCCGCATAACATGTGAACTGGCAGCCTTCTCAATGCTGACATTTCACACATGCGCGGGTCGGTCATGGTGCAATTTTATAATACGTCCTGTGCGTTTTTAGGTAAAAATTTGCACCTGAATCAGTGAACAGAACCGCACCGGACTCCCGTGCTGAAACCACAGCTGCATACATGTGAACCCAGCCTAAAGCCTCGCACACACGATAGTTGGCAGGGGATTGTCTGATGACAGACTGTTGTCCTAAAATGTTACTGTTAGTACGCTCTGACAATTGCTGTCCAACTTTCGGCCAACAAATGTTGGGTGGCAGGCTAGTAAATTTTTGGTGGACAACGGTTGGTTTTCTGATGGTCAGTACACAAGTCCGTCACACAAGTTGAAAGTACAAACACGCATGCTCGGAATCAATGTCCACCAAAACACAAAATTAGCAGAAGGGGCCCAAAGGGTGGTGCTCAAGAGCTGAAACTTCTCATAGTATGTCACTGCGTTCGTGTTTTTGGCACGTCGACAATTGGCGTCAGTAGAGGGGCATGGTGCCCCATCCTCGGCGTCAGTAGAGGGGCATGGTGCCCCATCCTCGGCGTCAGTAGAGGGGCATGGTGCCCCATCCTCGGCGTCAGTAGAGGGGCATGGTGCCCCATCCTCGGCGTCAGTAGAGGGGCATGGTGCCCCATCCTCGGCGTCAGTACATAGGGCAGTGATGGAGAACCTTGGCACCCCCAGATGTTTTGGAACTACATTTCCCATGATGCTCCACTACACTACAGAATGCATGAGCGTCATGGGAAATGTAGTTCCAAAACATCTAAGGGTGCCAAGGTTCACCATCACTGGCATAGGGGGAATGTAGAGCTGCACAATTAATCATTAAAAAATCATGCTCTCAATTCAACCCCCCTGACATCTCCAATGCAGAGTTTGCCGATTCTTTCATATAACAAGTGGAGAGACTTTCAGTTGTCAAAAGAAAATATCCGGGCAGTCTGCCAAGTTTTTAACAGGAAACATTGTAACTAATACTTCCTTCTTAGATCAAAGGGGTGTGTGTGTGTGTGTGTCCTCTTCCACACGAGGTGGACTCCGTTATGGAGTCCGCCGGCTCAGCGGGAGGTCTCTCCGCTAAGCCGGCAGATGACAATTCCCTCTCTGCTCGCTGAGGGGGGAGGGGCTTGTGCAGCACTGCTGTCTCCTATGGAAAGATCTGATGACTACGAACAGCGTGTCCATTGTCATCAGATCTCAACCGATCCGATATGGACTGATAGGGGCGTATCGCCATCCGTCCGATTTTGGCTGATCGGATCGGGTCAGATGTCAGCGGACATGTCTCTGCTGACATTTGAAGCTCTATAGGCATGCATGGAGCGAACATTCAGGTCTGATGTCAAAACTGACAGCCAGACCTGAACGCGTGTGAAAGGGGCCTAAAGGAAAAAAAATGGGCAGTCTGCCAAATTTGTAACAACATGAAACATTGTAACCAACTTCCTTCTAAGAGCAAACTTCTGTGTGTAAATGCAGGAAGTTTAACCACTTAAGAAACAAGCGTCAGAAAAAGATTTTGACTTTAAGGGGTTGTAAAAGAATTTTTTTTCCCTAAATGTCTTCCTTTACCTTAGTGCAGTCCTCCTTCACTTACCTCATCCTTCCATTTTGCTTTTAAATGTCCTTATTTCTTCTGAGAAATCCTCACTTCCTGTTCTTCTGTCTGCAACTCCACACAGTAATGCAAGGCTTTCTCCCTGGTGTGGAGAAAGCCTCTTTAGGGGGGAGGGGGCGAGCAGGCAAGTCAGGACGCTCTCTACTTTGCAGATGAGAAAGGAGCAGTGTGTTAGTGGGTGTCCTGACACTCCTGCTCGCCCCCTCACGAGGCTTTCTCCACACCAGGGAGAAACCTTGCATTACTGTGTGTAGTTACAGACAGAAGAACAGGAAGTGAGGATTTCTCAGAAGAAATAAGGACATTTAAAAGCAAAATGGAAGGATGAGGTAAAGGAAGCTATTTAGGGTAAAAGTGTTTTACCATTACAGCCCCTTTAAAGGGGTTGTAAAGGTAAATGTTTTTTAACTTTAATGCATTCTAAGCATTAAGGTGAAAAAACATCCGATGGTACCACCATTTTACTTACCTGACCGTTCGAAATTGCCGGGCACGTCCACGTCATCCTCTTCGGTTCCCAGCCTGGCCGTTGATTGGCTAGGCTGGGCGGATTGATAGCAGCGCAGCCATTGGCTGGCGCTGCTGTCAATCACAGCGGACTGCGCGCCGGGGGGCGGGGCCGAGTGATACAGTCGGCGGCTATGGCCGCCGCTGCATCACGGGAGCGCCCTCGCAAAAGCTTTCCACCGTGCGAGCTCACATTAAAGGTGGAATGCTTTTGCGAGCAGGACCGCCGAGGGACCCCAGAAGACAGGGTTAGAGGACACTCTGCAAAACGAGCTGCACAATGGAGGTAAGTATAACATGTTTGTTATTTAAAAAAAAAATTAAAAAATGTGACTTTAGTGTTCCTTTAAAGGGTCACTAAAGGAAAAAAAATTTTTTTGCTAAAATGACTGTTTACAGGGTATAGAGACATAAAAGATAACTGATTACTTTTCAAAATGATTAAAAATAGATAAAAATCAATCATATAATGTGCCTGCAGGTTAGTTTCACTTTTGAACTGGCTTCATGTTTCTGCAAAGTAGAAATAGACACACAGAACAAAAACAAACAAATCCAGGGCAGTGTTTTGTTTTTAAAATGAATCTGATTGGTTCTGGGAAGTTTTAGACACACAGTAATGACAGCTTGCCTTAAACCATCATGAGAAAGCTCCCAGTATGGTGGTTATGAGGAAACAGACACGCAGGAAGTGTGGAGAACAGAGCAGGATTACAGCAACTTCAAAGCAAAAAACGAACAATAAGGACATGAAACCAGTACTGCAGTAAGGTAAAGGAAGCTATTTAGCTAAAAAAAAAAAAAAAAATAAAAAAAAATTCCTTTAGTGATCCTTTAAGCTAAAAAAAAAAAAAAAAATCTATATTTTTTTTGCTAAAAAATTACCGTATTTAATCGGCGTATATCGTGCACTTTTTTGCCCTGAAAATCAGGGCAAAATCGTGGGTGCGCGATATACGCCGATACCCGCGCCGAGTTTTGAATACTCCGCCAACAAATACCCAGCGCAGTACACTCGGGTATATTCGGCCAGTCTCGGCTTCTTCCGCGGCCACGTCCTGGACGTACAGGACGTGAGCGCGACAGTTGCCGAGCCTGCCCGAGTGTACTGCGCTGGCTATATGCTGGCGTAGTATTCAAAACTCGGCGCGGGAAACGAGCGGGGAGGACGCCGCACCCGCCGAAGAGGATGCCGCACCCGCCGCAGAAGGACACCGGACCCGCCGCAGAAGGACACCGTGCAAGACACCAAAAGTGTAAGTACAAAAATAACTTTTTTTCCACAGGATTGGGGGTAATTTTAGGGGTGCTGGCGTAGTATTCAAAACTCGGAGCGGGAAATGAGCGGGGAGGACGCCGCACCCGCCGAAGAGGACGCCGCACCCGCCGCAGAAGGACACCGGACCCGCCGATGGACACCGCGCAAGACACCAAAACTGTAAGTACAAAAATAACTTTTTTTCCACAGGATTGGGGGTCATTTTAGGGGTGCGCGGTATACCGCGATAAATACGGTACTTGGAACTCCCAAACATTGTATATATATTTTAGCAGAGACCCTAGGGCAGTGATAGTGAACCTTGGCACCCCAGATGTTTTGGAACTACATTTCCCATGATGCTCACCTACCCTGCATGAGCATCATGGGAAATGTAGTTCCAAAACATCTGGGGGGGTGCCAAGGTTCACTATCACTGCCCTAGGGAATAAAATGTCAATTTCTGCAATATTTTATGTCACACTGTATTTGCCCAGTGGTCTTTCAAATGCATCATTTGGGGGGGAAAATACACTTCATTGAATAAAAAAAAAAAAAAAACAGTAAAGTTAGCCCAATTATTTTTGTTTTAATGTGAAAGATGATGTTAGGCTGTGAGAATCGTGATCTTCTAAGCAAAAAAAATAAAAAATATTACGATTCTCATTTCAGCCAGAATGGTGCAGCTCTAGGGGAATGGTACCCATTACTGGAGTCAGATGGAATAGTGCTCCAAGGGCCTGATAAAGGCAAGCAAAGGGCCACATCCGGCCCCCTGGGCTGCAGTCTGGAGATCGGTGATCTACAGGTTTGCTCCTACAATTGGATGTAATAGACGACACACACATCTGCATCGATCAATCTGTATACAGGAGAAGAACGTAGCAATCTATAAATAGATGACATTATTCTATAATTAGGAAAACAGAAACGATGTAAACAAACCAGGAAAAGGCTCACATCAACACAACTGTCAGGAAAATGGCATTTCTGCTTCTCGGATCCTAAACATAGCACCATGGCGGGTTTCTGTTGCATGCCATCTGGTGTGCCCCTCCCCCTCTATTATATACCCCCCCCTCCATCATATTAGATGATAGAATTTACAGATACGCAGCAGTCATAGCCGGTCTTGCGGCCCCCATGACTAACCTGAAGACAGAGGGTCCCGGCCAGGCGTCTGCTCTTCCTGCTGCGGTTCAGCGATGCCTGGGATGAGAGAAGAGAGAGGATTGGAGGCAATGATGATCCAGCCCCTGATACATTGTAGACTCCTACAGTGATGTGTGATGTATGGCTGGAGAGGGTGACACCGTGCTCTACACTGACACAGATTCCCACCCCCCCCCCCTTCCCTCTCCTCCCTGTGTAGATCACCCCCCCCCCCCATAATGTGACAGCTGGCTCTGTCTGTGCCCAGGGGCTTCACTTTACCCAGAAACCTGGACCCAGATGAGTCACCGTCCCTTCCCTGCCAGGGATGACCAACCCAGGGCCTCCGACTGCCAACAGTGCCATAGCAGATAAAGAGGAACTACAAGTACCAGCATGACCCGTCTGATCCAGGAGGAGCTACACTGTGCCAGCATCTCAGCTATAAAGAATCTACAAATGACAGATGTTCTGCCACTGCTGCCAGGGCACACTGGGTCATGAAGCTCCTCAATCCTCAGTTCTTGTAGTTCCTCCCCATGGCATGCTGTAGATCAGGGGTCTCAAACTCGCAGCCCTCCAGATGTTGTGGAACTACAAGTCCCATCATGCCTCCGCCTGTGGAGTCATGCTTGTAACTGCCTGTCTTGCAATGCCTTCTGGGACTTTGCCAGTTTGAGACCCCTGCTGTAGATACATTGCATGGTATGCTGGATCTTGTAGTTCCTCCCTAGGGCATGCTGTAGATACATTGCATGGTATGCTGAGTCTTGTAGTTCCTCCCCAGGGAATGCTGTAGATACATTGCATGGTATGCAGGATCTTGTAGTCCCTCCCCAGGGCATGATGTAGATACATTGCCTGGTATGCTGGATCTTGTAGTCCCTCCCCAGGGCATGATGTAGATACGTTGCTTGGTATGCTGGATCTTGTAGTTCCTCCCCAGGGCATGCTGTAGATACACTGCCTGGTATGCTGGATCTTGTAGTTCCTCCCCAGGGAATGCTGTAGATACATTGCATGGTATGCTGGATCGTGTAGTTCCTCCCCAGGGCATGCTGTAGATACATTGCATGGTATGCTGGATCTTGTAGTTCCTCCCCAGGGAATGCTGTAGATACATTGCATGGTATGCTGGATCGTGTAGTTCCTCCCCAGGGCATGCTGTAGATACATTGCATGGTATGCTGGATCTTGTAGTTCCTCCCCAGGGCATGCTGTAGATACACTGCCTGGTATGCTGGATCTTGTAGTTCCCCACCCAGGGCATGCTGTAGATACACTGCCTGGTATGCTGGATCTTGTAGTTCCTCCCCAGGGAATGCTGTAGATACATTGCATGGTATGCTGGATCTTGTAGTTCCTCCCAAGGGAATGCTGTAGATACATTGCATTGTATGGTATGCTGGATCTTGTAGTTCCCCCCCAGGGCATGCTGTAGATACACTGCCTGGTATGCTGGATCTTGTATTTCCTCACCAGGGCATGCTGTAGATACATTGCATGGTATGCTGGATCTTGTAGTTCCTCCCCAGGGCATGCTGTAGATACACTGCCTGGTATGCTGGATCTTGTAGTTCCTCCCCAGGGCATGCTGTAGATACATTGCCTGGTATGCTGGCTCTTGACATGCCCAAGCATGGTTTTTGTAGTTCTTCAACAAGAACACACTAGTGCTTGGGGATCCTCAACAAGGCATGAGGCATGTCGTTATCACCTAGCAGGGAAAAAGTCTTGCAGCTCCTCAAAAGGATACACAGTGTGTGCTGGCTCTTGTAGTACTTTGAGGTTTGCAGTTTCTGGGTTCTTACCCTCAGCAAGGCACACTGACCCAAATACTTCTTCATTAGAACATGCTGGCTCTTGTAGTTCCTCAGCAGGGCACATCAGACCATGTATTTTCTCAACAGCGCATTCTGACTCTTGTATATCTTCAGAAGGAAACACTGGCTCTTGCAGGTCTTATAAAACAGCACTGCTGCTATTTGTAGTTCCTCAACACCGCACAATGGCTTATGTAGTTCCTCCTCAACAGTGAGTGCTGGCTCTTGTAGAACACTGCATGCTGGTTCTTGTAGTTCCTCAACCCTGCAAGCTGGCTCATACCATTCCTTAAAACTGCACACAGACTTTCGTAGTCCCTCAGCAGGGCACGCTGGCTCCTGTAGTCCCTCAGCAGGGCACGCTGGCTCCTGTAGTCCCTCAGCAGGGCACGCTGGCTCCTGTAGTCCCTCAGCAGGGCACGCTGGCTCCTGTAGTCCCTCAGCAGGGCACGCTGGCTCTTGTAGATCCACAATACTGCACACTGGGTCCTGTAGTCCCTCAGCGGGGCACGCTGGCTCCTGTAGTCCCTCAGTGGGGCACGCTGGCTCCTGTAGTCCCTCAGCGGGGCACGCTGGCTCCTGTAGTCCCTCAGCGGGGCACGCTGGCTCCTGTAGTCCCTCAGCGGGGCACGCTGGCTCCTGTAGTCCCTCAGCAGGGCACGCTGGCTCTTGTAGATCCACAATACTGCACACTGGGTCCTGTAGTCCCTCAGCGGGGCACGCTGGCTCCTGTAGTCCCTCAGCGGGGCACGCTGGCTCCTGTAGTCCCTCAGCAGGGCACGCTGGCTCTTGTAGATCCACAATACTGCACACTGGGTCCTGTAGTCCCTCAGCGGGGCACGCTGGCTCCTGTAGTCCCTCAGCGGGGCACGCTGGCTCCTGTAGTCCCTCAGCGGGGCACGCTGGCTCCTGTAGTCCCTCAGCGGGGCACGCTGGCTCCTGTAGTCCCTCAGCGGGGCACGCTGGCTCCCGTAGTCCCTCAGCGGGGCACGCTGACTCCCGTAGTCCCTCAGCGGGGCACGCTGACTCCTGTAGTCCCTCAGCGGGGCACGCTGACTCCTGTAGTCCCTCAGCGGGGCACGCTGACTCCTGTAGTCCCTCAGCAGGGCACGCTGACTCCTGTAGTCCCTCAGCAGGGCACGCTGACTCCTGTAGTCCCTCAGCAGGGCACGCTGACTCCTGTAGTCCCTCAGCAGGGCGCGCTGACTCCTGTAGTCCCTCAGCAGGGCGCGCTGACTCCTGTAGTTCCTCAACAGGGCACACTGGTTCTTGTAGATCCACAATACTGCACGCTGGGTCCTGTGTTAAAGAGGGCACGCTTGCTCCTATTGTTCCTCAACACTGTATGCTGGCTCTTGTAGTCCCTCAACAGGGCACCTGCCTATTGTCAGCTGGGTGTCCTGATCAGATGTAGACCTGTCCATCTGCAGGCCTCCCCCCAGACTCACAACCACCCGCTCCCCTCCACCTACAAGAACCAGCATGCCCTGTTGAACTACAAGAACCAGCATACCCATGGGTTCTTGTAGTTCCTCAACAGGCCACGCTGGTTCCTGTAGTAAAGAAGGCACGCTTGCCTCTATAGTTCCTCAACACTGCATGCTGGCTCTTGTAGTCCCTCAACAGAGCACCTGTGTATCCTCAGCTGGGTGTCCTGATTGGACGTGTACCTGCCCATCACACATAACCAACCCCCCCCAGACTCACGACCACCCGCTCCCCTCCAATCACAGAAGTTTCCTGTAGCTCTCTTGAACTTTTACCCCCCATAACTGTCCTGGTCTCCTATCCCCCCCCCCCCCCCATAATGCTGACATAACAGTCAGAACCCCACAGCAAGGATTAACCCATTACTAACTGGATAAATGGGGTGGCTGCAGACCATCCAGCGCAGGAGGTGGGGTCCGGGTCCGGGAGCAGATTGTCTTCAGGGGCCCAGGCAGGTAGAGGATGGAGGGAGGGAAGGGGGGGGGAGGGGATATAGAATGGCAGGAAAAGGAGAAGAGATCAGACTACATACAATGACAGCCCAGGCAGGGAAAAGGAGGGAAAGGGGGCAGAGGAGGGAGAAGGGGGGGGGGGAATGGAGACACAAAACCCACAACACCAATATTAGGAGGATGAAAGACGTGGCTTAAAGGGGGAAACCCCCAACAGAGCACAAGAGGAGGAAGAGGAGGAGGGGATCATAGAGAGTCCTGCCATACCCAACACTGTGTGCAGATGGATGAAGAGGCACAGTCAGCCAGGGGGAGGGGCCACCGCAAAGCATCCTGGGAAGAGTAGTCTGGTCCTCCCTGCAATGCATTGTGGTCCCTGATCTCTGGTGTTCTTGTCTGATCCCTCTCCGCTCATTAACCCTTTCTTGGCTCTGATTCACACAGCAGAACGTGTTCCATAGGAAACCATGTTATATGGGCTGCAGTGCAAATCTGCAAAATGCACTAAAAATGCCACAGATGTGAATCAGGCCTAATTCCTCCAAATTATAAACAAACGTTATATACTTTCCACATCACTTTCTCTTATGTTGGTCCAGTCACGCTGCAATGCGTGCGTTTATCGTGCGTTTTCACATGCGGTAAACTTTATTGGCAAAGGAAACTTCAGCAGACAGTTTTCACTCTTGTGTTTAACCACTGGAGCTCTGGAAGGTTTTACCCCCCGCCCCTTCGTGACCAGTAGCACTGCGCTACTTTAAGCATCCCTTAACACTGGGGATGCAGCTGAGGGGCACTGCCAGAAAATATGTTTTTTTTTGCAGCCAATTTATGGAGGAATGCCTGGTGTTGGAGATTCAATCATCATGGCACCATGGTTGTTGTGGTGTCAGGATGATTGGAGGGCATTATTTCTATTAATACATTGTATTATAAAAAAGTGGGAGCCCTGGGCATGTCACTTGCCACATGTTGCGGATATTCACCTGCCACATATTGCATTGTCACTTGCCACAAGTTGCGCATATTTACTTGCCAAGTTACCTGCCACACATTGCGGGTTGTCCCTTGCCACGTCACCTGCCACACGTTGCATTGTCACTTGCCACGTCACCTGCCACACATTGCGGGTTGTCCCTTGCCACGTCACCTGCCACACGTTGCATTGTCCCTTGCCACGTCACCTGCCACACGTTGCATTGTCACTTGCCACATCACCTGCCACACGTTGCATTGTCACTTGCCACGTCACCTGCCACACGTTGCATTGTCACTTGCCACGTCACCTGCCACACGTTGCATTGTCCCTTGCCACGTCACCTGCCACACGTTGCATTGTCACTTGCCACGTCACCTGCCACACGTTGCATTGTCCCTTGCCACGTCACCTGCCACACGTTGCATTGTCACTTGCCACAAGTTGCGGATATTTACTTGCCAAGTTACCTGCCACACATTGCGGGTTGTCCCTTGCCACGTCACCTGCCACACGTTGCATTGTCACTTGCCACGTCACCTGCCACACGTTGCATTGTCACTTGCCACGTCACCTGCCACACGTTGCATTGTCACTTGCCACGTCACCTGCCACACGTTGCATTGTCACTTGCCACGTCACCTGCCGCACATTGCATTGTCACTTGCCACGTCACCTGCCACACGTTGCATTGTCACTTGCCACATCACCTGCCACACGTTGCATTGTCACTTGCCACGTCACCTGCCACACATTGCGGGTTGTCCCTTGCCACGTCACCTGCCACACGTTGCATTGTCCCTTGCCACGTCACCTGCCACACGTTGCATTGTCACTTGCCACATCACCTGCCACACGTTGCATTGTCACTTGCCACGTCACCTGCCACACGTTGCATTGTCACTTGCCACGTCACCTGCCACACGTTGCATTGTCCCTTGCCACGTCACCTGCCACACGTTGCATTGTCACTTGCCACGTCACCTGCCACACGTTGCATTGTCCCTTGCCACGTCACCTGCCACACGTTGCATTGTCACTTGCCACAAGTTGCGGATATTTACTTGCCACGTCACCTGCCACACGTTGCATTGTCACTTGCCACAAGTTGCGGATATTTACTTGCCAAGTTACCTGCCACACATTGCGGGTTGTCCCTTGCCACGTCACCTGCCACACGTTGCATTGTCACTTGCCACGTCACCTGCCACACGTTGCATTGTCACTTGCCACGTCACCTGCCACACGTTGCATTGTCACTTGCCACGTCACCTGCCACACGTTGCATTGTCACTTGCCACGTCACCTGCCGCACATTGCATTGTCACTTGCCACGTCACCTGCCACACGTTGCATTGTCACTTGCCACATCACCTGCCACACGTTGCATTGTCACTTGCCACGTCACCTGCCACACGTTGCATTGTCACTTGCCACGTCACCTGCCACACGTTGCATTGTCCCTTGCCACGTCACCTGCCACACGTTGCATTGTCCCTTGCCACGTCACCTGCCACACGTTGCATTGTCACTTGCCACATCACCTGCCACACGTTGCATTGTCACTTGCCACGTCACCTGCCACACGTTGCATTGTCCCTTGCCACGTCACCTGCCACACGTTGCATTGTCACTTGCCACGTCACCTGCCACACGTTGCATTGTCACTTGCCACATCACCTGCCACACGTTGCATTGTCCCTTGCCACATCACCTGCCACACGTTGCATTGTCACTTGCCACATCACCTGCCACACGTTGCATTGTCACTTGCCACGTCAGCTGTCACATGTTGCATTGTCACTTGCCACGTCACCTGCCACACGTTGCATTGTCACTTGCCACGTCACCTGCCACACGTTGCATTGTCACTTGCCACGTCACCTGCCACACGTTGCATTGTCACTTGCCACGTCACCTGCCACACGTTGCATTGTCCCTTGCCACGTCACCTGCCACACGTTGCATTGTCCCTTGCCACGTCACCTGCCACACGTTGCATTGTCCCTTGCCACATCACCTGCCACACGTTGCATTGTCACTTGCCACGTCACCTGCCACACGTTGCATTGTCACTTGCCACGTCACCTGCCACACGTTGCATTGTCACTTGCCACGTCACCTGCCACACGTTGCATTGTCACTTGCCACGTCACCTGCCACACGTTGCATTGTCACTTGCCACGTCACCTGCCACACGTTGCATTGTCACTTGCCACGTCACCTGCCACACGTTGCATTGTCACTTGCCACGTCACCTGCCACACGTTGCATTGTCACTTGCCACGTCACCTGCCACACGTTGCATTGTCACTTGCCACGTCACCTGCCGCACATTGCATTGTCACTTGCCACGTCACCTGCCACACGTTGCATTGTCACTTGCCACATCACCTGCCACACGTTGCATTGTCACTTGCCACGTCACCTGCCACACATTGCGGGTTGTCCCTTGCCACGTCACCTGCCACACGTTGCATTGTCCCTTGCCACGTCACCTGCCACACGTTGCATTGTCACTTGCCACGTCACCTGCCACACGTTGCATTGTCACTTGCCACGTCACCTGCCACACGTTGCATTGTCACTTGCCACGTCACCTGCCACACGTTGCATTGTCACTTGCCACGTCACCTGCCACACGTTGCATTGTCACTTGCCACGTCACCTGCCGCACATTGCATTGTCACTTGCCACGTCACCTGCCACACGTTGCATTGTCACTTGCCACATCACCTGCCACACGTTGCATTGTCACTTGCCACGTCACCTGCCACACATTGCGGGTTGTCCCTTGCCACGTCACCTGCCACACGTTGCATTGTCCCTTGCCACGTCACCTGCCACACGTTGCATTGTCACTTGCCACATCACCTGCCACACGTTGCATTGTCACTTGCCACGTCACCTGCCACACGTTGCATTGTCACTTGCCACGTCACCTGCCACACGTTGCATTGTCCCTTGCCACGTCACCTGCCACACGTTGCATTGTCACTTGCCACGTCACCTGCCACACGTTGCATTGTCCCTTGCCACGTCACCTGCCACACGTTGCATTGTCACTTGCCACAAGTTGCGGATATTTACTTGCCACGTCACCTGCCACACGTTGCATTGTCACTTGCCACAAGTTGCGGATATTTACTTGCCAAGTTACCTGCCACACATTGCGGGTTGTCCCTTGCCACGTCACCTGCCACACGTTGCATTGTCACTTGCCACGTCACCTGCCACACGTTGCATTGTCACTTGCCACGTCACCTGCCACACGTTGCATTGTCACTTGCCACGTCACCTGCCACACGTTGCATTGTCACTTGCCACGTCACCTGCCGCATATTGCATTGTCACTTGCCACGTCACCTGCCACACGTTGCATTGTCACTTGCCACATCACCTGCCACACGTTGCATTGTCACTTGCCACGTCACCTGCCACACGTTGCATTGTCACTTGCCACGTCACCTGCCACACGTTGCATTGTCCCTTGCCACGTCACCTGCCACACGTTGCATTGTCCCTTGCCACGTCACCTGCCACACGTTGCATTGTCACTTGCCACATCACCTGCCACACGTTGCATTGTCACTTGCCACGTCACCTGCCACACGTTGCATTGTCCCTTGCCACGTCACCTGCCACACGTTGCATTGTCACTTGCCACGTCACCTGCCACACGTTGCATTGTCACTTGCCACATCACCTGCCACACGTTGCATTGTCCCTTGCCACATCACCTGCCACACGTTGCATTGTCACTTGCCACATCACCTGCCACACGTTGCATTGTCACTTGCCACGTCAGCTGTCACATGTTGCATTGTCACTTGCCACGTCACCTGCCACACGTTGCATTGTCACTTGCCACGTCACCTGCCACACGTTGCATTGTCACTTGCCACGTCACCTGCCACACGTTGCATTGTCACTTGCCACGTCACCTGCCACACGTTGCATTGTCCCTTGCCACGTCACCTGCCACACGTTGCATTGTCCCTTGCCACATCACCTGCCACACGTTGCATTGTCCCTTGCCACATCACCTGCCACACGTTGCATTGTCACTTGCCACGTCACCTGCCACACGTTGCATTGTCACTTGCCACGTCACCTGCCACACGTTGCATTGTCACTTGCCACGTCACCTGCCACACGTTGCATTGTCACTTGCCACGTCACCTGCCACACGTTGCATTGTCCCTTGCCACGTCACCTGCCACACGTTGCGGGTGGTTCCTTGCCACACACTGCATTGTCACTTGCCACATCACCTGCCACACACTGCATTGTCACCTGCCACACGTTGCATTGTCACTAGGGTGACCACGTGTCCCAGATTGCCCTGGGACAGTCCCGCATTTTGCAGGTCTGTCCCAGGCACCTTCATTCCAGGACAATACAGTGTCCCTGAATGAACCTGACAATGCCACCCCCCGGGCCAATCTGATGCACCTATAAAAGGCCACCACATCACCTCTTTACTCACTGACAGTACTTGTCCTGGCTGGGAATGCCTGGAGGAGCACAATCCCCGCCCCCTGCTTGTGATTGTAGAAATCATAAATCCCACCTCTTGTGTCCAATTTTTGCGAAGGGGGGGGTGTCCCTGAATGGCAGTTTGGAAATGTGGTCACCCTAATTGTCACCTGCCACACGTTGCATTGTCACTTGCCTGCTAAGGTGGGGATTGTCTCTTCCTGTGTCCCAGAGTCAGGCAGCAGAGAGATGATGTAAGCCCTCTGCTGCCCGCGGCTGCCTGGACAGTGAGGGCGGAACTGTAGGGATGCAGGGCGGGCGCCAGGCGGTGAGAGATGTAGTCATCGCTCTGCTCCCTCGCCCACCGGACTGGCTCGCTGATTGGATAGCCACCCACTTACCTACCGAGCCACACAGCTGCTCCTCCCGTTCTCTCATCCGCCTGCCAAGCCGCCTGCCTGCTCAGTGCTCACCCACCCAGCTGCCCGCTCCCTCAACCACCCGCCACGGAGCCGCCCGCTCTTTGACCCTCAACGAATTTATGGGGGGATTGCCACGTTGCCCCCCCCCCCCAGATTGCCCGGGACAGTCCCGCATTTTGCAGGTCTGTCCCAGGTCCCGGGCACCTTCATTCCAGGACAATATAGTGTCCCAGAATACAGTGGAGATCCGAGCTGTCACTGGAGATGAGGCTGTGTGTTAACCCCTCAAAAGTGAAGGACTACAGGTCCCAGCATGAACCCCTCAGAGCTGAAGATATGACACCCCCCACTAGTGAAGAACTACAGGTCCCAGCATGAACCGGTGAAATCTGTGGAATCACACCCTTAAATCACAGGGGTTAATGCTGGGACTTGTAGTCCTTAAATTTTGGGGCATGTGACCCCTCCCCTAAAGTGAAAGACAACAGGTCCCAGCATGAACCCGTGAAATCTATGGGGTCACATCCTTAGATATCAGGGGTTCATGCTGGGACATGTAGTCCTTGACTTTTGGGGGACGTGACAATCACACCTCTGCCCCCCCCCCCCCCCAAAAAAGGACTACAGGTCTGAGCGTGAACCCTTTTGGATCTGAAGATGTGAAACCCCCCCCCCCCCCCCCAAAAAAAATGTCATAAAAGGTATCAAAAATCTTTTTTTTTTGGGGGGGGGGGGTCCCTGAATGGTAGTATGGAAATGTGGTCACCCTACGATAGGCTGCACGTGAGATTTGTATTAGCAAAAGATTTAACCCCTTGATGACAATTCACTTTGTGTAAGGCGTCTTTCACACTTGTCGCAGTTAAAAGCATGTAAATGGTCTGTGATATTCAAGGCACAAGGCACTGCGATTAGCTGCATTTGTACATTGCGATTACGTGCGGTTACATGGGGCCGCGTTTAGCTGCGCTAGTCATTCCCATAGCAACCCTTTTTTTATGCTTTTTGATTATGATGTGCTTCCTGTTGTTATTTTTATTTTTATAAACTGCTATCCACAGTTGACACAAAAGACTGCGATTACCTGCGGTTATGTGCATATAGCCACGCTAAATCGCACCTGGACGCATTCAATTCAATTTTTTCTATTCGCACCAAACCGCATGTAACAAAATCGCAGCTAAACGATGTGTGTGAATGGGGCTATAGGAAAGCATTGTGTGCTTTCAGCTGCGGTAGAAAACTATAAAATCCGCAGCTAAAAGCACCATTCTATCCGTCCGTGTGAAAGGGACCTTAAACACCATTTTCAGTGGAGGAGGTTACCAACAAGGGGTTAAATCTTCTGCCGATCGATGAATAGAATTCTGTACCTGACCATCACCTTGTCCCAGCAGGCTTCAGCTTGTTAATACTGATCTGTATGTACAACATGCTCTTAGATGTTTTCCCGCACCTTTCTTGGAGTCTTTTACGTAAAACCTGTCAGAAAGAATAAAAAACACAAAACCAACCCATCAATGACTGGAGGCCGAAGGTTAATCTGCTTCTATTTTGCTTTCCCTGGTTCCTCTTACCTCCACATTTTTTAGGCCCCTTTCACACTTGTGCGACTTGGGACTGCAAAGCCACATAACAAGTTGTTCCTCATGATCTCCAAAGATAACCAATCATATATTTCTCAGTTTAGGCCGATACGTATTCTTCTACACATTTTTTCGGTAAAAAATCGCAATAAACGTTTATTGATTGGTTTGTGCAAAAGTTATACCGTCTACAAAATAGAGCCATGGGCCAGATTCAGGTAGATGAGAGCATCTTTCCTCTGGAGTAACGCTTCTCATTTACGTTACTCTGAAGACCCTTTCAGCGCAAGTCCTGTAATTCACATAGCAGTTGCGCGTAAACTTGCGCCAGAGTAACGATAATGCGCTGGCGTAACCCGACGCAAGTGGAAGTGGGTGTGATCATATGTAAATGATGGGCGGAGCCCAGCGCAGAGGCTTACGTTCAGCGCATCATCCACGGAGCATGCGCAGTGAGTGCGGCTCCACTCGCCCCCCTTGTGCGCATGCTCACAACTTCCGTCGGCACCACTTCCTGGGAAACGTCAGCGCAATGCGTTCCGCTGGGCGCTTAAAAGCGCTGGCGGAAACGCCATTCCGGCGCAAAAGTAGTTCCGCTTCCCCCCACCCCAGGGAAGATACTTTTGTGCTGTGATGGCTGCTCCCGCTACCCCCAGAGAGAGGAGGAACCTCAATTTTAATGCCCAGGAGGTCTCAGTGATCATTTCGGCAATGGAGAGGGATAATGAATTTCTCCATGGCAAAAAAAGCCGGAAGACCAGCCGGGAAAGGAAGCAGGGCATCCTGGAGTCCATTGCTGCCAGGGTCAATGTCCTGGGCTACTCCACCCGGACTGCTGGGGACATACAAAAAAAAAAAAATGACCTGCGGCGCAAGGTGAGGGACAAGGTGGCCTCCATCAGGAGGTATGAGAGGGGCACAGGTGGTGGTCCCCCATGTCCTGTCACCCTGACCGCAGAGGAGGAGGTGGTTGCTCGCTGCCTGGAGAGGGAGCAGGTGGAGGGGGTCGCAGGCTATGACTCCGTGGAGGAAGGCACAAGGACAGGTAAGTGTTTTATAATCCCCTATTTGTTGTTTTGCATTTGGGGGGGTACATGTGCCAAGTGTGTGGGACCACCAACATGTGTCTGCTTTGTGTCATCCACAGATGACGGAGCTGGGCCATCATCTGTCAGCGTGCATTCCACCCCATCCCCCCCACGCCATCGTGTGCCCGAGCCACTGGGTGGTGAAGAGGTTGTGGAGGAGGAGAGTGGCCACACCACACCTGCCGAGGTGGTTGTGGAGGATCCTGCTGTGGCAGAGCAGGACTTTTCATTAGTGTTGTCTGTCTCCTCCCCTTCTCCTGGGCCGTCTGTCGTCCCCTCCCCCATCCTTGGAAGCCCCTCAAGGGCGACTCCTTCCACCCGAGGACATCCATCTTCTGGCCCCAGGAAGGCGACCCAGAAGACCAGGGGGGTGTCTGATGGTATACAGGACCAGTTGGCGAGGGATCACGCCAGGCAGACGGAACAGATGGGGGCCATAGCGGTGCACTTGGAGAAAGTGTCTGACAGCCTGGGCTCCGTTGCCAACCTCAGCAACGCAGTGCAGGATGTCAGCTGTAATTGCGCTGCAGTGGTCACCACTTTGGGGGAGGTGCAGGGGGATATTCGGCACCTTACTGCAGCCATCCAGGTCAACAGTGCTGCCATCCGGGACCAGGGGAGGCTGAGTCGGCGGGCCCAGCACTACCAGGTCACCCGTCAGCTCCGGATGCAGGCACAGACCAACTCCTACCTTGGACGGATAGCCAGGGCCTTGGAGGGCACGCAGGCCACACCTGCCAGGAGTGGCCCACCTGGGGATCAGCCACCTCCAGATGCCCCCCCACCCCCACCCACTCCATCCAGGCAGCTGCGGAGCCAGAGAGGGGCCCCCAGAAGAAGCCCCCGGCATCCCCGATGAGGCCTTTTTTTTTGGTTGTTTTATATTTTTGATTTGGACATACTCAGGTCATGAGTTTATTTTTAATTTTTCTCAGGTTATGAGATTTTGTTTCTTTTCATTATCAGGATATGATATTATTAATTTATTTTTGTACTGCACACGGTCAGGAGTGCAGGGGACAGTGTGAATGGTGTGTGAATGTGAGAGGGTGGCACTCCTGACAGTAAGGGGTGTCACCCTCGGCCGTGGTGGTGAAGTTAACCCCACGGCTGAATGAATGACGTGTGAAAGGTGTGTGAATGGACAGTGACATCATTGGGGCCTTGACGCTGGCGTTACTGCTCCCAACTCCTACATGCTGGACTTGGGCTAATCCAATGCGATGTGCATGTGGTGTGTGTGATCCAGTGGTGTACACGCGTGCATTGTCTGTGTGATTAATGTTTTGGTTTAGTGTCCAAAGATGCCTACGGCGAGGACCCTCCTGACTGCTCTTCCATCAGCAGACTGGGTGTCCTCTGGCAGGGGGGGGCTGTGTGGGTCGGGGGTCAGGTCATCACGTATTTCAATCTGCAGGCCTTTTTTAATAGCAAAGTTATGTAGTATGCAACATGCAGCGATGATCTGACACACAAAGGTAGGGGAATACAATAGGGTCCCCCCGGACTTATCCAGGCAGCGGAAACGGGACTTCAGGAGCCCAAATGTTTGCTCCACCACTGCACGGGTTTTGATGTGTGCTTCATTGTATTTTCTCTCTCCTCTGGTTTGGGGGTTCCGGAAAGGAGTCATTAGATGGGGTCCCAGTGCATATGCAGAGTCACCTGTAAGGTAAAAGACAGGAGAATGTTAGTCATGCATGTGCGATTTCTGTTGTGCATCACGGGAGGGGATAGTCATGCCTGACTCCCATGTCACTCACCAACCAGCCAGCTGTCCCCATACATGTTCTGGTTAAATTCTGCTGGGATGGGGCTCTGATTGTATATGAAGCTGTCATGGCTGGACCCGGGGTGTTTGGCACGGACGTGCCATATGAGGCGTTGGGCATCAGCTATCACCTGTACGTTGATGGAATGCCAATGCTTCCGATTGCGGTACATGTGCTCTGTGGCACTGGGGGGCTGGAGTGCCACATGTGTGCAATCAATGGCCCCCACAGTGCGTGGGAATCTGGCAATGTTGTAGAAATCTGTCATTGCCTTCAGCCGCAGCTCCTCAGTGGTGGGTCTGATGAACTGGTTGGACATGCGTCTGAGGATTGCAGGGACAACCTGGTGCACACATCTGCTTATGGAGGACTGTGACATCCCAGCCACCACTCCACTTGTACGCTGGAATGATCCACTGGCAAGGAAATGGAGTGTTGCCAGGACCTTCACCAGTGGCTGCACTGCTTGTGAGCGGTGTGTTGAGCTGGTGATGTCACCCTGCAGGGTTGTGGTTAGTTCAAGTATTGCATCTGGGCTGAATCTGAAGAGGCGATACACCTCCTCATCCCCCATGCCAAAGAGGTTCATACGAGTGCGGTATATCCTCTGACGTGCCCGCCTTCTTGGTTCCGGGGGACCCATCAGTAGTTCTAGGACCACAATTGCCCCTGGCATGTTGGCACACAGAGGTGTTGTCCTTGCAAGTGTGGGTGCTCAGCAAGCTCCTATCGTCGGTAACGCTGCTGTAGCTGCTCTCCTGCTGACCTGTGACCGGCTGGAGTAAAGATAAAGCAGCCTTTTGTAGAAATAACTTTGCGCCGGACGGACCAGATACGCGCGGCGCATGTAGCCAGCGTATGGTGCTAATCCGTTCGTGAATTGGGAAAAATACCTCATTTGCATATTTGCAGGGGAAATCAATGGGCGCGACTGATGCGCCCAGCGAAAATAAGCGCTGACGATACTCTGGCGTCGGAACGTTCCGCCGGTCGCAAATGACCCGTTATTGGGCGCATCTAGTTTGCTGGGTACGGGCACATAGAAACGACGGCGCATCATCACAGTTACGCGGCGCATATCCAAATACTCCAGCGCAAGTGTTCGTGAATCTGGCCCCATATATTTATGGCATTTTTATTAGTAATTTTTTTTACTAGTAATGGCGGCGATCTGCGATTTTTATTGGGACTGCGATATTGCGGCAGACACATCGAACACCTTTGATGCTATTTTGGGACCATTGTCATTTTTACAGCGATCAGTGCTTTAAAAATGCACTGATAACTGTGTAAAGCAGTAGAAATATATGATTGGTTATCATTGGCAGGGAAGGGGTTAACCACTAGGGGGCGATGAAGGGCTTAAGTGTGACCTAGGGAGTGATTCTAACTGTGAGGGGGCTGGGCTATGAGTGACACGACATTGATCACTGCTCCCGAAGACAGGGAGCAGTAGATCTCTGTCCTGTCACTAGGCATAACAGGGAAATGCCTTGTTTACAAAAGCATCTCCCTGTTCTGTCTCTTCGTGACACGATCGTGGGACACCGGCAGACATCGAGTCTGCGGGACCCGTGGGCACGGTAACGGAGAGCGTGGCGCACGGCTTTTTAAAGGGGACGTACCTGTATGCCCATTTGCCCACCACTGCCATTGTGCCGACGTATATCGGTGTGCAGCGGTTGGCAAGTGGTTAAAATAAACTTACAATGTTATGGACACGTTCCAATACAGTTATAACAATGCAGGCACCATAACTATTTTTCCTTAGCTTTGGAAATTATCTTTTTAAAAAGGTTAAAAAGTTCTGTCATGTGACCATGCATCTCTTCTTCCTGAGATGGGGGGGGCGGGGTTACCGGACACTGTGCAGGCACACAGCATGCCTGTATTCCATAGATCCAGACAAAGTTTTGTGTAAGGGCTTTGCTTTGTGCACTGGTCATGTTGGAACAGGAAGGGGCCATCCTCAAACTGTTCCCACAAAGTTGGGAGCATGAAATTGTCCAAAATTTCTTGGTATGGTGACACCATAACCACTTAAGACCCGGACCATTATGCAGATAAAGGACCTAGCCATTTTTTGCGATTCAGCACTGCGTCGCTTTAACTCACAATTGCGCGGTCATGCGGCGTAGATCCCAAACAAAATTGACGTCCTTTTTTTCCCACAAATAGAGCTTTCTTTTGGTAGTATTAGATCACCTCTGCGTTTTTTATTTTTTGCGCTATAAACAAAAATAGAGCGACAATTTTGAAAAAAATTCTATAATTTTTACTTTTTGCTGTAATAAATATCCCCCAAAAATATATAAAAAAACATTATTTTTTTCTCAGCTTAGGCCGATACGTATTCTTCTACCTATTTTTGGTATAAAAAAAAAATCGCAATAGGCGTTTATTTATTGGTTTGCACAAAATTTATAGCATTTACAAAATAGGGGATAGTTTTATGCCATTTTTATTAATAATATTTTTTTCTACTAATGGCGGCGACCAACTATTTTTTTTCGTGACTGCGACATTATGGCGGACACATCGGACAATTTTTACACATTTTTGGGACCATTGTCATTTCACAGCGAAAAGTGCTATAAAAATGCACTGATAACTGTAAAAATGACAATTGCAGTTTAGGAGTTAACCACTAGGGGGCGCTGTAGGGGTTAAGTGTGACCTCATGTGCGGGGCTGGACATGTGTCGTGGTTCCCTATATCCCTATTGCCACAGTGAAGGATGGGAAAGGTGTTTTTAACCCCCCCCCCCCCCGCTCAACAACTACGATCCGCGGCACCCCCCCCCCCGCTCAAGGACTTCGATCAGATCGGCGGCACCCCCTCCCCCGCTCAACAAAAAATGTCCTGCAGGGAAATTTTAAAATGTTGGGAGGTATGTATGGGGGGTCAATAAGACCTCACATCTCACCTCTAGGCTGGGAAGCCTGAAATAAGTAAATAAATAAAAAACGATCACCGCTTCACAGCCGAGGCGGCAGCATTTTTTTTAATGCAGAGGCCGGACGTGACGTCATAACGTCGCGCCCGGCCTCCGACAATCATAGAGACTCCGGTATATCTGAATGATGCCGTAGCTACACCCGTCATTCCACACCTCCCAACTTTTTGAGATGGGAATGAGGGACACCTATGAGCAAACGTATGCTGTCTTGGACACACACCCTTGCCACGCCCCCTTAAAGGGGAATTGTACAAAAGATTGGTTAAACCCACAGGTGTTTTTTTTTTTACCACTACTATTCCTTTATATTTGCATCTAGAATTTACAAATGCAGCAATTTAGAAATCAGATGAAAGGTTTAGCACTGGAAAACACTTTTTGAAAGATAAAAAGTGTATTTTATATACAGCTATATGGATCAGACCAAAATGAGGGACAAATGAGGAGGAATAAGGGACAGAGGGACATTGCTCCAAATCAGGGACAGTCCCTCGAAATCAATGACAGTTGGGAGCTATGGTCATTCCGATATCCCCGCTCAAAGTCCAGGACGTCATCTGATGACCGGCAGGCGGGAAGTGGTTAATAAAGAGAAGTGAGGTCACCCACCTGACTATGCAGCACGGCAGGTGTAGCTGAATCTCATACCTTGCTGGAAAGGGACTGTAAATCACGTAAACATATTTCAGCTGTGGGTCGGAGTTCAGCTTTAAATGGAACCGGTCCATGTCTGACTCCATGAATCTCTAATAGGCTTCAAAATAGGCTCCGAAACGCGTCCCTTTTTGATGACCTCACTTCCTGTTTGCGGTCCACGCTGGTTGTAGGTCGCCCTCTGATGCCTTTTCCAGTCTCTGTTTAACTCTTTGCACAGATCTATCTCCCAATGACCTGCCACCCTCCTGTACTGATCTCCCATCCAGTTCATCCCTCTGATCCCAAACCATGTAGGGGGTTCAGGATGTGATTTCCAGGGCCCGGCTATGGACAGCATGGTAACCCCTCCGAGGTTCACCTCCGCAGAAGAATGTCACACTGACTGCATTTCATAACAACATCACCAATCCAAAGGTTGGATGATGTCACTTATCAAAGGTCTCGTCTACCAATCACGTGTCCATCTGTTAGCCCAGGGATCCTTAAACTACGGCCCTCCAGCTGTTGCATAACTACACATCCTATGAGGCATTGTAAAACTCTGACATTTACAGACATGACTAGGTATGATGGGAATTGTAGTTCCTGAAACAACTGGAGGGCTGTAGTTTAAAGACCCCTGTGTTAGCCAATCACAAAACATATTAAAGTCCAATGTGTCAATCAGGCTCAGTGGATATATATGCGGCTCCATTCATTGTACAGTATGTCACATCTCTTAGGGTGAATATCACTTTATTTTTTGTGTATTTTAACTAGATGCCGACCGCCCGCCGTCATATTACTGCGGGACGGTGGCACTGCTGGGCGAGAGCCCGTAGCTATACGTCCACTCATTAGCCGCCGCTAGGGGGCGCGTGCGGGGCACGCACGCTCGTTCGTTACAGAGCGGGGACCGGGAGCTATGTGTGTAAACACAAAGCTCCCGGTCCTGTCAGCGGGGGAAACACTGATCTTCTGTTCATACAATGTATGAACGGAAGATCAGTGATTTCCCCTAGTGAGGCCAACCCCCCCCCCCCCCCACACAGTTAGAACGCACCCAGGAACACACTTAACCCCTTCCCTGCCCCCTAGTGTTAACCCCTTCACTGCCAATGGCATTTTTATAGTAATCCAATGCATTTTTATAGCACTGATCGCTATAAAAATGCCAATGGCCCCAAAAATGTGTCAAAAGTGTCCGAAGTGCCCGCCAAAATGTCGCAGTACTGAAAAAAAATGCTGATCGCCACCATTACTAGTAAAAAAAAAATATTAATAAAAATGCCATAAAACTACCCCCTATTTTGTAAACGCTATAACTTTTGCGCAAACCAATCAATAAACGCTTATTGCGATTTTTTTAGCGAAAAATATGTAGAAGAATACGTATCGGCCTAAACTGAGGGAAAAAAATGTTTTTTTATATATTTTTTGGGGGATATTTATTATAGCAAAAAGTAAAAAATATTGCATTTTTTTCAAAATTGTCGCTCTATTTTTGTTTATAGCACAAAAAATAAAAACCGCAGATGTGATCAAATACCACCAAAAGAAAGCTCTATTTGTGGGAAAAAAAGGCGCCAATTTTGTTTGTGAGCCACGTCGCACGACCGTGCAATTGTCAGTTAAAGCGACGCAGTGCCGAATCACAAAAAGTGCTCTGGTCATTGGACAGCAATATGGTCCGGGGCTAAAGTGGTTAAAGGGCACGTTCACACTGATCAGTTTTTCTGTTGAAAAAGCAGAAGATAAATGTATGAAAAAAGCATCCCCTTTAATCCTATAAAATTCTTCACACCAATCAGTTACATAGTTATTCAGGTTGAAAAAAGACATAAAACATAAAAAATAATAATAATATTAATAATAATATCATACAATCCCATATACCCAATTCTATACCCAGTTGCGTTTTTAAAAGCCCCGCGTACTGCTTCTTTTGTGCAATGTAAAAAATCCAGCACCGAAAACGCACCTCTCCATTTAAAATGAATGGAAAACGCATCAGCAGTTGCCTTTTTGGTGCGTTTTAGGTACTGAAAATGCATCAAAAAGCGGCATAAAATGCATATGCATTTTTACTGCGTTTTTGCAGCGAAGCAGTATGAAAGTAGCCTTTTATAAAAACACACACCCCATTGAAATTAATGGAAAATGCACCCTGTGGTTGTGTTTTTGGTGCATTTTTGAGTCGCATGTCCAAGCTTCACAGGTGCATGCCGGGTAATAGGCACCCAGAAAACGCACTGGAAAAGCATCAAAAATGCATATGCTTTTTTACCGCATTTTTGCATTGGAGCAGTGTGAAAGCAGCCTTACAAAACCGCAAAAAAAATGCACCACCCCATTGAAATACGTGAAAAATTTATCAAAAACACCCCTTTGGTTGCGTTTTTGGTGCATTTTTGAGTCACATGTCCAAGCTTCACAGATGAATGCCAGGTAATAGGCACCCAAAAAAATTTCCTGGAAAGGCATCAAAAGTGCATATTTTTTTTGAACAGCATTTCTGCAGTGGAGCAGTATAAAATAAGCTTTAAAAAATGCAACAAAAACACTCCTCCCCATTAAAATAAATGGAAAATGCATAAAAAAATGCAACCATGGTAGGTGTTTTTAGTGCATTTTTAGAGTCACATGTCCAAGTTTCACTGGGTAATAGGCACCCAGAAAACGCACTGGAAAAGCATCAAAAACGCATATGCTTTTGTACCGATAATTTGCCATTGAGCAGTGTGAAAGCAGTCTTAAAAAACGCAACAATCTATTAAAATGGATGGAAAAACGCACCAAAAACCGTACCAGCATTTATGTTTTTTGTGCTTTTTCGAGTTACATGTCCAAACTTCACAGGTGCACGCTGGGTAATAGGCACCCAGAAAACGCACTGGAGATGCATCAAAAATGCATATGCATTTGTACTGCATTTTTGCAGTGGAGCAGTGCGAAAACAACCATAAAAAAAATCCACCAAAAACACACCACCCCATTGAAATGAATAGAAAACGCACCTGCAGTTGCATTTTTGCTGCATTTTTTTAAGTCACATGGTCAAATTTCAGAGGTGCATGCTGGGTAATAGGAGCAGTGTGAAAGCAGCCTTACAAAACCGCAACAGAATCGCATCACCCTATTGAAATAAGTAAAAAATGTATCAAAAATACCCCTGCGGTTGCGTTTTTGGTGCATTTTTGAGTCAGGTGTCCAAGTTTCACAGGTGCATGCTGGGTACTGGAAATGCCCTGAAAAAGCATCAAACCGCATTTTTGCATTGGAGCAGTGTGAAAGCAGCCTTAAAAAAATGCACCAAAAACGCACCACCTCAGGGAAATCAATAGAAAAGGCACCCACGGTTGCATTTTTTTGAGTGGCATGTCCAAGTTTCAAGGTGCATGCTGGGTAGTAGGAGCAGTGTAAAAGCAGCCTTAAAAAAAAAACACAATAAAAACGCACCACCCCATTGAAATAGGTGAAAAATGTATCAAAAACACCCCGGCGGTTGCATTTTTGGTGCATTTTTGAGTCAAATGTCCAAGTTTCACAGGTAATAGGCACCCAGAAAATGCACTGAAAAAGCATAAAAAAACGCACATGCCTTTTAACTGCATTTTTACAATGGAGCAGTGTAAAAGCAGCCTTTAAAAAAACGCAACACCCCATTGAAATGAATGGAAAAATGCACCAAAAATAAAATAAAAACACCAGCTGCGTTTTTGAGTTACATGTCCAAACTTCACAGATGCATGCTGGGTAATAGGCACGCCGAGAATGCACTGGAAACGCATCAAAAAGGCATACGGTATGCATTTTTGCAACAGAGCCGTGTGAAAGCAGCCTAATGTACAGTCTGTGCTTTTATTATTTATAATTTTTTTCTTTTATTAGATGTATTTTCATTTATTTATAGGCTCTGTTATGATATAAAAGCTTTGAATGGTCACAATACTCCAACCATTCAAAGGATTTCTATAGAAAATCGCATATTTTGAAAGTAAAGCCTTGCGATACAAAAGCCACTCAGCCCAAAGCAAGTATATAAACCGTATAGGGCAGTGATGGCGAACCTTGGCCCCTCAGATGTTTTGGAACTACATTTCCCATGATGCTCAACTACAATGCAGAGCACACGAGCATCATGGGAAATGTAGTTCCAAAACATCTGAGGTGCCTATTTTCTCCATCACTGGTATAGGGCAAGAAACATCCAAACAAGAGAGGCAGACCGGACGTGCATGTTGAGTACGCTGCTCATTGGGGTGGAGCATACTATACTCAATGGGGGTCGATTCACTAAACGCAAAAAAGGCTACTTTGCAAGTGAAGTTGCCCTCTGCAAAGGAATTTTCCCCCGAGCTTAGTGAACGTGGTGAAATTTCACTTTGCAATAATTAACCAATCAGGTGCAAGGAAAATTTTAAAACAAAACAGCATTTTTGCTCGCACTTGATTGAACGATGGAAGCCACCTCATCCACCAAGCAAGGAAAATTCCCCTGTGAAGTAAACAGTCTGCTTGCCTTTGGTAAATAAGTCCCTGTGCGTTTTTCTTTTGAACCTCAAGAAAGGATTTTCTTCTTTAGTTCTAAATTTTCAGAAATAAGGAACCAGGAGAATGGTGGCATTTTTTTTGTATTGCAGCGTTGGCCGTTTCCTGCCCTCGACCACAACCACGTCCTGATCTTGCAAGTCTTGCGGGGAAGGGTCTGAGCCGAGCCCCAGCAACCTTCTTGCCAGTAGAGACTCTATGAGATTGAATTTACTAAGACCCCTTTCACACTGAAGCGTTTTTACAGCGTTTTAGCGTTAAAAATAGCGCTCTTAAAACGCTCTCCATGCATCTCGAAGGACCCTTTCACACTGAGTCCTGCATCTTTGAAGCAGCCTTTGGGCGCTGAAAAAAATGCTCCAAAAACGCCCCTCTCCATTCAAATGAATTGAAAAGCGCTGTAAAAATGCCTTGCCCTTTCACACTGAGGCACTGAAAAAACGCCCTAGGACCCCTTTTACACTGAGGAGTTTTTCAGGCTGTACAGCCCTAATAATAGCGCTGCTATACCGCCTGAAAAACTCCTGCCAAGCAACCTCAATGTGCTGTCAGCAGCATCTTTGGAGCGGTGAGAAGAGCGGTATACACAAAGACAATGGGAAAGCGCAGCAATACCGCCCGCAATGCGCCTCTATAGAGGCGCATTGCAGGCGGTATTTACCCTTTATCGGCCGCTAGCAGGGGTTAATACCGCACAGATAGCGGCCGAATCCCGCGGTAAATCCGACGGTATAGCGCCGCTATTTTTAGTGCCGCAATGCCGCCACCGTGGCCCCCGCCCCAGTGTGAAAGGGGCCTCAGCCCCTTTCACACTGGGGCGTTTTTCAGGCGGTATAGCTAAAAATAGCGCTGCTATACCGCCTGATAAAAATCGTGCCCTGTAGTCTTCAATGTGAAAGCCCGAATGTTTTCACACTGAAGCGGTGCGCTAGCAGGACCGCTCCAAAAGTCCTGCTAGCCGCATCTTTGGAGCGGTATAGGAGCCTCGTGTTTACCGCTCCTTCCCATTGAAATCAGTGGGAAACGGCGCTTTGCGGGCGCTATTAACCTCTTTTACGGCTGCTAGCGGGGGTTAATACCGCACCGCTAGTGGCCGAATATCGCGGTAAATACGACGGTATGGCGGCGCTAAAAATCGCGCTGCTTTACCGCCACCGCACCTCCACTGCCCAATGTGAAAGGGGCTTTAGACTTTAGAGTCTTCGTGGTGCTTTACCAGCACATTGGGATTGCAGATGAGGCTTCACTCGAATAACGCTCAAAAAACATTAAAAAAACGCCCCAGTGTGAAAGGGGCCTAAAGGCAAAAAGACTGTTTTCTTTGCTAGGGAAATTGTATTTGTGAAGCTTTGCTGACTTCCATCATCCAATCGTGTGCAAGCTATTTTTTTTTTCTTGCATGTGATTGGGTTATCTGTGCAAAGTGAAGTCTCACTGCATTCCCTAATCTCTGGCGGAAAGTTCCCTTGCAAAACGAACAGCGTATTTAGTAAACCAACCCCATGTGCCCATTTGAGGTAACGCAGCCTGTGTATGAAAATCGCCTTCAGCAGACTGTTGAGGTTGCAAACCCCCGACACCCTCAGGTAGGCTAATGACCTTCATGTTATGTGAAAGTAGGATTCACCCGGACAGTCCGGGTTTTGAATCACATGTCTGGGTTTTAGACCGCCTGAAACCCGGACACATTACTCACATGGTTGCCCAGATCAACTAGTTACCCTAAATAAAGTCACAACCGCTAAATAAATACACTGCCGCTCAGTAATCAAACTGCCAGGCCAGATTCTACCCCCTACGTCTTCCCCAACACTCTCCAGCACTCCTAATCAGCGGTAGCAAGATTGCAGGGGTGGAGGCGGAGCTTCCTTACCACAAGCTGCTGCTGACAGGTGCTGGTGGGATGGGAGATTATTGGAATTTTGCAAACAATCATAATAACAGTATATAAACTATATGCAATGGTGCAAAAAAAACATAAGTAGCATAACATAAGGAGTCCTCACTCACCTCTTTTATTATTTCACTTATTCTCCCATCCCCCCCACATCACTGCATGACGTGGAGGGCGAGCCACACAGCCATTACATTGACAGGCTGTCACTAAAACCGGCCCACTGAGCCATCGGCCCACCGGGAAACTCCCTGTAGTCCAAATGGCCAGTACATGCCTGCCCAGGAGGGATGCCAGCATCAGGGGTTCATTCTGAGGCCCCATTCACACCTCAGCGATTTGTAGCTCCAAAACTCTGGAGAGAAAAAAATCAATTATTCTCAATGTAGAGTTCACATGTCCACTGCAAGTCGCCTGAAGCGCGTTTTTACTCCCATAGAAATCAATGGAAACGTGCTATTTGCGCATTTTTGGGCGCATTTTGTTGTCGCGTTTTTGCACAATTTTCTGCTCAAATTAATATTTTATTTTTATTAAATTTTAATAATATATGAATAAATAGATGTAAAATAAATACATGTAGCGGACTACTCCTGTTGGGCAGGCGCTGCTTTAAATTTATAGGGGGGTCTGAGAGTTAGTTGATTTAGTGTAATTTTGACTAAATTTAGCCGCTGTTCCAGCCATGGCTGTGCTGGGAGTGACCACCATTGTTTGCCTGGGGGTGTTATTACCACTCCAGGCCAAGGGTGGCAGCAGCAGAGTCAGGGTGTATTGGGTGTCCCCCTCGGCAGCCAATCAGTGGGGTTGACCGTCCCGCTGTGCATGCTGGGGAGGGGTACTTAACCACTTAACGACTGCCCACTGTATATATACGTCCTTTTTTTAAAGATGGATATCTCGGTAACGGCAGCAGCTGCTGCCACAACCGAGATATCCATCTTTACAGTGGGCGGTTCTGTCAACGATAACGGTGGTCTCCGCGGCGGATTCACCGCAAGATCGCCGTTATCGGTGGCAGGAGAGGGCCCCCCGCCGCTCCCCCGCGCCCTCCGCCGCTTACCGTTGCCGTCGGTAGCGGCGGAGGCGATCGGGTCTGCTCGTCTGCTGCCCGGGGATGCGAGTGAGGAAAAAATGTCCCTCACCCATCCTCATAGCTCTGCTGGGCGGAAGTGACGTCAAAACGTCAGTCCCGCCCAGCGTCTTAAAGAGACAATTTCTTTGTTTACCTTTTTTTCTTTTTCTTTTTCTTTTTTTTTTTTTGCATTTAAAGGTACACTAAAGTCAGGTTTTAAAAAAAATAAAAATAACAAACATGTGATACTTACCTCCACTGTGCAGTTCGTTTTGCACAGAGTGGCCCGGAAAGCTGTCTTCTGGGGTCCCTCGGCGGCTGTCTGGGCTCCTCCTCGCAAAAGCTTTCCTTCTTCATGCGAGGGCGCTCGCATGGAGGAAAGCTTTTGCGAGCGCGCTCCCGTGATACAGCGGCGGCCATAGCCGCCGACTGTATCACTCGACTCCGCCCCCCCCCAGTGCGCCGCGTCATCCGCCCTGATTGACAGCAGCGCTAGCCAATGGCTGTGCTGCTATCAATCCGCCCAGCCTAGCCAATCAACGGCCAGGCTGGGAACCGAAGAGGACGACGTGGACGCGCCCGGGAGATTCGAACGGTCGGGTAAGTACAACGGGGGCTCGGGGGGGGCCGGTGCTGCTAAATGTTTTTTTACCTTCATGCATAGGAAAAACGTGTACCTTTACAACCCCTTTAAGCCTAAATATGAGATGAGATCTTTTTGACCCCAGATCTCATATTTTGGAGGACCTGCAAAGTTTTTTTCTATTACAAGGGATGTTTACATTCCTTGTAATAGGAATAAAAGTGATCATTTTTTATTTTTTTATTTTAGTGTTAAAAATGATAAAATAAATAAAAATAAATCTGAAACCCCCAAATTTTTTTTTTTAAAACGCCCGACGAGCTCGCGCGCAGCAGCGAACGCATACGCGAGTAGCGCCCGCATATGAAAACGGCGTTCAAACCACACAAGTGAGGTATCGCCGCGATCATTAGAGCGAGAGCAATAATTCTAGCCCTAGACCTCCTCTGTAACTCAAAAAATGCAACCTATAGAATTTTTTAAACGTCGCCTATTGAGATTTTTAAGGGTAAAAGTTTGACGCCATGCCACGAGCGGGCGAAATTTTTAAGCGTGACATGTTGGGTATCATTTTACTCGGCGTAACATTATCTTTCACAATATGTAAAAAATTGGGCCAAATTTATTATTGTCTTATTTTTTAAATTCAAAAAAGTTTTTTTTTTCCAAAAAAAGTGCGCTTGTAAGACCGCTGCGCAAATACGGTGTAACAAAAAGTATTGCAATGATCGCCATTTTTATTCTCTAGGGTGTTAGAAAAAAATATATATAATGTTTGTGGGTTTTAAGTAATTTTCTAGCAAAAAAAAATGTTTTAGTCTCGTAAACACGAAATCTGAAAAACACCCTCGGCCCTTAAGTGGTTAAGGAACAGATGCCATTGGACCGGGGTCGTCGGTCTGTCGTCCCACCACCTCGTGGCCCGCCTGGCTGGGGGTGCGTGTTCCTGAAATCCTCGCTCCTTCGGGGGTTAATATTACATACACAAATAACTAAAAATCATCATAAATAAATTAATAATATGTAATAATACATAAATGAATAATAATTAACCCCTAACCAAAATTAAATAAAAAATTTTATAAATATATTTATTATTATTTATTATTATTATGAATACTAATAATAATAATAATAATTACCAAAACCTGAACAAAAAATATCACTAATAATATCAATAATAATACAATAAAACCTTGGATTGCGAGCATAATTCGCATGCTTGTAATCCAAAGCACTTGTATATCAAAGCAAATTTCCCCATAAGAAATAATGGAAACTCAAAAGATTCGTTCCACAACCATTTATTCATAAATCCTTCAGTTTATAGTCCATATATAAAGATTATAGCAATGTGAGGCTGTGTAACCATAAAATGTCCATCCACAAATGGAAGCCCCCCCAAGGGGATTAGAAGCAAAATCCAGAAGAAGCTAGTTGCTAAATATTGTACCTTCATTAAATGTAACCGTATTGCTACACTTGGAGGCGCCTCTCTTCTCTTTTATATCCAGTTGTGACTCGACGCTACTTGTATATCAAGGCAAAATGTTTTTAAAAATGTAGCTTGTCTTGCAAAACGCTCTCAAACCAAGGTTTTACTCTAATAGTAATCTATGTATTTATTTATTTATTGTTAGGGTGTTTAGTTATTTATTATTGTAGCAAAGTCACCTGCGCTGGTTGGGTCTCTGACTTGATCACCACCTGAAGTTTCCTGATTCTCCGTTCGGTGAGAATACTGCTCCGGTACTTGCTTCAGTTACACACTGTGGTCCCCGGTACCCTGTTTCCCCAAAAATAAGACCTACCCTGAAAATAAGACCTAGCGTTATTTTTCAGGAGGGCTGAAATATAAGCCCTACCCCGAAAATAAGCCCTAGTAAAAAATGCTTGTAAAATCCTATTATCCACTCTATTACAGTAGTATATAATGTACAATGTGTGTGTTTCTGCAATATAATTGCGGGGAAGAGAGCTCCGGCAGGTCACAGAATCGCAGAGTGGCGCTATAACAAATGTATTTGGCACAATTATATTACAGAAACACACACATTGTACATGATATAATACTGTAATAGAGGGGATTATAGGATTTTACAAGCATTTTAACTCAGTTCACACTGAGGATTCCTGACAGGCAGGGAGGGGGGAGAGAAGAAGCACATTACATGGTAAGACCTACCCCGAAAATAAGCCCTACTGTGTGTTTTGTTGGCATAATTAATATAAGACCCAGCTTATTTTTGGGGAAACACGGTAATAGGGTGGTTGGTCCCTTTGTGGCAACAGCTTCCCCTCTACCTCCGACCACGACAGGTTCTCCGGTCGTCAGAACCGTTACTTTTGGTTGGACTGCGAGCCACAATCCCAGCCCTGAGCTGCTCTCTTACTTCTGGATAGGCCTCAGACAGCCTAGCAGCCAAATGCACCGGCATAGGCCCAATCTCCAGCCTAGCAGCCCGGGGCAACACAACACACAATTACCCAGACAGCCGCCCAGGTGGCACATAACCCCGATCACCTGACCTCACCTAAATATAGGTGCTCCGAGCAGGCCAAGGCACCCAAGAAAAACCCTGCCCATTGGCTGGGATACCCCATATACCCATAACCTGACCTTGGGTTGCCCTTCTAGTATTTCTAGTACCACCAAGTTCCCGGCCACCTAGAGGTAGAAGAGAAAAGTGCAACTTGGGGAGAAATCAACAGATCTCGATCAACCAGGATAATTATTCCCAGGAAGAAAATTTGTGAGGAGCCCCCTGGCTAAACTACAGGGTGCTACATCATTATTAATATATATATATATATATATATATATATATATATATATATTTTAAGGGTTAGGGGTTATTGTATTTGTTTATTATTTTTTTTAAATAGTTTTATTTATTTGTGTATTTTTTTTACATAAATGTATTAGGGTCCTTTCACACTAGCGGACCGTTCGTCCGCTCATTACAAGTCCGTTTACGGACTTGTAATGAGCCCCTATGGGAGCGGATCCGTTAGCGGATGATGCATCCGCTAACGTCCGCTAGATCCGCATCCGTTTTTGCGGACGGAAGAATGTCCTATTTTTCTTCCGTCCGGTCAAACAGATCGGATGCAAACAGACAGACGGTCCGTTTCCATCCGACTCCCCATAGGGGAGAGCGGAGGAGAGACGGAGCGGTCCCTGCACAGTGTGCGGGGAGCGCCCCGTCCGCCGACAGCTGAGCGGAGACCCCCCCGCTGAGCTGACGGGCACACGGAGCGGACCGAAAAACGGTCCGCTTCGTGTGAAAGGACCCTTATTATTATTATTATTATTAACACCCTAGCTCTAACAAAATAAATAATGAATAACCCCAACTCCTAATCCTAACCCTAACCCCGACCTAACCTTAATTCTAACCCCTTACCCTAACTAAAAAACAATAATAAATGAATGATAATAATAAAAAATAAATAAAAGCTAAAAAAGTTTAACCACTTCCCGCCCGGTCTATGGACAATTGACGTCTGGGAAGTGGTTGTGAAATCCTGACTGGACGTCTATTGACGTCCTGCAGGATTTCATGCCGGCAAGCGCCCGTGGGGGCATGCAGCGATCGGTGATGCAGGGTGTCAGTCTGACACTGACACCCTGCATCTCCGATCTCGGTTAAGAGCCTCCGGCGGAGGCTTTTTACCATGTGATCATCCGTGTCCAATCACAGCTGATCATGATGTAAACAGGAAGAGCCGTTGATGGCTCTTCCTCACTCACGTCTGACAGACGCGAGTAGAGGAGAGCCAAACGGCAGCTCTCCTGACAGGGGGGGTTCGCACTGATTGTTTATCAGCGCAGCCCCCCCTCGGATGCCCACACTGGACCACCAGGGAAGGGCAGAAAAAAAAGGGCAAAAAAAAGGCAGTAAAAAAAAAAAAGAATAGATGCCAATCAGTGCCCAAATGGACATTTGCTGTCTTAATTTCTGACCACACAAATTTGAGAGCTGGTTCTCAAATTTTCCAACAATAAAAGTTCTTGTCGGAAATTCCGATTGTCTGTATGCAATTCTGACGCACAAAAATCCTACGCATGCTCGGAATCATTGAACTTCATTTTTCTCGGCTCATTGTAGTGTTGTATGTCACTGCGTTCTTGACGTTCGGAATTTCCGACAACATTTGTGTGACCGTGTGTATGCAACACAAGTTTAAGCCAAAATTCAGTCGGAAATCCATGTTTTAGATGTTGGAATGTCCGATCGTGTGCACGCAGCATTAGCTTCATTCAGTGGCTAGGCGATGAATCTTGGCTGTGAGGGTGATCTTGCAGACCTCAATGCCAGATCTGGGGAAGGGGCGAGAATTCCCCTCAGCATCAGTCTGCCATGCTTTCTCCCCCCCCCCCCCCATTATAGGGTGACAACGCTCTTTCCCTGTCTCACAATTGTGCTCCTGTGTTGTCACCTTACACGTGGGCTTCTGTTTTAACATGACTCATGAACCCTTTGTCCACTGTTGTCACCGTCAGAAAATTCTGCTTTAGGAAATGCCATGCAGACATTGGTAGGGGGCCCTGTAGTTGGGAAGTGGCTGCAAAGAGGCTGCTATGATCAGAAATACAAAAAAGCATGAAAAAAATTGTAAAGACAAGTATTTTATAAACAATAATTAAATTAAGAAAAGCCATGGCAGTTGTTTGTGACACAGAGTGCTTATGCAAACGAAATGTCGTTCAGCTAGAATTTATCTCCACATATACTGTATGGTGACAACGCTGTCCCTGGCTCCAAATTCTACCCAGCATGTCACATGTACTTTGCACAGGAAACTCCCCATGAGAAGTGACATGTGTTTGTTACTGGTGGGTATGAATGTGGGCAGGAAACGGCTGGCTGCTGATCCTCTTATCTGCAAGTCTACTGGACTGCAATCTTTTTGACCACAAACAATAAACTGTTTGCAATCTCTAAAATTCATGAGTGGAAAAACAAAATCAGTGGTAAAAAGAGTCCCCCTTACATCCAGGAATGCTCATCAGATCCCCCCTTCCCTTCTACATCCAGGAGTGCTAAGCAGACCCCCCCCCCCCCCTCCTTTCCCTCCTCTTCTACATCCAGGGCTGTCAAGCATCCCTCCTACATCCCCCACTCCCCAGCAGAGCCCGTCCCCCTTACATATTTGTTTGCCCAGCAGAGTCCCCCCTTACATCCATATGTACCCGGGAGAGCCCCCCTTACATTCATGTGTGCCCAGCAGAGTCCCCCCCCCCTTACATCCATGTGTACCCAGGAGAGCCCCCCTTACATTCATGTGTGCCCAGCAGAGTCCCCCCTTACATCTTTGTTTGCCCAGCAGAGTCCAACCTTACATCCATGTGTAGCCAGGAGTGCCCCCCCCCCCCCTTACAGTCATGTGTACTCAGGAGTGTCCCCCCTTACAGTCATGTGTACCCAGGAGTGTCCCCCCTTACAGTCATGTGTTCCCAGGGGAGTCCCCCCCTTACATCCATGTGTACCCAGCAGAGTCCCCCTTACATCCATGTGTACCCAGGTGTGTCCCCCCCTTACAGTCATGTGTACCCAGGAGTGTCCCCCCCCCCTTACAGTCATGTGTACCCAGCAGAGTCCCCCTTACATCCATGTGTACCCAGGTGTGCCCCCCCTTACAGTCATGTGTACCCAGGAGTGTCCCCCCCCCCCCCTTACAGTCATGTGTACCCAGCAGAGTCCCCCTTACATCCATGTGTACCCAAGAGTGTCCCCCCTTACAGTCATATGTACCCAGGACAGTCCCCCCCCCCTTACATTCATGTGTACCCAGGAGAGTCCTTCCTTACATCTATGCGTGCCCAGCAGAGTCCCCCCTTACATCCATGTCTGCCCAGCAGAATCCCCCCTTACATCCATGTCTGCCCAGCAGAATCCCCCCTTACATCCATGTCTGCCCAGCAGAGTCCCCCCTTACATTTATGTGTGCCCAGCAGCGCCCCCCCCTTACATCCACATGTGCCCAGCAGAGTCCACCTTACAGCTACAGTGCCTTGAAAAAGTATTCATACCCCTTAAAATTTTACACATTTTGTCATGTTAAAACCAAAAACGTAAATGTATTTTATTGGGATTTTATGTGATAGACCAACACAAAGTGGCACATAAATGTAAAGTGGAAGGAAAATGATAAATGTTTTTTAAACTTTTTACAAATAAATATGTAAAAAGTGTGGCGTGCGTTTGTATTCAGCCCCCTTTACTCTGATACCCATATGCCTTCAGAAGTCACCTAATTATTAAATAGAGTCTACCTGTGTGTAATTTAATCTCAGTATAAATACAGCTGTTCTGTGAAGCCCTCAGACCCGGTTCACACTGGGGCGACTCGTCCCATTGAAGGCAATGAAACCGTTCTAATAGGAGCGACGCAAGTCGCTCCGACTTAGAAAAAGGTTCATATACGACTTTGGGGGCGGCTCGGGGCGACCTGCATTGACTTCTATACAGAAGTCAGTTTGCAGGTCGCCTCTGAAGTCGTCCTCAGGATGCCTTGCAGAGCCGCCCGCGGAGTCGTGCCGCTGTAGTGTGCACCGACTCTCAGAGTTTTTTCTGAGAACATTAGGTTACTTTCACACTGAGGCGCTTTACAGGCAGTTTAGCACTAAAAATAGCACCTGCATTGCCTCTCCTCCCACTCCAGTGTGAAAGCCCAAGTGCTTTCACACTGGAGAGGTGTACTTGCAAGACGCTAGAAAAAGTCCTGCAAGCAGAATCTTTGGGGCAGTGGACACCGCTCCTCCACCGCCCCTGTCCATTTAAATGAATGGGCAGCGCTGCCGAAGTACCTGCAGTAAACGGGCAGTATTAACCCCTTCTTTGGCCAATAGCAGGGGGTTACAAGCGCCCCACTAGCAGCCAAAAAGTGCTGTTAAAACGACAGTAAAGCGCCGATAAAACTAGCAGTACTTTACCGCCGATGCTCTCACCGCCCCAGTGTGAAAGTAGCCTGAGTGTAAAAACAGCATCATGAAAGCCAAGGAACACATCAGACAGGTCAAGGATAAAGTTGTGGAGAAGTGTAAAGCAGGGTTAGGTTATAAAAAAATATTCCAGGCTTTGATCATCTCACTGAGCTCTGTTCAATCCACTCCACAAATCTGACCTTTATGGAAGACTGGCAAGAAGAAAGACATTGCTGAAAGAAAGACATAAGAAGTCCTGTTTGCAGTTTGTGAGGAGCCATGTGGGGGACACAAAAAACATGTGGAAGAAGGTGAGACCAAAACTGAACTTTTTGGCCTAAAAGAAAAACGCTATGTGTGGCGGAAAACTAACACTGCACATTACCCTGAACACACCATCCCTACCGTGAAACATGGTGGTGGCAGCATCCTGTTGTGGGGATGCTTTTCTTCAGCAGGGACAGGGAGGCTGGTCAGAGTTGATGGGAAGATGGATGGAGCCAAATACAGAGCGATCTTAGAAGAAAACCTGTTATGCTGCGTACACACGATCGAATTTTCCGTCGGAAAAACCTTGGATGGTTTTTCCGACGGAATCTTGCTCAAGCTCAAGCCTACACATCGTCACACAAAAGTTCTCTAAACTTTCGACCGTCAAGAACGCGGTGATGTTCAACACTACGACGAGCCAAGAAAAATAATTTCAATGCTTCCGAGCATGCGTTGAATTTTGCACGTTGGAATAGCTACAGACGATCGGATTTCTCAATCCTTTGTTGTGGGAAATTCCGACAACAAAAGTCTGTTGAAGCATACACGCCATGGGTCCTCAAACTACGGCCCTCCAGCTGTTCAGGAACTACAATTCCCATCATGCCCTAGTCATGTCTGTGAATGTCAGAGTTTTACAATGCCTCATGGGACTTGTAGTTCCGCAACAGCTGGAGGGCCGTAGTTTGAGGATCCCTGATACACGCGGTCGGACTTTTGCTGTTGGAATTTCCGATCGTGTGTGTAAGGGGCATTAGAGTCTGCAAAAGAATGGTTTTGGATCCAAATTTTTCTGCCCCTCTTTTCTTAGGAGTCGTCCCTCTTTTTGGTCTGAGTTGGAATGTGTGTAAATAAAAATAAAAAAAAAAGGAAATGTAAAGTATCATACAGCACTAAATGACGGCGGCAGGAATTCTTTGTGACATCTTTTTTTTCCGAGCCACTAGGGGGCTCCTACCACTCGGTACCCGATGCACGTGCCCAGCGGCCGCGATGTCCGCTGGGCCACCGCAATTGCCCGTGAACACGGCAGGACCGTGGATCTGTGTGTAAAAACACACAGATCCACATCCTGTCAGAGGAGAGGAGACCAATGCTGTTCCCAGTACACAAAAGAACACTGATCGGTCTCCTTCCCTTGTGAGTCCCCTCCCCCTACAGTTAGAATCACTCCCTAGGATACATAGTTAACCCCTTCCTCGCCCCCTAGTGTTAATCCCTTCCCTGCCAGTGACATTTCTACAGTAATCAGTGCATTTTTATAGCACTGATCACTGTATAAATGTGAATGGTCCCAAAATAGTGTCAAAAGTGTCCGATGTGTCATCCGCAGTGTCGCAGTCAAGATCAAAATCGCAGATCGCCGCCATTACTAGTAAAAAAAATAACAATAAAAATTACATAAATCTCTCCCCTATTTTGTAACTGCTATAACTTTTGCGCAAACCAAACGATATACGCTTATTGTGATTTTTTTACCAAAAATATGTAGAATACGTATCGGCCTAAATTGAGGAAAATATATATTTTTTATATATATATATTTTTGGGGGATATTTGTTAAAACAAAAAGTAAAAAATATTGTTATTTTTTTTTCAAAATTGTCGCTCTTTTTTTTGTTTATAGCGCAAAAAATAAAAACCACAGAGGTGATCAAATACCACCAAAATAAAGCTCTATTTGTGGGAAAAAAATTATTAAAATTTCAAATGATTAAAGTGTTGCATGACCGCGCAATTGTCATTCAAAGTGTAACAGCGCTGAAAAATGAAAATTGGTCTGGGCAGGAAGGGAATGCCCAGTATTGAAGTGGTTAAGAAGGCGTGGCAAGGGGCGTTTCCTATGCCTGCATACTTTTGCTGATAGGTGTCCCTCATTCCCATCTCAAAAAGTTAGGAGGTATGCATGGTACAATTGCTCCCAATTAAAGGGTTGGGTCACCTTTACAAAAAACTGCCTATGCATGTAAGGCCGCGTACAGACGAGGAGACATGTCCGCTGAACATGGCCGACGGACCGTTTCCAGCGGACATGTCTCCTCAGATATTTGGTCTAATGGCATGTACACACCAGCGGACCAAAATCCCCTCGGACGGATAACGCGGTGACGTGGCGGTGACGTTGACGCCGCCACATCACCAATCCAGGAAGTAAAATACTTCCACGCATGCGTCGAATCCATTCGTCGCATGCGGGAGATTTATGTCCGCTGGTTAGGCGTACTAACCAGCGGACATGTCCGACGGACATGTTTCCAGCGGCCAAATTTCAAAGCATGCTTTGAAATTTGTCCGCTGTAAAAACCTGTCCGCTAGGTCGTACACACGAACAGATATGTCCGCTGAAACTGGTCGGCGGACCAGTTTCAGCGGACATGTTCGATCGTGTGTAGGCGGCCTTAGGGGTGTCTGCAGATAAAAAATGTGCAGCTCTGAAGTTGAATATAATAGTGCAGTGGTCTCAAAGTACCGGCCCGCGGGGCGCAAATGGCCCGCGGGCCGGTACTTTGAGACCACTGCACTATTATATTCAACTTCAGAGCTGCACATTTTTATAAATGGCCCGCAGGCAGGGCGGGGGGTGCCGCGGAAGTGAGGGGAGTAAATTTCCTTCACATGCAGAGTAGCGCAGGAAGCGTCTCTGTCATAAGTTCACTTCTCTGTCTCACGCTGCGGCTGCTCCCCGCCCCCTGGTGGCCCCCCCTCTCTCCTCTCGTCCATCCCCATTTGCTAGTGATATCACCAGGGATGATGAGAAGAGAGGGGGGCGCCGGGGGGCCAGGAGCAGCCGCAGCGTGAGACAGAGAAGTGAACTTATGACAGAGACGCTTCCTGCGCTACTCTGCATGTGAAGAAAAAAGACAAGTAAACGCTGTCTTGTGCCCTGATTGTGCCCCCATGTACCCTGATTGTGCCCCCATGTACCCCGATTGTGACATCATGTGCCTCATGTACCCTGAATGTGCCCTCATGTTCCCCATGTACCCTGATGTGCCCCATGTACCCTGATGTGCCTTAATGTACCCCATGTACCCTGATGTGCCTTAATGCGCCCCATGTACCCTGATGTGCCCTGATTGTGCCCCATGTGCTCTGATGCGCCCCATTTACCCTGATGTGCCCTGACTGGTCGGTGTGCAGTGTAGTGGTCGGTGTGCAGTGTAGTGGTCGGTGTGCAGTGTAGTGGACAGGGTTAATAATGCATCCACTGACACCAGTGCCGGGGGTAAAAATGCGTCCGCCCACACCAGTGCTGGGGGTAAAAATGCGTCCGCCCACACCAGTGCTGGTGGTAATAAGGCGCTTGCTGACACCAGTGCTGTTGTTTTTGAAGTTTGAAAGTTTGCATGCGGCCCCCCATGGGATATGAAAACTTGTCTTGAGGCCCTCAAGTAATTTGAGTTTGAGACCCCTGCTCTAGTGGGTCTATCTATCTCAACAAGTCATCAATATGATAGTCAGTGTTGTTTATACCTCTTGTCTGGCAACCCTGCGTGTCAATAAAGTTTAGTTTACAAAAAATAAGTATGACATTTGATTACATAACCCGTGTGGAACATAAATATGACACACAGCCATTCCGGCCAATCAGAACCTCCCTCTCCTCCCATCTAGCCTATCAGCGCTGTCCTATCTGAATTACGCTATTGTTGCATCACGCGGAGAAGGCAGGACCAAGTCGTCCAATGAGCTTCGAATGATGTGATGTAAAGGTCAATTGGCCAATGGGTCGCGCTGTTTGGGCGCTCCTTTCCCCCAATCAGCTGCTTGACGTATCCCGTGACGCTCCGCCCGGTGCCCGGCTAGGTTCCGGTCTCTCGGTTGCCATGGCGGCGGCTGCTGGCAGCCCCGGAGCGGCTTATGAATGTAATATCTGCCTGGACACGGCCCGAGAGCCGGTGGTCAGTGTATGCGGCCATCTGTACTGGTAAGAGGACCTGTCTGCGCCTCAATTGTGGTGTCCTGCTGATGTGGGGATGGCTGCTTTGGGTGTGGAATGGGGCCCTAAGAGCCCTGTAGTGTAGTAATGGGGCCCTGGGAGCCCTGTAGTGTAGAATGGGGCCCCCTGTAGTGTAGAATGGGGCCCCCTGTAGTGTAGAATGGGGCCCCCTGTAGTGTAGAATGGGGCCCCCTGTAGTGTAGAATGGGGCCCCGGGAGCCCTGTAGTGTAGAATGGGGCCCCGGGAGCCCTGTAGTGTAGAATGGGGCCCCGAGGGCCCTGTAGTGTAGAATGGGGCCCCGGGAGCCCTGTAGTGTAGAATGGGGCCCCGGGAGCCCTGTAGTGTAGAATGGGGCCCCGGGAGCCCTGTAGTGTAGAATGGGGCCCCAGGAGCCCTGTAGTGTAGAATGGGGCCCCTGCGTGCCCTATAGTGTAGGAATGGGGGGGCTCCTGCGTGCCCTATAGTGTGGAATGGGGTGCCCTATAGTGTAGGAATGGGGGGGGGCCCTGCGTGCCCTATAGTGTAGGAATGGGGGGGGGCCCTGCGTGCCCTATAGTGTAGGAATGGGGGGGGGCCCTGCGTGCCCTATAGTGTAGGAATGGGGGGGCCCTGCGTGCCCTATAGTGTAGGAATGGGGGGGGGCCCCTGCGTGCCCTATAGTGTAGGAATGGGGGGGGCCCTGCGTGCCCTATAGTGTAGTAATGGGGGGGGGCCCTGCGTGCCCTATAGTGTAGGAATGGGGGGGGCCCTGCGTGCCCTATAGTGTAGGAATGGGGGGGCCCTGCGTGCCCTATAGTGTAGGAATGGGGGGGGCCTGCGTGCCCTATAGTGTAGGAATGGGGGGGCCCTGCGTGCCCTATAGTGTAGGAATGGGGGGGCCCTGCGTGCCCTATAGTGTAGGAATGGGGGGGGGCCCTGCGTGCCCTATAGTGTAGGAATGGGGGGGGGGCCCCTGCGTGCCCTATAGTGTAGGAATGGGGGGGGCCCTGCGTGCCCTATAGTGTAGGAATGGGGGGGGGGCCCTGCGTGCCCTATAGTGTAGGAATGGGGGGGGGCCCTGCGTGCCCTATAGTGTAGGAATGGGGGGGGCCTTGCGTGCCCTATAGTGTAGGAATGGGGGGGGGCCTGCGTGCCCTATAGTGTAGGAATGGGGGGGGCCCTGCGTGCCCTATAGTGTAGGAATGGGGGGGGGCCCTGCGTGCCCTATAGTGTAGGAATGGGGGGGGGCCCTGCGTGCCCTATAGTGTAGGAATGGGGGGGGCCCTGCGTGCCCTATAGTGTAGGAATGGGGGGGGGCCCTGCGTGCCCTATAGTGTAGGAATGGGGGGGGCCCTGCGTGCCCTATAGTGTAGGAATGGGGGGGGCCCTGCGTGCCCTATAGTGTAGGAATGGGGGGGCCCTGCGTGCCCTATAGTGTAGGAATGGGGGGGGCCCTGCGTGCCCTATAGTGTAGGAATGGGGGGGCCCTGCGTGCCCTATAGTGTAGGAATGGGGGGGGCCCTGCGTGCCCTATAGTGTAGGAATGGGGGGGGCCCTGCGTGCCCTATAGTGTAGGAATGGGGGGGCCCTGCGTGCCCTATAGTGTAGGAATGGGGGGGCCCTGCGTGCCCTATAGTGTAGGAATGGGGGGGCCCTGCGTGCCCTATAGTGTAGGAATGGGGGGGCCCCTGCGTGCCCTATAGTGTAGGAATGGGGGGGCCCTGCGTGCCCTATAGTGTAGGAATGGGGGGGCCCTGCGTGCCCTATAGTGTAGGAATGGGGGGGCCCTGCGTGCCCTATAGTGTAGGAATGGGGGGGGGCCCTGCGTGCCCTATAGTGTAGGAATGGGGGGGGCCCTGCGTGCCCTATAGTGTAGGAATGGGGGGGCCCTGCGTGCCCTATAGTGTAGGAATGGGGGGGGCCCTGCGTGCCCTATAGTGTAGGAATGGGGGGGGCCCTGCGTGCCCTATAGTGTAGGAATGGGGGGGCCCTGCGTGCCCTATAGTGTAGGAATGGGGGGGGGCCCTGCGTGCCCTATAGTGTAGGAATGGGGGGGGCCCTGCGTGCCCTATAGTGTAGGAATGGGGGGGGGCCCTGCGTGCCCTATAGTGTAGGAATGGGGGGGCCCTGCGTGCCCTATAGTGTAGGAATGGGGGGGGCCCTGCGTGCCCTATAGTGTAGGAATGGGGGGGGGCCCTGCGTGCCCTATAGTGTAGGAATGGGGGGGGGGGCCTGCGTGCCCTATAGTGTAGGAATGGGGGGGGGCCCTGCGTGCCCTATAGTGTAGGAATGGGGGGGGGCCCTGCGTGCCCTATAGTGTAGGAATGGGGGGGGCCCTGCGTGCCCTATAGTGTAGGAATGGGGGGGGCCCTGCGTGCCCTATAGTGTAGGAATAGGGGGGGGGGGGGCCCTGCGTGCCCTATAGTGTAGGAATAGGGGGGGGGCCCTTTGTGCCCTATAGTGTAGGAATGGGGGGGTCCTGAGTGCCCTATAGTGTAGGAATGGGGGGGGGGCCCTGTGTGCCCTATAGTTTAGGAATGGGGGGGGGCCTGCGTGCCCTATAGTGTAGGAATGGGAGCGGGGCCCTGAGTGCCCTATAGTTTAGGATGGGGCCCCTGCGAGTCCTACAGGGCCACACATGTATCCTTATGATGATCATTCAGTGTCACTAAACCAATAAATAAACTCTAGACCTTCCACCTAATCTGATCAGCGAGTCTTCCATTGATTATTGATCTTGAAACACGATAGATCCGCGGAGGACTTTTGTCAGATTGGAGATCTATTTATTTATTTGTATGCGTTTTACATTGAAATTGATTGGAATGCACAACGCCGCGTCATAATGCATCACAGGCAGCGCATGTAAATACCACAACTTGCATTGACATACAATTATGCATTCAAAATGTGCAACGACAACACAGATAAGGATGCGGCGCTGTGGCGCCATGTATGTTTTTGATGCACTTTTATTGATTCAGTAGAAAATGCATGGGATGGGGGAGGGGGATTACATCATGGCTTGAATCTCCGACCTTCACCTGTCATTCCACTCCTACCCCTCCCCCTTTCCAACAATTGGAAATCTTTTGTATTTTTAACCCCTTGCTGTCACAGCCCAGTGGCTGACAGGTCTATCCCCACTTACTGTGCTAAGATGGAGCTGTCGGCTCTCTGCTCTCCTCTATGGGGGGATGAAAATAAACCGCCTGTCCGTTTTCATCCGATCCGCCAGACGCATTCAAAATAGTTTGTATCTGTCACACTTTAGCGGAGAGGATCGGATCGGGGTTGATCGGATGTCGGCAGACATGTCACCGCTGACACCTGGCGCTCCATAGAGGTACATGGAGCGCCTATTTAGGTCTGACAGGCGCATCTGAATGGTCCACACGTGTCAAAGGGGTCTTTGTGTGTGTTTTTTTTTATTTATGTTATTTTTTTGCATGTCGCATTTTTAGCTGCGCTATCTTTGTGTGTTTTTTTTTTATTTATTTTTAGTTTTTTTTATCCTTTTTTATTTATTTGAACACGTGTTTTGTTGAAAGTGCATCAAAGTCCCGCATGCTGCATCTTTGTTGCGCTTTCATCAAAACGGGCAATAGTAGTACGGCTTTAACCCCTAGGTGCTGACAGTGCGCAAATATGTGGCCTCTCAGCGGTTGGGCCTTGTCGCCAAGAGGCTGCATACCTGCGTACTATTTTTCAGATGCAGCTGTGCCGACAGCGCGGTACCGGCGGCTAACGGAAAGCTTTCTGATCGTGTGACCACCGTGACAGCCAATCATAAATCCCGACATCTGAAACCCCTTCAAGCGGATGTCCGCCAATTTTTTTTTTTTTTTTTTTTTTTACTGCAGCTTCTGACTTTTAAAATATGGACACTTACCTGTCCAACGCGCCCGCGATGTCGGCACCTGAAGCTACGCTATCGCTCAGCTCTCGGGTGCTGCTGCTGCCATTTTTCAGTAAGGGAATCAGGAAGTGAAGCTTCACTTCTTGGTTCCCTACTGCACATGTGCAACTCGTGCTGCGCAATGCCAGTGGTCCCTGCTGTCTTCTGGGACCTGTGTCTACCAGAAGACAGCGGGGGAGGGTGGGGCGGACGTGGCGTAGACTCCCGCGGATAATGCGGGGTCTATGCCCAGAAGTGGTGTTTTAAACCGGTATTAGCACCCCCCTCCCCCCTGAAAGGTGCCAAATCAGGGGGAGGAGGAATCTGGACAGCGGTTGTTCCATTTTTGTATGGACCTCCGCTTTAAAGGGCCCGGAGGTGCTGATGCAAAGTGGTTAAACGCCTATAAAAACGCAGTGCACAAAAAACGCACCACACACATGTTAGGGGATTTCAATCTCTGGGCCAACTCCTCACAAGACATCGTTGCGGATGCCTGTATTGACCACCTGGAAGATTTAGGGTTACAGCAACTAGTATGTGGGCCCACACATGCTTCAGGCCACACACTTGATCTTATTTTCAGACAATATCTGGAAATAAAAATTTTGAAAAATGAAAAGTTGCCATGGACAGACCACCATGCAATTAAATTCATTTCCACAATCCCCCCCACAACAAAAACATCAAATCCAGTGACAACACACTGGACTAGATGTCAGAAGAAGCTCCACTCGGAACTCTTCAGAACGACTTTAAGGAAAAAAATAGAAACAACTCAGCCGCATCAAACGGCCGTTGAAATATTGGAAGCCATCAACTCGGCCATGCTACAATCAGCCGATTTGGTAGCGCCGAAACGAAGAACCCGCATTCGGAAAAACAACCGCAGCTGGTTTAACAACCAGCTGTCGTTACTGAAGCAAGAACGCAGAAGGGCAGAATCTGCCTGGAAAAGATGTTCTTCAGAGCTAAACCTATCCATCTACAAGGCGGCGACAAGAAAATACCACAAAGGAATTTTCCAAGCCAAGAAGAATTATTTCTCGGAAGCTATCAACGGGGCCCTTAACCGCCCCCGCGAACTCTTCAAGATGGTCACCCAGACCATGAAACCAGGATGTATTGAGGCCCCCAGTTCTGACACACAAGAATTTTGCAATGAGCTATCGGATTATTTCGTTGATAAAATCGAGGCAATCCGTGAAAGCATTCAGCAAAACTATTCTCCCCTCAGCCCCCCCTGTAGCCTCTCACACAGCACCCATAGTAATTCTTCGATATCAGGTAAGTTTACCCTGGAACCCATCTCCGTTGAGTCCACTAAAAATGTCATTTGTACTCTGCGCAATGGCGCAGCGCCAAATGACATTATCCCCACAAAACTGCTGAAGGAATGCGCCGACATCCTGGCTCCTCCCATTACGCAGCTTATCAACCAGTCTTTCCTGGAGGGCATAGTGCCCTCACAGTTGAAAGAGGGTATAATCCAACCCATCCTGAAGAAACCCTCCCTGGACCCCAAGGACCCACTCCACCGCCGTCCCATAACAAGCCTCAACGTATTCTCTAAGATAATGGAAAAAGTAGTGGTACAACAGCTGCAACAGCATCTAGATACCCACAAGCTACTTGATCCATTGCAATCAGGCTTCCGTCCCGGACATGGGACGGAAACAGCATTGCTAAAAGTATGGGACGATGTTCTCAAGGCCGCAGATGAAGGAGAATCTTGTCTCCTGGTTCTGTTGGACCTAAGTGCAGCTTTTGACACTGTAGACCACAATCTGTTACTGACTCGGCTTACTGAAGTAGCCAGGGTCGCAGAAGGCGATTTATCTTGGTTCTCCTCTTTTTTGGAAAACCGATCGCAAACAGTGAAGTTAGGACCATTTACGTCTGAAAAACGCACAGTAACATGCGGAGTCCCTCAAGGATCGCCGCTGTCACCAGTGCTATTTAACATCTACCTTCGTCCTCTTTTTGAGATTATTAGCAGCCAAAAACTGCTTTATCACTCTTATGCAGATGACACGCAACTGTATTTTTCCGCATCTGCAACAGACAGGATCACCACCTCAATCTAGAGACATGCCTCTCTTTGATAGAGGATTGGATGACAAAGAGTTATCTTAAACTCAATGGAGCGAAAACAGAACTTCTGCTGTTTCACGCCAAGCGTAGGAATCAACTTTCAACAGCGTGGACCCCCCCGCCTATTTTGGGCAAACTCATCACCCCTAGCGCCAAAGTCAAAAGCCTAGGGGTCATTTTTGACTCCTTTATGACAATGGACGCACAAATAGGGTCAGTGGTCAGCGGATCTCACCATCTACTGCGCCTACTACGCAGACTCACTCCGTTCATCCCTAAAGAAGACCTAGCGGTCGTGGTGGGAGCAATTGTAAACTCCAGGCTGGATTATGCAAATGCCCTTTACCTCGGCCTCCCCAAGTACCAAATCGCTCGTCTGCAAGTCGTTCAGAATACGGCCGCCAGACTTGTGACTGGGAAAAAACCCTGGGAATCCATCTCACCTTCACTGAGATCCCTTCATTGGCTGCCAGTCAAAGACAGAATTGCTTTTAAAGCTCTCTGTCTTACCCATAGATGTGTCCACGAGAGTGCCCCCCTTTACTTATGCAAATTAATAAAAGCGCATAATCCAAATCGCGTTTTGCGATCCACGAATCAGAACCTGCTCCAGGTTCCGAAAGCCAACTTCAAGTCCAAAGGAGAGAGAAGATTTGCGATCCAAGGTCCCAGACTATGGAACGCTTTACCAACCAGCATTCGGTTGGAGGAGAACCACCTAGCATTTAGGAAAAAGGTCAAGACTTTTCTCTTTTGATATCAAAGGAGACTGGAACAACAAGCGCCCAGAGGCGATTCAGTTCGCATGTGCCACGCTATATAAGTTTTCATTCATTCATTCATTCATTCATTCACACATAGGAGCTGGTTCTTACTGGATGGAGCCTCCTCAGGCTGTGCTTCTCATTGGTCAGATGGGACCATATTAGGCAATGACACGGACTAAACATGCAAATTTGTCCATGGAAGTGATGTCATCAGCATCCCGCCCCTTTGTTTATGTGTACTGTAGGACAGGAAGTGAAGTGACCCCGTCTGCTGATTGGATTAAAAAAAGGTGAGATTTAGTAGTTCAGTAAAGCTGGCCATAGATGGTTCATATCTCATCCAGTTCAGCAGGAATTGGCCGAGATTCGAAGCACGTATGGGCTTTTACATAAGATTATCGCTAGTGGCTGGTATAGCCGATGGCAATAATCACTGTTTTCTCCCAGCAGGGACAGCAACCAGATCAGAATGCAGCGACCTGTCATTGATCTGAACAGGCTGCATGGAACACCTGAGCATTTTGCATGGCTGAAGACAGTCTTTTGTATGGATCAGAAGGGCGTGTGAATGAGGCCTGACGATGGCATTCTGTAATTTACACAAATACCTGATATTTGGGTTCAGCACACAGCTGCACGCCTATCGATCAGATCCCTGGAAAATGCTTATTGGTTGAAAGTTGGGTTTGTTTTCGCTTAACTTCTAATCTTTTTCGTTTTTTGCATCTCAGTGCTGCTGATCTCCTTCAGCCTCTTTCATCTGCTTCCTGTCAGCTGTACATCACTGCATCCTAAGGCCTCTTTCACACGGAGCGGTCCTTTTTTTTAGGTCTGCTCCGTGTGTCCGTCCGTCGGGGAATCGGATGGAAACGGACCGTCTGTCCGTTTTGCATCCGATCCGCCGGACGGAAGAAAAATAGGACATTCTTCCGTCCGAAAAAACGGATGCGGATCTTGCGGACGTTAGCGGATGCATCATCCGCTAACGGATCCGCTCCCATAGGGGCCCATTACAAGTCAGGTATATGCCCAGCATAAAACTCCAGACATTTCCCTGTGCCCAGGGAGCGTGCCAGGCACATCCTGCCATACAAGTTAGAAGTGCTGCTGTGTAAAAAAAAATAAGTCGGCAGCTCCAAAAACTGTAGCTGCTGGCTTTTAACCACTTGGCACCCAGAGGCCGTCATATGACGTCATCGGCTTTGTGGGGCTATATCTGAATGATGGGTGCAGTTACATCGGCGAGTCAGAGAACGGATTCGCTGGCCCCGTATGCTGATCATAGAGATTTCCGGCAGAAGAGATGGTCGCCGGAGTCTCTATGATCGTCTGAGACCGGGCGCGATGTTATGACGTCACGCCCGACTTCTGCATAAAAAAAAAAAACTGCGCCGCCTCGGCTGGGAAGCGGTGATCCTTTCCTTGTCCTTTTTTTTTGGGCTTCCCAGCCTATTGGTGAGATGTGGGGTCTTATTGATACCTCCCCCCTTCATATCTCGCTGTAAATATTGTCACATTCTTGTAATAGGAATAAAAGTGATCATATTTTTAATTTTTTATTTTTAAAGTGTCAAAATTAAAGGAACACTAAAGTCAGAATTCTTTTTTTTTTTTTTTTTTTTTTTTTTTAAATAACAAACATGTTATACTTGCCCCCACTGTGCAGCTCGTTTTGCACAGGGTGGCTCTGAACGCTGTCTTCTGGGGTCCCTCGGCGCCAGTCTCAGCTCCTTCTCGCAAAAGCTTTCTACCTCGCATGGTGAGCTTTTGCGAGCGCGCTCCCGTGATACAGGGGTGGCCATAGCCACGACTGTATCACTCGCCCCCCCCCCCCGGCGCGCCGCATCATCCGCTGTGATTGACAGCAGCGCCAGACAATGGCTGCGCTGCTATCAATCCGCCCAGCCTAGCCAGTCAACGACCAGGCTAGGAACCGAAAAGGATGACAAGCACACGTAAGTAAAACGGGGGCGGGGGGGGTGCTGTCAGATGTTTTTTTTTACCTTAAAGCGGATGGCCCCTTAAAAAAAATGTTAAAAGCCAGCAGCTACAAATACTGCAGCTGCTGACTTTTAATATTAGGACACTTACCTGTCCTGGAGTGCAGCGGCGTCCGCAGCAGAGGACGAGCGTTCGCTCGTCTCTCTGCTGCTCCCCCCCTCCATCCACGGTGAGGGAACCAGGAAGTGAAGCGCTCCGGCTTCACTGCCCGGTTCCCTACGGCACATGCGCGAGTCGCGCTGCGCTCGCTGATTGGCTCCCGCTGTGTGCTGGGAGCCGAGAGTTCCCAGCACACAACGGGAAAAACCCGTCTTTTGCCCGAGACTGCGGGCCGGAAGTGGGTGCAAATACCTGTCTTTAGACAGGTATCTGCACCCCCCTCCCCCTGAAAGGTTTAAAATGTGACACGGGAGGGGGGGAGGGTTCCGATCAGCGGATCTTCACTTTAGGGTGGAGATCCGCTTTAATGCATAGGATGCATTAAGGTAAAAAAAACTTTTACCTTTACGACCCCTTTAAGTAAAATTAACAATTTTTATTTTTTAAAGTGCCTCTGTCCCATGTGCTCGCACGCAGAAGCAAACGCTTACGTAAGTCCCGCCCACATATGAAAAGGGTGTTCAAACCACACATGTGAGGTGTCGCCAGTGAACGTTAGAGCGAGAGCAATAATTCTAGCCCTAGAACTTCTCTGTAACTAAAAACATATAACCAGTAAAAACAAAAAATTAAAGCGTTGCCTATGGGGATTTTTTAAAGCGGAGGTTCACCCTAAAAACAAGTATATACCATTCAATTCAGCATACTGCCGACATGTACAGTTTTTTCCGGTTTACATACTGTAGTTCAGGTATTTTCCCCCTGGCTTCCGGGTAGTGATTCCCGCGGGAGTGGGCGTTCCTATTCAGAGACTAAGTGATTGACATACAAAAGCTTACCCCGGCGCAAAAGGCGCTTCAGCAGTTTCCGGAAAAAAGCCAAACGTCGGTGCGCTAACGCCGGCTCGCAGTTCGGCTTCTTTCGGAAACTGCTGACGTACATTATGCGCCAGGGGGAAGCTTTTATCATACGTCAATCACTTAGTCTCTGAATAGGAAAGCCCACTCCCGTGGGAATCACTACCCGGAAGCCGTGGGGGCGGGGATTCCTATACTACGGTATGTAAACAGAAAACCCCCCCACAAAACGGCATACTGTACATGTCGGCAGTATGCTGGATGGAATGTTTTTAGGGTGAACCTCCGCTTTAAGTACCGTAGTTTGGTGCCATTCCATGAGCGTGTGCAATTTTGAAGCGTGACATGTTGGGTATCCATTTACTCCACGTAACTTCAACTTTCACATTATGAAAAAAAATAAAAATTGGGCTAATACTGTGCGAGAAGAATGAGTGCCATTGTATTCTCTAGGGTCTCTGCTTAAAAAACAAAACATATATACAGTTTGGGGGTTCTATGTAATTTTCTAGCAAAAAATAGTGATTTTTACATGTAGGAGCGAAGTGTCAGAATTGGCCTGGGTGCTAAGTGGTTAATAAACAGCCGCTCGCCTGTGCCAGGATCCAGCGATGTGCTCACCCCAGCAGGTACCTGTCAAAATTGGGTATCCACTCCCCCCCCAAAAGTGCCATTTCATAAACAGGAGCAGGGCAAAAGGCCTTAAAGCGGAATGTCCTCTTTTGGGTGAAGTGCCACTTTAATGGGGTATGTGACTGCATTGGGGAAATGTGTCGCATGCATGGGTAATCGCTGGTGCATGGAGGCATCAACATTTAGAAGAGCACTTGTGGCCCCCTGAGTCTGAAATGTAATGCCAGGTGTGTTTTGCCATCTGTGGGCATGAGCCCTTAAACAGGAAGTGCCTGAACAAGGACCTTCATGGCAGGATCGCCAAGTGCAGTCATGTGATAAAGTTAATACACCCCATGGAAATATTTGGCTTTTCACCTTATTTGAACAAGCAAACATTAGATCTTTCATCTTTGTTCAGACCGTGTCTACAGATAAAGACAATATTTATACAAATGACACATAAAACTGACATGATGTATTGAAGCTGAATTCCAGGAATTTAGCTCCTTTGTAAAAAGTTAATGTACGCTATGAATTAAAGGTGGTTGTAAACACTTGCATACCCAGTGACTGGCCTCAGGTGATACACAGAGATGAGAAGGGGAAAAAAAAAATCCTAAATTGTACCTGTTTGTGTCATTATATTGTCTGTCAGATATAGATAATAGAAGTAAGTTCAGGAGATGTCATGCACCTCCTTCACTGAATTTCTGCAAGTCAGTCTTCGTTCGAAGGGCCCTTTCACATGGACGTGTCTGTGTACGGACTCTTCTTTGCTCAGCAGGGATCGCTCCGTCGATCCCCGCTGAGCAGGCAGATGACAAGTCTGTCTCTGCCCATGTGAAAGGGGCCTAATAATCAAAATTAATGGCGATACAGATTTGTCATGTGGAAAAACATTCACCTCCACTTCAAATCCATAAAATCAGAATCTGGCATTCCCAATTTAGGTTGGCAATGATTAGTCTTCTTAAAGGGGTTGTAAAGGTTTGTTTTTTATTTTCTAAATAGGTTCCTTTAAAGCGGAGCTCCACCCTGATATATATATATTTTTTTTTTAAATCTGAAAAAAAAAAAATGGAAAAAAATAAATAAAATACTCACCCTAAATAGGCTGTTGCTATGCGGAAGTCCCGAATCTGCCCTCATGATCCGCGGTGCTGTTTTTTCTTCCTCCTCCTCTTCTCGGTGTCTTCTTGTGAATGGGCCGCACTGCATTCTGGGAACTGTGTGTATCCCAGAAAGCAGCCGGACCATTCACAAAGCGCCGCGTCGCTCGCACATGCGCAGTAGGAAACGGCTTCACTGCCTGTTTCCCTGACTGTGGATGGCGGTGCCGGGATCGAGAATCGGCATCGGCGGGGGCCGTCAGCGCGGGCGCCTAGGACAGGTAAGCCATGACTAAGCACTGATCGAGTGCGAAACGCGTCGGCTGTCCTGTTTTCTGTGATTGCTGTGACTGTACATGTTTTTGGATTTACAATAAAGACAACTTTTTTTCGTTTGAAAATCCTTGGAGTGCGGCCGTCCTTCCCTCTTTTCTTCATCATCATAGGACAGGTAAGTGTCCTTATTCAAAGTCAGCAGCTACACTATTAGTAGCTGCCGACTTTGAAAAAAATAAATAAATAATGCGGGTGGAGCTCCGCTTTAAGCTAGTGCATTGTTGGGTCACTTACCTTTTCCTTCCATTTCCCTTCTAAATGTTTTTTTTCTTTGTCTGAATTTCTCACTTCCTGTTCCTCCTCAGTAAGGTGTTCAGTAAGCTCTTCTGACTGACTTTCCACCGCTCAGGTGATGGGGCCAAGCTTACTGAGGAGAAACAGGAAGTGAGAAATTCAGACAAAGAAAAAACATTTAGAAGTCAAATTGAAAGAAAATGTAAGTGAACCAACAATGCACTAGCTTAAAGGAACCTATTTAGAAAATAAAAAACCTTTACAACCTTTTTAAGCCTGGTACACATGATCAGATTTTCCACGGACAAAGCGTAGGACTTTTGTCGGAAGGGCGTTGTCCAGGAACTTGTCTTGCATACAAACGACACACAATTGTTGGCCAACAAACTGAAAACTATGTGTATTTTTTCAGCTCTTTAGCGCCACCCTTTGGGAAACGTATGCTTCTGAGCATGCACGTTTGTACTTTGGACTTTCGTGTGACGGACTTCTGTACACACAATCGGATTAATCCAACACACATTTGTTGTTGGAAAATTTTAAAGCATGCTATCCAACATTTGTTATTTCCCACATAAGCTATGTTAAGCACTAAGTTATAGTGTGAAACACATCAGCTTGTATCCCATAGGTGGCAAACAAGGCCCGCGGGCCGAATCCGGCCCTCGCACCTCTCCTGCAGCTCCAGCCCTCCTCTGGTCCTCCTCCAGACCCTTACTTTTTGCTTTGAAGCAATGCATCCAGCTTCTTCCCATCAGCAGCATAAGGAAAGTGGGGTGCACTCTGATGTAAGGGAGAGTGGGGGACTCAACTTCTGATGGTGGGGTTTTTTTTTAGTCTAAAAGCAAAACGCTGTGTGGAGAAAAACTAACACTGCACATCACCCTGAACACGCCACCCGCTGTGAAACATGGTGGTGGCAGCATCATGTTGTGGCGATGTTTTTCTTCGGCAGGGACAGGGAAGCTGGTCAGAGTTGATGGGAAGATGGATGGAGCCAAATACAGGGCAACCTTAGAAGAAAACCTGTTAGTCTGCAAAAGACTTGAGACTGGGGGGTGGAGGTTCACCTTCCAGCAGGACAACGACCCAAACATACAACCAGAGCTACAATGGAATGGTTTAGATTAAAGCATATTCATGTGTTAGAATGGCCCAGTCAAAGTCCAGACCTAAATCCAATTGAGAATCTGTGGCAAGACTTGAAAATTGCTGTTCAGACGCTCTCCATCCAATCTGACAGAGCTTCAGCTATTTTGTAAGGAATGGGCAAAAATGTCACTTTCTAGATGTGAAAAACAATAATGCCCGTACACACGATTGGAAATTCCGACAGCAAAAGTCCGATGTGAGCTTTTGAACGGAGATTCCGACCGTATATATGCTCCATCGGACTTTTGCTGTCGGACTTTCCACCAAAAAAAGATTGAGAGCTGGTTCAGACGGAAAAAATTCAGATCGGGAAAATCCAATTGTCTGTAGCAATTCCGACGTGCAAAAAGTCAGACGCATTCTCAGGAATGCGTTGAAATTAATTTTCTCGGCTCGTCGTAGTGTTGTACATCACCGCGTTCTTGACGGTTGAAAGTTCAGTGACCGTGTGTGTGCAAGCCAAGCTTGAGCGGAATTCCTTTTTCTGATGGAAAATCCGATCGTTTGTACGCGGCAGTAGAGACATCCCCAAAAAGACTTGCAGCTGTAATTGCAGTGAAAGGCGGTTCTACAAAGCATTGACTCCGGGGGGCACCATACAAATGTACCCCACACTTCACACATTTATTTGTAAAAAGAAAAAAAACTTGGAAACCATTTATCATTTTCCTTCCACTTGCATGTAATGATATTTTTGTGGAGTAAATGATTGAAAAGGCACATTTTTCTTGTGTTCTTACTCGCCTTTTCTGTAGACACTGTTTGGTTAAGGATCTAATGTTTGCCTGCTAAACATTTTCCATTTTGTTGTATTTACTTTTTCGCATGATTTTAATAAGCGCTGCAGGATTGAACACATTGAAAAGCGTCATATTTCATTGCGTCATAATACATGATGTTGGAGAGGTAGGTGTGGGCAGAGCGGTGTGAAGTCCTAGTCCTCCCTGGCCTGAGGTGTGTCTGGCTCTGCCACATGACTCAATTGTGCACCAGAATGTTTGTGCTGTAAATAATATATGAAGGTCGTCTTCGAGTCATTTTGGGGTTGATTTACTAAAGCTAGAGAGTGGAAATTTTGATGCAGCTCTGCATGGAAACCAATCGGGTTCCAGGTTTTATTATACACTTAAAGCGGGGGTTCACCCTAAAATGACTTTTCTAGTAATACAATGAGCCGACTGTTTACATTACAACTATGCCTAATTATTTTTTTCTGCTGTACATACCTCGGTACAGCTAGTTTCACTTGGCGGCTTACGGGTTGCGAATCCCGCAGGAGTGGGCGTTCCCTTACAAGCTGGTGACAAAAAAACGAGCTCCCCCCGTCGCATAAGGAGCGTCGCGATTGGCGAAAGAAGCCGAACGGCTGTGCACAGGCGCAGTATAGCGCCACCACCCCCAACACACATCACATACTCCTTCAGTACCCCTTTTGGGGCATCTAATTAGGGGGGGCTGCAGTCCTTCACCATCTACTTACCCTTCCTAAGCGCAGTTTTTCCCATATCATTCTTGTCAGGCACCGTTTGTCTCCTATGGAGCGATCTGATGAAAAGGGACAGCATGGACGGATGGGGACGTGCCCCCCCATACGTCTGTTTTTAGCGAATCGGATAGGGTCGGATTAGCGTTGTCCCGATACCACTTTTTTAGTCTGAGTACAAGTTTCGATACTTTTTTTCATGTACTCGCCAATACCGATACTTTTTTTAATGTGTCCCCAAATGCAGCCATGTCCCCCACATATTGCAGCCGTGTCCTGTCCCCCATACCTTTAGTAGATGATGCCGCATACCGCCGTGTATTGTAATCGCCGCATTACAGGCACCTGTTTGAATTCTCAATGCCCGCCGCGTATAGACACTCCCCTTCTCGGGATTGGATGGATCCGTCCAATCCCAAGTAAGGGGGAGTGTCTATACACACGGCTCAGTGCATAGACACTCCCCCTTGCTCGGGATTGGACAGATCCGTCCAATCCCGAGAAGGGGAGTGTCTATACGCGGCGGGCATTAAGAACTCAAACAGGTGCCTGTAATGCGGCGATTACAATACACGGCGGTATGCGGCAGCGGCGGCTTTGTGGTATGCGGTGGCGGCGCAAAGTATTCTATTTAGGCATTGGGGGTATTTGCGCGAGTACAAGTACTCCCACAAATACTCGGTATCGGTCCCGGGACAACCCTAGGTCGGATGTCAGCGGACATGTCTCCGCTGACATCCGACGCTCCATAGGGATGCATGGAGCGGCCGTTCAGGTCCGCCGTCAAAATCCGTCATGTGAATGAGGCCTTACAAGCGCACTTTTTTTGGTGAAACAAGAAATCACTTTTTTTTTTTTTAATTCAAATTAGACAACAGTGAAGTTGGAGATATATATATAACGCCGCGTAAATTGCCTGTATAGGAAGATTAGTGCTTGCTTAGTCTTGCTTGAGAAGACGGCCAGACGCGAGCAGTTGAGGCCTGGTGATGACGTCAGTGCGCCGCTCTAGGCTCACCTAGGCCGCCGCCGGGTGGACCAAGATGGCTGCTGTTCCAGGAGCTAGGCCGAAGCCGCAGCCTTTCCTATGGCCCAGGCAGCAGCGGAGCTCTGCAAATCACGTGGTGTGCCGATCTGCATATGGTGACCCGTTCGGATTGCACCATTAGTACCGATCAGAAGAACTTTGATCAAAAAAATTAACGATTAATCAAATTAATTTTTAATTTCCACAGCCCTAGTATAAAGACTTGCCGATTGCAAAACGCGTGTGTGTATATATGTATATGTGTTATATATATGTAAATGTAATATGTGTATGTGTTGTGGTTTTCAAGTGGTTAACGGGCTTATGGCTAAAACAATCAGCTATAACCCCGGTATGATTTTTTTTTCTTTCCTACAGCTGGCGGCTGGCTTTCTCATGGAAAAAAGTGCATTTGAAAAACCACTGCGCAAATACCGTGTGACATAAAATATTGCAAAGATCACCATTTTTATTCCCTATGGTCTCTGCTAAAAATGTATACAGTGTATGTGTGAGATATCTATCTCTCGTTTGGGGGTTTCTAGCAAAAAATGCTGATTTAAACAAAGTGCCAGAAAATGATTACTCCAAGTAGTTAATCGTTAGAAATTAATAATGGAACCCTGGTTGACATGTTGGAAACCCCAGGAGTGTGAGCAAAGTGTGATCCTTTCCTCTATTGAATGGTCATAATTGTGGTCCATCAGACAACACAGGCAGTTGCCTCATCCTTCCATTTTGCTTTTAAATGTCCTTGTTTCTTCTGAGAAATCCGCACTTCTTGTTCTTCTGTCTGTAACTCCACACAGTAATGCAAGGCTTTCTCCCTGGTGTGGAGAAAGCCTCTTGAGGGGGCGAGCAGGAGTGTCAGGACAGCTCCTTTCTCTATCTGCAAAGTAGAGTGTCCTGACAAAGATGGAATAGCTGTTTTCTGGAATTTGTCTAGCCCTAAGTTCTACTGTGTTGGCTGTAAGCTATAGTATTTTATTTTATTGCAATGTTTCCATACTGATTGTGTTTATCTTGTTTTGCAGCTGGCCGTGTCTTCATCAGGTAAGTGTTTTATGCTTGTACTTCCAATGTATAAAGGGATTACTTTGAAGATGACCTGGTGTAGTGTTACCTCTATGAGCCAGTTCACAGCATAAAAACGCAGTCCGGATGTGTGTCTGCATGCATGTTTTTGATGCATTCCGTTGCGTCCCCCCCCCCTATTCCTTCACCTTAACCACTTAAGACCCGGACCAAAATGCAGGTAAACGACCTTGCCCCTTTTTGCGATTCGGCACTGCGTCGTTTTAACTGACAATTGCGCGGTCGTGCGACGTGGCTCCCAAACAAAATTGGCGTCCTTTTTTCCCCACAAATAGAGCTTTATTTTGGTGGTATTTGATCACCTCCTGCGGTTTTTATTTTTTGCGCTATAAACAAAAATATAGCGACAATTTTAAAAAAAAATCAATATTTTTTACTTTTTGCTATAATAAATATCCCCCAAAAATATATAAAAAAACTTAATTTTTCCTCAGTTTAGGCCGATACGTATTCTTCTACGTATTTTTGGTAAAAAAAAAATCGCAATAAGCGTTTATCGGTTGGTTTTCGCAAAATTTATAGCGTTTACAAAATAAGGGATAGTTTTATTGCATTTTTATTAATTATTTTTTTTTTACTACTAATAGCGGCGATCAGCGATTTTTTTTTTTTTTTTTTTTTTTTTTTTTTTTTTTTTCCGTGACTGTGACAATATGGCGGACACTTCGGACAATTTTGACACATTTTTGGGACAATTGTCATTTTCACAGCAAAAAATGCATTTAAATTGCATTGTTTACTGTGGAAATGACAGTTGCAGTTTGGGAGTTAACCACAGGTGGCGCTGTAGGGGATGTGTGACCTATGTGTTGTGTTTACAACTGTAGGGGGGTGTGGCTGTAGGTGTGACGTCATCGATCGCGTCCCCCTATTACAGGGATGACGCGATCGATGCTACAGCCACAGAGAAGCACGGGGAAGCCGTGTGTACACACGGCTCTCCCCGTTCTTCCGCTCCAGGGACGGATCGCCGCACTGCAGCGGCGATCGGGTCCGCGAATCCCGCGGTCCCGGCCCTGGAGCTTCGGACTGGGTCGCGGGCGCGCGCCCGCGACCGGGTACTAAAATCAATGTATATATACGTTGATGTGCCCAGCCGTGCCATTCTGCCGACGTAAATGTGCAGTAGGCGGTCCTTAAGTGGTTAAATAAGTATATGTGCATTTTTTTTTTCTGTGCGTTTTTATGTTTTTTCCGCATTCCAGTTGGGTTTAGTGCAGAAAAAAATGTAGCAGTTTTTTTTAAACTGGAAAGCACTGGTGTGTAATATGCCATTGGAAACCATATAACATACTACTATGCCCCGTACATATGATCGTATTTTCCGTCGGAAAAACCCTGGCTTGCATACACATGGTCACACAAGTTCTCTGAACTTTTGTCCGTCAAGAACGCGGTGAACGTACAACACTACGACGAGCCGAGAAAATGAAGTTCAATGCTTCCGAGCATGCGTCAAATTATTTCCACGCATGTGTCTGAGTTTTGATCGTCGGAGTTGCTACAGACGATCGGATTTTCCTATAGGAATTTTTTTCTGTCTGAAAATTTGAGAACCAGCTCTCAATCTTATACTGGAGGAAATTCCACCAGCAAGTCCGATGGAGCATACACACGGTCGTAATTTCCGCTCAAAAGCTTACATTGGACTTTTGCTGTCAGAATTTCCGATCATGTGTGTGCGGGGCATTGGGGATTCACTGATCTATCGGCCACTGAAAATGGGGTTCTCAGCGCCTGATTGAAAAAAAAAAAGGACTAATAATGGCCACAGAAAAACGTGGGCAATTTTGCCACATTTTTCATAGGTCATTGACTCAAAAACCACATCAAAAACACGACACGGGTACATTTTTTGCAAAGGTTTCAATGGGGAGGTGCATTACACTATAATATAATTATAGACTTAAAAGGGATGAATTTTTCTTCTTTTCTTGTGCTTTTTTAAACTGTGTTTCGGTCAAGTGTATCCTGAATTTTTGGTGCACTACTACCTACTTTCCATGTGTTTTTGATGCAGAAAAAAATGCACCGGACTGCGTGTGGTGTGAACCGGCCCCATTTGTGTAAGATGAGACATTTTGTGGTTTATTTCAGTTATCAGTCATTGTGTTATGCCACAAATATATGTGGCACAATCCAGTGAAGAGCTGCTATACTTCTTGAATTGTCAGTTTCCTGTTGATCTGATTAACCACTTGAGCCCCGAGCCTGTTTTTCAGATTCGGTGTTTACGAGACTAAAAGATTTTTTTTTTGCTATAAAATTACTTAAAACCCCCAAACATTATATATTTTGTTTTTCTAACACCCTAGAGAATAGAATGGCGGTCATTGCAATACTTTTTGTCACACCGTATTTGCGCAGCGGTCTTACAAGCGCACTTTTTTTGGAAAAAATTAAATTAAATAAGACAACAATAAATTTGGCCCAATTTTTTATATAGTGTGAAAGATAATGTTACGCCGAGTAAAATGATGCCCAACATGTCACGCTTAAAAATTGCGCCCGCTCGTGGCATGGCGTCAAACTTTTACCCTTAAAAATCTTGATAGGCGACGTTTAAAAAAATTCTACAGGTTGCATTTTTTGAGATACAGAGGTTGTCTAGGGCTAGAATTATTGCTCTCGCTCTAACGATCGCGGCGATACCTCACTTGTGTGGTTTGAACACCGTTTTCATATGCTGGCGCTACTCGCGTATGCATTCGCTTCTGCGCGCGAGCTTGTCGGGATGGGGCGATTTAAATTTTTTTTTATTTTTTGGTATTCGCATTTATTTTTATTTATTTTACCAATTTTTAACACTAAAATAAAAAAAAATAAAAAAATTATCACTTTTATTCCTATTACAAGGAATGTAAACATCCCTTGTAATAGAAAAAAGCATGACAGGTCCTCTTAAATATGAGATCTGGGGTCAAAAAGACCTTGCATCTCATATTTAGGCTTAAATGCAAAAAAAAAAAAAAAAAAAAAATGTTTTTTCAAATGACATAAAAAAAAAAAATGTCTCTTTAAGATGCTGGGCGGGACTGACGTTTTGACGTCACTTCCGCCCAGCAGAGCTACGGGGACGTATGAGGGAAATTTTTCCCTCACTCGCATCCCCACTGAGCACGGGAGAGGACCCGATCGCTACCGACGGCTCCGGTAAGCGGCGGAGGGCGCGGGAGCCCTCGCCCGCCACCGATAACGGCGATCTCGCGGCAAATCCGCCGCGGAGACCGCCATTATCGTTTGACCGACCGCCCACTGAAGAGATGGATATCTCGGTTGTGGCAGCAGCTGCTGCTGTTACCGAGATATCCATCTTAAAAGTGCCGACGTAGAACGACGGTGGGCGGTCGGCGAGTGGTTAAAATTCAGGCTGTGGGTGGCCGGTGAACTATTGTTGGCCCAACAGTGAGTTCATCCAATCAGATGCAGTTCAGGTATTCTGACAGCTGCGGGGTGCTGTATAAAGCAGCTGGCATTGCAGATTCCCTAATCCAGGGATCCTCAAACTACGGCACTCCAGCTGTTGTAGAACTACACATCCCATGAGGCATTGTAAAACTCTGACATTCACAGACATGACTAGGCATGATGGGAATTGTAGTTCCTGAACACCTGGAGGGCCATAGTTTGAAGACCCATGCCCTAATCAATGATATTTGGCGTGGATGGGCCAATTAAGTGATTTCTCTTGTTCGGCACACAGGGCAGAATGAGAGAACCTACATGTGAATGGACAGCTTTAGGTATCTCTAGTTCTTGGTGAACTGATGGACTGTGTTCCCTGAAAAAGAAATTGGGCCTTGTTGTTTTAGCCACTATCTAAGTGTATAAGGGACCTAACCACCTTGATACCACTATAGATTGAGTGGAACCTTGGAATTACGAGCATAATCCATTCCAGGAGAATGCTCGTAATCTAAAGTATTCGCATATCAAAGCGAGTTTCCCGATAGAATTCGATGGAAACGAAAATAATTTGTTTTGCATTGACTTCAATGGCATGCAATACAGAGCATCGGAAATGTCCGGAAAGTCCTGGGGACACCTCAGAAACTGAGTATTTCCATGTATTTCCGATCGGCTCCGTTGCCCCCTCAGGCCAAACGCAGTACTGCACACCGCTTTGGCCTGAACTCTGCTTGTTTTGCAAGACAACACTTGCAAACCGAGTTAGGATTTTTTTCAAATAAGTGCTCGTTAACCGCATTACTCGCAATCCGAGGTTCCACTGTATACATATATGGTTATAGGGGGATCATGGTTGAAGCTACAACTATGATCCTGGGATTTTTTATTTTTTTTTGTATCTGCTGATTTTTTTTTTTTTGGTACAATAATTTTTACTGTAATAAGTATAACATTTTAACAAACATTGACCCACGCATGGTTATAGCATAATAGACAGAACAGAAAGGTGTGGGCAAGAGAAGTCCAATAAAATGTTTATAAACGGGGCCGATCCTAGGCAGGGTGCTTTGCACCCAGGTGCCTGCAGAGGTGGGGGGGCCGATGTGTGTACACACACATGAAAGTGCCTTAAAGAAGCTACTTGCAGGACATTTTTGGACGTCCTGCAAGCGCACTGCTCCAGTGTGAAAGCACCCGGGCTCTCACACTGGGATTGCAGATGAGGATTTTTTCAGGCACTATTTTTAACGCTAAAGTGCCTGGAAAAACCCCTCTAGTGTGAAAGGGGTCTAATGGGCCATCTTCTATACTATTGTCTGCAGTCTCTGACCATTTCCTGTATCATGTCTGCAGTCTCTGACCATTTCCTGTATCATGTCTGCAGTCTCTGACCATTTCCTGTATCATGTCTGCAGTCTCTGACCATTTCCTGTATCATGTCTGTAGTATGTCTGGGGGTCTCTCTAACAGAATCCCTCTCTGTGTCCATCAGAGAGGCCCTCCTCCAGGTCCCAATAAAGTACTCTGCTTCTCTTCCTGTATTTTTGTTTATTGTTAACCACTTCAGCCCCGGAAGGATTTACCCCCTTCCTGGCCAGAGCACTTTTTGCGATTCGGCACTGCGTCGCTTTAACTGACAATTGCGCGGAAGACTTTGTGGGGGAGCGTCTCTGTGGAGGCTCTGTGGGAGGAGTTGGTAAAATGACCTCACCCGTGTGGGGGCATCAGAAATATTTCTGCACCCAGACGCCTGTGACCCTAGGATCAGCCCTGTTTATAAATAACTGTCCCTAGTGGGATAAACCAAAGGTCCATAAAGGTCACAAAGGGCCATCGAACAAGGGCCCGGGTTGCAGATGCACTGGTTTACAGCAGAGGGTAATGTATGGACTGGTCCATTGGACACCCCAGCACAGGTGAGGGTGAGCCATCTGTAGAGAGGTACAAAAAAGAGAAAACGTGAGTTCAGCAACAGTGGCCATCTGCCAACAAAAGATTGGCCCCAAGTCGTAGGACTCGGGGTCACCCTAGGACAGAAGAGACCAGGGGCAGCCATGAGCACGGTTTCAGGAGTGAAGAAAAGGAAAGGGGGGGGGGGGGGCAGGAGACAGAAGAAGGGGGAAGTCCTGCAGGAGTGGAGAGACCCAGGCTGCTCGGATGCAAGGTGGGAAGAGCATAGGACCACCAAGGTGACCATACTTTTAGAAATTTGGAGTGGGAATCATTAAGAATACTTGACTGGTATTTTTCTTTCTTTTATGTAAAAGTGATCAAATCAGCTTTGCAGAAGCTGGATCACTTTTACCGATGTTCCTCCTGGTGTGTGACATTAGAAAAAACATAAAAAATTATATATACAAAAAAATTAAATGACCCTTAAAACCTAACCCCCCTCATGCATAAAGGTGAACGTGCAGGTACGCAGATGTAAACAAAACGGTGATCGCACCACACTTGAGATACCGCTACACGTCAGAATGCGTATAATATTTCTAGAACCAGATCTCCTGTGTAACTCTAAAGCCCCGTACACTCGATCGGACCTTTGTCCGACTAAACTCGCATCCGATTCCCGACGGAATTCCATCGGAGTAAAAGAGAACATGTAATATGTAAACTCCAACAGAATTCCTCAGGAAAAAAGTCCGATGGGGCATACACAGGTCTGACTTTTTCCATAGGAAATTCCGATCGTGTGTACGGGGCTTAAGGTGAGCAACTCTTATTTGGGGAAGTTCTTGTTGAGTCAGCATTAACCATTTTACGCAAAACGACGTACCCGTATGTTGGTACTTTTTTTTTTTTTTAACAGTAAGCGTATGTTGGTACTTTGACGCTAAATAACGCTGTTATGGCACCAGCTAGCTGCCATATCCCCAGTATTTTGGGGGGGGCGGCGTGTATTTCTCTTTCAGATAAAAGTGGTCTCTGCGGCGGAGATCTGAGGTCAAAAAGATCTCAGATCTCATGTTTAGGAGGTCCTGTCATGCTTTATTTTTTCTTTCTATTACAAGGTATAAAAGTGACCCTAAATTTTTATTTTATTTTTAAAAGGACAAAATAAAAAAACGTAAAATAATTACGATTTTTTTTTTTTAAGCGACCCGTACTGATGAGCTCACGTGCAGGAACGAGCGGATACGTGAGCAGCGCCCACATGTGAAAACGATGTTCGAACCACACGTCAGATATTGCTGCAATCGTAGAGCGAGAGCAATAATTCTAGCCCTAGACATGTAGAAATATTTAAATGTCTTCTATGGAGATTTTTAAGGGTCGCCATTCAACGAGCGGGCACTATTTTGAAGCGTGACTTGTTTGGTATCAATTTACTCGGCGTAACATTATCTTTCACAATATAAAAAAAATTGGGCCAACTTTACTGTCTTAAATTTTTTTTAGTCCAAAAAATATTGTTTTTTTTCAAAAAAAAGTGCGCTTGTAAGACTGCTGCGCAAATATGGTGTGACAAAGTATTGCAGCGACCGCCATTTTATTCTCTAGGGTGTTAGAAGAAAAAAATATATAATGTTCTATAAAGTAATTGTCTAGCAAAAAAAAATGATTTTAACTTGTGAACCCAGAGTCTGAAAAATGGTCCTGGTGCTTAAGTAGTTAAAATGTCCACCATAACATCTGTTTGGAAATCATGTTTCTGGCTGTACTTGCAGAATAAACTTGTCTGTCCTGTAACACTGATAAGCCCGGGGGTGGCTCAGGTCACATAGTCGCCGCCTTCAGTATCGGGTTATTTATTTTCTGGGTTCTCGAAGAACAAGCCCATAGTGATTGGTTGGGAGGCTCCTATAGAAGGATTATGAAACCTCGGTGTTGACACTTGTGAATGGAGACACCGGACACGTCAAGTATTGCTTAGTGTCGGCTCATAGGATACGGTCATGTTACACCGGCACCATAAACAAACTTCTCGTATTGGTTTGAAATGTGAATTTGAGGATTAGTGTAGACAGGAGATTTGCCGCTGAAATGCATTTGTGAAATATTTTTGCAGGATCTGGAATGTAGATATAAAATTTGGAATCGGCTTGTATGGAGCTGTGCTGACTTGTATTTTAGGGTCATACATTGTGTTTGTTTTGTTTCTAAAATGCAGCTTGTCCTGTTCTGCTGTGTTGGACACCAAAATCATGAATAAACACCGTCGTCCTGCGACACGCAGCGGGTCTCCTAGTTCCGAACGCTGAACAGAGACACATACAGTGGGGAAAATTAATTATTTGATCTCCCTGTAGATTTTGTAGGTTTGCCCACTTACAAAGAAATGAAGGGTCTATAATTGTTATCGTAGGTGTATTTTAACCAATTCTCTACCGCTTGAACGACATATGACGTGCTGGACTTTAGGGGCAGGGTTTGCCAAATTTGCTTGGAATCTAGGAGCCATCTAAAAAAGTTAGGAGCCAGAAAACGCACCCCGTCCCGACGAGCTCGCGCACAGAAGCGAACACATACGTGAGTAGCGCCCGCATATGTAAACGGTATTTAAACCACACATGTGAGGTATCGCCGCGATCGTTGGAGCAAGAGCAATAATTCTAGCACTAGACCTCCTCTAACTCACAACATGCAACCTGTATAATTTTTTAAATGTCGCCTATGGAGATTTTAAAGGGTAAAAGTTTGTCGGTATTCCACGAGCGGACGCAATTTTGAAGTGGGTATCCATTTACTCTGCGTCACAATATAAAAAAAAATTGTGATAACTTTACTGTTGTCTTTTTTAATTAAAGTGTATTTTTTCCCCAAAAAAGTGAGCTTGTAAGGCCTCTGCGCAAATAAGGCGTGACAAAGTATTGCAACGATCGCCATTTTATTCTCTTAGAATAAAAAATATATAATGTTTGGGGGTTCTAATTAGAGGGAAGGAGATGGCAGTGAAAAATTACACATTAGAACTGCTGTTTTACTTGTAATGCCAACGGCCACCACCAGATGGCGCATGTCACAGAAGACATTATTTGGCAGGACAGACTTTACATGTCTCTTCTGCATTCTAATAAAATGTTATTATTTTACACGAGTTCTGCTTTAAAGTGGAACTTTGCCCATAACAACTTGATAAGAAAAATATAATCATCTTTAGCGAAGAACAAACATTCCACATTAATAATTATGCTACTGACATTAGTGTGTTCTATAAATTGTCTCCAGCTTTGCTCCTGTCTCTTGCTGGAGGCTGCCATTTTGCTGGAGGCCAGAGCCCCCTGAGCAGCAGTAAATCTTTAGGCTGTCGGCAGATTGACCTCTACATTTTTGGCACAGTGCCGAAAAATGAAGAGCAACTGAGCATGTGCAGAGCAGGATGAGACAGTATATTACTGGATTTTAAACCATATAGATGCTTATTTTTAATGTTTTTTCATATCTATACCTGCAAAAAGGGCCAACCCTAAGTGATCCATCAGGACTTAATTTTCCTACTCAAGTTCCACTTAAAGGAAGCAAAAGCTGATTATTTGTTATAGCAACCCAGTTTTTTATTTGGTGTTTGTAAAATAGACCAACGCCTGCTCAGCAGAGTCTGTTCTGATAACACGCATTCTAATGTGTGTTTTATTCTTACGAGAGCGGTGTGTGGAAAGGTTACTGTGTTATAGAATATTACACAAGTCACCACGTGATGATGTCATACACTGACACCAACACTGAGAAGCTGAACTATTACCTCTTTTCAAAGCTGTGGAATCCTCAATCTTTTTGTTCCAACTTGTTATCTCCAATGTCTCTGTATTTGTTTTATTTCTTGCTTTTTAGTGGTTCGAAACACGACCAGAGCGCCAGGAGTGTCCTGTGTGTAAAGCCGGCATCAGTCGAGAGAATGTCATCCCAATATATGGCAGAGGAGACAACAACCAGCAAGACCCCAGGTGACACAGAAGGGAGCTATGAGTCTGTTCTCCTCCTGCAGGGCAACAAACAGTAGGGAGCTATGAGCCTGTCCTCCTGCAGGGTGACACACAGAAGGGAGCTATGAGTCTGTCCTCCTCCTGCAGGGTGACACACAGAAGGGAGCTATGAGTCTGTCCTCCTCCTGCAGGGTGACACACAGAAGGGAGCTATGAGTCTGTCCTCCTCCTGCAGGGCAACAAACAGTAGGGAGCTATGAGTCTGTCCTCCTGCAGGGTGACACACAGAAGGGAGCTATGAGTCTGTCCTCCTGCAGGGTGACACACAGAAGGGAGCTATGAGTCTGTCCTCCTGCAGGGTGACACACACAGAAGGGAGCTATGAGTCTGTCCTCCTGCAGGGTGACACACACAGAAGGGAGCTATGCGTCTGTCCTCCTCCTGCAGGGTGACACACAGAAGGGAGCTATGAGTCTGTCCTCCTCCTGCAGGGTGACACACAGAAGGGAGCTATGAGTCTGTCCTCCTCCTGCAGGGCAACAAACAGTAGGGAGCTATGAGTCTGTCCTCCTCCTGCAGGGCAACAAACAGTAGGGAGCTATGAGTCTGTCCTCCTCCTGCAGGGTGACACACAGAAGGGAGCTATGAGTCTGTCCTCCTCCTGCAGGGTGACACACAGAAGGGAGCTATGAGTCTGTCCTCCTGCAGGGTGACACACAGAAGGGAGCTATGAGTCTGTCCTCCTGCAGGGTGACACAGACAGAAGGGAGCTATGAGTCTGTCCTCCTGCATTATGATACAGATAGAAGGGAGCTATGAGTCTGTTCTCCTGCAGGGTAAAACAGAAGGGAGCTATGAGTCTGTCCTCCTCCTGCAGGGTGATAGACAGAAGGGAGCTATGAGTCTGTCCTCCTGCAGGGTGACACAGACAGAAGGGTGCTATGAGTCTGTCCTCCTGCAGGGTGACACAGACAGAAGGGTGCTATGAGTCTGTCCTCCTGCAGGGTGACACAGACAGAAGGGTGCTATGAGTCTGTCCTCCTGCAGGGTGACGCAGACAGAAGGGAGCTATGATTCTGTCGTCGTCCTCCTGCAGGGTGACGCAGACAGAAGGGAGCTATGATTCTGTCGTCGTCCTCCTGCAGGTTGACACAGACAGAAGGGAGCTATGAGTCTGTGCTCCTCCTGCAGGGTGATACAGATAGAAGGGGGCTATGAGTCTGTCCTCCTCCTGCAGGGTGATGCAGATAGAAGGGGGCTATGAGTCTGTCCTCCTGCATTATGATACAGATAGAAGGGAGCTATGAGTCTGTTCTCCTGCAGGGTAAAACAGAAGGGAGCTATGAGTCTGTCCTCCTCCTGCAGGGTGATAGACAGAAGGGAGCTATGAGTCTGTCCTCCTTCTGCATGGGGGTACAGATGGAAGGGGGCTATGAGTCTGTCCTCCTGCATGGTGATACAGACAGAAGGGAGCTATGAGTCTGTCCTCCTGCAGGGTGACACAGACAGAAGGGAGCTATGAGTCTGTCCTCCTGCAGGGTGACACAGACAGAAGGGTGCTATGAGTCTGTCCTCCTGCAGGGTGACACAGACAGAAGGGTGCTATGAGTCTGTCCTCCTCCTGCAGGGTGACACAGACGGAAGGGAGCTATGAGTCTGTGCTCCTCCTGCAGTGTGATACAGATAGAAGGGGGCTATGAGTCTGTCCTCCTGCATTATGATACAGATAGAAGGGGGCTATGAGTCTGTCCTCCTCCTGCATTATGATACAGATAGAAGGGAGCTATGAGTCTGTTCTCCTGCAGGGTAAAACAGAAGGGAGCTATGAGTCTGTCCTCCTCCTGCAGGGTGATACAGACAGAAGGGAGCTATGAGTCTGTCCTCCTGCATTATGATACAGATAGAAGGGGGCTATGAGTCTGTCCTCCTCCTGCATGGGGGTACAGATGGAAGGGGGCTATGAGTCTGTCCTCCTGCATGGTGATACAGACAGAAGGGAGCTATGAGTCTGTCTTCCTCCTGCAGGGGGACACCTATGGGAACTATGAGTCTGTCCTTCTTTCTGTAGGGTGACACACAGACATAAGGAAGACCCTACTGCCTCATCCTCTCTAAGCCCAGTCGTTTTTTACTAATCTAAGACTTTTGCATTGTGACAAATTGTCATTTATTTATTTTTTCCCCCCTCCTGATTCTCAGGTTAAGGACTCCCCCAAGACCTCAAGGACAGAGACCAGAACCAGAAAACAGAGGGGTAGGTTGTTTGTTGTAGATTGTAATTTTGTGTAAAACCATCCTGAATCCTAATGGTATAGTGTGTGTTTTTTTTTTTTTAAAAAGGTAGTAAATCTGCCATGGCTTACTTTTTACGTACAAGTAAGCCTATAAATACCTGTAGGTACAGTAAATATCTCCCTAAATCTGCACCGTTTAGGAGATACTAAAGTAGCAGCCGGTGATGTCACTGGTGCATGCGCACTGCCCGCTCTAATGGTGGCGTTCCCTCTAAATGTCCTAATGTGCATAGACACAGAGGATAACATTGAGTGTTTAAGCCCACTGTGCATGGACCCTAATGCTTGGTACACACAATGAGAAAATTGGACAAAAAATGTAATGTTTTTTCGAAGCAATCTTATGATATGTGCACGGCTTTCAAGAGCCGATCCTGCAAAATTATCCGAAGATATGAGCTCATATTGTAGCAGAACAAGCGATTTTCGTTTAGTCAGTACTACATTCGTCCGAAAAAATTGAGTGACCAAGGCTGTGAACGCTCGTAAACTAAAGAATACATTGCATCACTTCCGAGATTGTATTCTGTCATACGAGAATTTCCATAACTTTAGTAATCCCTTCATTTTCAGTAGGAGACTAGTATGGCAAAAAAAAATGATGATCATTTGTTCAATATTCTCATTGTGTACAGTAAAACCTTGGCTTTCATTCCAGAAGCATGCTTGTAATCCAAAGCACTTGTATATCAAAGTAAATTTTCCCATAAGAAATAATGGAAACTCAAATAATTTGTTCCACAACCATTTATTCATAAATCCTTCAGTTTATAGTCCATATAAAAAAGATTATAGCAATGTGACAGGTTGTGTAACCATAAAATGTCCATCCACAAATGGAAGCCTCCCCAAGGGGATTAGAAGCAAAATCCAGCAGGAGCTCCAGAGTATAAAAGAGAAGAGAGGCGCCTCTAAGGGTAGCAATATGGTTACATTTAATGACGGTACAACATTTTAGCAACTCGCATGGTTGAGGATTAAAAGAGGCAGGGATCTGGGGTAAAGCGATCCACATAGACTGTCCTCCCCGCCGGCTCTCACTGCTGTCAGTCTGCATTCATGATCGGGAAGACTACACTGCAGTAGAGCGATCTGAAAGCGAGGCTTGAACCGCTCGTGGAAGGGAGGACATCAATGGTGGTTAGGAGGGCGGTCTATATGGACAGACCCTGGATGCCTGCATACTTGGATGTGTTTTAATCATCAACCATGTGAGTTGCTAAATGTTGTATCTTCATTAAATGTAACCATATTGCTACACTTAGAGGCGCCTCTCTTTTATACTCAGTTGTGACATGACACTACTCTTATACCAAGTCGTCGCTTGTATATCAAGTTAAAATGTATAACTTCTAACTGTACTAGGCTTTAGGCTGGGTTCACACTAGTGCGAATTAGATGAGTTTCCCAGCATCCAATTCACATGACAGGAGATTGTGACCGGCTGTCTATGGCGTCGCTTCGCACATCTCGAATGGCTTGCATAGAAGTCCTCTGCATCCTTGGCTCAGTTTTAGGGCCGAATTCAGGCAAGAATTTGTCCCTGAAGCAGAGAACAGGGACACCCCTAGATATAGAATCAATACCTGTTTGTAGACATAAGGTGGCGCTGTTGCTGTAAAATGCATTTTTGAATAAAAGAAAAACATAACTGCACTGGTCTCATTCTTTACACACGATGTACAAGCTTTGGGGTACAGAAAGGAACAGATTTTTAGAAATAAATCGAATTTAAAAAGTGCCCCGTGCAGTTGTGGCCTCTGTTAAAGGGGTGTTCCACCCAAATGTAATGTTAAAAGTCAGCAGCTACAAAGGGAGGGGCTGCAGTAAGGCGATTAGGCCTAATCGCCTTACCAGCCCCTCGGCGGAAGCAGGAAGTGGGACAGGAAGTCCCACTCCTACTGAAGCCCCCACTCCCCCCCCCCCCCCCCAAAAAAAAAAAATATACATGCCAAATGTGGCATGTAAGGGGGAGGGGATTAAGCGGAAGTTCCATTTTTGGGTGGAACTCCGCTTTAACTAAGCAGCACTGCATTGCAGTTAGTAAACTTTGTTGTGTATAAAAAGCCCTGATGTGCCTTGAAGGTGGTATCTTGTCTCTTTCCTGGATAGCAGAGACTGCAGCATTTAGATTTAAATGCACTGTGATGACTCCAGAATGACAACCATGTAATATGCTTTGTACACAGGGTGTTCCAGGGTTCACAGACACCGGCTTCCACATGTCCTTTGGCATCGGAGCATTCCCTTTTGGCTTTTTTACTACAGTCTTTAACACTAATGACTTCCAGTCAGCACCACGTGTAGGTAAGTACATCTACATCTAAGCTCCCTCTGACAGACAGCTTGTCAGACTTCTGTACAAACACTGCTGCTCTCTGTCAGCAGCCTGCACATAATCTCTTGGCTGGTGCAGGGAGAATTTAAGAGTTCTGTGAACAGTAAAGCGAGTCATACAAGCATTGATTTGCTCTCATTAAGGTGCATTAAAACAAGGGACTCTCTGTGAGGAAGCAGTGGTCTCTCTGTAGAGGTCTGAGCTCCCCAATCGGCAGAGAGCTAGGACAATTTTATTTTTATTCTTTTATAGATTATTAAACCAGAGTTCCACACTGTAACGAAACGTCCCACACGCCGCTTGAGTGCTTTCTTCATATACCACTTCCTCCCAGTCTGAATCTAGATATCGGATATTCCAAACGCTATCAACAACAAACATGACGATACTTGTTTGATTGCTGAACATGAACTGTTTATTAGAACCAAGATACAAGTCTTGTATACAGTTGAAAAGGAGCTCATATTACTCCAACAATACACCTGTAACCAGAGAGCTAATTAACGAATCCCTTAAAGCAGCCAATGTGACTCCGTGCCCTTCTGAGCATTGTTATGATCAGGTTTTTACTACAGGTCAGACTTGTCACTGAGCTTCACACAGTAGATTATACATTATCAAAAGTATAAACACAGGACACCTTCACACAATAGCAGGAGCTCCAGCAGGAGTCGACCTGTCTCCTACATTGGACAGAGGCCAATGTGATCGACTCTCAACACGTTGAGTTCAGAATCAAACAAACCAAGAATAGTCTTTACACATCCTGGGAGATATTGTGGATAAATATTACTGTCGCATTTTCTTGTCCCAACTCCTGGGAGTCTGCGCTGCGGCCCTTGACTTTACCGTTCGGCTCCCCCCTCCTACCCCTGCCGCCGGCCAATAGGAGAGTGGAGCGCATGCGCAGTAGGGTTCCCGGCGTAAAGATGTAAGGCTACACTGCCGGGTTCCCATCCCCGTAATGGCGGTGGCAAAAATGATAACATCAGCTGCAGGTGCCAAAATCGCTGGGCTCCAGGACAGGTAAGTTTACTATTATTAAGGTAGCAGCTGCAGTTTGTGCAATGCTACAAAAGCGAACCTCCCACTTTAACTTGCATTTTTAACCAGTTACTGACCGCCCCTTAGCAAATTTACTGCTACAGTGCAGTCCTCCTGTGCAGAATCGCATATCTATACACATGATTCTGCACTTCTGCCTGCAGGGGGCGCACCACTTCTGCTGGGATTATTCCCAGCAGAAGCTGATCTGTGGGTTCCCGGCATTGGATGTCTGCTGACTGCCAGGCAGAGATTTTGAACAGGGTTCTGCCTATGTAAACAAGGCAGAGTTCTCTTCTGAAGTGACGGATTTTGTGTCCCTGCAAATCCATCACTTCCCTGAGTAAAAGCAGCACACAGCTAAAACTTTGATCGCCCCAAATGTGTGCTGTGTTCCAATTACAGCACTGCTTTGCATCGGGTTGCGCCCCCAAACCCAGAAGCAACTCGCCAATATACATGTACGTTGCTATGCCTGCACCTGCCGCCTGCTCTCTGTATATTTGCTGTGAGTGGTTGGCAGGTGGTTGTAAAGGTGCAAGTTTTATTTTTTTTTCCTAAATAGCTTCCTTTACCTTAGTACAGTCCTCCTTCACTTACTTCATCCTTCCATTTTGCTTTTAAATGTCCTTATTTCTTCTAAGAAATCCTCACTTCCTGTTCTTCTGTCTGTAATTACACACAGTAATGCAAGGCTTTCTCCCTGGTGTGGAGTGTGGTGCTCGCCCCCTCCCTTGGACTACAGGAGAGTCAGCACAGCTCCTTTCTCTATCTGCAGTGTAGAGAGTGTCCTGACTCTCCTGGAGTCCAAGGGAGGGAGCGAGCACGACACTCCACACCAGGGAGAAAGCCTTGCATTACTGTGTGTAGTTACAGACCGAAGAACAGGAAGTGAGGATTTCTCAGAAGAAATAAGGACATTTAAAAGCAAAATGGGAAGATGAGGTAAGTGAAGGAGGACTGCACTAAGGTAAAGGAAGCTATTTAGGAAAAAAAATTGTACCTTTTACAACCCCTTTAAAAGGCGTTGTAAACCCTTGTGGTTTCTCACCTTAATGCATTCTATGCATTAAGGTAAAAAACCTTCTCTCATGCCGCAACCCCCCCCCCCCCCCCCCCATTTTTACATACCTGAGCCCTGCCTTTCTCACCCCGGGGAGGAGCGGAACAGCTATGGGTGGTGTCTTGTGTCCTGATTGGATAGATTGAAAGCAGCGCAGCCATTGGCTCCCATTGCTGGCAATCAAATCCAATGACTCGTGGAGTCCTGCTGTCCGTGTCAATAGACGCAGGACCCAGGTGCCCCGAGAAAAAACGCTTCTCCGACGGGGCATTTGAAATGAGGAGCCACCACCAGCGCAGCCGAGGGATCCCAGAAAAGGAGGATGGGGGGCCACTCTGTGCAAAACCAACTGCGCAGTGGATGTAAGTATGACATGTTTTGTTAATTGAAAAAAAATATATAAGGGGTTACAACCCATTTAACTCTAATCCAGGCCTACCTTGGATGAGTCGGAAATTGAGCGTTCTATTGATCGAAAAACGAAAAAGCCACATTTGTTTCGTTTTTCGAAACCAAATCCAGCATGTTTCAGGCACTTCCAATTGCGGCACGGAAATTATATAAAAAACTAACAACCATGAATTTTTTATTTGGGTTTTCGACTCGTCTTTGGCCTGCCTTAAGTGTTGTCACCGTCCCTAAGCAACAATAAAGGGAGAAGCTGATTTCTTAGGAGGGACGGACTATTCCTCATTTGTAGAGGAGTTCTATTCTCAGATTGTTGATTAATCATCTTCCTTGGTCTCATTTGTAGATACCGGCCTCCCCCAGGGCAGGATGTTTGGGTTACCCGACTCGCTCTTCCTCATCATTGCTGCCTTCTTCTTTCTCTGGTTAATCAGCGTTTGAAGCCTAGGAGCGACTGTCCGACTCGTCGGCTGTAAGGCCCTCTAGCCATCTACAGAACATCATCCATCAGAGATGCCGCTGAGCCACTCGTCACCCATCCCCTGTAAACACTCCCTTCGGTCCAGGCGGTTTTTACTCCCTATGTCCCCCACTCCAAATCCATCTTCTCTTTTTCTACGGCACTTTATTACGATCCACTCCAGTGACGAGTCACATTTGTAACCGTTATATTTTTATTTGAAGATTTGTAAGTAGCCCTCTTCCTGTTTTTTGCACATTGTAAATGTTTGAGATGAAAATTCATGGAGATCCAGGATAACGGTCTGTGGACGCGTAATATGATTAATTTCTCTAATGGTGGACATGTCCCGGCTTCTTCTACTTCCAGGAGTATCACCTTCTTTACTTAAAGGATCATTCTAGGACTGTCCAGCTTGTTTAGGTCCAGCAGGTTTTAGGGCTGCTAATAAGCGCATTGGGTAGCAGGAAAATAAAATGGTGATTAAATGGGAGGTGTGATGGACAATGTTGTGTGTATTTTCTACTTGCGAAAATGATGATTTACATCCCTTATTCACATGTGATTTTTCTTGTTATAAAAAACACACATCAGAATAGTATTTCTCAAATGATCTTGCATAAGAAATGCCTGAATTGTCTCACAGCAGCCAATCAGGTTTGTACCTATACCACAAAATGACACTTGGGTACAGGATGAAGTACCTACTCTCCTAGGCCCAGGCCTGGATTTACTCCCTTTGCTGCCCCAAGGCTGGGTTCTTCAATGCCGTCCCCCACCATCACATAGGGGGCTTCAGAGCCCCTTGCCCCCCATGTGCTAGAAATTGGGTAAAAAAGTAGCACCGATCTCAATGCAGTAAGGGGCGGATGCTTTTCTTAATACGGGGGGTGGTAATCAATTTTTCACAGACAATGACTGGTGTTAGCGCTTCAATCATTCAGGCACCATGGTGGTTATGGTGTCAGGATGATTAAAATGCATTATTTCTATTATGACATTGTAATATAAAATGAAATGGTTCAACTCGCCAGGAAGCAGAATGAGTGGGCGGGCCGAGTGTGTCACTTCCACTCTGCCGGGCCACCAGATGGCGATGTCACTTGCCGCACTACCTGCCACCAGAATTGGGATTGCCACAGTTACCTGGCTGCCACCCAAAAAGTAGCAGTTTGTCACTAATTGCATGTAAAATCAAGCCAGGTACAATGCTGTCAGCCTCACTCATCTCTCACTTGCATGTGCCAGGTGAAACACAGGCACATGCAAGTGAGAGATGAGTGAGGGCGGGTGAGAGATGACGTCATTCTCTCTCTTCTGTCGAGCAGGCAACCTTCGCGGCCATGTAAGCAAGGGCGGAACAGCAGTGCGGGCAATGACAGATGATGTAATCTCTTCCCCCCCCCCCCACGTCCTGTCGGAGAGAGGAGACCGATCTGTGTCCCTTGTACATAGGGACACGATCGGTAACCCCCCTCCCCCTACAGTTAGAACACTACTTAGGACACACATTTAACCCCTTCCCCGCCCCCTAGTGTTAACCCCTTCCGTGCCAGTCACATTTATACAGTAATCAATGCATATTTATAGCATTGTTCACTGTATAAATGTGAATGGTCCCAAAAATGTGTCCGCTATAATGTCGCAATCCCCAAAAAAATCGCAGATCGCCGTCATTCCTAGTAAAAAAGAAAAGAAAAAAAATCATAATTATGCCTCCTATTTTGTAGGCAATATAACTTTTGCGCAAACCAGTCACTATACGGTTATTGCGTTTTTTTTTTTTAACCAAAAATATGTAGAAGAATACGTATCGGCCTAAACTGAGATAAATTTTATTTTTTTAAATGGGATATTTATTATAGCAAAAAATATTGTGTTTTTTTTTTTTTTAATGTACGCTCTTTTTTTGTTTATAGCCCAAAAAATAAAAAACGCACGGGTGATCAAATACCACCAAAATAAAGCTCTATTTGTGGGGGAAAAAGAACGCCAATTTTGTTTGGGAGCCACGTCGCACGACCGCACAATTGTCAGTTAAAGCGACGTAGTGACGGAAGCTAAAATTTTGTCTGGGCAGGAAGGGGATGTAGGTGCACAGTAGGCAAGTGGTTAAAGGCTTCAGCAAAGCTAATACTTTGTCATAGCTTGCTGTTCACACTGCTCTTATACAAGCTGAAGCCCATGTGGCACAGGCCTTAGTGCCATGAAATAAGATATCCTCTAGTCCAGGGATGCCCAACTAGTGGGTCACGACCGTCTGCTCTGGGATGGAATAGAATACTGTTATTAAAGGTCAGTTTATTACTAAAATCACAGTGTATATATGGGCATATCTGTTCTGCAGTGGTTACTGGGCTGCTTTCAAACTGACCCAAAGATGCAGAGCAGCGCACCTGTGGGTTACCTGAACTGAGCCATACACATTCTGAAAATGCACCAACCATGCAGAATATAATAAAAGTCTAGTGCAAAGTGCAGGAAAGCCAAAGGTACACTGCGTTGGTAAATTACAGCGCATTGGTGTGAAAGCAGCCATGGGCCCCTTTCATATGGTCAGTCCAACCCAATTGGACCCTCTATTCACCTCTAAGGAGTGGCAGATGTAAAACAACTTGTGTCCTACCTACAATCTGATCCGAAAAAAAAAAAAAAAGAGTAGATTGGGCTGTGTCCATGTCTGCTCTACATATGCAGAGCAAACATGGACCTGCCATCCACCTGGGCCGTTTATTGTGGCCCGCGACCAGTTACCAAGTCGCTTAACCGTTCTGGCGGTATTCCTGAGTCGGGCTCGGGGTGAAAAACCAATACCATAACTCGGGATTGCATCGCAGTGTTCAAGCCGACATTACTTACCTTGTCCGCTGGATCCTGCGATGTCTCCCCTGTGTGTGAGCGAGCTGTCTCCTCGCTCGATTCACACAGTGCCCGTGTGCCGCTGAGCTCCGTTCCCTGCGACGTTACGACGCACAGGGGCGGAGATCGGTGCCAAATTAAAAAACTAAAAACACAGTACACATACAGTATACAGATTACAGTACTGTATGAAATAAATACACACCCCTTTGTCCCTAGTGGTCTACCCAGTGTCCTGCATGCACTTTTATATTCTAAATACATTTTTTTCTGCCTGGAAACTGGAGATTGTCCAAAAAGTGTCCCTTTATGTCAAAAGTGCTTTTAGAGCAGCTAGAAAACAGCTATAATAAATTAGAATTGGGCGATAGTGATTTGTTGGAAAAATCGTCATCAAACACTAAAAGTAATCCTTTTTATTATTATATTTGTAGCGCTCACCCCCGAAGGAGCCGCTGATTAGTTTGGGACCGGCATGTTAGGTTACCAATGATTCTTGTCTAGGGATAATATTAGTGAAGGTGGATAAAGAGCAAGTGTCCAGACATGAACTTGAGTTTCAATGCTTTATTCCAAGGCCCAACATGGCCGACATCAACATGACACAATAGAAAAAAGGTTGATGAGCAAAGATAACTGTAGTATCAGGCCTTGAATATCAAAGGGAGAGCAAACCTGCTCCCAGCATAGTCAAGTTCAAACGTCACCACTCTCACTTGAGTGGATAAAGTGCCCCCTGACAGGCGATTTACTAGAGCCTGGCAGCCGAAGGGCCACCTTCAAACAAAGTCACTGGGAGGAAACAGGGCCTCTGCCACAGGCCTGGTGAATTTTCTTAGATTTGTCAAAGGTTAGAACCAATAAATCTTCCCCGCAAGTCCAAATTCAAGGTCACCGATTGACAGCTGAAGTGCACCTGTCATGTGGCATGGTGACCGGATCCCCGATGGTTCGTCCAGGCCTCGCAGACCACCTCTGCCTTCGGGTTCTCCCGAGCCGATTCCCCACTGTTCAGCTCCCGCTTAGGATCTGGGACCCAGCAAGCCGCTAGGGCCCCTCTGCATCAGAATGAAGTTCCGCTTGGTACACAATATCGGCCAGGCGGGCCTCAATGGCGGGGCCCATGGATGCGCACACCCTGAAGGTGGATGCCGCACCTAGAACTCGGGCCCCGCATAGCACAACTCTCACAGGCGACTGCCCCAGATATACCCTCCTGCCAGCATTTCCAGATAAATAACCGATCCTCTGATTGGCTGCTTGGAGAAGGTGGGTCCGTCAGAACCCCTTCTAGCGCCGACTGTCACCCAGGGGTAATAACACCCCCCTGGCATGCAGATTGACCTATAAGGGAGTTCTGAATTTAGGAGATTTGTGAATGGGAGCAACTTAGCTCTCCCATTCCTCACTAACTTTAGCGTAACGCCCCGCAAATAGGGGGGGGGGTGCTACATATTATTTGTTATAATTGTTTATATTTATTTATTATATCATAATTTAATATTTTGTGTTTCAAACTTTATCATACCCGGGATGTCTACTAGACTCTGGTTTGGACAGATTTAAGTGAGTTATTCCTAAGAATTACAGGCCTACAATATAAAATGCCGAATTTCCATGCAAAATAATGGCACCGCTTTCAGCACCTAAAATCTGAAATAATCATACCGCCAGGGGGGTTAAGTGGCCCTCGTTCTTTCAAAGGTTGGGCACCCCTGCTCTAGTCCCCCTGTTCATTTAGAAAGTGCTGAGATACATTGGAGGGGTGAGAAGAAAAAGGTTTTAAACGCTACAATTCTTGTTCAGTGGTACATCCCACATATTGAATATTACATGTCAAACGCTACATGACATGGATAATACGGGACATACACACTCAAATCAGAACACCTCATCCCATTTAATAGAAATCAAAAACAAGTAAAGGACGGTGGGTAACTAGACCCTGGGATTTTCATTCATTAATGTACTGATACACAGATATCATTTTTTTTTACCGTGTTTCCCCGAAAATAAGCCTGGGTCTTATATTAATTTGGCCAAAAAAAAGACACAGTAGGGCTTATTTTTGGGATAGGTCTTACCATGTAATGTGCTGTCTTCTCTCCCCCCCCCCCATCTCTCCCTGCCTAACAGGAATCCTCAGTGTGAACTGAGTTAAAATGCTTGTAAAATCCTATAATCGACTCTATTACAGTATTATATAATGAAATGTGTGTGCTTCTGTAATATAATTGTGCCAAATACCTTCATTATAGCGCCACTCTGCGATTCTGTGACCCACCAGAGCTCTCTTCTTCGCAATTATATTACAGAAACACACACATTGTACATTATATACTACTGTAATAGAGTGGATTATAGGATTTTACAAACATTTTAAACTAAGGTTTATATTGCAGCCCTCCTGGAAAATAACGCTAGGTCTTATTTTCAGGGAAACACGGTAACATGTTTATTTAAAGAGTAAAAAACAAACAAGCATTTGTAAGAAACCATCCATGTTGGGTATATGACAGTTTGGCCATACGTATAAAATGGCTGCATCAAGACCACTCTACCAGTTTCGCTCGGATGAGCTTCTTCAGGAGTTTATGATGTTACAGCAGGTTATGCTACAGATTACAGAAAACAAACACACAATGGATGGACAGCAAGTTGGTTTGTATGAAGAGAAAAAGAATACATAATTCAAAATGATGAATCATATTATATGTATTGGTTCAATAACCATAAATTTTATACAGGTCAAAAATATTAATCAAAATTGTAGTTACAGTGCAAGCAAGGATAAAATCTTACCATGGCAGCCAATAAAAAGGAGGTCATGAAAAATTAATTCATATATAATTGCCCTCAACCCTCATGTGATTGGGTAATAATGCAGGAATTAATTTGGGAGCTTTGCAGGAAGGGCCACAACAAGGCTTATGGCAGAATCACCAGCTTTAAAATAAAATTGCAGATTTTTCAACATACAATATCTCACAAAAGTCAGTACACCCCTCACATTTTTGTAAATATTTTATTATACCTTTTCATGTGATAACACCGAAGAAATTACACTTTGCTACAATGTTGTGTAGTGAGTGTACAGCTTGTATAACAGTGTAGATTTGCTGTCCACTCAAAATAACTCAACACACAGCCATTAATGTCTAAACTGCTGGCAACAAAAGTGAGTACACCCCTAAGTGAAAATGTCCAAATTGGGCCCAAAGTGTCAATACTTTGTGTGGCCACCATTATTTTCCAGCACTGCCTTAACCCTCTTGGGCATGGAGGTCATCAGAGCTTCACAGGTTGCCAATGGAGTCCTATTTCACTTCTCCATGACGACATCACGGAGCTGGGGGATATTAGAGACCTTGCGCTCCTCCACCTTCCGTTTGAGGATACCCCACAGATGCTCAATAGGGTTTAGGTCTGGAGACATACTTGGCCAGTCCATCACCTTTACCCTCAGCTTCTTTAGCAAGGCAGTGGCCGTCTTGGAGGTTTGGGGTCGTTATCATGAACAGGAAGTGAGAAATTCAAAGAAAACAAAAAAATAAAACATTAAGAAGGAAAAGGTAAGTGAACCAACAATGCACTAGCTTAAAGGGACCCATTTAGAAAATAAAAAACAAACCTTTACAATCCCTTTAATCCACTTGAGGACCACCGCATGACAATATACGTCGTCAAAATGTACGTACATGTACGTCCCCTTTAAGAGCCCAGCTGTGGGTCGCGCAGCGCACTGCTGGTGGCGCGCTCGCGACCCGGTCCTCTCCTCCGTGACCGTCTCTGCGGGAACAGCGGACCCGATTGCCACTGGTGTGATTGGGTCACAGAGAGAAAGAATGGGGAGAGGTGAGTGTAAACAAACCTCTCCCTGTGCTTCCTAGTGTGGCTGTCAATGATCGTCTGTTCCCTGTGTTAGGGAATGACGATCAGTGATGTCACACACACAGCCACACCCCCCCACAGTAAGAGCACTCCCTTAGGGCACACTTAACCCCTACAGCGCCCCCTCCTGGTTAACCCCTTCACTGACAGTGTCATTTTTACAGTAACCAGTGCATTTTTATAGCACTGTTCGCTGTAAAAATGACAATGGTCCCAAAATAGTGTCCGCCATAATGTCGCAGTCACCATAAATTGCCGCTATTACTAAAAAAAACTAAATTATTAACAAAAATGCAATAAAACTATACCCTAATTGAATGAATGAATGAAAACTTATATAGCGCAGCACATGCGAACTTAATGGCCTCTGGGCGCTTGTTGTTCCTGTCTCCTTTGATATCAAAAGAGATGAGTTTTGCTCTTTCTTCTGAATGCTAAGTGGTTCTCCTCCAACCGAATGCTGGTTGGTAAAGCGTTCCATAGTCTGGGACCTTGGACCGCGAATCTTCTATCTCCTTTGAACTTGTAGTTGGCTTTCGGTATCTGGAGAAGATTTTGATTGGTGGATCGCAGAACGCGATTGGGGTTATGAGCTTTTATTTTTTCGCATAGATAATGGGGAGCATTCCCATGGATACATCTATGCGTTAGACAGAGTGCTTTAAAGGTGATTCTGTCTTTGACTGGCAGCCAGTGAAGGGATCTCAGCGAAGGTGAGATTGATTCCCAGGGTTTTTTCCCAGTCACAAGTCTGGCGGCCGTATTTTGAACGACTTGCAGACGAGCGATTTGGTACTTTGGGAGTCCGAGGCGAAGGGCATTTGCATAGTCCAATCTTGAGTTCACAATTGCTCCCACAACGACCGCTATGTCTTCTTTGGGAATAAAAGGAGCAGGGCTTTTTTTCTGGGGGAACTTGAGGGAACTCAGTTCCACCACCTTTGGCTCAGACCCTTTGGTGCCCGCTCACCACAATCACTTGTGAACACAAAAGTCTGGTTTCTGTGTTTACAAGTGACTGCTTTGTAACCCCCTGAACTCTGCACACTGTATGTAATGCAATTCTGGTATTTAATTCCCCTTTAAGACCCTTCTACTGTTTGTGAAATCTGAACGGGTCGTGGTTGAGTTCCTGCACCTATTTTCTGAGAAAAAAAGCTCTGAAAAGGAGTAAGTCTGCGTAGTAGGTGCAGCAGATGGTGAGATCCGCTGACTACTGACCCTATTTGTGCGTCCATAGTCATGTAGGCATCAAAGATGACCCCGAGACTTTTGACTTTGGCGCTAGGGGTGATGATTTTGCCCAGAATGGGCGGGGGGTCCATGTTGTTGCAGGTTGAGTTTAAGGTAACTCTTTGTCATCCAGTCCTCTATCAAAGAGAGGCAGGTCTCTAGATTGAGGTGGTGATCCTTACTATTGCAGATGCGGAAATACAGTTGCGTGTCGTCTGCATATGAGTGGTAAAGCAGTTTTTGGTGCTGATGATTTCAAAAAGAGGACGAAGATAGATGTTGAATAACACCGGTAGAAATGTTGCGCAAACCAATCAATCAATAAATGCTTATTACGATTACCAAAAATAGGTAGAAGAATACGTATTGGCCTAAACTGGGGAAAAAAAATTAAAATTGTATATCTTTTTGGAGGATATTTATTACAGCAAAAAGTAAAAAATATTGTTTTTTTTCCAAATTGTCGCTCTATTTTTTGTTTAAAGCGCAAAAAAATAAAAACCGCAGAGGTGATCAAATACCACCAAAAGAGAGCTCTATTTGTGAGGAAAAAAAGGACGCCAATTTTGTTTGGGAGCCACATCGCACGACCGCGCAATTGTCAGTTAAATCGATGCCGTGCCGAATCAACAAAAAGGGGCCTGGTCCTTTACCTGCAAAATGGTCCGGGGCTTAAGTGGTTAAAGTGGTTGTAAACTCCACTTTTTCACTTTTACCTACAGGTAAGCCTATAATAAGGCTTACCTGTAGGTATAAAGAATATCTCCTAAACCTGTACGGTTTAGGAGATATTCCCCTCGCAATGCCTGCCTATTGCATTGGCGCAGGGGGGAATCCACGGCGAAAGGACCGGCATCCGTCGGACCCTGCCGATTTGAAATCTCCCGCGCGCACGTCTTTGCCGCTCCAGCCAATCACAGCGCTGGAGCGGCGATAGCCGGAAGACAAGCGGAGTCAAGATGACATCTCACTCGGCGTGGACCAGGTAAGTTCTACTTTCCTCGTTCAGAGGTAAGTGTTTCATAATGAGCTAGTATGCGGTGCATACTAGCTCATTATGTCTTTTGCCTTGCAGGTTCTAAAAAAAAATTAAAAAAAATGTATATGCGGTTTACAACCGCTTTAAGGCCTAATTTGAATTTAGCCCGGAACTCCACTGTAAACTAAAACATAGGCAAGGGTTAAAAGATAAAGAAATGGTTAAATCATCTGCTGAAAGTGGTTTATGATTTACTTTTTTTTGTATTTAAATAAGTTTTTCATTTGAAAAACAGGCCACGCTATATCTAATGTACGTCACCAGATGGCAGCACTTAGCCAGCGTGTGGTGTGATGATATCATACGCTGTGTGGGGGAGGGGTGGTGGTGGACGTGTGACGTGTGTTTGTGTATGTATACTTCCTGTGTATATGGGATACTATGGCCTCTTATCCTCAATGTCGCTCTACCGCATACATAATGAGGCGATCGATGGACTGTGTACAGGCGAGGACAGCGCGACGCCTGGGCATGCAAATATAAATATATATATATATATACACACACACCCACTCCGTATACACATTATCCACTTTTAATATACATCATTGAACGGTCGGATGTTGTATTTGTAAACATTTTACAGAACTGTCAGATTTGTATCTGCTATAGATCTGATCCTTTGTCCGGTACGGTAAATATGACAACCGACCAAGGATGATTGATACACTGTGAATATTTAGTTACTTAAAGGGGTTGTAAAGGATTTTTTTTTTTTCCCCCTAAATAGCTTCCTTTACCTTAGTGCAGTCCTCCTTCACATACCTCATCCTTCCATTTTGCTTTTAAATGTCCTTATTTCTTCTGAGAAATCCTCACTTCCTGTTCTTCTGTCTGTAACTCCACACAGTAATGCAACACTTTCTCCCTGGTGTGGAGAAAGCCTCTTGAGGGGGGAGAGGGCAAGCAGGAGTGTCAGGATGCTCTCTACTTTGCAGACAGAGAAAGGAGCTGTGTGTTAGTGGGCATCCTGACACTCCTGCTCGCCCCCTCCCCCCTCAAGAGGCTTTCTCCACTCCAGGGAGAAAGACTTTCATTACTGTGTGGAGTTACAGACAGAAGAACAGGAAGTGAGGATTTCTCAGAAGACATAAGGACATTTAAAAGCAAAATGGAAGGATGAGGTAAGTGAAGGAGGACTGCACTATGGTAAAGGAAGCTATTTAAGCTATTTAGGGGGAAAAAATTGTACCTTTACACCCCTTTTAAAGAGGAACTTCACTTCTACCTAAGATCAGAAAAAAAAAATCCCTTAAAGCGGATCTCCACCCTAAAGTGAAGATCCGCTGATCGGAACCCTCCCCCCCTCCGGTGTCACAATTGACACCTTTCAGGGGGAGGGGGGTGCAGATACCTGTCTAAAGACAGGTATCTGCAACCACTTCCGGCCCGCAGTCTCGGGCAAAAGACAGGTTTTTTGGCGACATCCCGTCGCCCCCCCCGTTGTGTGCTGGGAACTCTCAGCTCCCAGCACACAGCGGGAGCCAATCGCCGGGCGCAGCGCGACTCGCGCATGCGCCGTAGGGAACCGGGCAGTGAAGCCGCAGCGCTTCACTTCCTGGTTCCCTCACCGTGGATGGAGGGGGGAGCAGCAGGGTGACGAGCGATCGCTCATCCTCTGCTGCGGACGCCGCTGGACTCCAGGACAGGTAAGTGTCCTAATATTAAAAGTCAGCAGCTGCAGTATTTGTTGCTGCTGGCTTTTAATATTGTTTTTTTGCTGAACCATCCGCTTTAAGGCCGGTTCACACCAAAAATCACACGTGATGCGCGTTCCTGTGTGACTCCTGTGCATTCTCCTGCAGTGCTATTTTGCAGCCCATTCATTTGCATGGCTGTAAATCGCTTTAGAAGGCACTACTTTTGAAAAATGTGATGCAATTCTGCTGCAGCTGTCAGGATCGCAGAGCAATTGTGGGAACCATGCCCTTTAAAATTGCCCCCCCCCCAAAAAAAAACACAGAACGCAAAACACATAAAAAAAGCACTATGCACCAAAAACGCATGTAAAAAAAACAAACAAAAAAAAAATGCATCAACTGCAACCTGCATAGGTGTGAACCAGGCCTGAAGAACCAACATGCATACTGCCAAATGCTCCGAACGCACTGCGTTTGTAGTGTTCATTAGCGTGCATGCGGGTGCTTTTCTAAACCTCTGACACAGAACCACAAACAACCACCTTGTTCTAATACCGCGTACACACGATAATTTTTCGTCATGAAAAAAAAAATGTAGTTTTTCAAAAATGTCATTTAAAAAGATGGTGTGTGGGCTTCACATCATTTTTCAGGTTCTGAAAAACGACAAAAAAAAAATCGAACATGCTGCATTTTTTAAAGGCGTTTTAAACAATGTCGTTTTTTGGGTTGTAAAAAATAGTCGTGTGTGGGCTAAAACGACGTTTTAAACCCACGCATGCTCAGAAGCAAGTTATGAGACGGGAGCGCTCGTTCTGGTAAAACCACCGTTCATAATGGAGTAAGCACATTCATCACGCTGTAACAGACAGCAAAGCGTGAATCGTCTTTTACTAACACGGAATCCGCTAAAAGCAGCCCTAAGGGTGGCGCCATCCGAATGGAACTTCCCCTTTATAGTGCCGTGGTACGTGTTGTACGTCACCGCGCACATTGCTAGAGCATTTTTTTTAAAACGATGGTGTGTGGGCAACGTCGTTTTAATGATCAAGTTGGGAAAACGTTGTTTTTTCGACATGCTGAAAAATGATCATGTGTACGCGGCATCATTCATCCCAATGAGCAGCTGCAGGTCCTGAGGAGCTGCATTACACCGGCTCTGCACCGGCTCCTGCCCCCTGCTTGTGATTGGAGAAATCATAAATCCCGCCTCTTGTGTCCAATCAATGTGCTGTGATTCGTTACAGCACAAGCTGATTTTTGGGAAGGAGGGTGTCCCTGAATGGTAGTTTGGAAATGTGGTCACTCTATGTTACAGACATATTCCAAAATGGATTCAATTAATTATTTTCCTCAAAAACAGTACCCTATAATGACAACGTGAAAGAGGTTTGTTAGAAATCTTTGCACACTTGTTAAAAATAAAAATAAAGAATATCCCATATACATAAGTATCACAGCCTTTGCTCAATACTTTGTTGAAGCTCCTTTGGCACCAATTAAACCTCAAGTCTTTCTGAGTATGATGCTACAAGCTTGGCACACCTATTTTTGGGCAGTTTCTCCCATTCTTCTTTGCAGGAACTCTCAAGCTCCATCAGGTTGGGTGGGGTGCCGGTGAACAGCCATTTTCAGATCTCTCCAAAGATGTTCAATCAGGTTCAAGTCTGGGCTCTGGCTGGGCCACTCAAGAACTTTCACAGAGTTTTCCCGTAGCCACTTCTTTGTTATCTTGTCTGTGTAGGGGTTGTTGTCCTGTTGCAAGATGAACCTTCACCCCAGTCTGAGGTCCAGAGAGCTCCGGTGGTGCTGAAGGGGTTAAGTATGTCCTAGGGAGTGATTCTAACTGATGGGGGAGGAGCTACCAGTGACGCGTCACTGATCACTGTTCCCTATCACAGGGAACAGTAGATCAGTGACATGTCACTAGGCAGAACAGGGTAATGCCTTGTTTACTGGGCGGCAAATTTAAAGGGACGTACAGGTACGCCCATTTGCCTGCCCGTGCCATTGTTTCAACGTCAAAGTTCGTGCGGCGATTACTATGTGGTTAAACAGCCACAGAACCTGTGTAATTCATATGTGTTTGGGTTTAAAGGGATGAGGCGGCAACCATAACATTCAGGCATAATAAAATAATAGCATAAACTTTGAATCTTACTGCTGGAAGTTGGCACAAAGATTTTAGAATGGGCTGCATTTTGAATGGGCTGGAACTGCACTGAACCAAAAGTAGAGCATGCACTAGTTTTGGAAATGCACTGCAACTGGATCACATGATACTTTTGTACCATGCAATCCTCCAGTGTGGGTAAATGCACTGCATTTACAACCTGCTTTTAGGGTGACATTACCTTTGCACTGACACCTACTGCAGACCGCAAGGGCAATGCAATTCGAATGTGGTGCAGGAAACCGACACAGAGGGCAGGTTTCCTATGCGGTATTCTAGTGTGAATGGACCCTGAAGGGAAGACTGGAGTTGTCCTTTAAGTCTAATGTTACATAAGTGTGGAGAAGTGGATACGTCCAGTGTTCTCATAGTCACAGAGAAGGCTTTAGCCGTACTTTCCTGTAATTATATCATAAAATAAGTGTAGGCTCATTCCTCACTCCGGGTCCAGAACAATGCACATTAATTACAGGCTGCTCTATGGAAGAGAAGTGATCAATGCCTTTCATGATGTATATATTATTAGCAACTCTTTCCTACAATCAGCTGTTTCCTTTTGAACAGCGATGGATTCATTCTACCTCGGGCCCCTGGCTGTTTTCCGTTCAGGGGCCCGCGTTCATTTAAAGTCTATGTAAATCCAAACAATGAACTTCTTATGTTTGATCTCTCTGGTCCTGTTAAGTATGGCGGCATTGATAGCATTTTGTTACATCTGTACAATGAGGGCTCGTTTAGATTTGCAGTAGGGGGCCTTAAAAAACATGTAGATTTAGAACCCTCCCATAAAGACTGATCGTAAGAGCTGGTTCACACAGGGGCTACTCGTCAGGCGACTTAGTCTCCTAATAAGTCGCGCTCCGCTCTATTCGATGGAACCATTCTAATAGGAGAGCCGCAAGTCTCGGCAAATAACTGTCGGTCAGTGGGATGGTCAGTCGGTCGGTCGGTCGATGGCACTTACCCCATTGCGTTCCGGCAACTCCGGCACTGACTGTATGTAATGGCAAGGGATACTGGGTAGTGTCAGCCGGTGGAATTTGTTTTTTGGGGGGGGGGGGGTGGCAAACAACGGTCGGTGGCACTTACCCCATATGCGGCGGCGGTGGCCTCCCATTCCCCTCCTCTCCACAGGTCTCCACAGCGACGGCGGCTTCCGTTTCCTCCCACCTTCTCGCCCTCCAATAGGGAGTCTTCTCTTTTTGGCCTTTTAGACAATGGGTCTTACACCTGCTTCTGATTGGCTGGATTGAGGATCAGTGTTACAACAGCGAATATTAATTTGCTGTTGTAACACTGGGGTGGGCTCATGGCGCAATGCTCTGCGCCTTGAGCCACCCTATTAGAGCCTACAGTTCTAATCAGGTGCTTAAAAAAAAAAAAAAAAACGCTGCGCTGCTGTAATTCAAGTGCCAGGCATCCTGAAAGGAATAAGGGGTGGCCACAGTGGCCATGGATAGATTCATGTTACGCATGAATCTATCCTTTATTCATATGGGGGTGGCGAGGATAGAGGGGGCGGTGCCCCTAATGGACAGGCTGCCACTAATACTGTGGTGTGCTGGAGGGGGTCTATTTTGTAGGGGGATATATTGTTGCTGAGGTGGTCTGTTGTTGCTGATGGGGGACCGACTGTTGAGGGAGAAACTATTGTTGCTGTTATTGCTACCGGGGGTCTATTGTTGCTAGGGGGGGGGGGAATTTTGTTGTGGGTGGTCCATTGTTGTTACGGGGATATATTGTTGCTGGCCCACTCCTGTATTTGTGCATTACACCTGTAAGGGGCCTGATGGTCCCCAGGTCCCCGCCGCCCCTGCTTACTATCTCTCGTCAGGAGAGAAGAGATTACACTTGTTCGTCCCCCCCCCCCCGGGTTTTCTCTGCTCCAGGGGGGCCCTGCCTAAAGCTGTGTAAGGGGCCCCAAAATTGATGATGGCTGAGGGGGCTAAGAGGGGTATAAAGGAGCTGAAGCAGAGAGTAGTCGGGTCCTTTGCCTGCCGGAGAGTGACCCAGCCTAGAAGTGCTGTTAAAGTGTTAGTAAACCCAGGACCCTGCATTCACTATATCTGGTCTTCCACAGTACACAGAACATGGAAATGCAATTATTTTAGTAAATATAAACTGCTAAATACCTTTTCTCATCAGCAGTATATAGCAGTGTGACTTCTATCAGTGTCTAGTTAAAGCTTGTAAGAGGAGTTTTCATTCTTCTCTGACTGTCATTTGGAGCTGTTCGGAAATGCTTGGAAAGACTTGGAAATACTCCATTCCTGAGCCTTTCCGAGGTCAGCCGAGCTGTTCTTGGGCCTTTCCATGCGTTTCCAAGGATCTCCGGCGCCCCCCACCTCTGGCCACATGCGGTATTGCATGCCATTGAAGTCAATGGGGAACAAATTATTTTAGTTTCCATTGACTTCAATGGGGAAACTTGCTTTGATATGCGAGTACTTTAAATTACGAGCATTCTCCTAGAAAAGGATTATGCTCGTAATCTGAGGTTCCACTGTACTTTAAATACACTTCAAATAAAGCAACAACCGTTATATAATGAATAGTAAAAATGGTCTAAATGGCGATTTCATATCTCCCCGGAGTTCCGCTTTAACATTACAAAGACTGTCCTAGGCAGAAAATATATGTATACATTCTGTCTTTACTCTGTAAAATATGTATGTATGGAAATATATGTACAATCATTAAAAAGGAACGCACATTTAAAGTATGTTTTCCAAAATGGAAATGTGCAGCCTTGACATGCGAAGGAAGCTGAAATTTATGGTAATAAATCTATTAAATGTGCCTAGCTGAGACATACACCGATCAGCCATAACATTATGACCACTGACAGGTAGACCGAATAACGTTGATTATCTTGTGTCAATGGCATCTGAAAGTGGGTGGGATATAATAGGCAGTGAGTGAACATGTTGCCCCTGAAGTTGATGTGTTAAAAGCAGAAAAAAATGGACAAGAGTAAAGCTGGATACACACTATACAACTTTCTTTCGATTTTTCAAAACCGCATAATAGGAAGACAAACCTTAAGGCCCCTTTCACACTGGGGCGAGAGCAGCATCGGCACTTTACCACCAATTTCTCATAAGAGGCCTATATAAATCGGTGCGAGCCGCGCACACGGCATTACAGCAGGAGGAAGCGATGTGTCAACAAGAGAGGCAGAAGGCGACAGAAATTTTGTTTGGGAGCCAAGTCGCACGACCGCGCAATTGTCAGTTAAAGCGAAGTGGGCAGGAGGGGGGTGTATGTGCCCAGTAAGCAAGTGGTTAAAGTAATTTATTAGTCAGCTCCGGGCCCCCCCTCTCTTCTTTAGCTGTTTTACGAGGGGGGGCTTCTTCAAAATCTTCTGCAGTGGGCCCGGTCTTCACTGTTGTCTGGTTCTCTTCCGCCGGGAGGGGGGGGGGGCGCTTTCTTCTTTCGCTCTTTTACAGCGGCCCCCCCTCCCGGCGGAAGAGAACCAGACAACAGTGAAGACCGGGCCCACCGCAGAAGATTTCGAAGAAGCCCCCCCTCGTAAAAGAGCTAAAGAAGAGAGGGGGGGCCCAGAGCTGACAAATAAATTACTTTAACCACTTGCTTACTGGGCACATACACCCCCCTCCTGCCCACTTCGCTTTAACTGACAATTGCGCGGTCGTGCGACGTGGCTCCCAAACAAAATTTGACGTCCTTTTTTCCCCACAAATAGAGCTTTCTTTTGGTGGTATTTAATCACCTCTGCGGTTTTTATTTTTTGCGCTATAAACAAAAAAGAGCGACAATTTTGAAAAAAATACAATATTTTTTACTTGTTGCTATAATAAATATCCCAATTTTAAAAAAAAACACATTTTTTTTTCTCAGTTTAGGGCGATACGTATTCCTCTACATATTTTTGGTAAAAAAAAAAAAATCGCAATAAGCGACTGGTTTGCGCAAAGGTTATAGCGCTTACAAAATAGGGGGACAGAATTATTATTTTTTATTATTTTTTTTTTACTTTTTATGTTTACATATGAGATCATCTCTCATTCGCCGCACAGATCGCATCGCAAACGGCCACTCTGATTGGCCGTTCGCCGCGATCTGTGATTGGCTGTGTCCAAGGGACACGGCCAACACAGAGCTTCCCCGCAGCGCGCTCTGGAGCGCGCGCTGGGAACACCCAGGGGGGAGCCGTCAAAAGACGGCGGCTTGGATATTCAAACCCGTGCTGTAGCCGTCATTCGGCTATAGCGCGGGTCTGAAGTGGTTAAAAACCCTGTGTAGTGTGTTTTTTTACATTTTTTTTCCGCCAGGTGAATGGTTAGGGGTACGATGTACCCCATACTCATTCACCTAAGGTGGGGGGGGCGGCGTCTGGGGGCCCCCTTATCAAAGGGGGCTCCCAGATTCTGATAGGCTCCCCTCCCGCATACCCCGACAACCAACGCCAGGGTTGTCGGGAAGAGGCCCTATCCTCAGATTAGGTGCAGTTCCCACTTTAAAGAGGTTGTAAAGCTTTGTGATTTTTTACCTTAATGCATCCTATGCCTTGAAGTGAAAAAAACACCTTGCACTCTCAAACCCCCCAACCCCCCCCCCCCTGTTTTACTTACCTGAGCCACGAAACACTATGGGCGCGATCCCGCAATGCTTTCCCCCAGCTTGAGGCAGCTCTTCATTGGAGATTAAAAGCAGCCCAGCGATTGGCTCCCGCTGCTGTCAATCAAATCAATGACACGGCGCCAGAGGCGGCTCTCTAATTAGGCGGTCACCTAAGGCCTCGCACTCACAGGGGCCTCATGGCCGCCTAATTTTCCTGTGATCAAAACTAACGTTGGCGTCATCGGATCTCTCTATTACTCCTCTCTCTATCTCACCTCCCCTCTTTCCCCCTCTTGCATTGGCTGAATATGTCTGACGGGTGCCCTGGAAGTGGTGCTGATCACCTGTGTGCTAGATACATGCATTTTCTGCAGCCATTTTTCGCGCTTGAATTATTTTTCCCATTATGGGTGCGAGTGGGGCCCCATGTCTAAGTTTTGCCAAAAGCCTCACAAAGCCTAGAGCCACCTCTGCGCGGCACACCGGGGGCGGGGCCAAGTGATACACTTGGCGCTATTGGCCGCCACTGTATCACACATGAGTGCGCCCGCAAGCTAACCCCCATTGGAGAGCATTTCCCAAGAAGGGGGTTAGCTCTAGCAGGGAGGAGCCGACACAGCCGCTGAGGGACCCCAGAAGACCAGGATCAGGGCCACTCTGTGCAAAATGAACTGCACAGTGGAAGTATATGACATGTTTGTTATTTAAAATATATATATATATACCTTTACAACCCCTTTAATTACCATGAAGAGCCTTCGCCACTAGAAGGCAGCAAAGGGCATGAACACACACTCGCCCACAGCAAGCGAATGCCATCGGAACAGAGATAAATAATTTCTGATTGGCTGTCACGGTTAGCTGCACTTTGCGCTTTCCCCTGTTATTAAAGAAGACCGTATCTGTCTGCAATATCATCATGTTTTATGTATCTATCACTTCCTGCTATCAGAAGTGTCAGTGTCACTGCTATTTGTTGCTAATTAGGCTAATTAACATGCCTAATTAAAATGCAATTAGAGGACTGGTGATGACGAACTTGTGAAATAATTAGTATTCATTATGGAGCCGTTTCGTGCCAGGAAAAGCGCTCCCCTTGGAGCTATAGAGAGCAGAGGCCCCAGGTGTGCTATACATAGAGCCCCGTGTTATATACAGGGAGATCCCCTATCATTTCTAGAGGAAGATGAAGACTCACAGCATCACAGGGACAGGGACAGCGCTCACAGCCACAGATCCCGGCTGCCATTTTCATAGCATAGGTTCCAATTAGGGTTGTCCCGAGACCGATACCAGTACTTGTACTCCCGCAAATGCCCCCGATGCCTGAATAGAATACTTGACCCCCCCCCCCCCGCGGCCACCGCCGCATACCGCAAAGCCGTCGCTGCCGCGTTAATCAGCGTGCGGGGAACATTACAGGCAGCTTTCGTTTGAATAGCTGTATTCCCCGCCGCGCCGTGTATAGACACTCCCCCTTGCTCAGGATTGGACAGATCCGTCCAATCCCGAGCAAGGGGGAATGTCTATACATGGCGCGGCAAGAATGGACAGCTATTCAAATGAAAGTTGCCTGTAATGTTCCCCGCACGCTGATTAACGTGGCAGCGGCGGCGGCATCATCATCATCTACTAGGTATGGGGGACATGGCTGCAATATATGGGGGGACATGGCTGGATATATGTGGGGGACATGGCTGCAATATGTGGGGGGACATGGCTGGATATATGTGGGGGGACATGGCTGCAATATATGGGGGGACATGGCTGGATATATGTGGGGGGACATGGCTGCAATATGTGGGGGGACATGGCTGGATATATGTGGGGGGACATGGCTGGATATATGTGGGGGGACATGGCTGCAATATATGGGGGGACATGGCTGGATATATGTGGGGGACATGGCTGCAATATATGGGGGGACATGGCTGGATATATGTGGGGGACATGGCTGCAATATGTGGGGGGACATGGCTGGATATATGTGGGGGGACATGGCTGCAATATGTGGGGGGACATGGCTGGATATATGTGGGGGGACATGGCTGGATATATGTGGGGGGACATGGCTGCAATATGTGGAGGGACATGGCTGCAATATGTGGGGGGACATGGCTGGATATATGTGGGGGGACATGGCTGGAATATGTGGAGGGACATGGCTGCAATATGTAGGGGGACATGGCTGCAATATGTGGGGGGACATGGCTGCAATATATGTGGGGGGACATGGCTGTAATATGTGGAGGGACATGGCTGCATATATGTGGGGGGACATGGCTGCAATATATGTGGGGACATGGCTGGATATATGTGGGGGGACATGGCTGCAATATGTGGGGGGACATGGCTGGATATATGGGGGGACATGGCTGGATATATGTGGGGGGACATGGCTGCATTTGGGGACACATTGAAAAAAAAAGTATCGGTATTCGGTATCGGCGAGTACATGAAAAAAAGTATCGGTACTTGTACTCGGTCCTAAAAAAGTGGTATCGGGACAACCCTGGTTCCAATAGAAAGAGACCCAACCTTGTTGCCCAACGCCATATTCCATCCTAGACATCAATGCTACAGCATATAGGCTCATTGGGAGAGATTTAGACCCCTTTCACACTGTAGCGTTTTTACAGCCTTTTAGCGTTAAAAATAGCGCTATTAAAACGCTCATTAAAGGCTCTCCATGCATCTCAATGGACCCTTTCACACTGAGTGCTGCAAGCAGCATCTTTGGAGCAGCTTTTGGGCGCTGAAAAAAAAAAACGCTCCAAAAACACCCCCCTCCAGTGAAATGAATTGAAAGCGCTGTAAAACCGCCTTACCCTTTCACACTGAGGCACTGCAAAAACGCCCTATAGCGTTAGGGTCTTAGCGGTGCTTTACCAGCGTTTTTTCGGGCGCTGGCAGTGTGAAAGGGCTCTGAAAGCACTCAGGCTTTCACATTGGGATTGCAGATGAGGCTTCTTTCGGCCGAGTTCACACCTATGCGAATTAAGTGCGGCTTAAACCGCATCCAATACACAGAATATTTCTAAATACATTGTTTTCAATGAGGCTGGTTCACATATGTGCGATGCATTCGCACTGCGCATTGCAGAAAAAACGTGTGTGTATTTTATGCCTTGCGGTGCGGCTCAGGTGCAAATTCAGGCCCATTATCTTCTATGGGTACGCAGCTGATTCGCAGATGTGTTCATTTCTCTTCAGGATTTGTCTCATTCAGCTCAATACACTTCTCCCCCACTCTCCTCTCCCCTGTAACTTCTCCCAGGTCTCCAAATTCGCTGCTAAAACGGAGCTAATCTGCTGAACACTTCTGTAATCTCGCACCACACTAGTGTGAATCCGGCCTTCAGGCGCTTTACTGAATTTTTTTAACGCCAAACGCCTGAAAAACGCCCCAGTGTGAAAGGGGCCTTAGTAAAACTGGCACACATAGAATCTGGTGCAGCTACGCATAGCAACCAATCAGCTTCAACTTCGGCTTATTCAATTAAAGTGTATCTCCACTTTTGTTGAGGGGAAAAAAAACATTCCTCTCTGGGTGATCTGTGTACATTGCAAGGATTGTAAGAACCTTTGTTGCAGATTCCTACCTTTTGTTATTCTGAAGAAATCCCTGTGTGTTTGTCTGTGCCTCTGTACCGAGTGGGTCTAATGCCGCGTACACACGATTGGAATTTCTGACAAGAAAACCGTGGATTTTTTTCCCCGACGGATGTTGGCTCAAACTTGTCTTGCATACACACGGTCACACAAATGTTGTCGGAAATTAAAAATGTCAAGAACACGGTGACGTACAACACAACGACGAGACGAGAAAAATGTAGTTCAATGATTCCGAGTATGCTTAGGATTAATTCCGAGCTTGCGTAGGATTTTTGCACGTCCGAATTGCATACAGACGATCGGAGTTTCCGACAAGAACTTTTCCAGTCGGAAAATTTGAGAACCAGCTCTCAAAGAAAAAGTCAGATGGAGCCTACACACGGTCGGAATATCAAAGCTCACATCAAACTTTTCTTATGGGAAATTCCGATCATGTGTAAAGACATAATGGGCGTGTTTTCATAATTAACCATCAGGTGTGCAGCTGCAGGGCACTATTGAGGAAAGCTGCTGGGGCTGCATCCCTTTAGACGTATTACAAAAAAAATTACAGTCAGATGGGGCCTATGAATATCCAACCAAAAGCTCACATCAAACTTTTCTTGACGGAAATTCCAATCGTATGTACGCGGCATAATAGGAGTGGTTTCATAATTAACAAACAGGTGTGCAGCTGCAGGGCACTAATGAGGAAAGCTGCTGGGGCTGCATCCCTTTAGACATATTCCTATTGAAAGTATCCCTCCAAAAACGAAATTTTTGTTGCAGGGATGGCTGAAATCTGACTTGTATCTTAGGCAGACTTCTGGGAAAATTGGTGAGCCAATCACACAAGCGGGAAATTATGTTTCTGGAGGGTTGTCAGTACGCACTCTGTGTACAGAAGAACACCAGGTAGCCATATTGCAATACATTCTCGGAAAATTACAGTGGCTGCAGATTGAAAAGGAAAGGTCATTTTTAACCACTACAGATCCGCGCTATTGACAAAATACGTCAACAGCGCGGACCTGAGGCGCCGGGGTCACGTCTTTGGACGTCAATGTTTTTGTAATTCCATGCACGCGCCACTGGGTGGCGTGCAGCGGGGAAAAACAGTGCCGTTGCATCGCCGAGGATTCGATGCGTGTACCCGGCGGCCGCGGTGTCCGTCAGGTACACGCGATCGGCGGTGAGAGAGCAGGGACGTGGAGCTGTGTGTGTAAACACACAGCTCCACGTCCTGTCAGGGAGAGAGAAGACCGATCTGTGTCCCTTGTACATAGGGACACAGCATCAGTCACCTCCCCCAGTCACCCCCCTCCCCCCACACAGTTAGAACACACCCAGGATATACATTTAACCCCTTCCTCACCCCCTAGTGTTAACCCCTTCAATGCCAGTCACATTTATACAGTAATTAGTGCATATTTATAGCACTGGTATCTGTATAAATGTGAATGGCCCAAAAATGTGTCAAAAGTGTCCGATGTGTCCGACGTAATGTCGCAGTCCCAATAAAAATCGCAGATCGCCGCCATTACTAGTAAAAAAATCATAATTCTGTCCCCTATTTTGTAGGCGCTATAACTTTTGCACAAAGCAGTCGCTTATTGTGATTTTTTTTTTTTTTTTACAAAAATACGTAGAAGAATACGTATCGGCCTTAACTGAGAAAAAAAATATATATATATATTTTTTTTTAAATTGGGATATTTATTATAGCAACAAGTAAAAAAAATATATTTTTTTTTTAATTGTCGCTCTTTTTTTGTTTATAACGCAAAAAATAAAAACCGCACAGGCGATCAAATACCACCAAAAGAAAGCTCTATTTGTGGGGAAAAAGGACACCAATTTTGTTTGGGAGCCACGTCGCACGACCACACAAATGTCAGTTAAAGTGACGCAGTGCCGGAAGCTGAAATTTCGCCTGGGCACGAAGGGGGTTTATGTGGCCAGTAAGCAAGTGGTTAATAACATTCAATTACAATATGATTACTGTCGCAATTATATGTGCTATATTATTTTTTCTTTATTTGCTATTTTTTATTCCCCACAAAAGTGGAGTTACCCACTGTTGGATCCCTGGACAGGTAAGTGCCCTAATATTAAAAGTCAGCAGCTAGAGCATTTTTTCTGAAGGAACCTGGAGCTCATCTTTAAGATCTAGTTCCCTACTGGGTCCAAGGTTGGCACCTGGCTGGTAAAAATTGAACTTGTTGCCCCTGTTATTAAAGGGGATGTAAAGGTTTGTTTTTTATTTTCTAAATAGGTTCCGTTAAGCTAGTGCATTGTTAGTTCACTTACCTTTTCCTTTTAAATGCTTTTTTTCTTTGTCTGAATTTCTCACTTGCTGTTCCTCCTCAGTAAGCTTGCCCCCATCATCCGAGCCATTCTGGCTGGGGGTTAGTCAGTGTGCTCGCCCCCTCCCTTGGGACTACATCCCTGCGGGGAGACGATGTGAACCAATATTTTTTAGCCAAAAAAAATGGCAACCTTACCTTATCACCTTTTTTCATCTTTATATTTCAAATAAATTGCACATTGTGACCCTGTGTATATCAAGTAAGGTTTTTCTTTTTTCTTTAGCAAATATTACAGCTTATTTAAAACTTATGAAATAGTTAAAGGGTCACTAAAGGAAATTTTTTTATTTGCTGAAATGACTGTTTACAGGGTATAGAGACGTAAAAGTTAACCGATTCATTTTCAAAATGATTAAAAATAGATAAAAATCAATCATATAATGTGCCTGCAGGTTAGTTTCACTTTTGAACTGGCTTCATGTTTCTGTGAAGTAGAAATAGACACACAGAACAAAAACAAACAAATCCAGGGCAGTGTTTTGTTTTTAAAATGAATCTGATTGGTTCTGGGAAGTTTTAGACACACAGTAATGACAGCTTAGACCACCATGAGAAAGCTCCCAGCACTGTGGTTATAAGGAAACAGACAAGCAGGAAGTGTGGAGAACAGAGCAGGATTACAGCAACTTCAAAGCAATAACGAACAATAAGGACATGAAACCAGTACTGCAGTAAAGTAAAGGAAGCTATTTAGCTAAAAAAAAAAATCCTTTAGTGATCCTTTGATTTAGATTCTCAAGCAGTTAATAGTAATGGGATTATCCAATAAAACTGAGCAAGTACAGTACTCATGCAAACAAGTTGGGATCCATCTTGAACCGATTGAACCTGTATAGTGAATTTTAACTGGTAGCTGCAGCCTGCAGGTTATTACACTTTCCAATTAGACTTTGTTCACAAGGGATTCAACTGGTATAGGAGTGGCCACAACCTATTTACAAATCATTTTGCAAAGCTTTCAGCCAGCCTTGCTAAAGATTTCAACTTTTTAAAAATAATTAAAAAAATGTGCATTTTCTTTTTCTCAGGAGCCTGTAAAGCAGGGATCCTCAAACTACGGCCCTCCAGCTGTTGCGGAACTACACATCCCATGAAGCATTGTAAAACTCTGACATTCACAGACATGACTAGGCATGATGGGAATTGTAGTTCCTGAACACCTGGAGGGCCGTAGTTTGGAGACTCCTGCTGTAAAGCATGGCACCATTGATCAGTAGATCACGGGTGCAATGTCTGGCTCTTCCAGACTCAGTATAGCTGTCTGCCCATTCCTTGGCCTATGGGCAAATCGTTACTGAATGACAGGACACTCAATGGACTACGAGAGCGCTCATCAGCAGTTTATTGAGAACTACAAGCCATCAGCCGCAAAAGCTAACAAAAGTTATAGGCATTCATCCACACAACTCTGTGAATTAACGACATTGGCCGCGTCGGGCGGAACCTCACACAACCTAGGTTAATTCAAAATTGACAGCAGGTACAGGGAGAAGATCCTTGGCCCGCTGTCATAGGGAAAGGGAAGGCTGCAGGAGTGAGAACATTTAACATGCTCCCTAAGGTGAACTTATCCTTTGAATTTCTGTGACACCGAGTTAGGTCCAAGGAGGTGTGTGAGACTTATATAATTTATATCTGACAGGTTTATGGCTCTGACGGCACATATACAGACCCAAGGCTGTGAGAAAGGAGAGAGGCACACAGAGCAGCTGTGCCCTTCCCCTCTGCTGCTCATTCAGAGAAGCCTTTGTATTTTGTGAATGAGTTCACATAATACAAGGGCTTCTGTGATTGGGCAGGAGAAGGGGAGTGGGCAGGCATTGCAGCTGCACCGATTCTAATGCTGAAGATGCTTAGGCCTGAAGCATCAGCGGCAGACTACCCAGAAATAAAGCGATAGCCATCTTCCAGGAGTATAATACATTTGTCATATGTAAATGAATATAAGCCCAGGAGATGTCATGCACCTCCTTGGACTTAACTCAGTGTGCCTCACTTTTCCTGGAATTCAGCTTTAAAGCCAACCTCTAGCTCCAATTCAACAATGTTAAACAGATGTAAATAGGAATGCTGGCTGTCACTTTAAACAAGCTGCTGGCAGGCATCAGTCAAGTTTCAAGTGGTGCCCAACAAACTTACCCGAAGCCTCTTAGCAAGTTGACAGACTGCGTTCTCATAACGATCTGTGTTTAGCATCTCCAAACTACAGCTGAAGGCTGCTTTAAAGTCTTTTAAAAAAAAAAAAAGCTTGAAGCCAGCTGAAAGCTTCACAAAAGCCAGCTGTAGAGATCGCTTTTATAAAAGCTGTGTTATACAAGCTGTGTGAACAACCTCAGGCCTCCGAGCAGGGCCGCCATCAGGGGGGTACAGGCATTACACCTGTAAGGGGTCCGGAGGTCCCCAGATGGCAACCCCCTCTTTTTTTTTTTTTTTTTTATAAAAATATTAATTTTTTAATATATTTTTCTTTTATTTTTTATTAAAGGGCCAATTTTTTTCTTTTATTATTTTTTAGGGGTCCGGGGGTCCCCAGGGCCCCAGATGGCAACCCCCTCTTTTTTTTATTTATTTTTAAAAAATATATATATATTTTTTATATATTTTTCTTTTATTTTTTATTAAAGGGACAATTTTTTTTCTTTTAATATTTTTTAGAGGTCCAGAGGTCCCCAAGGGCCCGGAGGCCCCCAGATGGAAACCCCCTCTTTTTTAAATTAATTTTTGATAAAAGAAGCCCCCCCCCGCTTCTCAATTTCAGACGGCAGCACCCCCCCCCCCCCGGTTCTCCAGGGGGCCCATGCCTGAAGCTGTGTAAGGGGCCCCATAATTCCTGATGGCGGCCCTGCCTCCGAGTGTTAACTGCTTCCCTGAAAAAAAATCCAAAGTGGATCACTTTTAAAAAGCGGCTGTGAAGTGTAGCGGCAGCTTTAGGCTCCATTCACATCTAGGCGACAAAACGCCCGACGCTCGTGCCGCTGGAGGGGCAAATTTCCATTGATGTCTATAGAGATGGTTCACATCTCTGAAACGCCGTACGCCTGCCGCCTGAAAAAAAGTCCCGGACCATTTTTTCCAGGCGACATTGGCGTCAATGGAGAGAATTTGTTAAAAAAAAAAAAAAATATATGAATCGAATCGCGGCAAGTAAAGCCGCGTACGCGTCGTTTACTTGTTGCCTAGATGTGAATGCAGCCTTAGGCCGTGTACACACGGCAGAGATCCTCGACGGGCAGAACACATCGTTCCGCCCGTCGAGGCTCTCTGCCGTCCGTCGAAATCGGCGACCCGCCCGTCGGGAATGGCAACCAGCCATTCATCCAGGCGGGCCGTCGAGGAAATAGAGAGCGTGCTCTCTATTTCTGCTCGACGGGCTTCCCGACGGGAAGCTCGCCGAGACCGTACACACGGCCAAGGTCCTCGCTGGAATGCACATTCCAGCGAGGTTCTCGCTGGTTTTCAGCGAGAACCTCGGTCGTGTGTATGCCGCCTCAGGCTTTGTGAGGCCTTAGGCAAAACTTGACATGGGGCCCCACTCACACCCATGATGGGAAAAATAATTCAAGGACAAGAGCCTCTTTCCCACAACCCTGGCAGGTGGTTGTGAGGGTCTGCAGGCAGGGGGGCTTATCAGAATCTGGAAGCCCCTTTTAACAAGGCGGCCCCATAGATCCTGCTCCTTAATAACTAAGGGGTGGGGTCACCTGATAAACCCGCCCCTTGTGATGTCATTGACGTAGGGATGCTGGGTTTTTGACGTAACAAGGGGTGGAGTCACCGATATTCACTGTTTGTTGTTAGGGACGCTGGCAGCCCCATTTCTGAGTCAGGGCTCTTAACACTGCCTGAGCACAGCAGCGTTAAGGTTCCCTGTCCCTTCAAACTGGGGTAATGCTTTGGGTAAGTTAGGTGGCCGTGAGGCCCCTGTGAGTGCGAGGCCTTAGGCGACCGCTTAATTTGTCTAATTAAAGAGCCGCCTCTGGTGAAGTGGTCTAGATGCTTCCAGGTGATCCTGCCACCTTATAACTGCCCGATTTTTTCCCAGCTTGGGATTTTGCATGGCAATATGACACCACAACCACGAGTCAAGCGTTGGGCTCATGGTCACAGAAAAATATTATTTTGAGTTCACACGTTCCTGGAAATGGCTGTAAAGTAAGTGGGTGCTGCAGCGACCTATGGCCGGGGACCGGAAACTGGACAGATTAAAAGCTGTCACCAGCACACCAAGGATCTCTGAAATAGAGTCCAAAAATGTTATTGAAGTAAATGCATTACAGCATAAAGTAGCAATTGTTTGGGCCTGTGCAGGATCCCTTCTTCAGGCATCAGTCACATGCACAGCTGAGGTGTGACTGTTTCAGTAAAACTTTTGGACACTTCCATGGAGATTCTTAGTATGCTGGCAACATACAATGTAATAACAAAAGTATTGGGGCGCCAGCCTTTACACGCACATGAACTTTAATGGCATCCCATGTCTTAGTCTGTAAGGTTCAATATCGAGTTAGCCAACTCTTTGCAGCTATAACAGCTTTAACTCTTCTAAGAAGGCTGTCCACAAGCTTTAGGCGTGTGTCTATGGGAATGTTTGACCACTCTTCCAGAATTGAGAATGTCTGCTGATGACAAAACGCGTATGGGAGGACGCACAGTGACGTCGCCACGATCTGAAGAGGAAGGGCTCCTTTTTGCCGGCCGGCATCTTTTTCTATACGAGATTTTAACTTATAACTTACTTTTTTAATAAATGTTACTTGTTTACGGAGTTACAATATGGTCCCCCTTCTTTCTGCATATACCTGATTTATGGATCGTATGAGCACCGAAGGAGCCTAGCACCTGAATTTTCAACCTTGTGCGAGTCCACTTCAGTGTTCCTGAGATCAAAGGTCGGGCTTACCCTCTGGTAAGCGGCCTGAATACTCAGTGGTGGGCTTTTCACTTATGTGTGGAGTTTTTGTGGATTCACTGCGGTGTTGTTTCAACCAATGCTTATGGAACCATGTGTTATATATATATATATATATATATATATTGCCAGGTTTCTCAACTCCAGTCCTCAAGGCACCCTCACAGGTCATGTTTTTAGGATTTCCCTCAGCTGAAACAGCTGTGCCAATTATTAAGGCAGTGAAATTGATCAAATCACCTGAGCAAGATAATGGAAAACCTGAAAACATGACCTGTTGTGGCGTCTTGAGGACTGGAGTTGAGAAACACTGAGTGTTAATTACCTGGAGTACACCCATTACAGTTTAACCCTCTTGTCATTGGAGGACCTTTGTGGACTTTCTTTTGTTTTGTTTATATGCCGTTTGCGTTTATCTCACTAAAGCTGCTGCCTTGGTAGTTAGTAATTTAACACAGAGTGTTTTTTTTTTTTTTCCATTTTGTAACAATAATAATATCATACAATCCCATATACCCAATTCTATATCCACAGTTGATCCAGAGGAAGGCGAAAAACACCAGCAGAGCATGATCCAATTTGCTACAGCAGGGGAAAGAAATCCTTCCTGATCCCCCGAGAGGCAATCAGATATTCCCCGGATCAACTTTATCTATAAATGTCAGCACCCAGTTATATTATGTACATTTAGGAAAAAATCCAGGCCTTTCCTAAAGCAATCTACTGAGCTGGCCAGAACCACCTTTAGAGGGAGACTATTCCACATGTCACAGCTCTTACTGTAAAGAAACCTTTCAGTATTTGGAAATGAAATATATTTTCCTCTAGACGTAAAGAGTACCCCCTTGTCCTCAGTGTTGACCGTAAAGTGAATAACTCAAAACCAAGTTCACTATATGGACCCCTTATATATTTGTACATGTTGATCATATCCCCCCTTTAATCTCCTCAAGAGTGAATAAATTCAGTTCCTCTAATCTTTCCTCATAGCTGAGCTCCTCCATGCCTCTAATCAGTTTGGTTGCCCTTCTCTGCACTTTCTCCAGTTCCCCGATATCCTTTTTGAGAACTGGAGCCCAAAACTGAACTGCATATTCCAGATGAGGTCTTCCTAATGATTTGTAAAGGGGGGCAAAATGATTTCTCTCTGGAGTTCATACCTCTCTTAATACATGAAAGGACTTTGCTCGCTTTGGAAACAGCAGCTTGAGCTTATGATCTACTAAAACCCCCAGATCCTTCTCCAATATGGATCCCCCCAGTTGTATTCCCCCTAGTATGTACGATGCATGCATATTCTTAATCCCCAAGTGCATAACTTTACATTTATCAACATTAAATCTCATCTGCCACATAGGCGCCCAATTAGACAGAGCATTGAGGGCGGCTTATAAATTGGAGACATCTTGTAATGACGTTATTCCACTGCATAGCTTGGTGTCATTTACAAAGACAAATACGTGTAAAGGCAGGCGTCCTAATACTTTTGGTAATGTAGTGTATCTTTTCATCTGGATCGTAGTTGTGGTGCAATCCCATTGACTTTAATGAGCAAGTTTGCCAGGCATTGCCACCTGTCAAATTCCACATGGAGAACCAAGATTGCCATGGCTGCAAAGTAAAGGTCCAAATTGATGAGTGACTGACAGGTGGTGCCGCCTGTCAAACTCCACAAGCCGAGTTAAAATTGCAGAGGCCATGAAGCAAGGCATTGCAGCCCTGGCATGTGCATGAAGCCCCTCAAACTGCCATATTAGGTTTTAGGTGGGTGGCAAAATGTGGGTCAATCATCTGTTTTTAATGAGAGGCCTTGGCACATTGCTCCTTGCACTAATGCAAAGAAGTCATTTATTTGTATATAAAATGTAATCTGTGGACATAAACCAAGGGGCCTTTTCACCTCGTAGACCACCACAAAGCTCACACCCAACCTCTCTTACTTGCGGACCATCCATATCGCATTTCTTACAAGCCTCTTGGTAGTTCCCCAGTGCCATTTACCCTTTCTACCCCTTTATTAAAAGAGCCATAAGCATAAACTTGAACCAAGGCCGCCTTTTAAAGCCGACCCCAATCTAGACCTATCCCTTTAATGTACATTGGCGTGCGGCCATTATACAGCGACTGGATGATGCAGATTATAAAAAAAGGAGATGAAGCCACTTAGGCGGTTTCTTTATCGACGGTGGTGAAGGGGTTAATAACAGGGGAGGGGTGCGTTCATACAAAGGAATCTAAAGACAGTGACAGTCGCCATGGAAACCAGGGAGGCAATTTCTAAAATCATTAGAAGAAACAGGGATGAGGAAAGGGGGGGGGGGGGTAGAGAGAAATAAACAGAGGGACTGACAGAGAGGGAGAAAATAGGAGCTCAGAAGGGGGTTGTATTACAGACCAAGAAAAAGCAAAGAAAAAAAAAATGAAGACAATGGGATGTGAGGCCTGAATAAAAGAGGAGACAAAGACACGGCTTCTCAGTGATTCCTTTTAATAAATGTGAAAGGAAAAAAAATATCCTGATTCTAAAAACCCCCCATAAAATAACAATCCAAAGAAAAAAACAAAAAAAAACAAGAAGACCCCCAAGGAAAACAGGGAGGAACAGAAATCGATAATGATAATACACGCATCAAAATGGCTTCCCTCAGCCTTCGGTAGCCCAGGAATATCCAGGCCCAGGCTGTTTGTACAGGGGAGAGGGGGCTGTGTGTGGAGATAGGCCCACACGCTCACTTATCTCTATATATACAAGTACACACCACAACACACACTTAATGCATTGTAGCACACAGGCTTTGAGTTTGTCTAGGCCCAAATCCATAATGCAGAGTTCAGTATACAGGTGTTAAAATGTGAGGTAATGGTTACCGTTGGCCAAAGCAACCAAATCTCCTCTTTAAAAACAAAGGGATTTATGAAAACAGGGAGCCATTGCCTATCTATGACAACCAGACACCTCGCTTCAGTGGAAAGACGGTTGCTATAGACAACGGTGCCACTTTCAGTCTCCATAAAACGGCCACAATAAAAATATGACAACATGAGTGGAATATATAAAAATTGTAGCAAAAATTGATGTTTCCATAGCTACCAGTTTCCAGTTTTTCCTAGGAAACAAAACCTGACTGTAGGTTGGCACCTTGGGTGCATGAAACATGGACATGTGACACCAAAAATGCATTTTTTAAACCCTTTCTATGCCATTCAATAGGGAGCTGTGTTTTTGGAGCAGTTTTAAAAATTGCACCAAAGATGCAGATGGCTTGACTATTCGAAATGCGTTGCACCTGCACCGCAGTGATGTGAAGAGATTCATAAAATTTTAAGACCCCTTTCACACTGAAGTGTTTTTACAGCATTTTAGCTTTAAACATAGCGCTCTTAAAACGTTCATAAAACGCTCTCCATGCATCTCAATGGACCTTTTCACACGGAGTCCTGCAAGCAGCATCTTTGGAGCAGCTTTTGAGCGCTGAAAAAAACGCTCCAAAAACGTCCCTCTCCATTGAAATGAATTGAAAGCGCTGTACAAACGCCTTACCCTTTCACACTGAGGCGTTGAACTGGCGGGGCGTTGAGAAAAGTCCTGCAAGCAGCATCTTTGGAGCAGCTTTTGGCGGCTGAAAAAAACGTCCCTCTCCATTGAAATGAATTAAAAAGCGCTGTAAAAACGCCTTGCCCTTTCACACCAAGGCACTGCAAACACGCCCTAAAACTTTAGGGTCTTAGTGGTGCTTTACCAGCACATTGGGATTGCAGATGAGGCTTTGTTCGAATAACGCTGTAATAACGCTCGAATAACGCCCCAGTGTGAAAGGGGCCTAAAGGATGCATTTTCATGCCTTTTTCTTCCACTTTTTTAACCGATCAGAATGAAAAGATCCTTATAGCAAAATTTTACCCATAAAAACGTGTTAAAAACAAATGTTCTTTAGCAAGGAACATACATTACACATTATTAATTATGCTACCAACATAGTGTGTGCTGCTTCTTGCTGGAGGCTGCTATTTTGCCAGAGCCCCTGAGCAGCAATAATTCACAAAGCAGAACTAAACCCATCGATTTAACCGTTAAAAAAACAGATACATTCCTGGAATGGCAGGATTGCTGACATTTGCTTGTGTCCTTAACCAAACTTTCAAACCATCAAATGGCTGGTGTCATAACTGATCACATGTGCAGCACCATGGCAGTTGCAGATCAAACAGAAGCAGCTTCCTTAGATGTAAAGGCTAGAATGGTTTTATTACGCTTTTGGGGCCCTTTCACATGGGATTTCCAATCAGGTCCGCCTGTGAGTTTTTCAGGCAGACCTGATCGGACCCTCCAGCCTCTCTCCTATGGAGCGGCGGATGTCAGCGGTGACATGTCCGCTGACACCCACTGCTATCCGATCCTGTCCGCTAAAGCCAGACGGATGGTGGTCCCATTTTCAATACATCTGGCGGATCGGATTGGATAAAAACCTACAGGTGGTCTTTTTTCATCTGATCTCCCCATATATATGGCAAACTGTTAAAATCAAGAATACTTTTGAATAATTTACATATTTACTATGCGATATTCTTTGTTTTATTCTGCTAATAAATAACTGCATTATGTGTGTTATTTTTTCTTTATGGTATTGCTAGCTGCTGACCCTACTGTGAGCAGGGGACACAATGGAGCCACCCAGATTTGCCAACTAGAAGATTCCATAGGAATCCAATATTCCAAAATGGTTACCAATTAGGCCTCATTCACACAATGTGCAGAGACGGAAGTTTTTCTGCATGAGCACGGAAAAAAAAAAAATGTTCTCTATGCGCCCTTTTCACACCACACTAGTATCACATGTAGATTTTTTTGCGCCAAAATCTGCAATGTATATAAAACGCACTAGAATGCACATGAAAACGCATGTCTCTGCATCTGCGCGTCAGTTTCCATCAGTTTTTCTGCACGTATGGTGTGAATGTCACCTTGAATAGACAGTTGTTACAAGAATAACAAGTGCAAACCTATGTGATATTTATCTATGTGAACTGAAAAATTTGGAGGAAAAAAATTCTTGTAGGGTAAAACGCCAATTTTAACATTGGTTTTGCCGCACTGATGTACATTTTCAATACACAACAATACAGAACTTGCACTAAAATTTTACATTAAATGTGTTATAATTAGGGTTGTCCCGATACCGATACTATACTCGGTATCCGGACCGATACCGAGTATTTGCGGGAGTACTTGTACTCCCGCAAATACCCCCGATACCGAAATAGAATACTCCCCCCCACCGCCATCGCCGCTGCAACCGCCGTTACCGCCACCGCATACCGCCGTTAATCCCGGTACATGACAGCGGCGAGCATTACAAGCATTCGCTTGTATATTTGTAAAGCCTGCGCTGCCATGTATAGACACTCCCCCTCTCGTGATTGGACGGATCCGTCCAATCACGAGAGGGGGAGTGTCTATACATGGCAGCGCGGGCTTTAGAAGTATACAAGCGAAAGCTTCTAATGCTCGCCGTTGTCATGCACCAGGATTAACGGCGGTATGCGGCGGCTTTGCGACCCATCAGGTATGGGGGGACAGGACATGTCTGCAATATGTGGGGGGGACAAGGCTGCAATATGTGGGGGGGACAAGGCTGCAATATGTGGGGGACATACAAGGCTGCAATATGTGGGGGTCATACAAGGCTGCAATATGTGGGGGGGACAAGACTGCAGTATGTGGGGGACATACAAGACTGCAATATGTGGGGGACATGTCTGCAATATGTGGGGGGACATGGCTGCAATATGTGGGGGACATGTCTGCAATATGTGAGGGGACATGGCTGCATTTGGGGACACATTTAAAAAAGTATCGGTATTCGGTATCGGCGACTACTTGAAAAAAAGTATCGGTACTTGTACTCGGTCCTAAAAAAGTGGTATCGGGACAACCCTAGTTATAATGAATCTGTGTACTTTTTTCTGCTCCTTTTTGTGAGAAGCACAGTCGAAAAATGTATGAAAACATAAATTCAAGTCTTTTTATAAATTAAAATTGCAATATATTTCAGCAGGTAAACGCTAAAAACATTTGAATTTCACCTGCCAAATACTTTGCAATTCTGCTCATCCGGTCTAGCGATTTACAAAGCCAATATGATCATTCAGTTATTGCCTGATTAACTTGTATTACTTCCTGGATCACCTCCCTGCCAACTAGGCAAAGCTAATTATGCAGATTCATCATCCTATTGTTGGTCAAGGAAATAAAGCCCATTGGCCTTAAATTGCCGTGGTTCAAAAGGCTTGCATTTTGGCACGCATGCATGGGCACAGTGTGCTACATAATTTTTTTTTGTGCACAGCCCTACTTATTAAAAATTACAAGGTTCACGCTTCCTTTTTATTTATTTTTTTAGGGTCCATTTACTTTTTGTGGCTTGTAAAAGCAGCCTATTGAAATGAATGGGCAACCAGAATACCCCCCAACATGCCAAAAATCAAATGCATGGTGAAAATTGGGTGTGCTGCCCTAGTGTATTGCCATTGAAGATGATGTTATATTCCTTAACATTCCCTGTTATGGGCCCCATAGGCAGTGCACTAAAGTGACCTTGTGTGACCAGGTCTTAATACTGGCCATTCACTTAGTAGTTTCCAGTGCCTCCATTAGCTTTCACTTACTGCAATCTGATGCTCACAGCTTCACCTTTTTACCAGTTTCTAGCAATAAACTAACAAAATGATGGTGTAAACCAAATTAACATTGCTATTCTAAAGGGTTGTTTGATCAATTTCCATCATTTAGTCCAGTGGTCTCCAAACTGTGGCCCTTTGCTTGCTTGTATCCGGCCCTTGGGGCACCATTTCATCCACTGATACCAACAATGGGGCACAAATCCTCACAATGACACCAACGATAGGGCACTATTCCTCCCAGTGACATGAAAGAATGAGCATTGGTTATTCCCACTAACATTGGGACCTTTTTGACTCCCAATGGACACAGTCTGGCCCCCCTAAGGTCTGAAAGACAAACTGGCCCACTGTTTAGAAAGTTTGGACACCCCCGATTTAGTCAATCGAAACTGGAAAGTGAGTGAAGCCATATGTATTAGACTGCTGTGGTTGATAGCTGGTGACTGCTCCAAAATTGCAAAGCATATGACCAGAAATGGGGTGCTCATTCACACAGAATGAGAAATCTTCCCATCCATAGCCATCCTCAAGATGCCTTAACAAGTCCCTTTATTAGATATGGCTCTGGGGACATTATTCAGTATAAAGGTGCAATGAGCATAAGAAAGTAACCATGGCCGCCAACCAGAGTCCATCTTGTGCCGTTCTAGTGTGGGAAGCAAAATCTGATTGGTTGGCTTATTGTACTCTGCATTTTATTCCCTGCACTTTTTGTCAGATAAGTATATAGGTAGTTTGTTATTTGGTTGAACTGGATTATCAAGCAAATTTAACATGAATGCACACAGACCACAAACAGTGACCTATACATAGGTGAATCAGTAGAACGCGTATTTATGTTTTAGTGAATCTCAGCTTTCGAAGAGCCTCAAAAGACTTGACTATGAGTTGTAGGTAAATAGCCACTTTAGCTACCTGTACTACGTAGGATTCAGAACTACATAGACCTTCTTTGACTATCCTCATCTCACTAGGCAACAACCAATGGATACAGCATCATTTGCAAGCATCAGGTAGTGTATTGGAAACAAATAGGACTGTTCTGAACCTATGAGAGTATTTCGTGTATTTAGTGTATGGCGTGATCCAGTAGGGGGGGGGGGGATGTAATAAGTCATGTGACATGCACAGCTATACCTATGGACAGTAGAATGTATATCTAGCCATTAGTGAACCTCAGCTAAGTGGTAAACAGATCTTTATCACCCGACAAAACCTCAGCGCCACTTTTTTTGTGCAACAGATGAACCTAAGCTCCCCTTGTGGATGGGGTGTAACATTAGTAAAAAGGTCTACAGCATTAGGCACAGCCCATATACCCCAGGCAAGTGTTTTGGGTGTGCCAGAGTGCAAACCAAACTGTGTGCCCAATTGTTAGTCTTATCACACTATTTCCAACTTAGAATTGGAGGTTCCCACCAGGAATGGGTGACAAATTTTGCCTTATTAAACCGCACATGTAGGAGGTCTAAAGCAGGGATCTTCAAACTACGGCCCTCCAGTTCAGGAACTACAATTCCCATCATGCCTAGTTATGTCAGAGGTTTACAAGGCCTCATGGGGTGTATAGTTCCACAACAGCCTGAGAGCCGTAGTTTGAGGATCCCTGGTCTAAAGAAAGAGGTTCTGTCATCTAGTTTTACATATTTAGTGTTTCTAAAATTATACCAGCTTATTCAAACAAAGGCCTAAAAGCAAAATAATATTACTAATCTGGGGAGACACTGAAAGGGTTGAACCACCCACCTTGTAAGATTCAAGGCTTATATCCCAAAACAGCAACAACAGGGAGATCCACAATAGGCAGGTAGCTAGCGCTCGTAACTTGTAGAAATTTTCCAGCCAGGGTCTACAAATATCTCTCAATGATTGACCACCCAAATGTAAAATGAAATTAAAAAAGCAGAAGTGTTGAGTAGACAACCTCAAATACAACATTTCTGTAGTACGCTCTAGACCAGGGGTCTCCAAACTGCGGCCCGGGGGCCAGATGTGGCCCTTTGCTTGCTTTTATCAGGCCCTTGGGGCACTCTTGCATACACTGATTCCAACAATGGGGTGCAATTCCTCCTCACTGACAGCAAAGAAGGGGCCCAATTCCTGAGGCCGCGTACACACGGCAGAGAACCTCGACGGGCAGAACACATCGTTCCGCCCGTCGAGGTTCCCTGCCGGCCGTCGAAATCGGCGACCCGCCCGTCGGGAATGGCAACCAGCCATTCTTCCAGGCGGGCCGTCGAGCAAATAGAGAGCGTGCTCTCTATTTCTGCTCGACGGGCTTCCCGACGGGAAGCTCGCCGAGAGCGTACACACGGCCGAGGTCCTCGCTGGAATGCAGCTTCCAGCGAGGTTCTCGCTGGTTTCCAGCGAGAACCTCGGTCGTGTGTACACGGCCTCACAATGACGCCAATAATGGGGCACAATTCCTCCCAATACCATTAACAATGGGGACCAATTCCTCCTGCTGACACCAACGATAGGGCATTGTTTTTTCCTCACTGCCTTCGGACCTTTTCCACTCCCAGTGACCACAGTCTGGCCCCCTTAAAGTCTGAAGGACAGTAAACTGGCCCTTTGTTTAAAGAGTTTGGAGACCCCTGCTCTAGACAATGGATGTAGTCAGATGTGTACAAGGATAACATTAATAAAAATATACAAGCATTCTCCAACCATTCATTCACACAATTTTTCTCACGTATGTAATAATGTATCAATCAACAAGGATATCTGCACACATTGACCCCCCTCTCCAATTCTGTAACTTTATCTCCAACAGCATTATGAAAAAATAAAGCCATCCCCCCCCCCACCCAACCCTGTCATAAACGCAAAGTTCCTAGTATCAACTGTATCTGTAACCCAGCATCCCAAAAAAAAAGAAAATAAAAATAAAGGGGGATAGGGACAGAGGCTCGGGGGAGACAAAAATTCTCACACACCTTACTGCCACCCCCCGTGCAGAAGTGAAAGATATATATATAATTTTATTTTCCCTTCGGAGGTAGTCAAACTTGCGAACGTGTGAACATAAAGAAAACTCAGAAAAAAAAAAAAAAAGAAAAAAGTCTTCTCTATTGGTTATGTGAGCCGCTATGAGGTAATAACGCTGTTCTTTGATTGGCAGAGCCTCAAAGGATTCTGGGTAGACTCTGGAGGGAAGGAGCGAGGAGATTTAAAGTCTGTCTTTCTTCCTCTGTGTTGCTTTTCTCTGTTATTTTTTACTCCGTTATCCATTCCACTTTCTTGCTTCTCCACACCCCTTTCCTTCCCTCAATCTCGAATGTCATCCTTTTTGCCTCTTAGGATCGCCACCTTACGTAACCTGTTTTATTTTTATTCATAAATCCACTCTTAATTTCTCCTCTGTCGGCGACTCCTCTCTCCCGTTTACTCTGTATTTGGGTTTTAATGTTCAACTTTAGGTTCTCAAACGGATGTTTTTGTTAATCTTTGTCACCGTCACCCTGGTACAGTGGATGATGTGATACATTCATAATACTCCACCAGACAGTAGAAGTGGAGGACGTTTTTGGAAAACAGGTTGGGAGACCTTTGAATTTCCACTTTTCTTCTGGATACCTGCAAATGTCCTTTTCTAGAGTGACCATCTTAAGTTACTCCGAATTGTCAGGTTTCTTTTAGAACAGCCGAAAGGATGTGTAGTTACTCTTTGGGTACAAGTGCCAAGACAAGGATTTTTTTTTTAGGTTGTCTCTCCTGTATCGGCACTCCATTTACAGAATGTAATCGCTTAAGGTTTTGAAGTCATTGTTGTCTTGGATCAGTTTCATAGTATTGAGGCTCACGTGAAGAGAGAGGTAAGAGGAAGCATGGGTTTAACCAGAAGTGAAGGGGGAAAATCCCAACACTTTCTTGTCCTATGCTGACCCAAGATCAGTTCAAAGGAGAGACCGAGCTTGCCGGAGGGGTGAGAGAGGAGAAACCCAGAGAGGAGGAGAGTGCTCAGTTAGAGGTGTCAGAATGTACACTGCCTGGTCCTTCTGTTGGTGAAGTGACAGAAGAGGGAGTCACAGCCTCTTGCCATCCTCCGTTGGCCTAAAACCAAAAAGAGAGACATTTGTTGAAGACAAAAAAAGATTGCAAGTTGATTGGTACAAGTAAATAATGCACTGGATCTTTAACCTTGAAGGTCTTGGATGCATGATCATTAGGCATATGTGTCATTAATGTGACAGCTTCCAGCACAGGGCCTGTGGTTGCTAGGATTGATTGGACCAATGATTTTAGCTCAGGCCCATTCATCAGCTGGCTAGAGACTCCTTGGACAACAACTGAAAGTTAATAAAGAGGCTGGGTGCTGGTGCCATCAATGTCCAAATATGGCACCAAATGTATAAAATTTTACTCCACCCACTTGTTTACTTTCTACTTTCAGTTTGGGAATCTCCTGGCTGGTGGCTGAATGGGGAAGAGTCATCTATTGCTAGAATTCTGTCGGCTGCCCTTCTGGAGGTGTCCTAGCTAGCAAGAAGCTGAACTTAGGACTATGGTCCTGTGTTTATGGTGTGTCTGGTATACAACAACTCCGGTATAGTATCACTCTAGCCTCAGTGCCATCTATTTCATGAACAAAATTAATGTACTTGTTCCCAACAAGTACATGAATCTGTCACCCACACTGACATTTGTCGTTTTTTCGAAGAGCAAGTGTATTCCAATTAGTGTCTACAACACACTTTATGAATTCCCCAGTATATGTTTTAAGAGGAACTCCAGGAAAACAACTAAATATCAATTTAAAATACATATATATTAACCTTTCCTGTCAAATGTTTTTGCAATACTTTGTAACCAGTTCTACAATCAAGACAGACAGCACTGCTAGGCTCTGGGCACCCCCTTCCTGCAGACTAAACAGGTAAGCAATTTAGACGAGTCCCGGAACTGCCCAGCCGGTGACTGGATGTTGAATTAGCAGCATATGTTAATGCCATTATCCCTATGCTCTACTCTGACTGGATATGCTCTCCTTATCCTGCTGCACAGAGGATTACAGGAGGCAGACATGATATCCAGGGGTCAAGTCCTGGGGAAAAAAGTGTGGGAACTCCCACCCAGGATCCACTCCCCCACAAAAAAAAAAAAAATTATACGCTCCTATGCACAATTACTAAAGCGCATTTTTTTTTTTCGATCCACTGTACCTTAGTAATACTTTATGTAACTGCCCGCTTCCTATATATGGATTCATTGGGTAGTGTGTGGGTATTCCGTCACTTCCTCGATGCCACAATGTCTCCTGGGAGCTTTTGTCATTGTTCCCAGGAGACATCACGGAGGTCTGCGGCAAGTTATCTCAGGATTTAAAAAGAGGTCTGCCGCGAGTTATCGCGGGATTTAGAAAGAAGCAAGTTCTTTCTAAATCCCGCAATAACTTGCAGCAGACCTCCGCAATGACTCCTGGGAACAATGACAAAAGCTCCCAGGAGACATTGCGGCATTGAGGACGTGACGGAATACCCGCACACTACCTGATGAATCCATATACAGGAAGTGGCCAGTAACATAAAGGATTACTAAGGTTCACCTGCCCCTGACAGTCACTCGAGCCGGACATCGACACTTAGTAAGGGATTGGCTCGGGCGGCTCGGCTGCTCTAGTCCTGCAAAGGGAACAGAGTTCCTGCTGTGAAAAAAGTGCAGAAACTATGTTCCCACGCGTTCCCGCAGGACTTGAGCCCTGATGATATCAGATTCAAATACCTTTGGTATGTACATGGAGCTTAAATGTGAAACAGGGCCTACACATAGGCATTTACTGAGATTTCACTGCCCTAATACATGTTGGCAACGTGTGTACAAAAAAGGCAGATAGGACTTAAAGGGGTTGTAAAGGAAAAATATTTTTTTTCTCTAAATAGCTTCCTTTACCTTAGTGCAGCCCTCCTTCACTTACCTCGCCCTTCCATTTTGCTTTTAAATGTCCTTATTTCTTCTGAGAAATCCTCACTTCCTGTTCTTCTGTCTGTAACTCCACACAGTAATGTGAGGCTTTCTCCCTGGTGTGGAGTGTTGTGCTCGCCCCCTCCCTTGGACTACAGGAGAGTCAGGACGCTCTCTACGTTGCAGATAGAGAAAGGAGCTCTGTGTTAGTGGGTGCCCTGACTCTCTTGTAGTCCAAGGGAGGGGGCGAGCACGACACTCCACACCAGGGAGAAAGCCTTGCATTACTGTGTGGAGTTACAGACAGAAGAACATGACGTGAGGATTTCTCAGAAGAAATAAGTATATTTAAAAGCAAAATCGAAGGATGAGGTAAGTGAAGGAGCACTGCACTAAGGTAAAGGAAGCTATTTAAGAAAAAAAAAAATGTACCTTTACAACCCCTTTAATGTAGGAGGAGCAAATGCTACAATAAGTTGTCCAAAATGCACTAAAACCTTCATACAATAAAGTTACAAGGTCCATGCCTATTGTCCCTAGTCTTCTACTTTGCAACTGATGCCCCGTACACACGACTGGTTTTCCTGTCGGAAAAAGTACGATGAGAGCTTTTGGCCGTGAATCACGACCGTGTGTATGCTCCGTCAGACTTTTTCTCCACAGGAAAACTGCTGGAAAAAAAAAAAAAAAAAAAGAAGAGAGAGAGAGAGAGAGAGAGCAGGATCTCTTTTTTCCCCCCCCGTCAGGAAAAAATCCTAGTGGGAAAAACCTTTCGTCTGTATGCAATTTCAACGCGCAAAAAAAGTGCATGCTCGGAATCAAGTTGACACATGCTTGGAAGCATTATACTTCATTTTTCTCAGCTCGTCAGTGTTGTACATCACCACGTTTTTGACTGTCGGGATTTGGTGTGACCGTGTGTACGCAAGACAAGCTTGAGCGTAATCCCGTCAGGAAAACCATTGTTTTTTTTTTTTCCTGATGGGAAAAGTGGTCGTGTGTATGGGGCATTAGGGTTTACTACAAAAGAGAAATAGTTTTTTTAATCTATTTGGGTTCTTACCCGGATCTCCCGAGGGCTGTATATCTGATTTGCTGATAAACTGTCATTGTAACCAGGACCCATCGTGTGACGCAAGGACTCCACCTTTGAGGAAATAAATATTACAAAATTAAGACGATTTGAAAGAAGACACACCGAAGCAAGTATACAGAAGGAGGGAACAGGAAAAATAATATAGGATGTGAAGAAAATTTGATAAAGTTGTGATGGAAAAGTACACCTGAATGACAAATAGGGAAGAATCTATCGAACAACAGAGGTAAGGTTAGCAGAAGATATATAGAGCAAGAAAGGAAAAAAGTAAGAAATAAAAAAAAATAGTGGAGGGGACCTAAAACTGACCTGTGAAGGGGGATAAGCATCCCCGTTTAAGCCCTGCATCGCCATGAACATGTCATTAGATCCAGACAGGTTGAATGAGCCACCAGAACCTGAGAGAAGAACAAGATAGAGGAGAATATAGAGGTTTGAGGAAGCAGAGTGAAAAGTTGGAGAGTAGAAGTAATATATCAGATAGTTTAGAGGAAGGCAGAACAAAGTGTTAGAAGGTTGGAGATTTGCATATGGGATGGAGAATTGGAGGTTTTAGAAGACAGTTTGAGTCGAGGGGATAGCGATGGAAAGTTAAAAGTTAGTGGATTGCAGGGGGAAAAAAGAAACAGATGCGAGAGAGCAGAGGAGATGGACAAATGTCCAAGAATTAATGAGAGGTTACCATGAAACAAAAGTCAGAAGGCGGAGAAAATTAAGAAAGTGGGGCAACAATATGTAGACAGGACAGAATGAATCAAGAGACAAAGAAGAGATAAATTGAGTGGATTCAGAAGACAGAAGGATGGAATAAATGCCAGAGTAGGTGTTAATTGGAAATAAAAAGAAATGCAGAGATAGAATTTATGGAACAAGGCAGCGAGTGTTGAGAAGATATGAATTGTTTGAAGCCGCATGAGAAATGATGGTTGATGAGATGGAAAGCATACGTTAGCCAGGTTAAGGATAAATAGAGAAACATTTAGGGGATTAAGAAGACAAAGAGAAGGAATGAAGAGTTAGCGGGTTGTTGAGTTGGAATCAACAGTTGATGTTGAGAAAAAATTAAGAGTTGAGGAGACAGGGAAGGAGTCAAAAGTGAGATTTGACAAGACAAAGAAAACACAGAGTCACAGGGTTAAGGTGCCAAAGAGAAGGAGAATAAGGAATACAAATGCCAAGGATGCAGAAAGCAAAGAATTGAGAAGGAAGAAAGAACAGTAGTTAGATGGGACTGCAGCCTAATGTTACGGGTAAGTTAACTAGCCGCCCAGGTGCAAGGTGGTTTTCTATGGAAGGTGTTTACTTCTACAAGTGGCAGCTCTACAAGTTTCATAAAACAAGTCCCCTTTATTGCTCCAGAAGGAGGAAGTAAACCTACCTGCAGAGGTTGGGGTGGTAGGAGAGTTGGCTCCACTGTGACCTCCCTGGGATGCGCTGACTGCGGTCTTCACTGCATAAATATTTGCTTCCTCTTGGAATTTTCCAATGTTTTTCTTGTACCGAATTCTTTTATTTCCAAACCAATTGGACACCTGTGTGGACAGACATAAATCAAAACTCACCCAAAAATTGTTCACAGTCAAGATCAAGCATATAATACATCAGAGTGGTATGTATCTGTAAACTGTGTTTCTCGGTGGTTCTCAACCTTATAGTGCCATGACCCCTTGATAAAATTTCCCAAGTTGTGGGGACCCCTAGCAGTAAAATTATTTTCATAGCGTGGGTTGTCAGCACCCAAGGCAAGACTAGTAATTTGCGCCCCTAACCTGCCCCCCATCCATATCGTGAACTGAATGGGTGGCTACGAAGAGGCTGCAGCTTTCAGGAACAGCCCAGGATTTGGTGACCCCTGGCAATCATTCGACCCCCGAGGGGGTCCCAACCCCAGGTTGAGAACCACTGGTGTATCTGAACACAGCACCTTGTTTACCTTTACTATATGGATATTCTGCCTGCGCCAAGAACCTGAAAATCCTATCCCATGCTTACTTACATAGGAGCAGTGGATGTGGGATTTTCAGGAAAAAGGACTCAATCCTCTTTCCTGAAAATCCCACATCCACTGCTTCTATGCAAGTTCGAAGAGAATGCACCAAAAGTTGTATAAAGGCAAAACTTATCTTCCTTGCTTTTGATAGATTGGAGAAGGGTTAGCTCTATTGTCAAGTTTTTATCTTTATCCTGTCTGTCTATGGGGGGGCAAGAAAAGCAATGGCTAATGTAAAACTGTAGAGTTGTCATCAAAGGGGGACAAATGAGTGGAGATTCTTAGGAGGACAGAGTTTTAGGTATAATCAATATCCATTCTCTTCCATAGTGGCAAATTCCATCCCAGGTGTTCATCATTATTAGACTTTCAGCATTTGGAAGTCTCAAAACACTGGCTTGTAGAGAGAAGCTGATGGGGAGGGCATTATCCTGTATATGTCCTCCTACTGCATATAGAACTTTTTTTACCCATAAAGAACCATTAAAAAAAATGTTCAGTCTCTAAATATACCCAGACTTTAACATTGTTTATATTCTTGGCAGCAAAAATGACGATTGCCAATGTGTGGAAGTCCTCAGTAGTTCAACTGGCTGCCACCAAGAATAACCTCTCATGGATTATGAACCATGACGAGAAACTGGTCACCATCTTACTAGACAAACTTTATAAATTTGAGAAGATAAGGGACATTTGGCTTCAATATCTGCAATGCACAGGTGGATATAGGGATGGTGGTGGGGCATAGAGGCCGGTTCTGGAAGGACTACCCCGCAGAGGCACACTCACCCTAATCCCTTCACTTTTGTTGTCCCTCTTTTCCTCTCCAACCTTATTCAACTATGGTTGATTAGATAATCTAAAGCCCGTACACACGATCTGACCTTTGTCCGACCAAAATCACATCGGAATTCCATCGGAGTAAAAGAGAACATGTTCTCCATCTAAAAACTCCAATTGAATTAATCGGAATTTCCGATGGGGCATACACACGGTCGAAATTTCCAATGGAAAAAGTCCATCTGACTTTTTCCATCGGAAATTCCGATCGTGTGTACAGGGCTTAATATGACTTGAAATCAGGGCTGTAGTTTCCTATCGATTAAACATTCTGATTCAAATTGCAGTGGTTTAATTCTTCAATGTCCTACTATGCTATCAACAGGAATCCAGATTATGCTCCATTCTTAGGTATTAAACCACTGTGCCGACAAGAGGATTCAGGGTCATGTACAAAATTGTATTTTGCACGCAAATATCCTCATTATTTGCTATCGTGCCTTATCCAGGCCTCGGTTTTATTTGATTGATTGTAACTCTCTATGTTCTCCTAAAACAATATCAACTATTGGTAAAGATTAAAAAGATCAGGTCTTGGAGAGGACCACTGAAATAACTTTCTGATCTACAGACCACGATACATTACTTGTGACTGGCGAGTTGTAGATATAGGTAAAAGCATAAATACTGGTGCTCAATGATAGCCTGATGGGGATTCTTAAGCAACATTTGGGCAGATAGGAATCTGCCGCAACAGTGGCAAGAGGCCGGACCCCGGGCTAGACAATACACAAATTTGGCTTGGGTTCCATGTTCTTTCACAAATGTTCATTTGTTTAAACTCTTAACTCTTTACTATCTGCTGGTATACATATTTAGACCCAATTAGCCAATAACCATGGTACTTGAATTTTACCTGTGACACAGTGATGCCGCATTTCTTTGCAAGCTCCTCTTTAGCTTCTTCGCTAGGGTAAGGGTTACTTAGGTGTGAATAAAAGTATTCATTCAACACTTCTGTTGCCTGTTTACTGAAGTTTCTTCGCTTTCGCCTACAATAAAAGTAGATATGTACATATTTAGAGCATAACAAGAAACTTTCTACTGAAAGAGCTCAAGAAAAAAAATATGGTTGGTAACAAGCAAAGCATTTTTTTTACAGAAGATGTAAATCCTAACCGAATTACATTTAAATTGGCGAACCCAACAGTGTATTATAAACGGACTCTTTTTAACAATAAAATACTTTTTCCCATCCTTTTCTGTATTTCTCTGATGTTCTTATCTCCTGCAGCCTAGTTGCCGCAATTTCCTGCCCACATGCACTCCAGCAATAGCTGCATGATATTTCTCAGGGTGGATTTCCTGATGGTGACAAGAGTGGATTAGGCCTGCATGTCGTAAATTAAATGGCCAAATGTAGTAGGCTATAGGCCTCTCATCCAACATCTCTTCCTCAGCTATGTGAAAAACTGATCTACAGCAGATTAGTCATCTAAAATGACAGCTTTTCTTCATGGGTGTCTGACATGCATGCACTAGTGTACAACTGTATCTTCCATAGGAGAATTTCGATATCCAAAAGGATATTTGTGGGTATCCAAAGCCAACAGTTACAGAGAAGCCAATAAGCTAACATCTTGGGTCATAATGAATTCATATGCGGGTATCTTTGGACCAGGGGTCTCTAAACCTTCTAAGCAAATGGCCAGTTTACTGTTTTTCAGATATTGAGGGCAGTCTGTCAGTGTGAGTAGGAAATTCACCGGTGTCAATTTGAGTAAACAATTCCCCATCATTGGTATTAGTGGGAGGAATAGTGCTCCATCGTTGGTATCAGGGGAAGGAATGATGCCTGGTCATTGGTGTCAGTGGGAGGGGTAGTGCCCCAAGGGCCAGATATCAGCAGGTAAAGGGCTGCAGTTTGGAGACCACTGCTTTAGACCACCACTGTATGTCTTCTATAAGCTCTTTGGTATTTACCGTGCATCCAAAAACCTTGACCGAAGGATCATAACGGCTTCACACGTGCTTTGCTTAAGCTGCATCTGGATCGAACTGAACTTTCGATGAATGATCCCCACCATCCTTTCAATCTCCTTTGGGGAGATGGGTCGGGTTCGGCTCTGTTCCCTCAGCAAGTTCATGACGTGTGTGGTAAATTCGTTGCATGCCTGAGTCCAAAATTAGAAAGGTAGGGGGTAGAAACAGGTGGTAGAAACAGAAAACAACAAAAAGGATGTTGGAAAATAATTCAAAGATGGAGGATGAGTTGACATGGGTTTATTAAATGATGTCCTCTACAGATCTCTTATTTTGTCTCACCTGTTCATACTTCTCCAGCTCTGCATGATAAATCTGTCGAATTTGGGACAGCTTGTTCCTGTAGTCCGAGTGTTCTATGGAGTTATCTGGTGAGACACCGCCAGAGGCTGCAGCGGCCGCGGCTGCTGCAGCCGATCCTCCACCCTTCTCTGGGCCCGCCACACCTTCCGCAAGCAGCATGTTGTCCAAACGCATCAACTGAGGGTCCACAGGTTCCTCCTCCTGAGAGTTTCGAATACTAAGCCCTGGAAAAGAAGAGACTTGATTTGAATTTGGTAAAAAGCTAGAAAGATGTACTGAAATATATAGACAATATTTACTAAGATTCATAAATTATCATAAAATGTTAATCTAGGAGTGGACAACTTTTTGTAGAATTCAGAATCCTTTTAGTCTAATCTAAAAGCCAACAGACCAGGTTAATTTTCCCATTCAGATAAAGAATAACTATCCACCCTTTTATACTTCTCGTTCTCAGTCTCCCACGCTGCTCTGTTCCTCTTTTGGAGCTGGGAATACAAGCCAAGCCTAAGCTTCTTATCAGAGCCATATCAGGTGGTATCATAGCTTGCATATGGTTAATGACTTCCTCCTCTCCCTATGTTAGGTGGGTGCAGTGTAGAGTGGTGTGATGGCAGTAAACACAAAGAGGCCCAAGTGCAGTAACCTATGTACTGAAGAACTTGCAAACAGAACAACCCGGTGGGGAGCTCACCTGGTAGGGAACTTACAATCAATACAGAGGCGAGCAGCAGTAGTAGGCCCAAAACTGAAGACAGTGCTTGCCTAGGGTGGTGGAACACGGCCTGGCCAGTCTGACCCAATGGGAATTTTTCTAAAGAGCAGACATAAGCCCTGAGCATTCCCAACTCCTCCGGAACCTGTCCCTACTACTAGTGCTGTCCCTGACAGACTGGTATGGTCTCCCTACACTAGCCACTTTGCAAATGCGCCAAAACCTAGGGGCAGGGACTTAAAAAGACTGCCAACCAGGATGGCCACCTGGGTCACCTGGATGCAGTGTACACATCGGGAACACTGCTCGCTGCTCCAGGAAACTGAAGGAGCCATAGAGAAACCAAGTTTCCATAGACTTCCCCCTCCAGCTGCAGTACCGCTCCAGACGAGCGCCACCAACAGTGGAGAAAATAAACTGCACCTAAAAGCCAATAACCCTGATAGGAGTAAAGCCCCCCAGTTGGAATAATGGTAAATACTCTGTGGCCTACACACAAGAGGTTGAGCAACATTCAGCGGTAATAAAAGTCCCGTTCAGGGTGCTGCGGAACATGTTTTGCAACAAACGCGCTTCTTTAGGAGCTTATTAAAAAGGTCTTGTATATGCATATAATGAAAAACTAAGGCAGTGGTATAGGTAAAACCATACCCTAGGTACCATACAGATGGACATGAGAGCACATATGGAATCCAACCAATGGCTTCTGGTAGTGGGCCTGAGAAACAGGTTCAATCACAGCGGATAGGGTGGATAGGTTCCTGAAAGGTAGAATCCAGGGTTTCAACACCACTTAGGAAGGATAAACCAATGTATAGAGGTAGTAATTGAAGTATTCCCAGCCTGCTCGCATTCAATTACTGTCCACTATAGGGTCAGAAAGAAGTAGGGACTAGATGTCTGTTAGTATTAGGGCACTACTAGGAAATCCTAGGGTCAGCTAGCATGGTTACAGCCCGGGTACTCCTATCAGGGTTATTAGTTGTACCAGCTTTTATTGGTACATTATGCAAACAAACATGCATTTTTTAACCCTGTTTTGTTTTTTTCTATGGTTAATATAATATGTGAATTTGAACAGTTATGGCGAGTCTTCTTTTTGCCAATCCAACATCGTTAATCAACAACTGTACTTGGCAAAGTAATATCATTGCGATAGATGAGTTGGGTAGGCCATCACTCTACATAGTGGTTCGTAAATTTGGCTGATCTCACAGATTACATTTTAAACAGTATGACACCTTTAATAGAAGATTATAATGAAATGTAAAAACTAGGAACATTTCGAAGGACTTGATTACTTTTGAATTTTAGAGAGACGGCAAGCAATCGTGCTTAGCCATGTTTGATCTTGTAAGACATGCTGGGATTTCAGGTTCACCAGGAATTAGCATCTTTATCTTCCAAAGCCAAAATTCCAATGCATCCTAGGAATTTCATAGAAATGTTTGTTTTTGCTCAACAGCCATGCATAGGCCCTAGAAGACATCTTGCTGCCTCCCATTCAGCTCACCTGAATCATTCCCTGTGGATAATGAGTTGCATTATCCTGCTAATCTTTGCATTATCCAGATAAGTTTCACACATTATCCCAGCACAGTGTTTCCTGGCTTACCAGCCCTTCCCCCCTCCCAGCCAATCCCCTCTCTCAGACAAGCGAGAGGCTCCCAGCCACCGTCGCTGTGGAGACGACCTAGCGACGACCTTTTCTCCCGCCACAGCAACAGCAGAGGAAACATGGCTGCCATAGCAACCGGGAGGGAGGGGGGGGGGGCATAAGACAGGCTGGAGAAAAATTGGGAGAAGGAGGGAAGGAGTGATGAGGCGAAGGAGGAGAGGGAGGAGAGGGGGAGGCTCCATCGCAGGTAGAGCTAAATGTCCTGTAAAGTAGATGTATATCTAGGAAACGCAAGAATTTATGAATGGCAGCTTGAGTTTTGTCATGTCCCTTCTTTGTGTCACACAATTTTCTGCCTGTGATTCATTATTTGCACTATTATTTAAATTTTCAGGACAAGCTTTCGAGGCAATGCTGCTTGGACCAAGAAGAAGGGGGTACACCGAGAAAGCTTGTCCTTAAAATATAACGGTTAGCACAAATTAAAAGTGACATGAACAAAAATCAACGGTGTTGTTCCAAGTGCACCAATATGGTCACAACGACCTTAAAGTGGACCTTCACCCTCAAATAGCACTTCCTCTATTCTTCGCGCTTCCTCAGTTGGAAATATTTTTTAACATGAAATACTTTTTTATGTTTGCATGGATGCGCTTCCGAAATCCTCACCTAGGCAGAGGATGCTGTGTCCACCTACCGCTTCCTCCTGGGATATTTACGTCATGTCCCAGGAGGCAGTATTTTGGTGTTTCAGCAGGCTCACACACATGGATAAGCACAGAGCACAGAGAATACAAACACAAAACATGGGGGTGTAGACAGCCACACAACCTGCTTTGTGGTCTAATCCCTCTCCAATCTGTGCAAAAAAGTTTTGCCTTTAGTTCACCATTTAGGTAGATGGTTTTGGGAAGCACAAGCCATGTGACCGAAATAGTAAAAAAAATCTCCTATGCCGTGCAGTCGTTTACTTCTACCAACAGACCTAGGACAATGACGGCAAGTAACCATGATGATCTGCAACTAATCACATACATTGATCCAGTGCGCCATTGTGGTCACCAATCACAGCTATATGCAGTCACCACAAGATTGACGAATGGGAAGATCCTTGATTATCTGTAGAAAACGATGATCATTTATGTGTTATACAAGTCACCAGACTTGGCCAATAGTCACATATACTACTCAAGCTTTGCACTAGCACAGTTAAGCATTGCTATATGCAGTCGCTGTAAGACCAACCATAGATGTGAATGGCCTCCTTCATCTTTGGAAAACAGTGAAGAATTCATTAATTATTTCAGTCACAGCTCCCTAAGCTTGGTCTTAATTAGTCAAAGAAATGTTACTGTCTTACAAAAAAAATCTTAAAGGACATGTGTCAACACAGAAAAGGAACGATCTCCGTGTATCACAATCTAATATAACTCAAAAGATTTTTTTTTCGCCAGGTTGAGACAATCCATGAATTATTATTCCAACCATGATGCATAAGGCTTAATCCAACCACCAAATGACAGTTAAAAAGGAAGTTGTCCAATATTTAAACAATCAGTTCATTACGGTTCTTGCACACGAGTGGTATGATCAGATCCCTCTGTCCATTTTTCAGGCAGATCTGAGGCTCGCTGCAAGTCTATGGATAGACATGTAGGTTTTACGTCTGACTGTCTCCATGTCTGACTAGGTCCAAAAAAAAAAATGAAATATTTATGTCCTTTTAAATTTTTTCCATCCTAAACATGATGCATTAGATGTAAACGAATGCACCTCCATTTACATCAGCCTGCCCATAGACCTAAACTGGGTCAGTTTGCCTCCAGGCACAAGCTGGAGGAAAAAAAATGTCATGGACAGAGATGTCACAAAAGTGACCGCAGGGGATCTATTCATGAAAGATGGCCATCTAAAAGGGTTGTTTAAAGTGCATTTAAAGTCAAAAAAACTTTTAATTAGTTTTGGATAGAGTGGTGTGGGACTAGCAATGCTTTCATGTTTTTATAGCGATGTGCCCCTGCTGGGGAGATTCACCCTCCCCATTTGTCATGGTGACTATTGTCACATGAGCTAAAGGGGCAAAATTTTGAATTATCACAGAAATAGGGAAACAAAAAAGAAAAGAAGAGGAAATGTTCTGATGGCGACAACTGTAAAATATCCCTCACATTGGACAAAATTCTTCTTGGTTCCTGCTGCTTTTCTCGGATGGGAAGTGAAATGCCCCCAAAATAGATTATCTGCCAAGAGTTTTAACACTCCTACCAAAAACTAGAAAAAAAAGTTTTGGTGTTAAAATATATGCCAAAATAAAGCAACAAAAACTTATTAACCAAGTGTTATTTTCCCTGAATAATTTTACCTAAAAAATAGAAGACATTTTGCAGCATAGTGGAAGGATCCTGAGATCTATAAAGAATGATTTAACATCACTCTAGGATAAGGTGACCAGATTTTTTTAAATCAAATCCGAGGACATTTTTTTTTTTTTACTAGTAATGGCGGCAATTAGCAACTTTCTGCCCGCCGCCCGCCTCACAGCCTGTCAAGTCTTGCCCTCCGGGCCCCCGGCTACTACTGGGTGGGGAGCGGAGGAAGATCACTCCGCCAGGGAAGGCAAGAAGATAAGCAGGCAGGCGGCTGGGGGCGCCGTGAGCCAAGACAGAAGAACATGCAAGCGGAGCAGAACGGGCATGCATCCGAAATATTCCCTCCGCTCCGACCAGCACATGATCATCAGAAAGGGGCACAGATAATGGAAAAAATACAGTGCCCTAAGCTAGTAGGAGCTGCGGAGCGAGGGTAATTCTGCACTGACTGTCTTTGAAATTGCCCCAGCCCCTGTTCAAATCCAGTCCAGGGACAGTGTCCTCAATCTGGGGACTGTCCCCGGAAACTGGGGATGCTTGGTCATCCTACTCTAGGAGAGCAATGACGTGGAGGTCAACAGAAGGTACCAGTAAGAGCAGCAGGGGACCCAGGAGTTCGACACTCCCAAAAGTGTTGGTTTCCCAGCGAACTTTGAGGGATTGGTTTTTGCAACCAAACCAGCACTGAGCAGTGTGTATGACAAGAAATACAGAACCCACCATCGATGATCTCCTTCCTATTTATGCTGGTAACAGGTTCCATTTTTACTCACCAGGTGGGAACCTACTAAAAACTTTAACAAGTATGCAGAACGGGGGGAAGTCAAAATTCCTACTTTTGTTAGTCTTCCTCTATGGACATAAAATTGCTGCACAGGGTCAAGCCTTGTACACACGACCGGTTTTCCCTGCAGGAAGGCATTTGGCTGGGAATTCCCCGTCAGGAAAACGGCCGAGAATCCCGACGGGAAAATAGAGAACCCTGCTCTCTATTTTCCCATGGTGATTCCCGGCAGAGTGTTTCCTGCCGAGAAAACGGTCCGTCTGTATGCTTATCTGTGCCAGGTAAACCCACGCAGGCTCGATAAGAGTTTGACGCCTGCGCGGTAGCATACAAGTTTAGTGTGGGGTGTAGCAAGATGGCGGCGACGGCATCGAATGTGACAAGACGCCGAATCGTTGTAGTCGATGACGTCACATCGCTCTTGCCATTCAAAAGAACGGCGGTTCGTTTGAATGGCAGTCTGTATGCACGGCTTTGCAAGACAAGATTGCCAGGAATCCTGGCGTGTACAGGTCCCGAATGGGAAAAATGCTGCTTACATTTGTGGCCAGTGGGAAAAATGCCCCCCCAAGGTTGTACAGTGGAGGTCAGAATTCACCTCTTACAGACAACAAAAATGATTACTGGTAGGAGGTCAGTCAACTGCAGATCAAGGAACCTCTGAAGGAACACTAGGGTTCCACAGAACCCTGGTTGAGATTGGCTGCTTTAGACCTTTGTTGGGTCACATGTGGCCCGCTATGACTCAGTATGTGGTCCAGGCCAACAATCAGGATGCAGGATTTTAGCTCTCGAACCAGCATTAGATGGTCCAGCCCTAAGCCTAGACGCTCCCAGGCTCCTGCTCCATAGGAGTAAAGTGCGGGTGCATCACCCACTACTGGAACAATGAGTTAGGCTGTAACTCAAAATGAATGACACCGCAACACACGCATAGCATAGGTTCCTATGCCTTGCAGCAATGCACGCTAGAACGTACAATATACCACACTTGAAGGCAACACAAATTTATGAAAACAAAACTATTATGTGGCTCCCTGGACATGTCAGGGGATCTTACCTTGAGGCCCCCCTATATTCACCAACTTGACAACCACTGCCTTTAGACTCAAATCTCTCTAGACACAATGTATAAAACAACTCAAGTCACAAAGGGGTTAAACAACCCTGCATGGTGTACGCTCTTAAGCAAACGAACTATGAAAGGCCAGAGCATTCAGGAGGAATAAAGAGGTTCATGTTTATTAATCAGGGCTACGGACGGTAGACCCTTCCCCAACGCCTGTCTGACAGCTGCCGTGCGGGCCCACAATTAGACATTACACGGCAGCTGTCAGGGGTCTGAACACTGCATCTGTAGTGAAGTAGGTGCTATTTACACAAGCGCGTTATCCCTTTATTATAATATGAACAGGCCGGGCGCTCCGAGATATAGCCGCGACTATTTGGAGTTTTTTTTTATTTTTATCAAAGTGCCTGGAGACAGAATCATTCTCATTTCCCATAGCAATCAGACTTCATTTTTATAATGCACTACATATTAGACTAAATGGCAGCATGGGACTGGACTATGGACCACAAGAGCATATCACAAACTATAAAGGCCCAAAAGCCAGTGACATTGAATGTATTCACACAGTATAATACACTGTGTTATTGTGCCCCTTAAACCAGGCCACATGGCTAAATACACTATATGTAAATGGTCTTCCCAGTCAAATCTCCACCAGCCACGTCACCTAGGAGTCCATGCCAGTTCCTAGATCTTCCTGATCTCCAGTGCACTTAAGGGTTACAGTCATTACAATAATAAGTCATTTCTGCAGTGGGCATCATTTTAAAATGCTCTTCTTTGCTAGTAGTAACAAGTATCTCTACATTGTGAATACATGTACTGTATATCAGAAGGTACATCCTCAAGGATTGGATTTGCAATCATTTGTACATAAAAAAAGTGACTGCTTGCAAATTAGGCGCTTATCCGGCTGCCGCTACAGCCAAGGGCCCTTACCCGGCTGCCGCCACAGCCATGGGCCCTTACCCGGCTGCCGCCACAGCCATGGGCCCTTACCCGGCTGCCGCCACAGCCAAGGGCCCTTACCCGGCTGCCGCCACAGCCAAGGGCCCTTACCCGGCTGCCGCCACAGCCAAGGCCCCTTACCCGGCTGCCGCCACAGCCAAGGCCCCTTACCCGGCTGCCGCCACAGCCAAGGGCCCTTACCCGGCTGCCGCCACAGCCAAGGGCCCTTACTCGGCTGCCTCCACTGCCAAGGGCCCTTACTCGGCTGCCGCCACAGCCAAGGGCCCTTACTCGGCTGCCGCCACAGCCAAGGGCCCTTACTCGGCTGCCTCCACTGCCAAGGGCCCTTACTCGGCTGCCTCCACTGCCAAGGGCCCTTACTCGGCTGCCTCCACTGCCAAGGGCCCTTACTCGGCTGCCTCCACTGCCAAGGGCCCTTACTCGGCTGCCTCCACTGCCAAGGGCCCTTACTCGGCTGCCGCCACAGCCAAGGGCCCTTACTCGGCTGCCGCCACTGCCAAGGACCCTTACTCGGCTGCCTCCACTGCCAAGGGCCCTTACTCGGCTGCCTCCACTGCCAAGGGCCCTTACTCGGCTGCCTCCACTGCCAAGGGCCCTTACTCGGCTGCCTCCACTGCCAAGGGCCCTTACTCGGCTGCCTCCACTGCCAAGGGCCCTTACTCGGCTGCCTCCACTGCCAAGGGCCCTTACCCGGCTGCCGCCACTGCCAAGGGTTTTGAAAGGCAAGCAAAATGTTTTATTAAATGTTGCCTCGATATACAAGCGGTGTCTTGATATGAGAGTAGCGTCATGTCACAACTGACTATAAAAAAGGAGGAGCCTCTAATTATAGCAATATGGTTACATTTAATGAAGGTACAACATTTAGTAACTTACTGCTACACTTAGAGCCGCCTCTCTTCTCTTTTATACCCTTTAAAAAAATGCTTTGATATACAAGTGCTTTGGATTACAAGCATGTTTATGGAACGAATTATGCTCGCAATCCAAGGTTTTACTGTAGTTTTTTTTTGGTAGACGAATTAGCAAATCGCACATACCATGCTGCCTGTGGCAAGCTGAAGGTCTTTAATGAAAAGTACTGTCTGCTCACACTGACGGAAACTAGACAATGTCTAGCTATTAAAGCAGCTGGAAACATCTGGTAGATTTTGTGGACTCTCCAACGTTTTTGTCTGCTTGTTTTTATGGACCAGATTAAACAAGTGTAATATTAACTAGAGAAAACACACCATGCAGAAAAAAAAAAAAAAAAAGACACACCACCTCAATTAAGTTCAACTGTCTGCCTTCAATGGCTGTAACTGCATTTCTGTCACAACCACACCGGAACGAGAATCTGCACATTGAGTTTTTATCACCAGGAAAATTTGGTAGGAAAAAGGTGAAATATCGCATCAAATCTTATCATCAAGCCTCTTCATTACATATGCAGACTCTGCTTCCTTGTCTACATGCAAGTGTTGAAATAGCTGCCCAGATTTCTGACATAGGAAGTCTGATTGGTCCCTGAACTTTTTTTCTTTGCATTTACTTATGTAGCACCCTCTACCGTAGAATAGGATTTTTTTCTAGGGAAACTACCAGTGCAGAAAAATGTAGGCAGACCTATGCTTCAGGCTAGGCCTGCTTGTTCTGATCTGGGGGCAGGGAGTGGTTAGTGTTGCAGTGGGTGTGACCACCTGCGCTCTCGTTCTGGGGCACTTCCCCTGCGTCCAGGAAGAACGATCTGGAACAGAGGGGCAGGGGCACAGGACTGGAGTAACAGGGAGCTCATGTGAGGAGCCCTGACCAATCCCCACTTGGTATTGGCAGGGGGCAGATCTCCCATATAAAGCTCAGGTCTCAGCCCACTGGGGAGGAGTTGTTGGCCGGGAAACATGGAGAACGAAGCATTAGGCAGCAGCAGGAGGCCATCCCTATCCACAGAGGAGCCTGAGAAAGCTGGAAGGGAGCTACATCTTTACACGGTCATGGGTGGAGTGTCCTGGAACAGAGGGGCTGGAGAAGCTGTCGGAACATGTATCCAGATAAAGTTCTTCATTATGGACTCGGGGCAGAAAAAGGTCGAAGGGTGGATCACAGTGGATTTCTGGTTGAGGCAAGTCAGGGAGCTGGGTGAGACCAGTGGAGTGGCTTTGGGGAAATGTGCCAAATGGATTCCGCAAGATTTGCATACTGGACTGGCTGGGAACAGTAGTCCACCAAGCAACGTGTGCTTACTAAAGTGACCAGATTTTTTTAATGAAATCCGGGGACATATATATATATATTTTTTTTATTAGTAATGGCGTCAATCAACTACTCTCTGCCCATCTCTGCCACCACCCACCTCACAGTCTGTCAAATCTTACTCTTCGGGCCCCGGATACTACTGGGTAGGGAGCAGAGGAAGATCACTCCGCCAGGGAAGGCACGGAGATAAGCAGGTAGGTGGTTGGCCAGGACTTGAGCCAAGGCAGTGCGAGTGGAACTGAATGGGCATGCACCCGAAACTAAAAAAATATTTCCTCCGTCCCGACCAGCACATGATCATCAGGAAGGGGCACATATAATGGGAAAAAAAATACACCCCCTAAGCTAGTAGAAGCGGTGGAGCGGGGGTGTGCAATTCAGATTTTTTTTTATTCTGCACTGACTGTCTTTGAAATTGCCCCAGCCCGTTTAAATCCAATCCGGGGACAAACTTGGTCCGGGGACTCAATCCTAGGACTGTCCCCAGGAACCGGGGATGGCTAGTCACCCGAGCCTAGGTGGCCAACTGGTGTCATATGAGGGTCAGGAACTGCAGAATGCAAGGATTTACCTACAAGGAAAGGCAACGTAGTGAAGATCTTTAAAGCGGAGTTCCACCCAAAAATTGAACTTCCGCTTTTCAGAACCCTTTCCCCCCTCCGGTGACACATTTGGCACCTTTCAGGGGAGGGGGGTGCAGATACCCAAGACAGGTATTTGCACCCACTTCCAGGCATAGACTCCCGTGGGAGTCTACGCCACTTCCCGTCCCCCCGCTGTCTCCTGGGAAACACACTGTTGCCACGAGAGAGCAGGGACCAGTGACCATGCACCGCGCTACTTGCACATGCGCCATAGGGAACCGAGCACATGCTCTGCAAGGCTTCACATCCTGATTCCCTTACCGAGCATGGCATCGGCAGCATCCGAGGACCGAGCGATTGCTCAACCTCGTCTGCCGGCATCGTGGGCGTGCTGGACAGGTAAGTGTCCATTTTTTTAAAGTCAGCAGCTGCAGCATTTGTAGATGGTGGCTTTTAAAAAAATAAATGTGGGTGGACCTCCGCTTTAAGGGGGGTATCCAACACTGATCGGATCAATGACACCAAGTATGGGATGCCCTCTATGCAGCGGGAGGTTGGGGGGTGTATGCGTTTGGGGGGGGGGCTTTGCTTTAGACATGTACAAACATGCTGCCATAAACTAAACAAGCTTAATATTTTAAATATTCTTTTTTGCAAGCAACATTAAGCCATACATTAAACGGATTGTTCATGATAAATCTTTAACGTATTTCCACGGTGGTAGATACTCCTACCCGATTGGTGCGAGTATCCGGCTACCTAATAAAGGTTTTGTTTGTATGTTCAGGGGGCTGTCCAGCGCTTAACAAGAACTGATTAACGATCCTCCTTGTTTACACTCCCTGATGAAGCAGATTCATAACAGATAATTATACTGCCCCCCTTCCTCACAGCCCTGTCACAATTATGTAATTAACACCGAGATATTAATGGGGAAGCTGGGCAGCGGTGTGTCGCGGATGTCTTCATGAACTCACACACGCATCAACATGGCAGGGGCACAGCTGCGTGCACGAAAATAAAACATGCGCTAACTGGCAGTCCGGATAATCCTGCCATTTCGGTCTGCTCGTTTCACAACTGCTGCCCTGCTCGAAAAATAGGAACATAATGAGGCTCATTTATAAAAAAAAATAAAAAATTATATTCTGGGCTTTATTGTATATGGGGGCTATAATTGGACAGGAAGGCAGCTGTGCGATGGAAAATGTTTCCCACAATACAGTCTTCAACCTTCGGGGTAAAGGCCAGAGTTAAAGGGGTTGTAAAGGTACGTGTTTTTCACGTTAATGCATTCTATGTATTAAAGGTGAAAAAACATCCGAGGTTTAGTGCCCCCCCCCCCCGTTTACTTACCTGACCCCTCGAAAGTCCTGTGCCATGAACGGGCTGGCTTCTCGGCTCATTCATTGGTTGATTGATAGCAGCGCAGCCATTGGCTCCCGCTGCGGTCAATCAAATCGATGACGCGGCGCGCCAGGGCCGAGTGATGAAGTCGGCGGCTATAGCCGCCGGCTGTATCACGGGAGCGCGCCTGCAAGCTAACCACCTTGGGGGAGAGCCTCCCATGAAGGGGATTAGATGATGTGGGGAGGAGCCGAAACAGCCGCTAAGGGACCCCAGAAGACCAGGATTGGGGCCACTCTGTGCAAAACGAGCTGCACAGTGGATGTAGACCCAAGGCAACAGTCATGCAATTCAGCCATCTACTGAGGACTCAATGATAATCTTTGGTCTACAACAGCACAGAAAACCCACCAGCCCCTCCACCTGTCTGATCTTTGGGGGGAAAGATTTACATAACAGGTTTTGGATTCTTGTCCGTTCGTTATTCTGTCTTTTAAGATGAGCCAGCACTGGTGTGAACGTGTGCTTCTTCCACAAAGCGAAGGCCCTAGAGCAGTGGTTCAAGTTGTGGGGACCCCAACAGTAAAATTATTTTCGTAGCGTGGGTTGTCAAGCACCCAAGGCAAGTAATTTGTGCCCCCCTAACCCACGGACATGGAGTACCTTCCACTTGTACAATATTAAAACCCCATATGGTACATTTTAGGATGTACCACTATCTCTTTCGTTCTTCTTTCTTTTCCTTCCATCTCTCTACTCTATCCTAATTTCTTGTTTTTTTCCCCCATCCCCCCTTTTTTTTGTTCTCTCTCATTCTTTCTTTACCTTTTTCTTTGTTCCTCCCCCTCATTTCCTCCCCTTCCTTGTATCCTCTATTTTTATTCCTTCTCTTACTCCTCGTGAGCGGGGGGATAAGTGGAAGTGTTGGCGGGAAGCTGGGATCAGTGGCAGTGCTGGAGATCAAGGTCATCTGCTGATCTGAGAACTGTAGTGGGGACTTTTAATGGCAACTCTAATCACAGGTAGTGTTACTCACTGTGCCTCAGACCTTGTGGTGTCTCGTAGCAGTGACACCTATGCCGAAATTAGGGGGTCTCCTTCAGCCCCTCCCACTTCACATTCCTCACCAGTCAGCTGACTTCTAGTCTTTACCCCCCAGCCATGCCGTGAACTGAATGGGTGGCTCCGAAGAGGCTGAGTGGGCGGCCACAGGCTCCAGGGACAGCCCGGCTGGGCGGCCACAGGCTCCAGGGACAGCCCGGCTGGGCGGCCACAGGTTCCAGGGGCGGCCACAGGCTCCAGGGACAGCCCGGCTGGGCGGCCACAGGCTCCAGGGACAGCCCGGCTGGGCGGCCACAGGCTCCAGGGACAGCCCGGCTGGGCGGCCACAGGCTCCAGGGACAGCCCGGCTGGGCGGCCACAGGCTCCAGGGACAGCCCGGCTGGGCGGCCACAGGCTCCAGGGACAGCCCGGCTGGGCGGCCACAGGCTCCAGGGACAGCCCGGCTGGGCGGCCACAGGCTCCAGGGACAGCCCGGCTGGGCGGCCACAGGCTCCAGGGACAGCCCGGCTGGGCGGCCACAGGCTCCAGGGACAGTCCGGCTGGGCGGCCACAGGCTCCAGGGACAGTCCGGCTGGGCGGCCACAGGCTCCAGGGACAGTCCGGCTGGGCGGCCACAGGCTCCAGGGACAGTCCGGCTGGGCGGCCACAGGCTCCAGGGACAGTCCGGCTGGGCGGCCACAGGCATTTTAGGATGTACCACTATCTCTTTCGTTCTTCTTTCTTTTCCTTCCATCTCTCTACTCTATCCTAATTTCTTGTTTTTTTCCCCCATCCCCCCTTTTTTTTGTTCTCTCTCATTCTTTCTTTACCTTTTTCTTTGTTCCTCCCCCTCATTTCCTCCCCTTCCTTGTATCCTCTATTTTTATTCCTTCTCTTACTCCTCGTGAGCGGGGGGATAAGTGGAAGTGTTGGCGGGAAGCTGGGATCAGTGGCAGTGCTGGAGATCAAGGTCATCTGCTGATCTGAGAACTGTAGTGGGGACTTTTAATGGCAACTCTAATCACAGGTAGTGTTACTCACTGTGCCTCAGACCTTGTGGTGTCTCGTAGCAGTGACACCTATGCCGAAATTAGGGGGTCTCCTTCAGCCCCTCCCACTTCACATTCCTCACCAGTCAGCTGACTTCTAGTCTTTACCCCCCAGCCATGCCGTGAACTGAATGGGTGGCTCCGAAGAGGCTGAGTGGGCGGCCACAGGCTCCAGGGACAGCCCGGCTGGGCGGCCACAGGCTCCAGGGACAGCCCGGCTGGGCGGCCACAGGTTCCAGGGGCGGCCACAGGCTCCAGGGACAGCCCGGCTGGGCGGCCACAGGCTCCAGGGACAGCCCGGCTGGGCGGCCACAGGCTCCAGGGACAGCCCGGCTGGGCGGCCACAGGCTCCAGGGACAGCCCGGCTGGGCGGCCACAGGCTCCAGGGACAGCCCGGCTGGGCGGCCACAGGCTCCAGGGACAGCCCGGCTGGGCGGCCACAGGCTCCAGGGACAGCCCGGCTGGGCGGCCACAGGCTCCAGGGACAGCCCGGCTGGGCGGCCACAGGCTCCAGGGACAGCCCGGCTGGGCGGCCACAGGCTCCAGGGACAGCCCGGCTGGGCGGCCACAGGCTCCAGGGCGTCCGCTGGGCGGCCACAGGCTCCAGGGACAGTCCGGCTGGGCGGCCACAGGCTCCAGGGACAGTCCGGCTGGGCGGCCACAGGCTCCAGGGACAGTCCGGCTGGGCGGCCACAGGCTCCAGGGACAGTCCGGCTGGGCGGCCACAGGCTCCAGGGACAGTCCGGCTGGGCGGCCACAGGCTCCAGGGACAGTCCGGCTGGGCGGCCACAGGCTCCAGGGACAGTCCGGCTGGGCGGCCACAGGCTCCAGGGACAGTCCGGCTGGGCGGCCACAGGCTCCAGGCACAGTCCGGCTGGGCGGCCACAGGCTCAAGGGACAACCCAGCTAGGCGGCCACAGGCTCCAGGGACAGCCCTGCAGCAAGGCCGCGAAAAGCCTTTGAGAGTAGTGCGGGCTTCAGGAACAGCCCAGTATTCGTGACCCCTGGCAAATCATCATTCAACCCCCGAGGGGGTACTGACCCCCAGGTTGAGAACCACTGCCCTAGAGCCTAAATAGGGGTAGAGTGCAAGGTCTGGATATGCAGGTTATTGTTTGAAGCACCCCAACCGGACCACACTTCTGTGTAGTCACCCCCCCCCCCCGCCATAAGTACAGGGCACAGGCAGGAGATGACCAACACAATAGGCCTTCAGGCCAGGTACATTTAAAAGAAAATTTAGCCTAAGAGTACACAAAGTACCATCTCTGCCCCAAGCTACATCACGAACCTCACCGCAAGATACCACCCACGCTGTCCTCTTCATGCCTTCTAAGACCTTCTGCACTCTAGCCCCCCTCATCATCTCCTCCCATGCTCATCTCCAGGATCACTCCTTTCCTCTGGAACTCCATACCCCAATCTGTCCAGTTATCACCTACTTCATCTGCCTTAGCCAAGCCATGAAAACTCATCTCTTCAGGAAAGCCTATCCCTGCCACTACCTAAAACTAAACTTTTACCTTCTTCACTAACCCCCCCCAGATATGACCTTTTCTATCACTTTACCCTCCCTCTACATTGTAGCATATAAGGGGGCCATGCTGACCATTTTGTCCTCACTTTTTAGAAGAGGGGCAGCTGATACTATATTTGTCACTGCACAGGGTGACATTAAGGCGAATCGGAACTCAAAGACAAACAGCCTTGTGTGCAAAATGCACCAAGAAGACTTTACTTTGGTGGTTATATCCGATTCACTTCTCTAAAAATACATTAAAAAATAAATCTAGACCTGCAAGAGGCTGGGATCCGAGGCCCAGCCTGGGGGGAGATGGCTAAGGAACGCTTCCAGCCAAAACGCGACACACACAGAGACAAAGCGTGCCAAAGACCCCAGCCCCTCACAATCTTTTCTCCAGGCTGTAGCACATCTAAGACGCACAGTACATAAAGAAGGAGCCATACAGCGATGTCTGATCGCTCACACGTGCAAGATTAATCGCTCGCTAATAATCGGGCCGCTTGCATCAATTTGATTGATAGGAGGCGAGCTGAACCGGCAATTTTTAATTGCTCAGTGCTACCAATTAATTGCACCGCCTGAACCTGAAGCGGTTAATCATTTCCACCAAGCATGATATGCAATTAATTGGATGACATTTTTTCATAAACATATATATTTTTTATTTTTAGGAAAATTTTACCCGAGTGGCGAATTTGGTTGTGTGCAAAGTCAATATACACTATATTGTCAAAAGTATTGGGACACCTGCCTTTACATGAACTTCAATGGCGTCTTAGTCCGTAGGGTTCAATATTGAGTTGCCCCACCCTTTGCAGCTATAACAGCTCATCTCTTCTGGGATTAATGTCCACAAGGTGTCTATGGGAATGTTTGACCATTCTTCCAGAAGTGCATTTGTGAGGTCAGGCACTGATGTTGGGCGAGAAGGCTTGGCTCGCAGTCTCCGCTAATTCACCCCAAAGGTGTTCTGTCGGGTTGAGGTCAGTCAAGTTCCTCCACCCCAAACTCGCTCATCCATGTCTTTATGGACCTTGCTTTGTGCACTGGTCCAAATCACATAGTGGAGGGGAGGATTATGGTGTGGGGGTTGTGTGGCCATCAGAGCGGCACGGAGGGGGTCTCCCTGCCCCTCGGGCCACTTTGATGTCCTGTTCAAAAGGCTGCACTGCTTCTGCCAGAAGTAATCAGCCAGGAAACTGTCAGAAGGATCAGGCAGCCTGATGACACGGAGCGGGACCTCACGCCGAGACACGGCTTGTATATGAATAGCCGGCCAATGTCAAACAAAGTCCCGCCTCCTGGACCGGCATTGGACCACTGTGCTGTCTATTAGAGTAGCCGGTCTAGGAGACAGGACTTCATTTGACAGCGGTGGCTATTCATATACAAGCCGCATCTAAATGAGAGATCCTGATATGTGTCATCTGGCCGGCAGATCCTCCCTGATGCATTGCTGGACACTGATGGGCAATGATACGCTGCCCCGATGGGCAATGATAGCAATGATACGCTGCCCCGATGGGCAATGATAGCAATGATACGCTGCCCCAATGGGCGCTGATGAGGCTGCCCCAATGGGCGCTGATGAGGCTGCCTCGATGGGCGCTGATGAGGCTGCCTCGATGGGCGCTGATGAGGCTGCCTCGATGGGCGCTGATGAGGCTGCCTCGATGGGCGCTGATACGCTGCCCCCGATGGGCGCTGATGAGGCTGCCCCGATGGGCGCTGATGAGGCTGCCCCCGATGGGCGCTGATGAGGCTGCCCCCGATGGGCAATGATACGCTGCCCCCGATGGGCAATGATACGCTGCCCCCGATGGGCAATGATACGCTGCCCCCGATGGGCAATGATACGCTGCCCCCGATGGGCAATGATACGCTGCCCCCGATGGGCAATGATACGCTGCCCCCGATGGGCAATGATACGCTGCCCCCGATGGGCAATGATACGCTGCCCCGATGGGCACAGGTATGCTTCATGTTAATATTGTTAAAGTTGATGTTAATATTTATTTTTGGAACTTAATTTTGCATAAAACATTTAACAGTTTAACATCATGAGATAATATACAAAGGCGCATTTAGGGGTGGACTTAGGGACGGGACATGGTAGGGGTTAAAAATAGATTAGAAATTGCAAATCAGACAACGGCAGCTTGATCTTAAGCTTTTGCATCAGGTTTCTCAAACCTTTGCATGCCTGCGCTTTAAATGACGACTAAGCCCCTCCCCTTCACGACATGTTGGCCACACGTGTAAATGAGCCAATTTTCAGTCCCCACCAACCACATTCGAGTCACCTGGAATCGCAAATAAGACTGCAAACAATTGCTAGAAATAAAGCGATGTATCACCCATGAGTTTGATCAACCACTAGCATGCTGTCGATTGCGAAGTCAAAACTGAGCAATACATTATAGGCTTCAATAGGATTTATTGTAATTTCCAACTTCATCATTAAAAACGACGTTGCCCACATACCATCGTTTAAAAAAAATGATGAGCAAAGCGCGGTGACGTACAGCACGTACGACGGCACTCTAAAGGGGAAGTTCCATTCAAGCTCCCATCTCCTAACTTGCTTCTGAGCATGCGCGGGTTTAAAACGTAGTTTTTAACGTCGTTTTAGCCCACACACGATAATTTTTTACAACCCAAAAAAACAACATTTTTTAAAACGAATGCTCGAATTTATTTTTTAGTCGTTTTTCAGAAGATGAAAAACGATGTGAAGCCCACACACACCATCATTTTAAATTACGTTTTTAAAACGTTGTTTTTTTTTCATGCCGAAAATTGATCGGGTGATCGGCATAAGAATAAAATGCGTGAAAAAATGCAAAAAAAATATGAAAATGTCCTTGAAAACCATTTGAGGTTTATGTTTGATTGGAAGAAATTGTCAACCCTTCTCCTTTCTCCTTATGCCGCATACACACGATAATTTTTTGGCATGAAAAAAAACAACGTTTTAAAAAAATGTAACTTAAAATGATGGTGTGTGGCTTCACATAATTTTTTGGGTTCTGAAAAACGACAAAAAAAAAAAAAATTCGAACATGCTGCATTTTTTAACAACGCTTTAAATGATGTAGTTTTTCGGGGTTGTAAAAAACGATCGTGTGCGGGCTAAAATGACGTTAAAAACCCGCGCATGCTCAGAAGCAGGTTATGAGACAGGAGCGCTCGTTCTGGTAAAACTACCGTTCGTAATGTAAGTAAGCAGATTCATCACACTGTAACAGACAGAAAAGCGTGAATCGTCTTTTACCAACACGAAAACAGCTAAAGCAGCCCCAAGGGTGGCGTCATCCGCATGGAACTTCCCCTTTATAGCGCCGTCGTATGTGTTGTACGTCACCTCGCTTTGCTAGAGCATTTTTTTAAAACGATCGTGTGTAGGCGAGGACGTTTTAATGATGAAGTTGGAAAAAACGTTTTTTTTTAGATGCTGAAAAACAAAGTTTTTTACATGCCTAAAAATGATCGTGTGTACGCGTGGAATAACAGGCGATCAAAACCACTTTTTTTGCCGTCTATGCGATTTTGACCAAAAATTGGAATGGAAGCTTTGATCGCTCTATAGAATTGCAACATATATGATCAGCTTTAGAGGGCGTCGCTTTGTAGGATGACAGACTGGGTGCTGTATGTTTTTTTTGCAGACCATAAAAAAATTAAATAATACTACATAACAGTCTTGAAATACACAATAGTAGAGCAACAGAAAAAAAAAAAACAACGCAATGAGAACACGGCGGTGAAAGAGCGGGCAGCAGTGGCTGATGGGAAGGGAGAGCACACCAGATTATGTGAGTGTGTGTGCAGTGTCAGACATTTGATCCGCTGCTGCCCTCCCCCCCTCCATTACCAGCCTCACAGCAGGGGGGGTGAGGGGACTACCATTAAATAAAAAGGAGAAGAAGAAGGAGAAGGAGGAGGAGGGGAACCATCCTACATTGTTATACAAATTAATGGACGCCCTCGGCTCCACTGTATACATGTGTAAACACTCCGCTGCTGTTTGCTGTGGAACATGTAAGCCTTTTACTAGGCCTAAGAGGGATCAGAGGCAATCCTCGAAAATTCGCCCTCATACTGCTATACGGTGCAAGAAAATAATCAGTTTTGAGGTAGACAGCCATGTGAAAAGAGCAGAAACCAAGAGCGACCAGTTTGAAGGAACGCAAAATGGGTTACGAGTCGGTAGTCGGTCAACCGGTGGTAGACAATTCCAACTCCACAAAAGCAACCATTTACTTTTGATTGCTGCATAGCGCCTACTAACTATTGCTTCTCCTCCTTTTGGCTAAGATTACGTGTAGCATCGGTCCGTTTTTGGGAGAGAGAAGGCCGGTGCCTCTTAAGAGGGGGGGGGGGGGGGGTTGTTGGTTAGTATCCCTCCTGATGTAAATCGGGTACGGAGTGGGGGAAGGACCCTTTCCTCCTAAGGTTGAATCTGGCCTGTGTCCCACAGGCTTTGATGGCAGGGCTCTTGCCCCGTACAAAACAACTAGGTTTTTCAACAGGAAAACTGTGAGGAGAGCCTTTGGCTGGGAATCCCGGCCGTTTGTATGCTCCCTCTCAGTTTTTCTGATGGGAAAACTGCCAAACCCGCTGGACAAAAAAACATAACCAGCTCTCTTTTTTCCCGCCGGGATTCTCGACTGACTTTTTCCCTGTCAGAAAACCCGGCCGTGTGTAGCAGGAACCGGCCATTTTTGGCAGTTTTGGAGATGTTCGCGCGCCATCATGGGAACTAGTTTAGTTCTGCTCTAATGTAGGGTTGTCCCGATACCGATACTAGTATCGGGACCGATACCGAGTATTTGCGGGAGTACTTGTACTTGCGCAAATGCTCCCGATGCTTCTGCTGATACTTTTTTTGTATTTATCAACATGTTCTGTGAAAATTCTTTGAGTTTTTTACTACTGCGTGACAAGCAAATAAAACATTTTTATTCATTTTTACTAATTTTTATTCTTTTATAATGTCTTGAGTTAGAGTTCTTCATAATTCTAAAGAAAATATCCTTAGTCTGTATTGTGGTTTGAAAACTGTCACATGACATTTAAAAAAAGGATCGGTATTCGGTATCGGCGAGTACATCAAAAAAAGTATCGGTATTGGCGATTGCATGAAAAAAAGTATCGGTACCTGTACTCGGTCCTAAAAAAGTGGTATCGGGACAACCCTACTCTAAAGCATAACTAAACTTACACTGTAAGGCAGGTAACCCGCCATTGCCACCCGGGGCATGGAGAAAGATGGCAGATTGCCTCTGGGGGAGGTCTGCCTACTCCCAAAACTCCTGCAGTCCGGCTCCTCTCTCGAGTACACGCACAAAATACACTTAAAAAAAAAAAAAAAAACACTAAGGCAGGCATGTCCAAAGTCCGGCCCGCGGGCCAATTGCGGCCCTCGTTTTGGTTTAATGTGGCCCTCCTGGTAATTTGGATATATACTGTATTTATAGGCTCTGCCTCAGAGGGGACAGGGAGGGAGACGAGTGCCGTCAGATTACCTACAGGAGAATCTCCTGTTTACTTGGCCGCATCTGTAATAGGAAGTCCCGTCTCCTGGACGACTCTTCTGTCTATCATGGGAGGCGGGACATTGTATTAAAGAGGCTGCTGTGTAAACAGGAGATTCTGCTTTTTTTTTTTTTTAAGTGTATTTTTTTTGTGCGTGAACTCGAGAGAGAGGAGCCGGACTGCCGGAGTTGGGAGTAGGCAGACCCTCCCCCCGGAGCCAATCGCCATCCTTCTCCATGCCCCCGGTGGCAATGGCGGGTGTGAGGGGGGGCCTCCCACTCACCCCGCCCTACCTGCTCCACTTGGGAGCCAAACTGGGGCCCAACGGGACACCCCCTATGAGGGAGTGAGGGGGCCTAGCCCACCCAGCCAGCCCCGTAGGTCCTTCGCCTCTCTTTATTTTAGGAGACCGCATGGCCAAAGTGAGTGTGTGTTAAATCAATTTCGTGTGCGTGCAAGTGTGGTGGTTTTTGTGGGGGTACTAAGCACAGGCATACCTCGCATAGCACACCCACCGGGAGCCGGGCTGAGACCACCAAACTCAATTCACATGTAGCCGAGACCGGGATCCGAACCCTTGGCTGCAGAGGTGAACGGCTTGTCAGCGCAGTGCCAATCACGTTGAGCCACCACAGCTCCCTAGGAGATTCTGCTTTATGTAATCTGTTGGCGCTCGTCCTGCCCGCCCCTTTCGAGGCTGAAGATGGGCATCGATTAGGCTGCATTCATGGCAATGGAGAGGCTGCAGATGATCCTTATTTTACTTCACGGTTATTTATTTAAAATTTAAATTTTTTCCCGAAACTTCCCTCTTAAAGTGAAGGTGCGTGTTATACGACGATAAATACGGTATATCCAAATAACACACCCAATCTCATTCTTAGTCCTGAGTGGCATTCAGGGATTCGTTGGGGCCAAAAAAGATATAGATTATTATATATATCCAAATAACACGCAGGACCTCATCTCTTCACCACACACACCCACAAGGGCATGGGATTTCTTGTTGGGCATTGTGTATTAGTTGCTTGGAGGAACACACTTAGACCGACTTTTAATGGTTCAAAAAATGTCAGGCAAAATGGTCGGTCCTCACGCATGTTCACTTCATTAAATCTGGCCCTCTTTAAAAAAAAAAAAAAAAAAAGTTTGGACACCCCTGCTGTAAGGGGATTGTTTTAGCCCAGCTTTACTGTACTTGTATGACCATAGTAGCAAAATTAGATTGCAAGCTTCTCTACAGCAGGGACTTGTGGGCACGGCTTTATGATATATCGCGGAGCAATATAAAAGCTAAAACAATCTAATATCATTTGACAGCAATCGCCTGACACAGCAGTGTTGTAAAAATACGTCTCCGTCATAAAAACCCAAGTCTCCGACCACCTACTGTCAGGGGATATGGAGGAAATGATTGCTCTGCTGCGCATAAGCGCTTTGTAGCTATCTGACAGAGAACTAACTTTATTTAATCTGAAGAAATACTAAGAAAAGCGATCCGACCGGAGCCTATCCAATCATAAAGCACGATATTTCCCTACATGGGAATGACAGAAGTGAAATGATGGCATGGGAACTTGAAACTTCTCAAGTGGGCCCGAACCCCGGTGCTGCAAGACAGCGGCACTGCCCAATGACCCCCCGTATGTCTTTAGTGGTGAATAACCAAACACTCAGTTAATGATATCCCAGGACTCCTATTCACCCAAATGCTTTATAAGGACGGGCCGTGCTCAATGTCACTTCGAATAGTGAACCGCCAGACACCGCTCAGTTGCTAAAGCGACATGACAGAGGGCACGCATGTCACCTCCATTGCCATGGCAGCCAGTGGGGGGGGGGGGTTAGAGAGCAACATGCCTGCACCCCACACGCTGTGCCCCATGCTGGCTGTCACTGAGCAGTTAAAATGGATTCTGGCCAAAAGAGAGCCACCCTGCTGTGTGCATACAAATACCACAGCAGTGAGCAGCATGGAGCGGGTTCAGGAGGAGAGCGCGTCCTCTATAGAAGCGCAAAGCCATTGTGGCTGATAACGCTGGAGCGATGCAATCAGTTATCAGTCAGATCCCCTGGAGGAGGCGGGAGAAGCTGGATCGCTGTAAGGCTGAGCCAGGTGCCGTTCCAGGGTTGTGGGTGGGATCCCGAACATATTGTTACGATCTTGCCCCAGCCTGGACTGATTTTGTGATGTCAGCCAACAGCGGCTTCAGCCTGTTGTCTGCTGAAAACAGGTCACAGGAGTCACAGAACAAACTGCACTCATGTGATCCACAGGGGAAGTACAGCCAAACTTCTCCTTACCTATCCAGGGATCCAACACCATCGTCACCTGGGTCGGTTCTTTACCAGTCTTAAAGACCCAGGGGCCGGCATGTGTACTAGTTACCGGTAGCCAAGCTGTGAATAGACCTGTGACATGCTCTAGAAGGCTGCGACCGAAAGGGATGGGATGGGGGATAGAGGAATGGGAAATGGGGGGGGGGGGGGGGGGGACTTCCTCTCCCCCCAAAGGATTAAAAAAAATCCAAAGTGGGAGGGAGGAGGCGGAAAAGCATAACTTTCCCACTTTGGGTGAAGTTCCGCTTTAAAGTAAAATTAATTCTGCATAAGCCGGCTATGTCTTCAGTAAAACAAACTTACCTGCCTATTGGGAATCTTCCTTAGAATGCACATTGACTTGCATATGTGCAGCTTTGTGTACAGTGTTAGCATTCCTTGGGGCCATAATTAATTTCCGTGCGCCCACCCCAACCCCACACCTGGAAGCAGCCAGCGAGGGAACATGCATCACCTAAGTGGGGCAGCGGTGAGTATTTAGACTTTTAGGCTGTCCACACACTAAAAAAAAAAATGTTGGTACGCAAGATGGTCTCTTGTGTTCTGGCAGGGAGGAACTTGCGTTAATTATAAGGCCTCATGCACACTGGAGGTTTGGCCATCCTTCCTAGACGTCTTTCCTCCAGGCAGCAGCACTTTGACGGAAAACACATCCGACACTTGTAACTACGTTGAACACGTTTGGCCACACCAAGGGCTTGGGAGTTAATTCACTTTACTGGCCAGAACAATAATTTATTCTGGCCATTGGAATGAGTCAACACTCAAGTGCTTCACACGTCTAGTGTTAACACGCATTTATAGACGCGTTTACATGCGTCAAGCAATTTTTGTGACAAAAACACTTATTTTTTTTTCTGTTTTTTTTTTTTTTGCAAGCCAACATGCAGGGCTTTTAGAGGCAAAAAATTGGAATGTCAAAGTTCCCCGTTTACACTACAAAAATGGGTTGTGTGTCGTGTATAAATGAGCACATTCTGCGCACAAGTGCTCACCCAAAGTTGCTGTCCGTTTCTGCAACAGAGTTCAGCACAGAAATGAATAACATGTCACTTTGACATTTCAATAAAGTTTTTAAAAAATTCTAACCATTTCCCACATGAGACTAGAGCAAGTGTGAACGGGCTCTAAAACAGAACTAAATACTCCTATCCTTTACAACCTAGGGCAGTTTAAAGCGGAGGTCCACCCAAATTTTTTTTTTAAGCCAGCAGCTACAAATACTGCAGCTACTGACTTTCAAAAAAAAAAAATGGACACTTACCCGTCCAGCCTAAATGCAAGGAGGTGCATGACAGCTTCTGGACTGCGCTCTATTTTTTTTTATCCAACAGATTTATGGCACACAGAGCAGCTATGCCAGCCCCTCCAACCCTACCGCTCATTCAGAGAAGCCTTTGTATTTTGCAAATGAGTTTACATAATACAAAGGCTTCTGTGAGTGGGAAGGAGAAGGGGAGGGGTAGGCATAGCAGCTGCACAGACTCCAATGTTGAAAATGCTTAGACTTGAAGCATCAGCGTCGAGCTCCCGGAAATACAGCTAAAACGCTCAGATGTAAATAATGGAGATAAGTTCAGGAGATGTTGTGTACCTCTTTGGGCTAAATACAGCTAAAACGCTCAGATGTAAATAATGGAGATAAGTTCAGGAGATGTTGTGTACCTCCTTGGGCTAAATACAGCTAAAACGCTCAGATGTAAATAATGGAGATAAGTTCAGGAGATGTTGTGTACCTCTTTGGGCTAAATACAGCTAAAACGCTCAGATGTAAATAATGGAGATAGGTTCAGGAGATGTTGTGTACCTCCTTGGGCTAAATACAGCTAAAACGCTCAGATGTAAATAATGGAGATAAGTTCAGGAGATGTTGTGTACCTCCTTGGGCTAAATACAGCTAAAACACTCAGATGTAAATAATGGAGATAAGTTCAGGAGATGTTGTGTACCTCCTTGGGCTTAACTCATAGTGTGCCTCACTTTTTACAAAGGAGCTGAATTCCTGTAATTCAGCTTTAAAGTCTCAATCATAAAGAAAAAAAAGAAATGCGAGCAAGCCAACATGTACTGTCTTGTCTCTTCTGCAATAAAGTAAATCTACCAGCATACATACCTTAGTTGGGCCTCAGAGGGCTGATGTTCACTGACTTTCTGAGGTCGAGCACCTGAGGTGGAGGAAAGCGGGTTGTCTGGTCACTCAGAAACAACATTGAGGGTCCTCTGCAAGTGTTTGGGCTTCCACTGTGGTGGGCATCCAGTTGGCTCCTTCACCGGGGCCCTCTGAAGTTTTCTGCTGGTTTCTGCCATTGGCTTTGAGACTTCGGAGGACTTGGACAATCATGTCGGCAATATCCTACTCCTCCACATTTGAGAAAGGCCCACTGGTCTCTTGGTAGGGAAGAACTCCAACTTTTAAGATTAAGTTGAGAGCTGCCATGCTTTTCCTGGCACCAGTTATGACCAGAGGCATTGCCTTGAATCTGATGGTTTTCAGAAAACCATTAAATGGGTGGCTTTAGTTATGCTTTAAATGAAAGCTCTCCTTATTGCTTGTGTGCATTGAGCCATTCAACGCAATAAAAAAAAAATGTTGGCCTCAGGCTTCAGAAAGCACTTAGATATAGGCACTTAGGTATAAAGAACATGGCGTGCGTGTGGGTCTTATTGCGCTAAAATGCAGCGGTCAGTCACTGCTTCAATAAGACCTCAGCCAGCACCATCCACATGGGACGAGTACCTTTACATGGGTGTAAGAAGGGTTTCACCGTTTGCTCTTTGTGTGGATATCGGGAACGGTACATCCCAGCCTAAGCTTTCAGTACTCATCTATGGTACTCTTATTAACCCACAAGGATCCATTAGGGAGGTTGGACTTCAACAGAATGGCTGCTGTAATAATGTGAACATGGAGGAACCATAATGGAGCTCAAGTGTAGTAATCCATACCAGCTAATCACAATCCATCACTAGTCTGATCTGGTTGGCTTGGGAGACTGCACATTAGGATTAGCCCGTAAAACAAACTCTATCAGCCTTATTTGATAGACCGTTCTTAACTACTTAAGACCCGGACAATTATGCAGGTAAAGGACCTGGCCCCCTTTTTGCGATTCAGCACTGCGTCGCTTTAACTGACAATTGTGCGGTTGTGCGACATGGCTCCCAAACAAAATGGGCGTCCTTTATTTTTTATTTTTTGCGCTATAAACGAAAATAGAGCGACAATTTTGAAAAATACAATATTTTTTACTTTTTGCTATAATAAATATCCCCAAAAATACAAAAAAAATTCCCTCAGTTTAGGCCGATACGTATTCTTCTACTTATTTTTGGTAAAAAAAAAAAAAAATAAAAAAAAAAGAAATAAACGTTTATTGATTTGTTTGCTTTTACAAAATAGGGGATAGTCTTATGGAATGTTTATTAATAACTTTTTTTACTAGTAATGGCGGCGATCAGCGATTTTTTTCATGACTGCGAGATTATGGCGGACACATCATACACTTGACACATTTTTGGGACCATTGTCATTTTTACAGTGAAAGGTGCTATTAAAACGCACCGATTACTGTGAAAATGACAATGGCAGTGAAGGGGTTAACCACTAGGGGGCGCTAAGGGGTTAAGTGTGCCCTAAGGGCGTGATTCTTACTGCAGGGGGGCGTGGCTGTAGGTGTGACGTCGCTGATCGTCATTCCCTGTAACAGGGAACAGGCAATCACCGCCACAGTGAAGAATGGGGAAGGCTTACACTCACCTCTTCCCGTTCTTCAGCTCCTGTGACCGATCGCGGGACACCAGCGGCGATCGGGTCCACGGGTCCCGCCACGGAGCTTCGAGCCGGGTCGCGAGCGCGACCCACGGCTGGGCACTTAAAGGGCAACCTGTACGTGCCCAGCCGTGCCATTCTGCCGACGTATATCGGCGTTAGGCGGTCCTTAAAGGATCACTAAAGGAATTTTTTTTTTTGCTAAATAGCTTCCTTTACCTTACTACAGTCCTGGTTTCATGTCCTCATTGTTCGTTTTTGCTTTGAAGTTGCTGTAATTCTGCTCTGATCTCCACACTTCCCGCTTGTCTGGCTCCTTATGAAAAATCTCATGGCAGCTTTTCTCTGTGGTCCAAGCTGTCATTACTGTCTGTCTAAAACTCCTCAGAACCAATCAGATTCATTTTAAAAACAAAACACTGCCCTGGATTTGTTTGTTTTTGTTCTGTGTGTCTCTCTACTTCACAGAAACATGAAACCAGTTTAAAATTGAAACTAAACTGCAGGCACATTATATGATTGATTTTTATCTGTTTTTAATCATTTTGAAAAGGAATCAGTTAACTTTTATGTCTCTATACCCTGTAAACCGTAATTTCAGCAAAAAAAAAAAAAAAAATGCAGTTTCATGTTCTCCAAAAACTGTACACAGGCCAGGTTTGGGTCATCTAACTGATCATATGCGATACAAAAACTGTATATAGATCCTTTCCTGATATCACATGAATAGTTTATATCTATATGGTACACCATTGCTCATGTACCAACAGGACAGCATTGTCCTGTATATTAGCTCTATATAAATGCCCACTATGGAGGGTGAATATCACTTACCCGTCTTCTCTTTAATCTCACAGAGTACACTGAAGAGGGCTGGTTTCATCCTGTGGCAGTTTAAGGCATGCTTCCTGTATAGAGAGAACAAGGTATAAGGTTACTAATAAGTCCTGTGTACAGAGGAAGGTAATGAAATAAAGTGATTTGCTACATATTTCAGTTTTTTATTAGACCCCTTTCACACTGGGGCATTTTTCAGGCACGTTGGCGTAAAAAAAAAAAAAAAGCACCTGTAAAGCGCCTGAAAGAAGCCTCATCTGCAATCCCAATGTGAAAGCCCGAGTGCGTTCAGAGATCTTTCAAACTGCCAGTGCCCGAAAAACACTGGCAAAGCTCCGCTAAGACCCCTTTCACACTGGGGTGTTTTGACATTTAAAAAAGCGCTTCAATGGGAAGGGGCGCTTTAGGAGAAGTGTATTCAACGCTCCCAAAGTGCTGCAAAGAACCTGCTTGCAGGACTTTTTTTTTTTACTCCCCCCCCAGCGCAGCGCCTCAGTTTGAAAGCACTTGGGCTTTTTACATTGGGATAGCAGATGCAGCTGCTTTACAGGCATTTTTTTTTTTTTTTTAACGCTAAAGCGCCTGAAAAACGCCCCAGTGTAAAAGGGGTCTTATGGTCAGGACTTAGAAAAAGTAATGGGATAATTAAGGCTGCTTATACACTGGAGGTGCTTTGCAGGCGCCTTTGCGCTAAAAATAGTGCCTGCAAAGCGACCTTAAAGAGCCGCTCCTTTATATCCAGTGTGAAAGCCTGAGGGCTTTCACACTGGAGCTTTGCGCTGGCAGGACGGTAAAAAAAGTCCTGCCAGCTGCATCTTTGAGGCGCTCTAGGAGCGGTGAATAGACCACTCCTACAGCGACCCTGCCCATTGAAATCAATGGGGCAGCGCCTCCAAAACGCCCACAAAGTGGCGTTTTTGTGGGCGGGTTTAACCCTTTTTTGTCCGCTAGCGGGGGGTTAAAACAAAAATGCCAGCGGCTGAAGATTGCTGCAAAAACGACGGTAAATCGCCGCTAAAAATAGCGGCACGTTAGTGCTGACGCACCCAGCGCTTCAGTGTGAAATTAGCCCAAATATCTATATTTTGTATTATCATTTAGAGCCAGCAGGCGGCGCACTAGTCTATTTTTAAGTTTAGCATTGTATCTATGCTGATGCAACACTTAAAGGAGCCCGATGTTAGCCGACCATTACAGTAAGTAATCAGGGAAATAGGAACTGCAAAACAAGCAGCATCTGCTGTGTCGTCTTCTCAGCGAACCCTTAGCTGTATGATCTAATAATAAAATTGTACAAAGACAAAGAACAAAAAAAAAAAAAAAAAAGTTTAATAACTTGAAAGATAAAAATATTTTTTTAGTACCAATACATTTTTTTGGTGTGTAGGGTTTAATATTAGTATTGTAGACATACAAAGCATGGCCTCACTGCGACTGCAAGGGTACATTTAGTTTGATTCCATAAGTTCACTTCTAAAACAAGACCCGGTGATCCAGCCGTAAGGCGGCACTCACATTTGGCGTGTATTCCGGCTCAGAATGTTTTTAGATTCAATTTTTGGAGCCAATAACCTGCATTCCCACGTTTCACGCTTTGGGCAGCTCATTCACTTGAATAGGCTGCCCTATGACCGCTTGTCATGGCAAAGAAGCTCTGGGACCAAATATTTGCCTTTGAGCCAGGCCCGTTTTTAAAACACGCAGTTTGCCGTCATTTTTGTGCTTTTTGTCGCGTGACAATCACGGCAGAACAACACCTCGTTTGGAGTGCCATTAAGACTGAATGGCACCCAGTATAGACAGGTTTGTTATTTTTTCTACTCTTACAAATCGATGACCAAAAACACACACACACACACACACACACAATAGTATGTTTAACAAAGAAGCAAAAAAGAAATTAAAAATTTAAAACAAAAAAGTACAGTATGTTTAAAAAAACAACAAACAAAAAAAAACAAAACAATCTATAGTATGTTTAACAAAGAAGAAACATACAGTAAGGGTCCTTTCACACGTGCGGACCGTTTTTTAGATCCGTTTTTTTATCATCAGTTGATCCGTTTTTTCATCCGTTTTTTTTTGGTTAGAACTTTTTTTTTTTTTTATCACATATTTTGATGAAAAACGGACGTTAGCGGATCGGATGTTAAACGAATCGTCCGCTAACATCCGTTTTTCGTCCGTTCCGTTTTTTTGACGGAAGGAAAATAGGGTTTGCTTCCGTCCAAAAAAACGGAGCTTAACGGAGACGGACGTTAGCGGATGCGTGTGAAAGGACCCATAGGAAAGCATTGCAGTCAAAAACGGACGAACGGTCCGCTCTGTGTGTCCGTCGGCTCAGTGGGGGGGGTCTCCGCTATCCCCTATGGGGAAATTGGATGGAAACGGACCGTCCACCGGACGGAAAAAAAATAGGGTTTTCTTCCGTCCGCAAAACGGATCCAGACGGACGCGGATCTTAGGCGGACGTTAGCGGATGCATCATCCGCTAACGGATCCGCTCCCATAGGGGCCCATTACAAGTCCGTTAACGGACTTGTAATTAGTGGACCGTTCGTCCGCTCGTGTGAAAGGGCCCTTAAGGTAACAAACATGTAACCCAATACAAATTATGTTTATCAACACAAGAGTGGTTGGTAACCCTAATTACAGACCACTTTAACCTCCAGGTAAGCCTAGATCAGGGGTGTCAAACTCAATTTCATCGTGGGCCACATCAGCATTATGTTTGCCCTCAAAAGGGCCGGTTGTATCTGTAAGATTAGTTGTCCAGCGTATGCCCCCCCTTTACATTAGTTGTCAAGAGCCACCCCACCATCAGAAGCTGAGTCCCCTACTCTCCCTTACATCACAGTGCACCCCCTTTTCCTTATGCTGCTGCTGGGAAGAAGCTGGATGCATTGCTTGAAAGCAGAAAGTACAGGGTTTGGAGGAGGACCAGAGAAGGGCTGGAGGAGAGGTGCGAGGGCCACATAAAATGGTCTGGAGGGCGGGATTCGGCCCGCGGGCCTTGTGTTTGACACCCGTGGCCTAGATTAAGGCTTACCTGTAGGTGCAACAAATATCTCCTAAACCTACACGGTTTAGGAAATATTTGCAAAAAAGACGGGCACCGATGTCTATGGCGCATGCGCCGTAGATGATGGCGCAGGTGCACTGAGCGTGCCGTTTTCAATGGTGATCGTGCCGTGACTGGCGGCTCACGTGTGCATGCACGGGAGTGACGTCATCGTGGCTTCGGCCAGTCACAACGCCGGAGCCGCGATACCCGGAAGTCACTCTGTGAGGGATGGCAGTGACAGAGGAGGGGAGCGAGGATCGCTGTGGGGCTTCAATCTCAGGTAAGTAATAGATAATGAGCTAGTATGTTATGCATACTAGCTCATTATGCCTTTGCCTTGCAGGTTTTTTTTGTTTTTACTTCCTCATTAAACACATATTGCACAGCTATGGTCCACTGCTGTTACCATCAGGAACCCATGCTGAGAAATGTCATGCAGCCATCACTAGAGCACATGTAGACAGGAAGTGGCTGCAAAGAAGCTGCAGGAGATCAGCAGATATGTACCAAAGAGAAAAAAGGTAAAATAAATGAAAAAGTATCTTCCATTTTCATTTTTAAAAGCTAAGGCAATTGTTTATGTTACAAACTGCTTTGGCAGATTCTGTAGAATCCCTGGACAATTATGCAGTCCCCAAGCAGGCAGGACTCATTAGGGCCAGAATCCCAGCGCTGCAAACCAAGCGGTCGTACTACAAAGCCATCATACCACTATATTATATATATATATATATATATATATATATATATATATATACACACACACATACATACATACATACATATATACACACACACATACACATTGTGTATAGAGACTTGATGTGATACAGTTCAGTCTGATCATGATTCATGTATAGATCCTGCGGTACTGTCCGGCGCGGTGCGCTCATTATCAGAGTACAGGGATGCTGGTAAATGATATACCCCGACACCATCATTATTCATAAACAAAGACTTATTATACGGTGTATGTGGCGTTTGGAGGGGGTCTGGGTAATTATCGGAGTGGAGAGACTGCCTATCATCATAGCAGTGTGTGTGTACCGGGGGGGCAATTATTCATCTACACCGACTCCATATCATTATATACTGAAGTGCCATCATTAGATGTGTATATTATATATATCAGGATTTTATCTACTGGGCCATCGCAACTGCTACACAGTCCACAGCTATGGTTTCTTTGTAGATTTACTATCACTACACTATATACTTGTAATCTGTGGGTAGATTCTCAATATTATTAAAGAGCGGCGTCACCCTCCAGGGCATATTACTTCCCATCCACCCCTCATTTGTTGCAAAAAAGAAATACAAAAAAAGTGTATTTTTTTTTACAAAAAAATAAAAAATAAAAAGTCCTGCCCCCCCGTGCACGTCATCTGTTTAGGCCAGGGGTCTCCAAACTTTCTAGTTTACTACCCTTCAGACTTTAGAGGGCTGGACTGTGGCCAGTCCTGGTGTTGGTAACAATGCCCCGTCGGTGTCAGCGGGAGAAACAGTGCCCCCGTCGATGGCGTCAGCGAGAGGAAACGTGCCCCCCGTCGACAGCGCAAGCTGGAGGAAACGTGCCCCCCGTCGACAGCGCAAGCTGGGGGAAACGTGCCCCCCGTCGACAGCGCAAGCGGGAGGAAATGTGCCCCCCGTCGACAGCGCAAGCGGGAGGAAACGTACCCCCCGTCGACGGCGCAAGCCGGAGGAAACGTGCCCCCCTTCGACGGCGCAAACGGGAGGAAACATGCCCCCCCGACGACGGCGGGAGGAGGAGTGCCCCCCCGTCATCGGCGTCAGTGGGAGGAATCGTGCCTCCCCCGTCGTCGGCGGGAAGAATAGTGCCCCCCCCCCCCCGTCGTCGGCGCCAGCGGGAGGAATCGTGAGCCCCCCCCCCCCCCCCCGTCGTCGGCGTCAGCGGGAGGAATCGTGCCCCCCGTCGGCGTCAGCGGAAGGAATCGTGCCCCCCCCCCGTCGTCGGCGGCGTCAGCGGGAGGAATCGTGCCCCCCCCCCGTCGTCGGCGTCAGCGGGAGGAATCGTGCCCCCCCCCCGTCGTCGGCGTCAGCGGGAGGAATTGTGCCCCCCCCCGTCGTCGGCGTCAGCGGGAGGAAACGTGCCCCCCGTCGACGGCGTCAGCGGGAGGAATCTTGCCCCCCCGTCGTCGGCGTCAGCGGGAGGAATCTTGCCCCCCCGTCGTCGGCGTCAGCGGGAGGAAACGTGCCCCCCCGTCGTCGGCGTCAGCGGGAGGAAACGTGACCCCCGTCGTCGGCGGGAGGAATCGTGCCCCCCCCCCCGTCGTCGGCGTCAGCGGGAGGAATCGTGCCCCCCCCGTCGGCGTCAGCGGAAGGAATCGTGCCCCCCCCCCGTCGTCAGCGGGAGGAATCGTGCCCCCCCCCCGTCGTCGGCGTCAGCGGGAGGAATCGTGCCCCCCCCCCGTCGTCGGCGTCAGCGGGAGGAAACGTGCCCCCCCCCCGGTCAGCGGGAGGAAACGTGCCCCCCCGTCGACGGCGTCAGCGGGAGGAAACGTGCCCCCCCGTCGACGGCGTCAGCGGGAGGAAACGTGCCCCGTCGTCGTCGGCGTCAGCGGGAGGAATCTTGCCCCCCCGTCATCGGCGTCAGCGGGAGGAAACGTGCCCCCCTCGTCGGCGTCAGCGGAGAAAACGTGCCCCCCCGTCGTCGGCGTCAGCGAAGAAATCTCCCCCCCCCCCGTCGTCGGCGTTAGCGGGAGGAATCGTGCCCCCCCCGTCGTCGGCGTCAGGAATCGTGCCCCCCCCGTCGTCGGCGTCAGCGGGAGGAATCGTGCCCCCCCCGTCGTCGGCGTCAGCGGGAGGAATCGCGCCCCCCGCCCGTCGGCGTCAGCGGGAGGAATCGTGCCCCCCCCCCCCGTCGTCGGCGTCAGCGGGAGGAATCGTCGTGCCCGTCGGCGTCAGCGGGAGGAATCGTGCCCCCCCCCGTCGGCGTCAGCGGGAGGAATCGTGCCCCCCCGTCCCCCGTCGTCGGCGTCAGCGGGAGGAATCGTGCCCCCCCCGTCGGCGTCAGCGGGAGGAATCGTGCCCCCCCCCCGTCGGCGTCAGCGGGAGGAATCGTGCCCCCCCCGTCGTCGGCGTCAGCGGGAGGAATCGTGCCCCCCCGTCGACGGCGTCAGCGGGAGGAATCGTGCCCCCCCGTCGTCGGCGTCAGCGGGAGGAATCGTGCCCCCCCGTCGTCGGCGTCAGCGGGAGGAATCGTGCCCCCCCCCGTCGGCGGCGTCAGCGGGAGGAATCGTGCCCCCCCCCGTCGGCGGCGTCAGCGGGAGGAATCGTGCCCCCCCCCGTCGGTCGGCGCGTCAGCGGGAGGAATCGTGCCCCCCCCGTCGTCGGCGTCAGCGGGAGGTATCGTGCCCCCCCGCCGTCGGCGTCAGCGGGAGGAATCGTGCCCCCCCCCCCCGTCGTCGGCGTCAGCGGGAGGAATCGTGCCCCCCGTCCGTCGGCGGCGTCAGCGGGAGGAATCGTGCCCCCCCCGTCGGCGGCGTCAGCGGGAGGAGGAATCGTGCCCCCCCCGTCGTCGGCGTCAGCGGGAGGAATCGTGCCCCCCGTCGGCGTCAGCGAAAGGAATCGTGCCCCCCCCCGTCGTCAGCGGGAGGAATCGTGCCCCCCCCCGTCGTCGTCGGCGTCAGCGGAGGAATCGTGCCCCCCCCGTCGTCGGCGTCAGCGGGAGGAATCGTGCCCCCCCCGTCGTCGGCGTCAGCGGGAGGAATCGTGCCCCCCCGTCGGCGGCGTCAGCGGGAGGAATCGTGCCCCCCCCGTCGTCGGCGTCAGCGGGAGGAATCGTGCCCCCCCCGTCGTCGGCGTCAGGCGGCGTCAGCGGGAGGAATCGTGCCCCCCCGTCGGCGGCGTCAGCGGGAGGAATCGTGCCCCCCGTCGTCGGCGGCGTCAGCGGGAGGAATCGTGCCTCCCCCCGTCGTCAGTGTCAGCGGGAGGAATCGTGTCCCCCCCCACCCCCCCCGTCGTCGGCGTCAGCGGGAGGAATCGTGCCCCCCCCCCGTCGGCGTCAGCGGAAGGAATCGTGCTCCCCCCCCCCCCGTCGCGGGAGGAATAGTGCCCCCCCGTCATCGGCGTCAGTCGCAGGAGCACACTCACAACCACTTTATTAGGTACACACGTTATATTGCTTGGTAAAAAACTGCTAATTAGCCAATCACATGGCAGCAACTCAATGCATTTAGAGATCTAGACGTGGTAAAAACAACTCGCTGAACTTCAAACCAAGAATCAGAATGGGGAAGAAAGGGGATTCAAATGACTTTGAACGTTGTTGGTGCCAGACGGGCTGGTCTGAGTATTTCAAAAACTGCAGATCTACTGGGATTTGCACGCACAACCATCTCTCAGGTTTACTAAGAATGGTCCGAAAAAGAGAAAATATCCAGTAAACGGCAGTTGTGTGGAGGAAAATGCCTTGTTGATGTCAGAGGAGAATGGGCAGACTTACAACCAAGGTATGCAGAATATCTCTAAACGCACAACACATCCAACTTAGAAGCAGATGGGCTACAGTGTAAAGGCAGGTGTACCAATACTTATGGCAATAGAGTATATATATATTTATATAATTTATTAAAAAATACATTAAATATTTATGATTACGTCTTGAAATTGTAATCATTTCTTAAGGCAGCAGAGCATACAAAAGGTAGGGTTTTTTTTTTTTATTCATTTTTATTTTACCTTAGGTCCATTTTAAAAAGGCCACAAAATATAAAAAGGAGAACATTACATTATGTGAAGTGGCTACAAATTATATTCCCATCTACAGAGGAGATTTATCAGTTTTGTACGGCCGGCAATGCAACACAGGAGCAGAGAGACTGAAATGAGACAGATTTACTATTAGATCACAGCTTGATTCATAAATTCCCCCCAGCCTGATGATTAGAAGTAGCATTGCGCTAACATAAAACGCGTCCCTGTCCACTTCTTAGGCCTGCACGTGTTTCAGCTGGAAACCGGCGAAAAGTGTAATGATAAATCTGTCACAGATGTTGGCAAAACTGTAGCAGTCAGCTCTGCGGGACGGCGGACGCAGGGGTCCCAGACGCATGGAAACCGCTGCAAATCGCACAGAGCCCGAATTTTCACTAGATAAGTAATCGTTTCAGTAACTCGCTTGATAAATCATCTTCTAAGTGTGCCTATACAACGGCAAATGTGACGACGTTTATGAACCGCCGCTGTATCTGTATTGGATGACATCTTGGGCACAAAAAAGAGAATGAGTGTCTCTAGTGCATGTCCATTGGGACTCTTGGTGCTTCATTTCGACATAAAACAATATCCATAAAATCATAAATTTATAGCTCAGCTCAAGACTTGCCCCTCCTATCGTCAGGAATTATGGGGCCCCTTACACAGCTTCAGGCATGGGCCCCCTGGAGGAAAGAAAGGGGGGGGGGTGCTGCGCCTCAAATTGAGAAGCGAGGGGGCTTCCACAAATTGTCAAAATTCGGAAGCAGGGGGAGCGTGAATTGAGAAGTGGGGGGGGGGGGGACACAAATTGGGGGGTTGATCTCTGTGCCCCTATATATATATATAAATAAATAAATAAAAGGGGGTAGCCATCCGGGGCCCTGGGGACCTCCAGGCTCCTGTGGACCTCTGGGCCCTTTAATAAAAGCAAAAATATAATATATATATATATATATTATATTTTTTATATATATATATATATATAAAAAATTATATTTTTTATATATATATAAAAAAATTATATTTTTTATATATATATATAAAAAAAATTATTTTTTTATATATATAATAAAAAAATTATATTTTTTTATAATTATATATATATATATATATATATATAATATATATATTATATATATATATATGCCCTGGGGACCTCTAAAAAGAAAAAATATATCTATAAAAAAAATGTAAAACATTTTTAGAAAAAATTAGGGGGGGGGGGTGGCTGGGGACCTCTGGGCCCTTTAATAATTATAAAAAAATATATGCAAAAAAAAAATCAATTTTTTATCAAAATAACAAATAAATAAATAAGGGGGGTTGGCCATCCGGGGCCCTAGGGACCTTAGGACACCTTACAAAAATTAAGAAAGGAGGTTGTCACCCAGGCCCCTTACAGGTGTATTGCCTGTACCCCCCTGATGGCAGCCCTGCCTATCGTATATGGACAATTTGGTGCTGGCTACTACATAGCTCCCAACTGTCCCTGATTTCGAGGGACTGTCCCCCATTTGAAGCAATGTCCCTCTGTCCCTACTCCCTTTTTCATTTGTCCCTCATTTTTGTCTGATCTATAGAGCTGGAAATAAAAATGCACTTTTTATCTTTCAAAAAGTGTTTCCAGGTGCTAAACCTTTCATTCAATTTCTAAATGGTTGCATTTGTAAATTGTAATGGCCAATATAAAGAAATAGTTGCGATTTAAATATATTTTTGGGGGTCAATTCCCCTTTAAGGGGTCGTGGCAGTGGGCGTGTCCTATGCCTACATACGTTTGCCAGCTGGTGTCCCTCATTCCCATCTCAAAATGTTGGAAGGTATGGCTACTAAAGTCTATCTCCACTCTCCATCAAATACATGAAAAAAATATTAGCCGCCTTCCAAAGTTTACTCCTCTTGCAGCATTTACTTTCAGCAAAAGTAACTGCACATAACAGTGTCTCCACCAAAACTGATGCATTTCACAGAAGACTAGGTTCAGGTGAGACACTGTTGTATGTAGACCCCTTTGCAGTAGTGTATTTAGGTTTTGTGCTGCCCTAGCCTGACTAAACTCATGCACCCCCTAATTTAAATGCAACCCACCCCTTCCTGTCAAGGCCACACCCCTTGCTGTTTAAGACCTGCCCTGAAAATTCCTAAACAGCTTCTAATCTCAATCGCACTGACCTCCTGCTAGCCCCCTCCCTCTACTAAGGCCGACACCCACCCTCTGCTTGTTTTAGTTGATCAAAAGACCTGAAGTCGCCACAAACGCATGCCCCACTTTTTCGATCTGCAGACTGTCCTAAGCCAAAGTTTCCTCTACTTTCTGCATTTCCCATCATGCATCCTGCTGGATTTTAAGCTGCGCCCCCTCCCCCCTCAAGGGAGGGGGAAAGCAGAAAAAACAACGAAGCACAGACCACACACAGGAGAGAAAGCCTTGCATAGGTAAATGCTGTGTGGAGTTACAGACAAAGAACAGGAAGTGAGGATTTCTCATAAGAAATAAGGACAATTTAAAGCAAAATGGAAGGATGAGGTAAGTGAGGAGGACTTGCACTAAGGTAAAGGAAAGGAAGCTATTTAAGTGGGGGGGGGAGGATGACCTTTAAAACACCAACTAAATTTAAGAGATTCATTTTCTTCCTTGTATAATAATCTGTAAACACTTTCAACAGTTAACAGAAAAAATGCATTTTGTTCTATTACCATATTTGTTTTTATTAGTTCCACAGCTACAAGACATGTTATACTCAAAGATTTTTCACGCCCACTGGCATTAAAACAGAGTAAATGCAAATAAAAAACACAGAAAGGAGGTTTTACACATTTAGCATTTCCTATGCACATTTCAAACAACGATCACCACTAATTTGTGTGACGAAACGCATCAAGATGGATTTTAAGGTGAGACACAGTGGTATGTATATGTAGACCCTTTTGAGTTATCACCAAAGCTTCCAAATTGGGAAACCTATTGTGGCAACATCTAAGACTTTGGAGAGAGTCATCTCACTTCCTGTTGTGTCTACAGAACAGGAAGTAAAAGGAAATCTGCCCAATGGGACAACCATAGCAAAACAACACTGATGTGGTTTTACGCATTTTAACCTTCCATTACCCATTTAATAACACAGGAGTGATGAAATGCCCCAGGGAAGATGGGTTTTCAGGTGAGACAAAGTTATATGTAGAGTTGAGTTTCGATGGGGAAACGTATTACGGCAACATCTATCTAAGAGGAAGACTTTAAAAAGATTCCTGTTGTGTCTACAAGACAGGAAGTAAAAGTAAGTTTATGCCCAATTGGACACAGACAGCAAAACAATAAAAATTATGGAGTTTTACCCCTACCAAATTGGCACAAACAGACGAGCAAGAAAAAAAATTATAGGCATGACTTTTACTCTAATCCCTACTTTCATTTAGAATTAAAATAAGCGCACAAGATAGCAAGTACCATATGCCTAAAACTACCTAAGCACTTCTATACTTATTACGTATCTACCTCCGGTGCAGTCATAAGAGAGTTAGCAGTTTTGTTGTTTTTTTGAGCTACACAGCATCTATTAATGTAACTTCAAACCAACAGCAGCTGGAAAGATAATGATAGAATATTCTGTAGGCTCCGATGCCTCGGACCGGCTAATAATTCTTCAGGTGCACTTAGGGGACCCCTGTGAATACATTAGAAAACTGCTGCCATAGGCAAAGCGTAATGACTTGGTATATTTAGGACAACAGTCTTGATAAAAGTATAATTAGGTCAATGTTTCTGGAAAAGAGTCGGAAAGACACGCACATCATTTATTGAACAGATGCCGAAACGGGCTTTTGAACATGAATGATCTCGGATACATCCATGCAAAGCATACTGTGTTTTACAGTCCTCATTACAGACAGGATGAAAACCTCAGGGCCCAGTTGCCAGTTTGCGATGCATTAACGTGTGTTGATATAAGGTAGCCCATTCAAAATAAATGGGTTGTCAATGCATCCCAACGTGCTAAAAAAAGCATTACAGGGACAGATCTAGTCTGATGGGAGGGTGCAGTAAAAAAAAATGGGGATGGGAGGTCAACAGGGCAGTGCATTTGGGGGGGGGGGGGGCTTGTCAGCAGGGCAAAGGATAGGGTCAGCAGTTTGTAGGACACCGTACAGGAATCAGTAAGGTACTGGGAGGTCAGTAGGGCAGAGGACGGGGTTCACTGCTAGCAGGGGAGAGGACAGAGGTCAGGGGTCAGCTAGGCAGAAGACAGGGGGTCAGCTAGGCAGAAGACAGGGGGTCAGCTAGGCAGAAGACAGGGGGTCAGCTAGGCAGAAGACAGGGGGTCAGCTAGGCAGAAGACAGGGGGTCAGCTAGGCAGAAGACAGGGGGTCAGCTAGGCAGAAGACAGGGGGTCAGCTAGGCAGAAGACAGGGGGTCAGCTAGGCAGAAGACAGGGGGTCAGCTAGGCAGAAGACAGGGGGTCAGCTAGGCAAAAGACAGGGGGTCAGCTAGGCAAAAGACAGGGGGTAGTCAGGCAAAAGACAGGGGGTCAGCTAGGCAAAAGACAGGGGGTCAGCTAGGCAAAACAGACAGGGTCAGGGCAGCTAGGCAAAGCAAGACAGGGGGTAGCTAGGCAAAAGACAGGGGGTCAGCTAGGCAAAAGACAGGGGGTCAGCTAGGCAAAAGAGACAGGGGGTTCAGCTAGGCAAAACAGACAGTGGGGGCTAGGCAAAAGACAGGGGGTCACAGGCAAGACAGGGGGTCAGCAAGGCAAAAGACAGGGGGTCAGCAAGGCAAAAGACAGGGGGTCAGGCAAAGACAGGGGGTCAGCAAGGCAGAAGCAGGGGGTCAGCAAGGCAGAAGACAGGACAGGGGACAGGCAAGGCAGAAGACAGGGGGTCAGCAAGGCAGAAGACAGGGGGTCAGCAAGGCAGAAGACAGGGGGTCAGCAGGCAGAAGACAGGGGTCAGCAAGGCAGAAGACAGGGGGTCAGCAAGGCAGAGACAGGGGGGTCAGCAAGGCAGAAGACAGGGGGTCAGCAAGGCAGAAGAGCAGCAGCAGGGGGTCAGCAAGGCAGAAGACAGGGGGTCAGCAAGGCAGAAGACAGGGGGGTCAGCAAGGCAGAAGTCAGCAAGGCAGCAGGGGGCGTCAGCAAGGCAGAAGACAGGGGGTCAGCAAGGCAGAAGCAGAAGACAGGGTCAGAGTCAGCAAGGGGGGTCAGCAAGGCAGAGACAGGGGGTCAGCAGGCAGAAGACAGGGGGTCAGCAAGGCATAAGACAGCAAGGCAGAAGACAGGGGGTCAGCAAGGCAGAAGACAGGGGGTCAGCAAGGCAGAAGACAGGGGTCAGTCAGGCAAGACAGGGGTAGCTAGAAGACAGGGGGTCAGCTAGGCAGAAGACAGGGGGTCAGCTAGGCAGAAGAAGGGGGTCAGCTAGGCAGAAGACAGGGGGTCAGCAAGACAGGGGTCAGCTAGGAAGAAGACAGACAGGGGGTCAGCTAGGCAAAAGACAGGGGGTCAGCTAGGCAAAAGACAGGGGGTCAGCTAGGCAAAAGCAGGGGGTCAGCTAGGCAAAAGACAAGGGGTCAGCTAGGCAAAAGACAGCAGAAGACAGTCAGCAGGCAAAGACAGCAGCTAGGCAAAAGACAGGGGGTCAGCAAGGCAAAGACCGTCAGCAGCAGGGGGGTCAGCAGGCAGAAGACAGGGGTAGTCAGCAAGGCAGAAGACAGGGGGTCAGCAAGGCAAAGACAGGGGGGTCAGCAAGGCAGAAGACAGGGGGTCAGCAAGGCAGAAGACAGGGGGTCAGCAAGGCAGAAGACAGGGGGGTCAGCAAGGCAGAAGACAGGGGGTCAGCAAGGCAAAGACAGGGGGTCAGCAAGCAGAAGACAGGGGGTCAGCAAGGCAGAAGACAGGGGTCAGCAAGGCAGAAGACAGGGGGTCAGCAAGGCAGAAGACAGGGGTCAGCAAGGCAGAAGACAGGGCACAGCAGCAGAAGACAGGGGGTCAGCAAGGCAGAAGACAGGGGGTCAGCAAGGCAGAAGACAGGGGGTCAGCAAGGCAGAAGACAGGGGGTCAGCAAGGCAGAGACAGAAGGAGGGGGTCAGCAGAAGACAGGGGGTCAGCAAGGCAGAAGACAGGGGGTCAGCAAGGCAGAAGACAGGGGGTCAGCAAGGCAGAAGACAGGGGGTCAGCAAGGCAGAAGACAGGGGTCAGCAGGGCAGAAGACAGGGGGTCAGCAAGGCAGAAGACAGGGGGTCAGCAAGGCAGAAGACAGGGGAGCAAGGCAGAAGACAGGGTCAGCAAGGCAGAAGACAGGGGGTCAGCAAGGCAGAAGACAGGGGGTCAGCAAGGCAGAAGACAGGGGGTCAGCAAGGCAGAAGACAGGGGGTCAGCAAGGCAGAAGACAGGGGGTCAGCAAGGCAGAAGACAGGGGGTCAGCAAGGCAGAAGACAGTCAGCAAGGCAGAAGACAGGGGTCAGCAAGGCAGAAGACAGGGGGTCAGCAAGGCAGAAGACAGGGGGTCAGCAAGGCAGAAGACAGGGGGTCAGCAAGGCAGAAGACAGGGGGTCAGAAGACAGGGGGTCAGCAAGGCAGAAGACAGGGGTCAGCAAGGCAGAAGACAAGGGCAGAAGACAGGGGGTCAGCAAGGCAGAAGACAGGGGGTCAGCAAGGCAGAAGACAGGGGTCAGCAAGGCAGAGACAGAAGCAGGGGGTCAGCAAGGCAGAAGACAGGGGGTCAGGGCAGAAGAGACAGGGGGTCAGCAAGGCAGAAGACAGGGGGTCAGCAAGGCAGAAGACAGGGGGTCAGCAAGGCAGAAGACAGGGGGTCAGCAAGGCAGAAGACAGGGGGTCAGCAAGGCAGAAGACAGGAGTCAACAGAGTCAAGGATAGAGGGAAATTGAGCCAATGACAGGGGTCAGTAAGACAGTGAACAGGGGTCACCTCTGGCAGAAGAGAAGACAAGGGTCAATGCCTTTTTCCAACATAATGCACCACAACACAATGCACCACAAAAGTGCACTGGGATGCCATTCAAAGATAGCATTGCAATGTGGAAGAGTAACTCGGTCCGTAAAAAGAATAAGTCCCACCTAGGTTCCTAGGCAAAGAAGAGGACCCCAAGACGCCTGGGAAAGGGAAATTTTACAAAAAAATTGTGATCTTTTCCTGGAAGGGAGGTGGAGTGGAATACGTAAAAAAAATGATTTTTTTGGGCAGAGGTCAGCTCTAAACTAAAGCTTACGGCTTTTATATATTGTATGTACATCTACATAAAAAGAGGACCAATTTACATATTTGTTAATAAACTTGCACCATTCTGACATTTGGGAAGTACAGCGTTAATCAAGTCTTGAGAGTTCCCCCATTAACCACCCGTGTGATTAGCAAAGCTTCAGGTCCCCCATCGATTTAGGTCCTTCATGCCATGCATAGATCTATATATTGCCCTGCAGATCTAATTATCTTGGTAGGATAGCTGTGCATTAATTTGGGTAAGAACCTTGTGGACTTTTGGGACTAAAAACAGTCCCACAGCACATTTCAGCCCCTTTGACACAGTTCACTTAGGGCCATCGATGGATGGAACAAAATGGCTTCTGTGTGGTCTTCTCTGACCCTCCAATTTCAAAGTAATCAATTGTTTCTCATTTATCTCCCTGCAAATCCAATAAAATCAAGCTCTTGTGAACTTCAGGAGTATTGGATCATGGAAAATGAAGGTAGGGCCGCTGTCTAATCATAGAACTGGCAACCATTTTGTGAATTCGGTCAATAATAAGCTAATCAATTCTCAGTGAGGGAATCACATTGCTCAGGAATGAAGCAAAATGCTGAACACTGAACCAGACAATGGCTTATAGAGCATGCCCGTGCTTGTTCTTCCTCCATACATGGAAGGCAATGAGTCGTCTATAACTCTTGAAGGTCATGGAATTAATGATCTTGGTGTCTCCATATACTTAAGGCCGAGAAGTTCCTAACTCTCCTGTGATATGTTTAGCGTAGTTTGGTTGCAGTCTGCTGGAAATACTGGAACTGGCCGTCTAATGGCAGCACAGGCTGGTTTCTTTGGCAGTATAAATAAAACATAAGAGTGCTCAAACCTCCTCCACCCAGTACAATTAAGATGGGACACTCGTGACACTTGCAAGCTGATAAAGAGCACAGTGATAGAAAAGACAACACCACTCAGCAACTTCATCAATATTTTACTACCATATGGCTGAAATCTGGACATTACAATGAGGCTAAACATCATATCGCCTATGGTGGCCCCTCCTTGTAGGCGATCGCCTGGGAGACATGACAGGTCCGAGGCGATTGTCTGACCACTCACAGAGCGCAGTGAGTGCCTGGCCGTGAAGCCGAAAGCTGTCACGGCCGGGTGCCCACACTAGGAATAAAGACGCCGACCAGAGAGGGGGAGAGGAGTGGAGCTCCGGGCGGCGCGGCGCTGGACCAGGTGAGCTTTTTGTAGCTGCTGACTTTTAATAAACATAAAAAAAGCCTGGAACTCCCCTTTAAGTTAAGGTGACCAGATTTTGAAAATGAAATCCGGGGACATATTTTTTGTTTACTAGTAATGGCAACAATCAGCGACTCTCTGCCCATTGCCGCCCGCCTCACAGCCTCTCAAGTCTTACTCTTCGTGCCCCCGGCTACTACTGGGTGGGGAGCGGAGGAATATCACTCCCCCAGGGAAGGCAAGGAGATAAGCAGGTGGCTGGCCAAGATTTGTGCCAAGGCAGAAGAACATGTGAGCGAAGCTAAATGGGCATGCGCCCGAAACTGAAGAAATATTCCCTCCGCTCCGACCAGCACATGATCATCAGAAAGGGGCACAGATAATGGGAAAAATACAACCCCCCCATGCTAGTAGGCACGGCGGAGCGGGGGGGTGTAATTCAAATTTTTTTTTTTTTAATTCTGCACTGACTGTCTTTGAAATTGCCCCTGCCCCCTATTAAATCCAATCTGGGGACAAAACCAGGGACAGACTTGGTCCAGGGACAGTGTCCTCAATCAGGGGACTGTCCCCTGAAACTGGGGATGTCTGGTCACCCTACTTTAAGTTCTCGAAAATGTCAGTTCTCTATACTGGATTTAGTAATACTACCACTACTACCACCTTACTCAGGTTTCATTCTACCGGCATCAGATCAGAGAATGGTAAGACTGGTTGATCGCTAGGCACTATTCCACATCACTGCTCTCTGCTTGGCTTTGTTAAAGAGACGTCGCCGCCAGACCATTCATTTCAATAACATTTTTCTCATAAGACTATATCTAGGGATGGGTCCAGGCGTGTTCGAATCCTAGTCCCAACCCACCTGAGCAATCCGGTCACTGCGAACTGCCAATCATAGGCAGTGAGGAACTACCTTTTAAAGTTGGAAAGGGTATCCCAAGGGGCTTTGGAATGCAGCAAGAGACGATAGTCAAAAAGTATAAAAATATATTCTTTATTAAAATAAAGTATGTCACGGAGGAGACATCCAATGTGGGATCAAGACATGAGCTCCAGGCAGTGGGGAGGACGACGGACGGGGGCTGAGCAGGCCAGATGCAAAGGCGGAACAAGCCGTCTGGTCAGGGTGAACCAACCAACGCTGAGGCATTTCCCGGCTCGCAGTTGCACATACATGCCGTGACTAGAATGCTTATGATTGGCAGTGTGCAGTGGTGGCTTCCTGGCGGGATTGCTCAGGTGGGTTGGGACTAGGAACCAATACACACCCGAGCCCATTCCTAATTATATTTGCATTCAATGTATTTTTTAAGCATGTTATTTACCTGTCAAAGCGTACCTTGTGTAGACATCTAAAAACACAGACTGCTACTGGCTGCCACCATCATGCATGGGAGGTCAGCAAAGTCAACAGTCTCAAGTGACACTCCATAGCAGCCCAACGTTCATATTTGCCAGCACACCATGGATCACCAATGTCCTCCTCAAAAAGCTTTCTTATTGAAGAATGGACGCATTAAAAAAAAAAAAAAAAAAGTACAACGTTTCGGAGCCACGCAGGACCCCTTCGTCAGGTATGTGATAGCCTTTCACAACCTTTTTGCCCCTGAGGAACTCCAAAATATTTTTCAGGTTTGGCCAACCATTGCTAAAACCGATTCACTGGGGGTCAATGAGCAATATGCTGGTGGCCAGCAGAAAGGAATGCTCCACTTACAGCAGTGATCACATGCCACACTTATAGGCCACGCATAGGATCACTGGTGTAAAACTGGCTCTGCCAAGCTGTGTTGGATCTGTAAATAGGCCAGCACTGTTAACTGAGAGGTCAGTTAGCCACAGTTCAAGTAGCTCCTAGCAACCTCTAAAGGAATCCTAGGGTTTCAGGAAATCCATGGTTGGGATTGTCTGCTCTATAATATTCTCTTCGCTCCCCCCGCAGCCGCATTAAAAAGGATATGTAGAAACTTTAAGGGGGTAGAGGAGCTGGGCCAGCAGAGACATAATTAGACACTTATCAGAAAAGCTCCAGTACAGTATTAAAATTGTAAAATGCAGCTCTCAATTGTAATTATATATATATATATTATATATATATATTTTATTATTAACTTATTAGGTTCTGAGCTTGATGATGCTCTGCCTGCACTGAATACATGTGTCCCTGTCATATATTAGACTTGCCCTACCATGTGTCTATCCTTTACTATTCATTGAAGACCTGTGTGGGAAATAGGCCATTGAAGAAGCCCCAAGGTTCTCATTATACACACAACATAACATATGGCTTTTTCCCACAGATACCAACAACTGGGTGTTTTTTTTTTTCTTCTTACCAGACTAGCCAAAATAACTGAACTTTGGGAAACTGTCACGTAATAAAGGCAGGAATATTATTTCAGTACCCATTTCAAAAAGTGTCAATCCCTAGTTGCAGCATCAATCCATGAAGTCAATATTGCAGTCCAGATGGCTAATAGCACTTGTCAATAGAGGTGGTGCTAAAACAATTAGATGGATGGCGCCGCCCACCTAAGGCAAATTCTTTATAAATATAGTCAAAGAGCAGTCCTGATCCCAACTTGCATAGACAATAAAGCAGAAAAAAAAATGGTGGCGTGCCAAGACCACTACCCCCCCCCCCCCCCCCCACAACCTTACATCAGTTTACGTCTGCTTAAGTTAGACCAGGGTTTCTCAACCAGCGTTCCATGGAACCCTAGGGTTTCTCCAGCGGTTGCTAGAGGTTCCTTGAGCAATTTCCCACTGACACTATTAATCTTTTTCGCTATCCATAATTGGGTAGTTTTTCCCAATGAGGACAAGTGTAAAATCATTCTTCCCCCTGACCCACACACTAATGCAGGGGTCTCCAAACTTTCTAAACGGGGGGCAACTTTACTGTCCCGCAGACTTTGGGGGGGCTGGACTGTGCGTCACTCATGTGTTCAGAACTCACGTAGGTTAAAAGGTTTAAGAGCAAGTCTACAAACACGCCTTCTATTTACAAGAATGACAATCTTCTACCCTTAGAGTCGGTTCACACTAAGGCGGCACGACTCCGGGGGTGGCTCTGCAAGACGACTTCTGTACAGAAGTCAATGCAAGTCGCCTCAAGCCGCCCCCGAAGTCGTACAGGGAGTAAATTTCTAAGTTGGAGCGACTTGCGTCGCTCCAATTAGAACGCTCCCATTGCATTACATGGGAAGCGACCCGTCAGGCGGCTGAGCCGCCTGACGCGTCGCCGCAGTGTAAACCGACTCTTAAAGAAGGTTGTAAAAATGTTTATTTTTTTATTTTCAAAATAGATTCCTTTTTATGTCTAGCGTCTCCCTGCAGGGATGTAGTCCCAAGGGAGGGGGCGAGCATGCTGACTAACCCCCAGCCAGAACGGTTTGGATGATGGGGGAAAGCTTACCGAGGAGGAACAGGAAGTGAGAAATTCAAACAAACATTTAGAAGGGAAATGGAAGGAAAAGGTAAGTGAACCAACAATACACTAACTTAACTACTTGAGATCCGCGCTATAGCCGAATGATGGCTACAGCGCGGACCTGAATTGCCAACAGGCCGTCAATTGACGGCCGCCCCATTTGGCGCTCCCTTGGACACAGCCAATCACAGATCGCGGCGAACGCCCAATCAGAGTGGCTGTTTGCTATGCGATCTGCGCGGCCAATGAGAGATGATCTCATATGTAAACATATGAGATCATCTCTCATTGCCGTTTTACACAGAGACAGCGTCCTGTCTCTGGAGAGGAGACCGATCTGTGTCCCTTGTACATAGGGACACAGATCGGTCACCCCCCCCTCCACCTACAGTTAGAACACTATGCAGGAAACATATTTAACCCCTTCCCCACCCCCTAGTGTTAACCCCTTCCTCACCCCCTAGTGTTAACCCCTTCAATGCCAGTCACATTTATACAGTAATTAGTGCATATTTATAGCACTTATCGCAGTATAAATGTGAATGGCGCTAAAAATGTGTCCGCCATAAAGTCACCGTCCCAATAAAAATTGCAGATTGCCGCCATTACTAATAAAAAAAAAATAATAATAATAAAAAAAAAAAATTCTGTCCCCTATTTTGTAGGCGCTATAACTTTTGCGCAAACCAGTTGCTTATTGCGATTTTTTTTTGCCAAAAATATGTAGAATACGTATCGGCCTAAATTGAGAAAAAAAATTTTTTTTTTTAAATTGGGCTATTTATTATAGCAATAAGTAAAAAATATTGTATTTTTTTCAAATTGTCGCTTTTTTTTGTTTATAAAAACCGCAGAGGTGATAAAATACCACCAAAAGAAAGCTCTATTTGTGGGGAAAAAAAGGACGTCAATTTTGTTTGGTAAACGTCGCACGACCGCTCACTTGTCAGTTAAAATGACGCAGTGCCGGAAGCTGAAATTTCACCTGGGCAGGAGGGGGGTATATGTGCCCAGTAAGCAAGTGGTTAACCACTTGTCATCTGCCCGCCGTCAATTGACGGCGGGCAGACGACTCCATTGTTCTGACATCACGTCATATGACGTGATGTCCCTTTAAAGCCGCGGGCGGGCGCGCGTCGCCGGCGGCGCGCGCGCGCGCACACCCGCCGCTCCGCGGGGATCCCGTGCGAGTGCCCGGCGGCAACGATCGCCGCCGGGCAACACGCGATTGCTCTGTAAGTGAGCTGGGACGTGCAGCTCTGTATGTAAACACAGAGCTGCACGTCCCTGTCAGGGAGAGAGGTGACAGATTGTGTTCCTTGTACATAGGGACACAATCGGTCACCTCCCCCAGTCATCCCCCCCTACAGTTAGAACACTCATAGGACACACATTTAAACCCCTTCCCCGCCCCCTAGTGGTTAACCCCTTCACTGCCAGTCACATTTATACAGTAATCAATGCATATTTATAGCATTTTTCACTGTATAAATGTAAATGGTCCCAAAAATGTCAGAAAAGTGTCCGAAATGTCCGCCATAACGTCGCAAGTCCCAATAAAAAAAAAAATCGCAGATCGCCGCCATTAATAGTAAAAAAAAAAAAAAAAAAATGCCATAAACTATCCCCTATTTTGTAAACGCTATAAATTTTGCGCAAACCAACCGATAAACGCTTATTGCATTTTTTTTTTTACCAAAATATGTAGAAGAATACGTATCGGGCCTAAACTGAGGGAAAAAATATTTTTTTTATATATTTTTTGGGTTATTTATTATAGCAAAAAGGAAAAAATATAGCATTTTTTTAAAAATTGACGCTCTATTTTTGTTTATAGCGCAAAAAATAAAAACCGCAGAGGTGATCAAATACCACCAAAAGAAAGCTCTATTTGTGGGAAAAAAAGGACGCCAATTTTGTTTGGGAGCCACGTCGCACGACCGCGCAATTGTCAGTTAAAGCGACGCAGTGCGGGAAGCTTATATTTTGTCTGGGCAGGAAGGGGGTGTAGGTGCACAGTAGGTAAGTGGTTAAAGGAACCTATTTAGAAAATAAAAAACAAACCTTTAAAACCCCTTTAATTTATTTGTGTGTTAGACTTTCATAGCCTAGCCCACTTCTAGAACATAGCCAGTGACAGAATGTACACAAATCACCTGAGCTAAACAATTGAAGCTCTGCAGACATGGCAAGGCTAGAGCAGCCAGTTGGAACACAACCGCCGACTAAAAATGACTAAAATGGGACTAAAACTAAAATTCCATTTTAGTCAAAAGATTAAAACTAAATTGAAATTTTACGTCAAAATTAACATTGGTCTGTAGTGCATAATAATACCTCAATACCATAAATAACATGTTCGATATTTCACTCCAGTAGTATATAATGAGTTTAGAAATTGTATAGAAATGCTTAAAATAATGCATTACAATTTAAAGGAACACCAAATGTTAGTTTTTTATTAGATCAATTGATTGCTGTAAGCTAGAGCATTTAAATATCACTTACCTCGTTTTTCCTTTTGACCTCCAAAACACAGTAATCCAGGTTTGAAAATGCCATTTCCTGTCTCTCCTCTTCTTGTTTTCCACCAGCACCTGAGCTGTTTGGCATGGTGGAAAGCAGAATGTGCTCACCCCCTCCCTATGACTACAGCCCTGCGTGAAGATGCTCTCTTATTCCTCATAGGCATAGAGGCTAAGCCTAATGGGAACTGTAGTTCCCATAAGGCCGTGATGTAGCAAGAATGAATGCGCACCGCAAACCAGGAAGTCAGTGAGAACAACGATTCAGGAGTGATGGAGGTGAATAAAACAGCTCGATTTCAACAGGTATCAAACTAGTTATAATGCAAAATATTACTTTTTACGCTACTGTCAGACTTTAATTTAAGAGGAAAATATTTTTGTCTTTACAACCCCTTTAACTACACCCATTAAATTTTAGATGACTAAAATTTGTTTTAGTCGACTAAAATGTCCTGTAGATTTAATTGACTAAAAACGACTAAAACTAAAAACAGTTGCAGAAGACTAAAATGGGACTAAAACTAAATCGAAATTTGCTGCCAAATTAACACCGCCTTGCAGCCACTGGCGTCCTAACAACCAGTGATGTCATCAGTGTTGATAAGAAGGGTGTTGATCGCCCTTGTTTGACCCTTCCCTGCCCCTCACTGTCAACACTGGGGTCACATTGGCTGAGTGATGGAGAGAAACTGAGGGAAAGAAGAAGAAACACTGGAATACTAGTTGGTACCAGTGTGCAAAAGCGTATTCGCTTTGGAAGAATAAATCACCTGTAATGTTGAGTGTCCTACGCGTGTCAATTGTGTAAACCATGGGTCTCTAAACTACAGCCCTCCAGTTGTTCAGGAACTACAAATTCCCATCATGCCTGGTCATGTCTGTGAATGTCAGGCCGCGTACACACGATCAGTCCAAACAGATGAAAACGGACTGAAGTTCAGTTTCATCGGTCCAAACCGACCGTGTGTACGGCTCCGCCCTAACTGAACCGTTCCATTTCCTATGGCCCCACATCTGAAGCAGGACCCAGAATGGTCCGGTACAGTTCGGTTTTATGGCACACTTTCATAATGGAAACACCCAAAATAGCGCATCGTACCGAACCGATCAGTGGAAACGAGGCATTATTAGAATGTTTTTTTTTTTTAAAGTGTATTTTTTGTGCGTGAACTCGAGAGAGAGGAGCCGGACTGCAGGAGTTGGGAGTAGGCAGACCCTCCCCCCGGAGGCAATCGCCATCCTTCTCCATGCCCCTGGTGGCAATGGCAGTGTGAGGGGGGGCCTCCCACTCACCCCGCCCTACCTGTTTCGCTTGGGAGCCCAACTGGGACCCCAATGGGGCAGAGGGACTCCCCCTAGGAGGGAGTGAGGGGGCCTAGCCCACCCACCCACCCAGCCCCGTAGGTCCTTCGCCTCTCTTTATTTTAGGAGACCGCATGGCCAAAGTGCGTGTGTGTTAAACCAATTTTGTGTGCGTGCAAGTGTGGTGTGTTTTTTGTGGGGGGGGGGGGGTGGGCGTACTAAGCACAGGTGTACCCTGCATAGCACACCCACCGGGAGCCGGGCTGAGACCACCAAACTCAATTCACATGTAGCCGAGACCGGGATCCGAACCCTTGGCTGCAGAGGTGAACGGCTTGTCAGCGCAGTGCCAATCACGTTGAGCCACCACAGCTCCCTTAGAATGTTTTTTTACATTTTAGAATTGGGTGCCTCGAGACTGTCCAAAATTTTAAAGAGTGCCTTGACTGAAAAAAGGTTGAGAAACACCAATACAGAGTATAATACCACTGAGGCCTTGGCACCATCTAAGACCTCTGCAAAAGAAACATTTTGAAAATTTGCTGCTCAATTGCTTGTCAAAATTGCCGTATTTACCCAATTGGTGATCCCCAACTTGTGGACTTTTACAAGCGATTTCAGGAAAGTTATTCACACACCCAACATATTGCTATACTATCAGACTGCCAACCTTTATGCCAGTATAGCTACACCTACATTAGGCCTGCTGGCACAGTGCTGACACGGCAAATCTAATAGAGGCTTGCCAACCTCTGGCAGCTGTTACACCACCCTAAGGCTCACTGCCTTGTGCCGGCCGGATAGTGACAGACTGCCCAGCTCTGGTCCAAAAGATGAAGTCACTTTCCTCTTCGTGTGAAAATACTAAAAATTATAATAGGCGCATTATTATATTGATCTCTCACTCCGCCATGCTGTAAAACAAGTCTTCTGGGTTTTACGGAATATTCACAGCGAGCTTATAAAGACTTTTATAGAGCCAATAAAATGAGTCTTATAACAATATTTGCTGGAATAATGCCTGCCATTTTAACTTGTGTGTACACGTTACACAACGAGGCACTTAGGCAGAAAGTAGCGCAACCTATCGGAAGTTTAGAAACATTTAAATGTTTTAGCAAACATATGGGCCCTTAACTTTCTATGTATAGACAGTAATTTTTATTGGTGTAGCTGAAGTTACTCTTTTGTTACTGGGCCAATAAATCTAAATTGCAACCCAACATTGAAAAGCAGCTGGCCAATCCGATTTGATCATAGCGAATAGTTTGTAACATTCGGAGGCAGACCGGAATGCCTAGTGTTACTTATAATTCATAGTGAACTAGGTTAAAGATTAGCTAAACGCAAAAGCAAACATTCACATTGCAGCTTACAAGTCCTTATATGTGGTGGCTGCATTTGTTTCCTTTACTTTCACTTCTTTATTCTTCCACCAACACTCCTGTCCTAAAGTGACAACGCTCACCCTCTGTACTGCATCTATGGAGGAGTTGTCACCATAGGCTGCTGCTCTCCAGATGTGGGCTACAAAACACCTCCTCCTCTGGGGGGGGGGGGCATTCAGCCTCCTGGAAGCAACCAACACGACAGGGGGGGGGGGGGGCATTCAGCCTCCTGGACGCAACCAACACGACAGGAGGGGGCATTCAGCCTCCTGGACGCAACCAAAACGACAGGGGGGGGGGGGCATTCAGCCTCCTGGATGCCACCGACAGGGGGGGGGGGCATTCAGCCTCCTGGACACCACCGACGGGGCTGGGGGGGCATTCAGCCTCCTGGATGCCACTGACAGGGGGGGGGGGGCATTTAGCCTCCTGGACGCCACCGACAGGGGGGGCATTCAGCCTTTTGGACGCCGACAGGGGGGGGGGGGGATTCAGCCTCCTGGACGCCACCGACGGGGGCGGGGGGGCATTCAGCCTCCTGGACGCCACCGACGGGGGGGCATTCAGCCTCCTGGACGCCACCGACAGGGGGGGGGCATTCAGCCTCCTGGACGCCACCGACAGGGGGGGGGGCATTTAGCCTCCTGGACGCCACCGACAGGGGGGGGGGGCATTCAGCCTCCTGGACGCCACCGACAGGGGGGGGGGGGGGGGATTCAGCCTCCTGGACGCCACCGACAGGGGGGGGGGGGGGGGGGGGATTCAGCCACCTGGACGCCACCGACAGGGGGGGGGGGGGGGCATTCAGGCCGGGCCTAGAGTACTGACCCACGACGGAGGCGTGCCGATGATGTCATGTATTCAGAAAGCCATGTACGGCACTTTGCTGGCCCCTCCCACCAGCCACAACATGCTTGCATTGCATAGAAGCGCACAGAGAACCAGCGATGAGATGACAAAGTAAAACATTTTTTTTTTTTTAAAGGTACGTAATGAAAGGAAGGCAAAATATGAGCAGATTAAACCGACACCCGTCCTTCACCAAGTCACAAGTAATGGATCAACGTAGGTTCCTGAAGGTTTATGGAGCGAATTAATATCTCTGCTCTACAAGGACAGCCATGTACGTTCTACCACATCTGGTATAACAACATAGCTTTATGGGATTAGCAATGTTGTCATCAACATGCCCTTTATAGGGGGGGAGCTAAATGTCAATAATTATGCAACCGAATACCTGGAGCAGCCAGCAGGCTGAGGCAAAGTCTATATTAAGGGACTCCGGAGCGAGTGCCGCGCTCTTTGGCAGGACTGAATAGAACGCACAAAAGATCTATTGTTCTCGGGAGAAAATACAACACTAGGTGACCCGACTTCTTAAAGGGCCAGTAAAGTGACTCAAAGATTACTCAGCCGCGCGTTCACCGCACCTTTTACCTGAATGTAGTTTTGGTGACTTGTTTATATTTTCACATGCTTCATATTTCTACGTCTGTCATATTACTACAAAGAACCACTAGAGGCAGATTCTAAGGATATCTGTAGATCACTTTATTTAATCGCGCTACTAAAAAATACTTAACCACTTAATGACCGAGCCTGTTTTTCAGACTTGGGGCCAGATTCTCATAGAATTCCGGCGGCGTAGCGTAAGCCATTTACACTACGCCGCCGCATCGTACTAGAGCAAGTGCTTTAATCTCAAAGCACTTGCTCCGTAGTTTTCGCCTGCGTCGCGTAAATCGCCCAGCGTCAACCCGCGCAATTCAAATGGGGCAGCTTGTATTTAAATTAAGCGCGCCCCCGCGTTGAACGAACTGCGCATGCGCCGGCCGGGGAAAAAGCCCAGTGCGCATGCTCCAGCTCACGTCGGAAAGCGTTGTTGAAACCGACGTCAAAACGATGTGAGCGTCATTTTTACGCAACTCCCTATTCGCGAACGAGTTAGTAAAACGACGTAAGCGATGGAAAAAGCCGACGCTGACCCGACGCCATACTTAACATGGCATCCGACGGCACCCGACGGTACTTCGTAAGGTTACTCCACATCGAAGCTGGGGTAACCTTACGCGGACGAAAACGACGTACGCGACGACGGGGCGGCGTAAAAGCGATCGGGAATCGGCGTACTACCTAATTTACATATGCAAATGAGAAAACGTAAAGGCCACCTAGTGGCCGGAGTTGTCATTACAACTACGATCCGCAAGTGTAAAGGTTTTACACTTGTCGGATGTAGAAGCGTATCTATGCAAAAGTGATGCTAAGAATCACTCGCATAGATACGAGGCAAAAAAAATGGTGATACGACGGGGTATCTGAGATACTCCGTCGTAGCGCCGCTGAGAATCTGGCCCTTGGTGTTTAGAAGATTAAAACTGTTTTTTTTTTTGCTAGAAAATTACTTAAAACCCCCAAACATTCTATATTTTTTTTCTAACACCCTACAGAATAAAATGGCGGTCATTGCAATACTTTTTGTCACACCGTATTTGCGCAGCGGTCTTACAACCAAACTTTTTTTGGAAAAAAAAAACACTTTTTTGAATTAAAAAATAAGACAACAGTAAAGTTAGCCCAATTTTTTTTTTTTTTTATATTGTGAAAGATAATGTTACGCCAAGTAAAATGATACCCCAACGTGTCACGCTTCAAAATTGCACCCGCTCGTGGAATGGCGTCAAACTTTTACCCTTAAAAATCTCCATAGGCGACTTTTAAAAAATGCCATAGGTTGCATCTTTTGAATTACAGAGGAGGTCTAGGGCTAGAATTATTGCTCTCGCTCTAACGATCGTGACGGTTTGAACACCGTTTTCATATGCGGGCGCTACTCATGTAGGCGTGTGAGCTCGTCGGGACGGGGCGCTTTAAAAACATTTTATTTTGTTTTCTTATTAAATTTTATACACTAAAAAAAAAACATCCCTTGTAATAGAAAAAAGCATGACAGGTCCTCTTAAATATACGATCAAAAAGACATAAAAATATGACAAGAAAATATGCCTTTAAGAAGCATGGGCGGAAGTGACGTTTTGATGTCGCTTCCACCCCGCTATGCTATGGACACGGGTGGGGGCCATCTTGCCCTCGCACGTATCCCAGCTGAGCAGGAGACAGGACCGGTCGCCTCCGCCAACGGCTCCGGTAAGCAGCGGAGGGCGCGGGGCCCCCTCTCCCACTGCCGATAACAGTGATCTTGCGGCGAATCCGCCGGAGACCACCGTTATCGTTTAAAGGACCGCTCACAGGAAAGATGGATATCTCGGTTGTGGCAGTGGCTGCAGCCGTTACTGAGATATCCATCTTTACAAAAAGGACGTATATATATACGCTGGCCATTGTAAGCATTCAGCCTCCTGGACGCCACCGACAGGGGGGGGGAGGCATTCAGCCTCCTGGACGCCACCGACGGGGAGGGGGGGGGGGCATTCAGCCTCCTGGACGCCACCGACGGGGAGGGGGGGGGCATTCAGCCTCCTGGACGCCACCGACGGGGAGGGGGGTGGGCATTCAGCCTCCTGGACGCCACCGACGGGGAGGGGGGGGCATTCAGCCTCCTGGACGCCACCGACGGGGAGGGGGGGCGATTCAGCCTCCTGGACGCCACCGACGGGGAGGGGGGGCATTCAGCCTCCTGGACGCCACCGACGGGGAGGGGGGGCATTCAGCCTCCTGGACGCCACCGACGGGGAGGGGGGGCATTCAGCCTCCTGGATGCGACCGACGGGGAGGGGGGGGCATTCAGCCTCCTGGACGCAACCAACAGGGGAGGGAGCATTCAGCCTCCTGGAAGCAACCGACAGGGGAGGGAGCATTCAGCCTCCTGAAAGCAACCGACAGGGGACTGCCCTGGCTTCTATATTTTGATTACTCAGTCAACGAATTGGAGTGTGCATGTTTATGCAGTTATCAGTCTGAAGCAGTGGTCTCCAAACTTTTTGAAACAAACGGTCCTTCAGACATTAGGGGGGCCAGACTGTGATCACTGAGCGTAGAACAGGTCCTGATGTCAGTGGGAAAAAAAACAATTCCCTTTCTTTGGTGTCAGTGGAAGCAATTGTGCCCCATCATTGGCATCATAGGAAAGAATTGGGCTCCATCATTGGTGTCATCGGGCCCCATTGTTTGTGCCAATGGTGGAAATTGGGCCCCATCGTTGGTGTCATTGGGAGGGATTGTGCCCCACAGTTAGTATCAGTGGATGAAATGGTGCCCTATGGCCAGATAAATGCGAGCAAAGAGCTGCATCTGGCCCCCAGGCCACAGTTTGGAGACCACTAGTCTCAGGCCGCGTACACACCACTAAATAAATCCGATCAGACAGACAGACAGTTTTGATCGGATTTGTCTGCTGGGATATATTGGTTTGATCGTGTACACACGATAAAACCAAAATCCCTGCCGGCAGACAGCGCGGTGGCGTTGATGCCGCCACGTCACCGAACCAGGAAGTAACCAGCCGACTAACCAGCCGACTTGTGGGACAGACGGGTTCCCAGCAGACAGATTTTAAAGCATGCTTTAAAATTTGTCTGCTGGAAAAACCTGTCTGCTCGCCCGTACATGCGATCGAATTTGTCTGCTGAAACGGTCCGTCGGACCATTTTCAGCAGATAAATTCAATCGTGTGTAAGCGGCCTAAAGGATTGGTTTAGTGGTCTGACCTTCCAGCCATAAAGTCCTGTGTGGACACCTTTATCCTCCTGTAGAGCGCAAGGACAACTTCAGTTTTTGCCTTCCCTCCCCACAGTGAGGTAACCTGAACGTCCGTCTAGCCCTAGCCAAGCAATCCTACCACGGGCATAGACCATGCCATCTCCTCTTCATTCTGTGCATGGGCACCACAGCCCCATTTATTTCTTAAGGCCTGACCTGGATTTTCCAATAGGAATGAACAGGCAGCAACATGCACATGCAGAGAATTGTATAATGTACGGCCAGATTTACTCCTGTTCATTGTAGACTTCACCACATTCTTCAGAATTCATATTTTCGAACTTGCTGGGGGCCTGTGTCCCCCATGGTGTGCTGTGCTTCTATCCCCTGAACCTCATTGCTGAACCCCAGGGCTGGACTGGGACAAGAATCTGACCCTGGATTTCATCCAGACTAGCCCACTTTGACAGGTCTCTCCTATGGTGGCCGGACAACTCACGCCCCCCCCCCCAGCCACCGCTCCCCCTTCACTAGTCATTAGCCGCTCTACTTTATTAGAGTAAAACGGCTGGTACTGGTACTCTTATAGGCAGTACCAGTGGGGAAGCTAGACATCTTGTCCCCCATGGGACAAGATTAGGCAGAAGTGAGAAACTCCCAGGCCATAGCTGTTGAGTCAGCTGTCTGTCCCCTCCCCCATACTCCTTCTGGTCCCCCCATGCTCCTCTGGCATTACCCCTGCTCCTCTGGTCGCCCCCAGGTGAGCACTAGGGGGGGGGGGGGTGAGCGCTGCAGAGAGGGAGAGACAGGGGAGCGGAGGGGGGAGGCGGCCCGCTGTCACTGAAGCCTGCCCACTAAGCCATCGGCCCACCGTGAAACTCCCTGTAGTCCCAATGGCCAGTCCATCCCTGCTGAGCCTTGTAGAGGGGGGGGGGGGGGGGGGGCGGTCGAAGGAAGGAACCACAGTGTGTGTGTGAATTTCTCACTTCCTTTTCCTCCTCAGTAAGCTTGCCCCCATCATCTGAGCCATTCTGGCCGGGGGTTAGTCAGCGTGCTCGCCCCCCTCCCTTGGGACTACATCCCTGCAGAGAGACACAACCCCAAACCCCAACTGACCTTTGACCCTTTAATTTCTGATGGAACTTTTTCCATCAGAAATTCTGACTGTGTGTATGCCCCATTGGATTATTTCTATCGGAAATTCAGTTGGAGGTTAGATAGAGAACATGTTCTTATTTACCTCGTCGAAATTCCAATGTGATTTTGGACGACCAAAGGTCTGACCGTGTGTACGGGACTTAAGTGCATCTCCACTTAGTGACTCTCCCCACCCTAAAACCCCTACTACCTTCCCCAGATCCCGCTCCGTTTGTAGGAAAAGGGGCAAAAACAGTTAGGCGAGCACGCTGACTAACCCCTAGCCAGAATGGCTCGGATGATGGGGGCAAGCTTACTGAGGAGGAACAGGAAGTGAGAAATTCAGACAATTTAGAAGGGAAATGGAAGGAAAAGGTAAGTGAACCAACAATGCACTAGCTTAAAGGAACCTATTTAGAAAATACAAAATTAACTTTTACAAATCCTTTAAATACTCCCCCCAAGGTAAGCAGGCTTGGGGTGTTCAAGGACTGCCAGACTGGCTGAGATTCCAGCATCGTGTCCAACGTGCTTGTGATGCCATTTTTTTTTTAATGGTACCCAAAACACGATTGTCATGTTAAAAAAACCGACAAAAATCACAGCTAAACACGTGGGCGCCGATTGTACCCAGCTCAGGGCCAAAATTTGGTACATGAGCCTCTGAGCCGCATTTCTGGAGAGGAGGACGAGCGATTGAAAATGAACGGCGGCGCTCAAAAAAATGATGCCATAAAACATGATGTGGCAGCGTCCCTAAAGTGTGAGAAGAGGCAAAAGCTGGCCAAAGATGGAGCGATTTTCTTTCCTGCAACCAGGAAAGAAAATTGCTAGATTCCCCCATCAACAATGCCGCGTACACACGATCGGACATTCCCACATCACAACCGTAGATTTTTTTCCCGACGAAATGTTGGCTCAAACTGGTCTTGAATACACACGGTCACACAAATGTTGTCGAAAATTGCGAACGCCAAGAATGCGGTGACGTACAACACTACAACGAGCCGAGAAAAATGAAGTTCAATGATTCCGAGCATGCATCAAATTGATTCCGAGCATGCGTAGAATTTTTGTGCGTTGAATTGTGTACACGCGGTATGAATTTCCGACAAGAACTTTTGTTGTCGTAAACATTGAGAACCAGCTCTCAAACATTTGTTGTTGGAATTTCCGACAGCAAACGTCTGATGGAGCCTACACACAGTTGGATTTTCCGTAATTCCTACTGTGTGTACTGTACTCGTCATTACTGTGTTGTTGGGGGAATCCCTCCCATAGAGACATGGTGTTCTCCTGTTGGGAGTCGGGGGAGCCATCCCTGCTCGGAGAACACAGTGACTACTGCTAGCAGCTATAATGGCTCTCATCAATGCCACTGCACAGTAGCTCAGTGTTGTGAATGAGGCACATGGAAGGTAATGGTTTCTTATGTACCCTGGTGGTGGTCTGCATTTACCCAGTGTGGAAAAATACAGAGTTGCCAGACATAGTACGAACCAGCCCTAGCAAAATGAGCATTAGCTGCCCTATGTGAATTTGTCCCTCAAAAGAAGCTCCAGCTCCTTTTTGGGCGACAATCTTCTCGCGATTTTCAAAGTCATGTTTTGTTCGATTTTGCTTTTAAATTTCCTAATTTCTTCTGAGAAATCCTCACTTCCTGTTCTTCGGTCTGTAACTCCACACAGTAAGGGTCCTTTCACACGGAGCGGACCGTTTTTCGGTCCGCTCCGTGTGTCCGTCAGCTCAGCGGGGGGGTCTCCGCTCAGCTGTCGGCGGACAGGGCGGTCCCCGCACACTGTGCAGGGACCGCCCTGTCTCTCCTCCGCTCTCCCCTATGGGGAGTCGGATGGAAACGGACCGTCTGTCCGTTTGCATCCGATCCGTTTGGCCGGATGGAAGAAAAATAGGACATTCTTCCGTCCGAAAAAACGGATGCGGATCTGGCGGACGTTAGCGGATGCATCATCCGCTAACGGATCCGCTCCCATAGGGGCCCATTACAAGTCCGTTAACGGACTTGTAATTAGCGGACCGTTCGTCCGCTAGTGTGAAAGGACCCTAATGCAAGACTTTCTCCCTGGTGTGGAGTGTCGTGCTTGCCCCTCCCTTGGACTACAGTAGAGTCAGGACGCTCTCTACATTGCAGATAGAGAAAGGAGCTGTGTGTTAGTGGGTGTCCTGACTTTCCTGTCGTCCAAAGAAGGGGGCGAGCACGACACTCCACACCAGGGATAAAGCCTTGCATTACTGTGTGGAGTTACAGACAGAAGAACAAGAAGTGAGGATTTCTAAGAAGAAATAAGGACATTTAAAAGCAAAATGGAAGGATGAGGTAAGTGAAGTAGGACTGCACTAAGGTAAAGGATGCTATTTAGGGGGAAAAAAATGTACCTTTACAATCCCTTTAAGAGTTTCAATTTGGATGCAACCAGGCAGGTCCTTGTACTACATAGTAGAGCTGCACAATTAATTGTTTAAAAATCATGCTCTTCATTCAACCCCCCTGACGATCTCCAATGCAGAGGTGGCCGATTCTTTCATAGTGGAGAGACTTTATCTGCTCACTCAGCTGTCAAAAGAAAAATAACTTGGCAGACTGCCCAGATATAACAGGAAACATTGTAACTAAAGCTTCCTTCTCAAGGGACTTCTGCTGTGTAAAGAAAAAATGGGCAGTCTGCCAAGTTTGTAACAACATAAAACATTGTAACTAACTTCCTTCTTAGAGCAAACTTCTGAGTGTAAATGCAGGAAGTTTAACCACTTAAAGTCCAAATCTTTTTTCTGACACTTGTTTCTTGAAGTTAAAAATCAATGTTTTTTGCTAGAAAATTACTTGGAACCCCCAAACATACATATTTTAGCAGAGACCCTAGGGAATAAAATAGCAATTGCTGCAATATTTTATGTCACACTATATTTGCCCAGCGGTCTTTCAAATACAATTCTTTGTGGAAAAATACACTTCAATGAAAAAAAAAAAAAAAAACATTAAAGTTAGCCCAATTTTTTTTTTTTTAATGTGAAAGATGATGTTATGCCACTGGAATCGTAATCTATCTTCTAAGAATAAAAAAATCATGATTCTCATTTTAGCCAGAATCGTGCAGCTCTACCACATAGTTGAAGGGAAATCTAAAAGAAAAATTGTAGAAAAATGTATGGCCAAGCTCTATTGCCTGCAGCACAGATTGCAGCGGTGGGAACTGGAGTTTAGTCACAAATTATAAAATTTGTCATTCTATTCGCCTCCCTTCCTTTTTTTTTTATATTGGTGTTTTTTTTTATTATCATATAATAAAAAAAACACCAATATAAAAAAAAAAAAAGAGAAAGAGGTGGGGGGGGGGATAGAATGACACAGATATAGATTATATATATATATATATATATATATATATATATATATACATACACACACTATAAATAATGTCATTCTATCCCCCCCCCCACCTCTTTCTCTTTTTTTTAATCATATAATAAAAAAAATAAAAAATAAATCAATATAAAAAAATACTAAATTAAAAAAAAATATATATATAAAAAAAAAAAAAAAAAAGGGAGGCGGATAGAATGACTAATTTATTTATAATAAATAAATATATAATAATAAAAAAATCTCCACACAAAACACAGAACTATAAAACACACACATAAAGAACACCACATACTGTACACAACATACACCCATTCATAATACAACACTCATTTACATCTCATTATGTCCTTTGAGAGCCATATAAATTCATTTAAAATGCTAATTGATATAATTACATGACACTGCTGTGCAGATAAACTTCCACTTGCTAAAAGTTCAAAAAACTTTTTCGCACTTTAATGGGGTAAACAGCACATTTAAAGGGCAAATAAACATAATAAAAAAAAAAGCCTCAATGCACTGCATTTACTGGCAAATGGAGCCGATTTGAATAATGCCCTTTAAATGCAATTAGACCTTTACTGCAAGTGAAATGAGGAGGTATTGTGTCATGTAATGGCCTGGAGAAAGGTGGATGATAAGGGCTATTTAATGACATCGGTTAAAGGATGAGAGCCCTGCAGCAAACACAAGTGTCAACATGTTTAAAAAGGGACATGCTGGAAGTTGTAGTTCAAGAATAACGAGAGGGAAGTTACCTTGTCTCATGCAATTAAAGGCAGCAAATACATTTATATTATATTATTATACAGGATTTATATAGTGCCAACAGTGCCTAAAAAAAAATTAAGGTAGTGCAGCAGTGTACATGGGGCCTTAGAGCGAGAGAGTGTCAATTGATACAAAAAAAGGGGATAATAGCTGTGGGTAAATTAACATCTATATGTCAAAGCTACACTTTTTCAGATCAGCACATATTGAATTTTCTAAAAAAAATGGTATGTGTGTAGATAGATAGATAGATAGATAGATAGATAGATAGATAGATAGATAGATAGATAGATAGATAGATAGATAGATAGATAGATAGATAGATAGATAGATAGATAGATAGATAGATAGATAGGATATACACACACATTTTCTCTGTCTCCAAATTTAAAAACTTTAAGACTAAAAATAAAATATTTTAAGTGCAGGCAGTATAATGGGAATGATATTTTCCAACACACAGCTCACTTCTGGTCTAGTAACCCCATAGAGCAGGGGTGTCAAACTCAATTTCATTGAGGGCCGCATCAGTATTACGATTGCCCTCAAAAGGGCCGGTTGTATCTGTAAGGCTAGATGTCCAGCGCATCCCCTCCCCTTACATTAGATGTTAAATGCCACCCCAGTATCAGACGTTGAGTCCCCCACTCTCCTTTAGATCACTGTGTATCCCCCTTTCCTTAAGCTGCTGCTGGGAAGAAGCTGGATGCATTGCTTTAAGTAAGGGTTTTGAGGACCAGAGGAGGGCGAGGGCCACATGAAATGGCTTGGAGGGCCGATTCGGCCCACGGGCCTTGTGTTTCACACCCCTGCCATAGAGAGAGAGAAAAAAAAAAAAAGGAAAACTGTCACTTTTAAGCCTCCAGTAGCCTAAAATGGCAGCTAACAGAACAATGGGCTGTACAGCAGAGTATATACCCTCCAAATGTCTCACCCCCTGTGACCATGTGCCTGTGTTTACACACATATATAAAAATTCTATTATCAGTACTAGAACAGGGTCATGCTTCTGCATACATCAACCTTCCTACATTTGGGGGGGGTCACAAGTTTTTCTTATCAATGGGGCCCGTTTAGCAATGTTGGACCACCCGGCCTTTGTAGACATGATTGGGTCACTGAACTATAACAAGCACTAATACTTTATTTACAAATAAGGAAAAAGTTGTGATCTTATCTAGGAAGAGAAAATAAACCATGTACAGTACAAAAGAACGTATTTATAAATAATTATGTTGGGCGAAAATCCACAGATTATGCAGTGATAGGTACTGCGAAGCAACATTCTATAGGTGAGCACACCATACAGGGGAAGAAATGTTCTATACTGTAGGTGAGCATGCAATGCAGAACAAGCAACATTCTATAGGTGAGCACACCATACAGGGGAAGAAATGTTCTATACTGTAGGTGAGCATGCAATGCAGAACAAGCAACATTCTATAGGTGAGCACACCATACAGGGGAAGAAATGTTCTATACTGTAGGTGAGCATGCAATGCAGAACAAGCAACATTCTATAGGTGAGCACACCATACAGGGGAAGAAATGTTCTATACTGTAGGTGAGCATGCAATGCAGAACAAGCAACATTCTATAGGTGAGCACACCATACAGGGGAAGAAATGTTCTATACTGTAGGTGAGCATGCAATGCAGAACAAGCAACATTCTATAGGTGAGCACACCATACAGGGGAAGAAATGTTCTATACTGTAGGTGAGCATGCAATGCAGAACAAGCAACATTCTATAGGTGAGCACACCATACAGGGGAAGAAATGTTCTATACTGTAGGTGAGCATGCAATGCAGAACAAGCAATATTCTATAGGTTAACACACCATACAAGGAAAGCAATTTTCTAGAGGTGAGTAAACAGCATAGGGAAATCAATGCTGTATAGGTGAGTACATAATACATGGATAGAAATGTTCTATAAGTGAGCACAGAATACAGGAGCAGTAACACCCTATACGTGGGCAAATATAGTGGAAGGACCTATAGGTGAGCACACAATATAGGGTAAGAAATGCTCTATAGGTAAGCAAGGGCCAATAGCTGAGCACACAATATAGGGGAAGAAAGGACCTATAGGTGAGCACACAATATAGGAGAAGCAATGCTCTATGGGTGAGCACACAATATAGGAGAAGCAATGCTCTATGGGTGAGCACACAATATAGGAGAAGCAATGCTCTATAGGTGAGCACACAATATTGGAGAAGCAATGCTCTATAGGTGAGCACACAATATAGGAGAAGCAATGCTCTATAGGTGAGCACACAATACAGGAGAAGCAAGGACCTATAGATGAGCACACAATACAGGGGAAGCAAGGCAAGGACCTATAGGTGAGCACACAATATAGGAGAAGCAATGCTCTATAGGTGAGCACACAATATAGGAGAAGCAATGCTCTATAGGTGAGCACACAATACAGGACAAGTGGCAAACACAACACAGGCTCCTGTGTATACTTTTCTTATAAATGGGGGCTTGTCTAGCAAAGTTGGGCCAATCGCCCTTTGTTTGTAGAGACGATTGGGTCACTGAATTAAAAACAACAGTCACTAATAACTTATTTTTAAACAAAGTAAATTTGGATCTTATCTAGGAAGTTTAAAAAAAAAAAAAAAAAAAAATGTACAAAACGTTCATATTGTATTTATAAATAATTATGTTGGGTGAGCAGCCAAGAATCACCCTGGGGTTGCTCTTGCAAAGCAATGTTCTATAGATGGGAACACAAGACAGGAGAAGCAACAATCTATAGGGGAGCTTACAGTATGGGGAAAGCAATGTTCTATAGGTATGGAGAAAGCAATACTCGAAAAAGGACATATGGACAGCTGCACACCAATAATAAAAAAAAAAAAAGTAGCCTTTAATGGTAAAAAAGGAAAAAGCACTACAAAGCACAGCAAGCAGTGGAGTATGTTGCTGACGCGTTTCACACTGAGGTTCAGTGCTTAGTCATAGGGGAAACTTTCCCCTATGACTAAGCACTGAACCTCAGTGTGAAACGCGTAGCAATGTTCTATGGGTGCACACAGTACAGGGAAAGCAATGTTCTATAAGTGAACACTTAATACAGGGAAAGCAATACTTTATAGGTGAGCACACAATAGAGGCCTAGCAATGTTCTATAGTTGTACACTTAATGCAGGAAAAGCAGCACACTAATATTACAGGGGAAGCAACGTTGTTTAGGAAAACACACATTTCAGGAAAAGTAACATTCTATAGGGGTTCACACAATAGAGAAGAAGCTATGTTCTGTAGGAATACAGGGAAAGCAATGCTATATAAATACTGTAAAATAATAATAATATAGTAGAGCACACAATAGAGGCCTAGCAATGTTCTATAGGCGAGCATGTATTACAGGGGAAACAGCGTTGGAATGGTGAACACTTATTACAGGGAACGCAAAGTTCTATGAATGAACACTCGATACAGGGGGGAGGAATGTTCTATAGGTGAGCACACAATAGGAGACCTTGCAATGTTCTATAGGTGAACACACAATAGGAGACCTTGCAATGTTCTATAGGTGAACACACAATAGGAGACCTTGCAATGTTCTATAGGTGAGCACACAATAGGAGACCTTGCAATGTTCTATAGGTGAGCACACAACAGGAGACCTTGCAATGTTCTATAGGTGAGCACACAATAGGAGACCTTGCAATGTTCTATAGGTGAGCACACAATAGGAGACCTTGCAATGTTCTATAGGTGAGCACACAATAGGAGACCTTGCAATGTTCTATAGGTGAGCACACAATAGGAGACCTTGCAATGTTCTATAGGTGAACACACAACAGGAGACCTTGCAATATTCTATAGGTGAACACAGTACAGGAAAGGCAATGCTCTGTAGAGGAGCACACAGTACAGAACAAGGAATGTCTTTTAGGTGAACACACAGTACAGAGAAAGCAATTTCCTATAGGGGAGTACAATACACACACCCCAATATATACATTTTGTGTCATGGAGACTAGTCAGCAAAGTTAGCCTTTGTTTGTAGAGATGACTCCATAACTCAACACTAATAATTTATTTTACGCATTAAAAAAAAAAAAAAAAGTTTAGGAGAACACAATGAAGAAAAACTTGTGTGATAGATAAATCTTAGCACCATGTCCCAGTATTCAAAAGATCTATAAAAGTAAAAAAAAAAAAAAAAAAACCCTGGGACTTTTTAGGATGCTAAGAAAATATATTTTCGAAGAGTCTATATATATATATTTATTTTATTTCACACAGTAGCTGGTGTGTGTTATAACACATATATATATATATATACACACACACATACACATACACACACACACACACACACACACACACACACTTTTTGACATTAGATATATCGATGATGTTATCCATTCTGTGGGGTCATTCTATGGGCCAGCATTTGCCACATTTTCTGCTTTTTCATTTATTATGACTTTTCTTTATAACCTATACATTTAACAGCTTTTGTGTTACATAATAATAATTAAAAAAGATTTTTTTCCTATTGATTATCTTTAAAGAGAACATTCTTTGCACCCCAGAGGTCCTGGCAATTATTTATGACTTTACAAAGTTTTGATCTCATTTAGGAAGTAAAAAGAAAACAACAACAACAACAACAACATGGCACAAAAGTTTAGGATTGATTTTATATTTATAAAAATAAATACTCTTGAAAGATAAAGATTCTCAGCACCCCAGAAGTTCCCAGGCATTTCTGGACATGAAAAAGTTTTGATCTTATTTAGGAACTTAAAAGAAAACAAATGTAGAAAAGTTTAAAATGTATCTAAAATGTATTCTCCTGGTGGAGTAAGCACAGATGTGGAGCCATGCTCTATAGGCGATCACACAATAAATATGTATATTGTGGATCCAGTTTAATTTTTATACAGGCCTCACCCCCCCCCCCCTTACACCCCCCCCTCCTGTACTCACTTTGCTTGAGCTTCATCCAAGCTCTGGTCTGTAATGGTCATGATCTGTTGTAAAATATCACCAATGTCTTGTTTCCTGGGCTCCCCATTGTCTGAAGAGTTGTCATGCATGGGGTGGGGGGTGAGGGTCTGGGGCCCCCCATGAATTGGGAGCCCTGGAATGCCGACCCCCCTGGCCTGGAGTAGCCTGCCTTGCTCATCCATGGTGGGCTGATCTCTCACTGTCCTTCCTGGCGATCTGTTTTCCTTTCTGATCTCCAAGTCAGCCTTGTCCTTCAATCCCTACAACTCCACCGATCCCTCCTCCTCCTCCTATTCCGACCTGTACTCCTCGGATCCCTTCCTCCACACACACTGGGGTCCTACAGTCACTGCGATCTCCTGAGCATGGTGGGGGTGACCCCGCTTTCTGGGGATCCAGGCTCCGGAGGCGATGGAGGAAGAGGCTGGGGGGAGAAAGAGGAGTGTGTAATGGTGAGGAGGGGGAGGGGGGGGGGGAGGGAAGAGGAGGAGGAATGTGGCTCTGCTGCCTCTCCCCTCCCTGGGATTCATCATCACAGCTCTCTGCTGCCTCCTCACTGCCATCTCCATACACACACCCCCGGGAGATACTCTGCAACAATGTAACCACTACTACTACTACTACTACTCCTCACTGCCATCTCCATACACACACCCCCGGGAGATACTCTGCAACAATGTAACCACTACTACTACTCCTCACTGCCATCTCCATACACACACCCCCGGGAGATACTCTGCAACAATGTAACCAGCACTACTACTACTACTACTACTACTACTACTACTACTACTCCTCACTGCCATCTCCATACACACACCCCCGGGAGATACTCTGCAACAATGTAACCACTACTACTACTACTACTACTCCTCACTGCCATCTCCATACACACACCCCCGGGAGATACTCTGCAACAATGTAACCACTACTACTACTACTACTACTCCTCACTGCCATCTCCATACACACACCCCCGGGAGATACTCTGCAACAATGTAACTACTACTACTACTACTCCTCACTGCCATCTCCATACACACACCCCCGGGAGATACTCTGCAACAATGTAACCACTACTACTACTACTACTCCTCACTGCCATCTCCATACACACACCCCCGGGAGATACTCTGCAACAATGTAACCACTACTACTACTCCTCACTGCCATCTCCATACACACACCCCCGGGAGATACTCTGCAACAATGTAACCACTACTACTACTCCTCACTGCCATCTCCATACACACACCCCCGGGAGATACTCTGCAACAATGTAACCACTACTACTACTACTACTCCTCACTGCCATCTCCATACACACACCCCCGGGAGATACTCTGCAACAATGTAACCACTACTACTACTACTACTCCTCACTGCCATCTCCATACACACACCCCCGGGAGATACTCTGCAACAATGTAACCACTACTACTACTACTACTCCTCACTGCCATCTCCATACACACACCCCCGGGAGATACTCTGCAACAATGTAACCACTACTACTACTCCTCACTGCCATCTCCATACACCCCCCCCCCAGATACCCCACTCTGCAACAATGTAACTACTACTACTCCTCACTGCCATCTCCATAAACCCCCCCCCCCCAGATACTCCACTCTGCAACAATGTAACTACTACTACTCCTCACTGCCATCTCCATACATACACCCTTGGGAGACACACTCTGCAACAATGTAACTACTACTACTACTACTTACTGCCATCTCCATACACACACGGGAGACACTGCAACAATGTAACTACTACTCAGTGGCGGCTGGTGCTCCAATTTTTTTTTTTGGGGGGGGGGCACAAACGAAAAAAACAAACAATTGCAGCCTCACTGTGCCATCAATTGGCACCACTGTGCCATGCAATCAAACGCAGCCACTGTGCCCTTTAATTGTTGCCACTGTGCCAATTGTCACCACTGTGCCCTTTAATTGTCGCCACTGTGCCCTTTAATTGTCACCACTGTGCCCTTTAATTGTTGCCACTGTGCCAATTGTCACCACTGTGCCCTTTAATTGTCACCACTGTGCCCTTTAATTGTCGCCACTGTGCCCATTGATGCCACTGTGCCCTTTAATTTTTGCCACTGTGCCCATTGATGCCACTGTGCCCTTTAATTGTCGCAAATGTTCCCATTGATGCCACTGTGCCCATTGTCGCGGCTGTGCCCTGTAAAATGCCCCTCCCCCGCCCAGCACTTACCTTTCTGGGGGTCAGCCATCCTCCTTCCACGTCCCTCGATGTCTTCTCCCACCCTCGATGACGTTTTAGCCAATCAGGTTAACGGTAACCAGAACCAGTGAACCTGATTGGATGAAACGCCTGTCAGTCTTATCCAAGGAACGCACCCTGTGCCCATTGATGCCACTGTGCCCTTTAATTTCCCAAAGATAAGTATTCAGAAGCCGTTTACAGAGCTGCTGGCTCTGATAGGCACTTCCACACAGCCAACCAGCTGCCGTTATTCAGGTGGCCAGCACTCACCATCCGGCCATCTGAATAGTGGGCGGCAGCGGCGAAAATACATATTCATGCAATGCATGAATCTGTGTATTTCAGTGGCGGTGCGAGAGCCAGAGGGGGCGGCGCTCTGGTGCCCTCTATGGACGAACCGCCACTGCTACTACTACAACTACTCCTCACTGCCATCTCCATATACACACCCCTGGGAAACACTGCAAAAATGTAACCACTACTACTCACTGCCATCTCCATACACACACCTTCACGGGAGACACACTCTGCAACAATGTAACTACTACTACTCCTCACTGCAAGGCTTCACTTCCTGTTTCCCGTAGTAAGGATGCCGGCGCCTGCACCCAGAGCTGATGGACCGGTCACTTTGGGGCTCCCTGGACAGAAGTGACAGCTGGTGGTATTTTTTTGACCAGTTGGTCAGGTCACCAGCCCCGCACTTTCCCCATGCAGATCACAGGCAGCGACTTCCCCTGTGTCTCCACCTCCTCGGCATAACGCAGCCTCCACCGCGCATCTCCCCCTCCTCCTCCTCGGTGGCCAATAGGATCACTTCTCCTCTCTGCCAATCGGGTGTTGAGTCTCAGGACCCGCTCCCTGATTGGCCAGGAGGAGAATCAGGAAGACAAAACAAATATTAATTTTCTATTGTCACGCAGCTGGGTGGGCTCAGGGCGCAGTGCTCTGTGCCCCCAGCCCACCCTTTTTTATGCCAATTAGAGCCTCAAGCTCTAATCGCGTGTTTCTAAAAAAACAAACAAAAAAAAAACATTGGAATCCATGCATCAGGCGTCCTGCATGTAGATTAGGGGCCGGGCGCATGGATTGGGGGGAGGGCACCCTTTATAGACGGGCAGCCACTGTGGAACAGGGAAGCGTCCTTATATTAAAAGTCAGCAACTACAGTATTTGTCGTGCTGACTTTTCATTTTTTTACATACAGGCTGGACCTCCTCTAATCCCATTAAAGAAAAATTCCGCTGGATTTGTAAAAAAGACTTCAGGGCGCCCCAGAAAGTCCAGCAAGCGCAAGAACTGTCTTCTAGGTGATTGAGCTGCGGGATCGGGGCACCACCAGTGCAGAGCTTGCTCAGGAATGGCAGCAGGCAAGTGTGAGGACATCGGCACACACAGTGAGGAGAGGAGAGGATGGCCTGGTGTCAAGAAGGGAAGCAAAGAAGCCACTTCTCTCCAGGAAAAATGAACAGACCAGTGGCGGGCGGCTGGTGCTCCAAATTTTTTGGAGGGGCGCAAACAAACTGACCAAAAAAACCTTCAATTGCAACCACTGTGCCCATCAAACGCCGCCAGTTTGTGCCCCCAAATGCAGACAGTTTGTCCCCCCCAATTTCCACCAGTTTGTCTCCCCAATCTCCGCCAGTTTGTGCCCCCAATTGCAGCCAGTTTGTCCCCCCAATTGCAGCCAGTTTATCCCTCTAAATTGCCGCCAGTTTGTCCCCCCAAATGCAGCCAGTTTGTCCCCCCAATTTCGGCCAGTTTGTGCCCCCAATTTTCGCCAGTTTGTGCCCCCAATTTCTGCCAGTTTGTCCCCCCAATTGCACAATTGCAGCCAGTTTGTCCCCCCCAATTTCCGCCAGTTTGTTCCCCCAATTTCCGCCAGTTTGTCTCCCCAATTGCAGCCAGTTTGTGCCCCCAATTTCGGCCAGTTTGTGCCCCTAATTTCAGACAGTTTGTGCCCCCAATTTCGGCCAGTTTGTGCCCCTAATTTCAGACAGTTTGTGCCCCCAATTTCGGCCAGTTTGTGCCCCTAATTTCAGACAGTTTGTGCCCCCAATTTCGGCCAGTTTGTGCCCCCAATTTTGGCCAGTTTGTCCCCCTAATCGCAGCTAGTTTGTCCCCCCGATTTCCGCCAGTTTGTCCCTCCAATTTCACTGGCCACCTGAATTACAGCGGTGGGGGTGTTTTTTTGGATGCACCTGATTAGAGCCATAGGCTCTAATAGGCGTCCAAAAAAGTGAGAAGCGGGAGCAACGCTGTGCGTTCGCTTCTCACTCAGCTGTATGTTAGGAAAACAAAGGAATTCGCTTTCCTAACATTGAACCGCCTATCAGCCAATCAGGAAATTGAATCTGTGTTACCTGTCACCTGATTGGCTGAAGCGACAGGTGCTGTGATCAGGCATCCAATCAAAGCACAGGACGAGAGCAGGAGCGGGTGGGAGAAGCAATCTGGTTAGGGAAGATGGAGGACACCGGACACATTTTGCCGCCTGCTGTCGTCATCTGCTGCACACCCGAAACAAGGTAAGTGCTGGGCAGGTGACAGGGGGCACTGTGGCAGCACTTGGGGCACAGTGGCAACATTTGGGGCACAGTGGCACCCCGGTACTAACCCCATCGGTTGCAGGTGGGCAGGCTCCTATGGGCAGCGGGCAGCCTGTCATGCGGCTCCACCCTCCTCCTCCTCCTCCTATGCGTCCAATAGGATTGCCTGCCCTTTCAGCCAATTGGGTAATTGGTGTCAAAACCCGCTTCCTGATTGGTCGGGAAGAGGATCAGTGATATTTGCTGTTGTAACACACCTGGGTGGTGTCTCTATCACCCGAGCCCACCCTGTATTGAAGCCTGTTAGAGCCTCAGGCTCTAATTGGTGCTTCAAAAAAGCAGCCCCCTCACATTGGAATTCATGCGCCGGTGTCTTGAAATAGGATAGGGGAGGCGGCGATGGACAGGGGTGGGGGGCGGCGCCAATGTGCCCCTAATGGACGGACCGCCTCTGCTCCCTTGTTCCTTCCTCGGTTCATATATCACTCAGGAGAAAACAGAGATTCATAGCGCAATATTACCACTAAAAACAAATTTACTTTTAAATAATGAGATATCTACTAACATTAAAGCGGAGGTCCACCCGAAAAAAATAAAATGTAAAAGCTAACAGCTACAAATACTGGACAATCGCTTGTCTCTCGGCTGCCCCCGCCGCCATCTTTGGTGAGGGAATTAGGAATTGAAGCGTTGCGGCTTCACTGCCCGGTGCCCTACTGCACATGCGTGAGCGGTGCGGCCCGTCCTCACTGGTCCCCGCTCTCTCCTGGGAACAGTGTATTTCCCAGGAGACAGCGGGGGAGCTGCGCGACTCCCATCTACATTATCTCACAAAAGTTAGTACACCCCCACATTTTTGTAAATCTTTTCTTCTACCTTTTTATGTGACAAAACTGATGAAATGACACTTTGCTACAATGTTGTGTAGTGAGTGTACAGCTTGTATAACAGTGTACATTTCCCGTCCCCTCAAAATAACTCAACACACAGCCATTAATGTCTAAACCGCTGGCAACAAAAGTGAGTACACCCCTAAGTGAAAATGTCCAAATTGGACCCAAAGTGTCAATATTTTGTGTGGCCCCCATTATTTTCTAGCACTGTCTTTCCCCTCTTGGGCATGGAGGTCACCAGAGCTTCACAGGTTGCCACGGGAATCCTCTTCCCTTCCTCCATGATGACATCACGGAACTGCTGGATGTTAGGGACCTTGCTCTCCTCCACCTTCTGTTTGAGGATACCCCACAGATGCTCAATAGGGTTTAGGTCTGGAGACATGCTTGGCCAGTCCATTACCTTTACCCTCAGCTTCTTTAGCAAGGCAGTGGTTGTCTTGGATACTGCCCTGCAGCCCAGTCTCCAAAGGGAGGGGATGATGCTCTGCTTCAGTATGTCACAGTACTTGTTGGCATTCATGGTTCCCTCAATTAACTGCAGCTCCTCAGTGCCAGCAGCATTCATACAGCCCCAGACCATGACACTCCCACCCCCATGCTTGACTGTAGGTAAGACACACTTGTCTTTGTCCTCCTCACCTGATTGCCGCCACACACGCCTGACACCATCTGACACCAAATATGTTTATCTTGGTCTCATCAGACCACAGGACGTGGTTCCAGTAATCCATGTCCTTAGTCTGCTTGTCTTCAGCAAACTGTTTGTGGGCTTTCTTGTGCATCATCTTTAGAAGAGGCTTCCTTCTGGAATGACAGCCATGCAGACCAATTTGATGCAGTGTGCGGCGTATGGTCTGAGAACTGACAGGCTGACCCCCCACCCTTCAACCTCTGCAGCAATGCTGGCAGCACTCATACGTCTATTTCCCAAAGACAACCTCTGGATATGACACTGAGAACTTGCACTCAACTTCTTTGGTTGACCATGGCGAGTCCTGTTCTGTGAGAAACCTGTCCTGTTATCCAGCTGTATGGTCCTGACCACCGTGCTGCAGCTCAGTTTCAGGGTCTTGGCAATCTTCTAATGCCCCGTACACACGACCGTTATTCATGTCATGGAAAAAAAAGATTTTTTTCTTGACGTGATTCTCCTCAAGCCTGCCTTGCATACAAAATGCTGTAGCAAAACGCGGTGACGTACAACACGTACGACGGCACTATAAAGGGGAAGTTCCATTTGAATAGCGCCACCCTTTGGGCTGCTTAAGCTAATTTCCCCGTCTCATAACTTGCTTCTGAGCATGCATGTTTTTTTCCCCCTCATTAAAGTGTACACACGACCGTTTTTCACGTCGTGAAAAACAACGAGAAAAAATAGAGCATGTTCTAAATTTTTAACGCCCATTTTTCTCGTCGAGAAATATGTTCTGGAACCCACACACGATCGTTTTCACAACCAATTTAAAACGAAAATCGTCAGTCTACAGTAGGCCAGGGGTCTCCAAACATTATAAACAAAGGGCCAGTTTATTGTCCTTCAGACTCTTGGAAGGCCGGACTTTGGCAAGCAGGGGGTGGAAATTTTCCTGCCATCAGTAAAATTTAACATATGGTATTAGGGGGAAAAATAGTGCCCCATCGTTTGTATCATAGGGAGGAATAGTGCCCCATTAGTGGTGTCAGTGGGAGAAATGCTGCTCCACTGTTGGTTTCAGATGTCAGAATAGTGTCTCATATCAGTGGGAGGGATAGTGCCCCAAGGGCCGGATAAAGGCAAGCAAAGGCCCTCAGGCCGCAGTTTGGAGACCACTGGTCTAGGCCATCTTTATGTAGAGCAAATCTGCAAAAAAAAATTTTTGCCACGATTTAACAGTGATTTTTATTTTTTTTAAAGGAAATGTGACTCAAAAGCTGCACCAAAAACACATTGGGGGTGTGTTTTTACCACGTTTTTGCCACGTTTTCCATTGCTTTCAATTGGAAAGTACATTTTTTGGCTCCCCAAACATGCTCTAAAGATGCTGCAAGCAGCATTTTCTTCACCACACCGCCCCAGTGTGAACACATTTATTGATTTTAAAGGGAAGAATTTTTCTTGAGCTTTTCAGGCGCTTTTTTTTTACGCAAAAAAAAAAACCCCTCTGTGTAAAAGGGCCCTTAAAGTGAAGAGTCGCTTTAATAAAACATGTAATAAAAGCCGCACATATTTATCCCAGTGTTAGAACATATTGGAGGTCACTATTAATGTTTAATATGATTGTCCACCAGCAATGTGTCTCTACTAATGTGTCATTAACGATGCAATGAGAGCCCATTCTGTCATCCAGCCGCACTTATTAGGGCTGAGATTGGCCCAGATTATCGGTGTGAAGAAGTAATGGGGATGAAGGATGGTGCTGGCCCTGCGGGAAATCTTGTGTTTGCAGAGTGTGCGGCGCATTGATACCCTGGAACACAAAATCTAATGAAATGTCAGAGTAACAATAAACATGGCGTGCTATCAGGGAGGATGTTTGTTATTGGAGATAGAGGATGAGGGATGGGGTGGGAGATTAATCAGAGGAAATCACTGATAACAGGGGGTTTGGTCTATTTAGGCAAAGGCACCAACACAATGGAGGCCATTAGAGAAGACAAAAAAAAAAGTTGCAATAGTTTTTTTAATAGCAGAACTTTTTACCTTTATTTATGGGGATGATATACTAAAGGCAACTAGACTGTTCACTCTACAATGGAATTTTCCCTTAGCTTAGTAAATGAGGTGAAGCTCTGCTGACTTCCATCATCCAATCATGTGCAAGAAAAAATATCATTTATTTTTTATTTTTTTCAATAGTTTCCTTGCATGTGATTGAGCCTTTTTCATCAAATTCACTATGCTAAAGGAAAGTAGACATAGGCAATTTGTTTCGTTCCTAATTAGTCTTTTAACAAATTTAGACAAATTAGTTCATTCGGAAATATCTGAATTAACGAAAACCTGTTTAACAAATTTTATTTAAAAATTTAAAAATTTCGAAATTCGGAAATTTGAAAATTTGAAAATTCTAAATAATAACTAATTAATAATAACTTAACTATTTCTAACTATTAAATTATAGGTATTGGAATTTCCTTTCAAATTTGGCTGTTAGCGAACGCAACGAATACCAATTTATCCAAAGTTACCAATTATCCGATATAACTAATATAACGAATAGAACGTAACTAATTACCGGTAATAATAATAAAAAATAACAATAATAATAATAAAAACTTTTTATTTTTATTATTATTTATTATTTGTTCCATTACATTTGTTTAGATGCAGCATTTATTTTGGATAATTCGTATTCGTTATTTTCAGTAACAGCCAAATTTGGAAATTCCAATACCTATAATTTAATAGTTAGCTATTATTAGTTAGTTAGTTGGTTATTCTTTCGAATTTTAGGATTTTCTAATTTACGAGCTTTCTAATTTACAAATTTATGAATTGTGATTATAACAAATGACCCAAAAAACCCCCCGAAAAAAATAACAAAAAAACCTAATGAAACGAAAACGAACACATTTTTCCGCAGTGCACATGTCTAAAGGAAAATTACATGTAAAAGAGCAGCCAATTTACATTTAGCATGTCAATATCTATCATTATTATTACACAGAATTATACCACCAACAGTTTGCGCAGCGCCTTACAATATAAAGGGAGACAATACAGTTACAATACAATAAAATACAAGAGGATTAAGAGGACACTGCTCATAAGAGTTTACAATCTAATGGGGGGGGACATGCTACAAAAGGTTATAACTGTGGGGGATGAGCTGATGGAGGTGATAAAATTTCAGTTCGTTGAAATTGGAATAGGCTTTCCTGGAGAGATGAGTTTCAGCTGACATAACTCAGCTGGTCCAGCCTCGGGAAATATCCCCATATAATCGGTATCCGCCCATAAGCCTTAACAGACACCCGGCTCAGCCTCCCAGCGACCCGCCAAGAGCCTGAGCCAGCCCCTCCACAGCTCAGTGCTCCAGTGAGCGCTGGAGGGGAGAGCAGAGAGCCAGTGACTGACAGTCACAGCTCTCTGCTCAGAGTGGATGGGAGAGCTGAGCGATCAGCGGTGCTTGATCACTAATTTCTCATTGCAGAGCTAGTTGGGGACAGATGCATCATTGAATCAAGTATACATGTTTATTTTATTTTTTAAAACATGAACTTCATGAACTTCTATTTTACAAATTTCTTGGGCATTATACATTCTATGTAAAATGTCAGTGCTTTAAAAAAAAAAAAGACCCTAGGCAATTATTTTTGTGCGGTGGGTAGTCATAGACACCCTAGGGTGCCATCCAAGGTTTCCTCTGCATACCATTTTCAGTATCAAAAAGGCTGTATAATATTCATTATACATGCTATGCAATTTTTTGGTGCCATATAAATACCTCTAATAAAAAAATTAAATAAAGAAATAAAATCTGCAGTCTAGATCCCAGCCCATTATTTAAATGTGGTGGGTAGTCGTAGATGTCCCAGTGTGCCACCCAAAGTTTCCTCCACATACCAATTTCAGTAATTAAATAGGTTGGAAAATATTAAGATTTTCTTAGTCATACATGCTACATAAATGTGGCAGCCCACTATAAATACCTATAATAAATAGATACATAAATTCTACAGTCTAGAGCCCAGACAATTATTCAGGTGTGGTGGTAATTGTAGACGTCCCAGTGTGCCACCCTCCAGATAAAAAAAAATTTGTATTGAGAAAGAAACTTGAACTACAGTATATTAATTTATTGGTCATTATACATTCTACATACATTTTTGGTACTTTATAAAAAAACCTCTATTAAATACAAATGAAATAAACTCTGCGGTCTAGACCCTGGGTCATTATTTATGTGTGGTAGGTAGTTTTAGACATCCCAATGTGCCATTCAGGGTTTCCTCTGTGTATAATTTTGAGTATTGAAAAGGTTGGACTATATTAACAATTTTTTTGGTCATTATACATGCTAAATAAATTGTTGGTGCAATATAAATACCTCTAATAAATCAAAAATAAATTAGCAGTCTAAATCTCAGGCCATTATTCGAGTTTTGTGAGTAGATGTAGGTGTCCCAGTGTGCCACCCAAGGTTTCCTCTACATACCAATTTCAGTAATTAAACAGGTTGGATTATGTTAACAATTTCTTGGTCATTATACATACTACATAAATTGGCAGTCCACTATAAATACCTATAATAAAAAAAGTATATCAATTCTACAGTCTAGAACCCAGGCAATTATTCAGATGTGGTGGATAGTTGTAGACGTCCCAGTGAGCCACCCAAAATTTCCTCCACATTCAATTTTGAGTATTGAGAAACTTGAACTACAGAATATTAACAATTTCCTGGTCATTATACATTCTACATAATACATATATAAATTACCTCTATTAAATACAAATTAAATAAACTCTGCACCCTAGGTCATTATTTATGTGTGGTGGGTAGTCATAGACATTCCAGTGTGCCACCTAGGGTTTCTTCCGCATACATTTTTGAGTATCGATAAGGTTTGACTATATTAACAATTTCTTGGTCATTATACTTGCTACATAAATTCTTTGTGCTTAATAAAAATAAAAAAAATAAAAATGAACTCTGCTGTCTGGAACCTAGACCATTATTCAGGTGTGGTTGGTAGTCATAGGCACCCCAGTGTACCACCCATGGTTTCCTGCACATTCCAATTTAAGTATCGAAAAGGTTGGACTATTTTAACATTTTCTGGGTCATTATATATGCTACATAATTTGCTGGTTGCTATACATAAATTCTACAGTCTAGAGCCCAGGCCACTATTCCAGTGCGGTGGGTAGTCATGGACATCATAGTGTGCCACCCAAGATTTTCTCCACATACCATTTTGAGTATCGAAAAGGTCAAACTACTGTATTTATTGGCGTATAACACTCACTTTTTTTACCATGAAAATAGAGGGGAAACTGTGCCTGCGTCTTATACGCAGGGGCTGTGGAATTTTTTTTCCCTGAAACTTCCCTCTTAAAGTAAGGATGCGTGTTATACGCCGATAAATACGGTAACTTAAAGCGGAGGTCCACCCAATTTTATAAGTTTAGCTCAATCGAATTTCATAAATGTATTCATTATTAAACTGAACATTTTTTTTTTTAATAGTGTGTACCCGTGTATTTGTGCTTTTCATCTTAGTTTCCGGTATATGATCCCTGCGGCTATAGGCGGGTATTTTGCGGATATGTACGTAATGTCTGGCACGCCGCAATGTCTCCTGCAAGCTCATGTCATTGTTCCCAGGAGTCAATGTGGAGGCCCGCCGTAAATTCTTGCGGGATTTAGTTGTACATACTTTATTTGCCATCACTGGGGCCAGAACTTCCTAAGACGCCGCCCATTGTGATGGCAACCAGGAAGTTTACGGCGCTCCGCGCCGTTACAATTGAGCATGCGCAGGACCGAGTAAGGAATGCTGGGAGCTCAGCATTCACTGGAACCAGGAAGTTAAAGCTTGTGGGCTTCAAATGCCCACAAGCAAGATGAAAATGGCCGTCCACATTTTTTATAACTTTTTCTTTACTACGAAACCAGACATCGGGGGAGATAATTCACCAAAACAGTGAGTGTGAGGCCCCGTACACACGACCGAGCTTCTCGGCAGAATCCAGCGAGAAGCTCGCTGGGAGACATATTCTGCCGAGGTTCTCGATCGCGTGTACACTTCCGACGAGCTTCCCGTAGGGAAGCTCGTCGAGCCAAAAAAGAGAGCACGCTCTCTTTTTCCTCGTTGTCCAATGAGGACTTTGGCTCGACAAGATTTTTCGACCACTCATCGGGAACCTCGTCGGGCGGAACGATGGGTTTAGCCCGACGAGGTTCTCGGACGTGTGTACATTTTGATTATGTGATTGTGTTAATGTTTTGAAAAAAAAGAACCGTCGGTGGACCTCCGGTTTAACAATTTCTTGGTCATTATACATGCTACAAAAATTATCGGCACTATATAAATACCTGTAATTAAAAAAGTATATCAATTCTGCAGTCTAGAACAGGGGTCTCCAAACTTTCTAAGCAAGGGACCAATTTATTGTCCTACAGGATTTGGGGGGCCAGACTGTGGCCAATGAGAGTAGAAAAATCTCCTCAGTGTCCTATCGTTGGTGTTAATGGGAGGAATAGTGCCCTATTTATGGTGTCAGTAAGGGGAATGGTGCCCTATCATTGGTGTCTGTCTGTGGAAAAGTGCCCCAAGGGCCACATAAAGGCAAGCAAAGGGCCACATCTGGCCCCCGGGCCATAGTTTGGAGGCCACTGGTCTAGAACCCAAGCCATAATTCAGGTCGTAGATATACCAGTGTGCTACCCAAGGTTTCCTCCGCATACCATTTTCAGTATCAAAAAGGTTGAACAATATGAACAATTTCCTGGTCATTCGTTTAATGAATGAACTTACCGTATATACTCGAGTATAAGCCGACCTGAGTATAAGCCGAGGCACCTAATTTTACCACAAAAAAACTGGGATAAGCCTAGGGTAAGAATGCAGCAGCCACTGTAAGCGGAAAAGAGGGTCAACAATGCCAATTTGCACACCTCACTGTGACCATTGCAACCTCACTGTGCCATACTCACTGTGCCCATTGCAGTCTCACTGTGCCATACCTCTCTGTGCCCATTGCAGTCTCACTGTGCCATACCTCACTGTGCCCATTGCAGGCGTCCATTTTTTTAAAGTCGCGGCTTCTTCTTGGTGTTCCGTTCCGTGATAGGCATTTGACACTGTGTTCCGCCTATCACAGAGGTCCTCTCATACTCAGACTCAGTTTCCCAGCAGACACTGGGGTAGAGATATGATGGTGTATCTACTGATATGCCGTCGTATCTCTGAGATCCGACGGTTGGATCTATGCGGCTGATTAATCGAATCAGGTTCCGCATAGATCTCCCTTAGATCCGACAGGTGTAAGTGACTTACACCGCCGGATCTTAGGCTGCAATCTCCCGCTGGCCGCTAGGTGGCGCTTCTGTTTGTATACGCGACGAATATGCAAATGAGGAGAACCGCCGATTCAGAAACGAACGCCCGGCCGTCGTTTTTTTTTTACGTCGTTTGCGTTCGGCTTTTTCCGGCAGGTAGTTACCCCTGCTATATGAGGGGTAAGTGCGGCATATCCTATGTTAAGTATGGCCGTCATTCCCGCGTCGAGTTTTGAATTTCTTACGTTGTTTACGTAAGTCGTTAGCGAATACGGCCATACGTAATTTGCGTTAACGTCAAAACCAATGACGTCCTTGCGACGTCATTTGGAGCAATGCACGCTGGGAAATTTAGCCAGCGGCGCAATGCGCAGTTCAATCGGCGCGGGGACGTGCCTGATTTAAATAATACACTCCCCCTAGCCACGGAATTTGAATTCCGCCGGGGGATTTACGAGCCGCCGGCGCAACTTTAGAGGCAAGTGCTTTGTGAATACAGCACTTGCCTCAAAAACTGGCGCTGGCGGATCGTAAATAACATAGATTATGCGGATCTAAAGATCCGCTGATCTATGTGAATCTACCCCACTGTGTTCAGTGTTCCGGCAATCATGGACATTCCTTCATCCTCGAACAAGAGGACGTCTGCGATTGGCGGAACACTGAACACAGTGGGCCAGATTCAGGTACAATTACATCGGCGCAGAGTATCAGAGATACACTACGCCGCCGTATTTTACCTGGCTCTATGACAAATTCATGTAGATTTTGTCCCCTAAGGTACGGCGGCGTAGTGTATTTCTTGCGGCGGAATCGAAATACGTGATTAGGGGGCGTGAAGCATTTAAATTAGGCGCGTCCCCGCGGCTATCGAACTGTGCATGCTCCGTTCAGAAATTTCCCGCCGTGCATTGCGCGAAATAACGTCGTTAAGTCATTTTTTGTTTGAGTAGCGTCGTTTACGTACATTCCTATTCCCGGACGACTTACGTGAAAAAAAAAAACGTTGAAATTCGACGCGGGAACGACGGCCATACTTAACATGGGCTGTCTAATACTAGACCAGATAAAAGCTGGAATAACTTTACGCGGCAAAAAGATGACTACAGATGCCGTAAGAGATTGCGAATGACGCTCGTAACTTCGTGGATCGTCGGAAAAAGCTCATTTGTATACCCCGACGTGGAAAACGACAGGAACTCCACCCAGCGGCCGCAAAATTATTGCAGCGTAGATCCGAAGGCGTACGAACACGTAAGCCAGTCGGAATGAAGCCCGAAGCTTTTGTTTCATGGTTTGAGGATTCAGACTAATGAAACAACGCACGTAATTTGAAAGTACTCCGGTCTAACGAGAGATAGACCGGAGTAAGGGCTCTGTGAATCTGGCCCAGTGTCTGCTGGGAAACTGTCCAAGGATGAGAGGACCTATCATGGAACGGAACGCCAGAAGGTAGCCGCGACTTTAAAAAAAATAGACGCCTGGCAAGAAGAATTCAAGTACACTGACTAGAGTATAAGACGAGGGGGGTATTTTCAGCCCTAAAAAAAGGGCCGAAAATCTTGGCTAATACTTGCTTATATACGGTATATTATGGACTTCTCTTCTAGGAAGGTATTACTTTACTTGATTAGGTTGGGGAGAGAAATGTGAAGACTGCGGTTTTTCTGTAGGAGGATTGGTGATAAGGATCTGCCGTTGATCTGGCTCTGAGGCCTCCTTATCTGAGATATGTTAGAGGAGGCAGCAGAGAGGTCATCCTGGAATACACCTCCTCTCCTGTACTTCCATTATCTCCTCATTTATTTTCCTTTGCCTTTCAAGCTGTTGGTTTAATTATTGCTGGTGTGAAAGGGGGAAGAGCTCTCACCACTGGCCATTTACACTTGAAACAACCTGGAGGGGGTGGGGGGGACATATGAACAGAGGCTCTGGAATTATCCGGGGAATTCCGCAGATAAACAGCTGGGCCCAGGTCCTGCAAAATGACAATTATTGTATTCTTCTATTCAAAGCATGCAATGCAGGGGGACCGGCTCTATAGGAATATTACCTTGATGTCTGTTACAGATAGAAGAGCGGGCCATAGAAAGCAGAGAGGATTCTGGGAGAGGGAGACAGGCTAGGAACCATAGAATGCTAGAAGGTGATAAGCGGAGATGGCCTGGAGCATGTGCGGCCCTCTGAAATGAATACAACTCCTCGGTCACGGCGGGTCAAGGCTGCATTGACTATTGGAACATCCTCGTTGGCAGTTCTATATTTGATAGACAGGCTCTATTCTTATCTTTTATGAAATCCAGAGCCTGACTACCAGGATTTCCCTGGCTTCTTCTTCTCTCTCTGCCTCTCAGTTGTTTCCCAGTGTCCACAGGATACAATTAAAGCACATCTAAATAAAGATAATTTTATATATATATTTGTTTGTTTGTTTTTGTTTAGCAGTCCTTAGATGTAACGGCTTTGTTTTTTGTGTTTTGTTTTTTAGGTAATCCTGCTAATAACACGATTCCTGATCCTTCAAGTCTACAAACATGTCTGCCTTTGTTCATTTCCATTATATGGTGGATTGATGTGAATGTACATTGTATAGATTGTACTGTGTAGATTGACTATAAAAGTACCTAAATAATAATAATAATAATAATTAACCACTTGCTTACTGGGCACATATACCCCCCTCCTGCCCAGGTGAAAATTTCAGCTTCCGGCACTGCGTCGATTTAACTGACAATTGCGCAGTCGTGCGACGTGGCTCCCAAACAAAATTTACGTCCCTTTTCCCCCCACAAATAGAGCTTTCTTTTAGTGGTATTTGATCACCTCTGCGGTTTTTATTCTTTGCACTATAAACAAAAAAAGAGCGACATTTTTTTTTTTTAAATTCAATGGGCCAGATTCATAGAGCAATTACGCCTGTCTAACTGGTGTTAGACAGGAGTAATTTCAAATTTTGCGCGCCGTATCACTAGTTTGAATCCTCAAACCATGATACGGCGGCTTCGGGCTTCGATCCGAGAGGCTTACGTCTTCGTAAGCCTTCGGATCTACGCTGCCATCTATTTGCGGCCGCTGGGAGGAGTTCGCGTCGTTTTGATGCGTCGGGATATGCAAATGTTTTTTACGGCGATTCCCGAAGATACGAGTGGTCGTCGCAATCGCTTTCGTCTATTTTTTTGTACGTAATGTTAGAGCAGCTTTTTGCTGCTCTAACGTTACGTAGCCCATGTTAAGTATGGCCGTCGTTCCCGCTTCGAATTTAATTTTTTTTTATTTTTGTTTACGTAACTCGTTCGGGACTAGGATCGCCCGTAAACGACGCTACATAAACAACGAATGACGTCACAACGTGATTTCGCGCAATGCACGGCGGGAAATTTGGGAACGGAGCATGCGCAGTTCGTTCGCCGCGGGAACGCGCCTATTTTAAATGATTCACGCCCCCTACTCGCGCAGATGGATTGCGACGGGAGAAATACACTACGCCGCCGTCGTTTACTGGACAAAATCTACCTGAATTCCACGTAGAGCCAGGTAAAAAACGGCGGCGTAGTGTATTTCTGATACGCTACGATAATCTATTTCTATGTGAATCTGCCCCAATATTTTTTACTTGTTACTATAATAAATATCCCAATAAAAAAAAATAAAAAAAAATAAAAAAAACATTTTATTTTCTATTCTTCTACATATTTTTGGTAAAAAAAAAAAAAAATCGCAATAAGCGACTGGTTTGCGCAAAAGTTATAGCGCCTACAAAATAGGGGTCAGAATTTTTTATTATTATTATTATTTTTTTTTTAAACTAGTAATGGCGGCGATCTGTAATTTTTATTGGGACTGCCACATTATGGCGGACACATCGGACACTTTTGACAATTTTTTTGGCACCATTTACATTTACACAGCGATCAGTGCTATAAATATGCACTAATTACTGAATAAATGTGACTGGCAGGGAAGGGGTTAACACTAGGGGGTGAGGAAGGGGTTAAATGTGTGCCGTGCATAGTGTTTCTAACTGTGGGGGGATGGGACTGACTGAGGGAGGTGACCGAATGTGTCCGTATGTACAAGGGACACAGATCGGCTTCCTCTCTCCCTGACAGGACGTGGATCTCTGTGTTTACACACACATATCCATGTCCATGTCTGTGTAACCGCCGATCGCGGGTGCCTGGTACGCGCATCGGCATCTCAGTGATGCGGCGGATATAGACGGCCTCCTGGCAATTAGGATCCACATTGCGGCCGTAGAAAGCCGTCAGGCTGGCAGCAAGTGGTTAAAGAGGAAGTAAATCCTCACCAATCCAGGGGCGTGGTCTGGACGGCATGGTGTGAGGAGTGTAGAACGTGAGCTCCGCTTGCCAAAGATCCTTACCTTACTATCCTGGGGCTGCAACTGACTTTCACCCTGCCACCGATCGTGCGATTGTACACCCCACCATGCAGGGGACATGTAGCCACCGAAGCAGACCTCCAGCGCGGCAAAACTCGCCAAATACCGGCTCACGGAGAAGGAGGCTGGGGAGGAAGATGGCTCCGGCTCCTCGACTCCCACAAACTCGGCGGCTGAGAATAGGGCACGTGTGTTGGAGGCAATCTCTGATTGCAAAGGCTCCCTAACGGGTAAAATTGAGGAGGTAAAGGTGGATATCTCACTTGTTCGCCAGGACTTGCAGAAGCTCAGGGACCGCGTGACCGAGGCAGAGACCAGGATCAGCCACGTGGAGGATGAAGTGCCCCCGCTACAGGTTGCGGTTGAGCGCATGCAACACCAACTTAATATGGTCCTGGCGAAGCAGGACGATATGGAGAACCGTTTGAGGAGGTGTAATTTGCGGTTCGTGGGTCTGCCAGAGGGAGCGGAGGGTCAAGACCCCCCCTCATTCCTAGAAAACCTGCTGATTACCACCTTTGGGCGCGCTGAATTCTCGGCTTCATTCGTGGTGGAGAGGGCCCACAGGCTCCAAGCCAAGCCTCCTCCTCAGGGCGCTCCGCCGCGGACATTTATTGCTAAGCTACTTAATTTCCGGGACCGGGATGCTGTGCTACGCCTAGCTAGGCTGAAGGGTAACATCCCTTTCCACAACACTGAGGTCAGAGTTTTCCCTGATTTTTCGGCGGATGTCCAAAAGAAGAGAGCCCTGTTCTCAGAAGCTAAACGCCAGCTGCGGATCCGCCGCTATTCTTACGCCATGCCATTCCCGCCCCGGCTCCGGGTCGCTGGAGAGAAATCCTCACCAATCCTTTAAAAAAACAAAAAAAAACCCCTTCAAGAGAAAGGCATAATGAGCTAGTATGCACAGCATACTAGCTCATTATGTGGCACTTACCTGCGATCAAAGCCCCCAAAGTCCTCCTCGGTCCTGTCCACCGCTGCCGCCATGTCCCCTCGTAGCTACTTCCTGTTATCGACGCTCTTGCGCTGTGATTGACCACATGCGCAAAAAACCCGGCATTAACCCCCAATAATGCCATTCACAAAAGCGGCACACTCAGTGCACCTGCTCCGTTGTCTATGGCGCAAATGCCCCGTAGACATCGGTGGCCGTTTTTGTGAAAATATCTCCTTAACCGGGTAGGATATGGACGGCCCAACTCTGAAAAAGCACTACAAAAACGTGCAAAAAAAAAAGCATGAAAAACGCAAAGAGGCAGCGTCGCTCGGGTGGGAATAGGACCTTTCAATGGAGAGCTGCATTTTTGGTGTGGAAGTTGTGTGAAGAGTCCCATAGGACTTAAGCCTGGTACATACAATCGGATTTTCCACGGACAAAGTGTATGGGCCAGATTCAGCAATAGTTACGACGGCGTATCTCGAGATACGGTGCGTAACTTCTAAAATGCACCTGCGTATATTTTTTCTGTATTCAGAAAACAAGATACGCCGGGATTGAGCTAAGATACGAGCGGCGTAATTGTATTACACCGTCGTATCTTAACTGCATATTTACGCTGGCCGCTAGGTGGGGCTTCTGTCGATTTACGCCTAGAATATGTAAATCAGCGAGATACACGGATTCACGAACGTACGCCCGGCTGGCGCAGTACAGATACGCCATTTACCTAAGGCGTTTTCAGGCGTAAAGTTATTCCAACAAAAAGATGGCGCAGCCAATGTTAGGTATGGACGTCGGGACTGTGTCGACTTTTTAATTTTTTACGTCGTTTTCCGTAACTCGTCCGTGAATTTGGCTGGACGTAAATTACGTTCACGTCATTTTCAGTGACTCTTTGACGTAATTTGGAGCATGCGCACTGGGATACGTTCACGGCCGGCGCATTCAAAGTTTAAAAAAAAACGTCATTTACGTGGGGTCACACTTCATTTAACTAAAACACGCCCACATGAAAAACATTTGAATTAGGCGGGCTTACGCCAGCCCATTTATGCTACGCCGCCGTAATTTAAGGAGCAAGTGCTTTGTGAATACAGCACTTGCCTCTCTAATTTACGGCGGCGGAGCGTATCTCAGATACACTACGCCAGCACAACTTTACGCCGCACTACGTGAATCTGCCCCTTGGACCTTTGACCGAAGGGCATTGGTCGTGAACTTGCATTGCATACAAACAGCAAAGAATTTTAGCAAAAACAAAACTATGAGGTTTTTCAGCTCTTCAGCACCACCCTTTGGACAACTTCTGCTAATGTTGTGTTTTGTTTAGCATTGCTTCTGAGCATGCGTGTTTGTACTTGTACTCAATGTACTAGTAAGTATCTTTCTTTATTCCATACCTGGATAATTATCAGGGTTTTGAAATGAAAGGGGTTGTAAAGTCTGATGTTTCTTTTTTTTTGTGCGCAGTTCCCCACCACCCCCCCTTTTTTTTTAATTAGCTATTGTATAATATCTTAGAAATATAATCAATCTATCTATAAATATATATAATTATATATATATAAAATATAAATACCATATAATTTATGTTGTAACGCTCTAAGTCTTGTATAATAATAATAATAATAATAATATCTTTTAAATATATTATATATCATTTACTGTAAATATAATATATGTAATATAAATATAATATAAATACCATATCATTTATGTTGTAAAGCGCTAAGTCCTGTATAATAATATAAATATCTTATAATATAAATATAATATAAATAATTTACTGTAAATATAATATAATATATGTAATATAAATATAATATATATATATATATATATATATATATATATATATATATATATATATATATATATATATATATATATATATATATAAAATATAAATACCATATCATTTATGTTGTAAAGCTCCAAGTCCTGTATAATAATAATAATAATAATATAAATATCGTATAATATATGTAATATAAAATATATATAATTTACTGTAAATATAATATATGTAATATAAATATAATATAAATACCATATCATTTATGTTGTAAAGCGCTAAGTCCTGTATAATAATATAAATATCCTATAATATATGTAATATAAAATATATAATTTACTGTAAATATAATATATGTAATATATATATATATACACACACACACAATATAAATACCATATCCTTTATGTTGTAAACCTCTAAGTCCTGTATAATAATAATAATAATAATAATAATATCTTTTAAATATATTATATATCATTTACTGTAAATATAATATATGTAATATAATATAAATACCATATCATTTATGTTGTAAAGCACTAAGTCCTGTATAATAATAATAATAACAATATAAATATGTTATAATATATGTAATATAAATATAATATAAATACCATATCATTTATGTTGTAAAGCGCTAAGTCCTGTATAATAATAATAATAATATAAATATGTTATAATATATGTAATATAAATATAATATATATAATATAAATATTATATTATTTATGTTGTAAAGCGCTATATACGTCCTGTATTATAATAATAATAATGTATAATATAAATATGTTATAATATATGTAATATAAATATAATATACTGTAAATATTATATATATATATATATATATATATATATATATATATATATATATATATATAAATATCATATTATTTATGTTGTAAAGCGCTATATAAGTCCTGTATAATAATAAAAATTATACAGTAATATATAACTATTTTATAATATATGTAATATAATATTAAAATACAAAAATCTACTCTATGAATAAATAGAAGAATATTTCTCATTATTCAATCCCAGGAACGTTTCCAGGGACCAATCTTCTAAACCTGGTAAATGAAGGACAGCTGGCAATATATGGACCATTACCCAAGAAATGCAAAAATAAAATAAATGTACACTGAAGCGGCTGATAGGAAGACCCCCTTATCCTAGAGGGAGAAAGTCCCCTAAGGAGTGGGGGAGGGGTAGAGGGCTATACAAAGAGATAATGAGAAAGGGTGGGCTCTGCATCCAGATTTAATATGGATAAGGTAATGGGGGGACACAGCAACAATGGGAGCAGCCAGAGGGATGGGATAGGGGTAGAGATCAGAATCTGGCCTATATAGGCAGGAATAGCAAGACCAGGCAGACTATCACACAATCCAGCAGAGCATTGCACCTTTGTTCAGTCTCTGCAAATGTTTGCTTGATTTAACCCCTCCTCTGCCAAATGCTAGGATTGTTTTCCATTCATTCTTAAGGCCACGTTACCACATGAGCATGCCAAGTATTTCAAGCCTTAACATGCGATGTGGTAGGGCAGCCAATTATGGGAATGAATGGGCCACCAACATGCCACAAAGCTGATTTTAACACCACAACACACAGATGGTTCAGATTTGTGCCATGCATCATTGTGCATTGGCTAGAAATGTTCAGGTGCCAGTTAAAATGAATAGCACCGCACAGCACATAGTTATGCGTGTTATTGTACATTGCAGTACTTCAGGGTAAAATACACATTACTGCTGTTGGACTCATCTACCTTACTCACCTATCTGCCGCCCCTCACCACCAATTCCTTCATTGGCTCGATGAATAACATTTTAAATAAAAGTAGCACCCTCCTAGTGAGTGTAAATTTAGTTTGGTTCCATCCATGGGCATCCGCTGAAATTTTTTCAGGGGGGGGCACTTCGGCAGCAGCAATTCACAGTCACATTTGACCCTGTCTTCGACCACTAGCTGGGGTTTAAACCCCCCCCCCCCACCTCTAGCAGCCGAATAGGATGGATGGTGTCAGTAGGGCAGTGGGCGGTGTTAGAAGGGCAGTGGATGGTGTCAGTAGTTCTTTTATTTTATTTTTTTACACATTTATTTATTTTTTAATTTTTTACCAGTCTTGTTGGGGGGTTTTGGTGAAATATCAGGGGACTAAACAGACCCCTGATAGCTCACTTTTGAAAAATAGAAAATGAATGAGTGTGAATTCTCCAGTTCCTTTCTCTGAGGCATAATAAAGATAGTAAATTGGAACAAATATACTCTGTGTGTACCGAACTTTTCCTGATTCCCTCAATCTCTGTGACTGGTCCCCTGCAGCTTCTGTGAAAGTTGTGACAGGCTGTGGTAGCACTCCATCATCCTCATTGTACCATACAGGGTTAATGTTCCTGTATGGTATGCAATGATGATGAGGCTTTGGGTTAAGGAGGAGAGCAGTGTGGCTGGCTGGAACATGGAAACATAGAAGTAAAAGTGGCAATTTCCCCCTAGCAGTGCAAGGGTGGACTTTTCCCTTTTCAGGTTCTACATAGAAAGTATTCCACATGATTAAAAAATATTAATTATTAATAAGATATGGTGTGTGTGTGTGTGTGTGTGTATAATGCGTCCATGTGGGGCCTGAAAAGTGCAGTCCACTCTGACTTCCAGGGGGGGGGGGGGCAGTTGACCCCCCTTGCCCTATGGAGCGGACGCCCATGGTTCCATCTATAACCAGTGGAGCAGAAGTTGATTTTTCTAGTCTGCTCAGTGTTACACAGGCTGCGGGTGTGATTGGTTCCCTCTGCATTCTGGAAGATTCTAGAATTACAGTGGGAGGAGGAATGGGAGAGCAGCTTGAATATTTATGGGAACCTAGCCAATCCAAAGAGAGGTGTGTCCAAAAGGTGATTGGAGAGCCTATAAATAGTCTGACGCTTATTCCGCATACACACGACCATTTTTCATGATGAGAAAATGCTATTATTTAAATCGGTCATTAAAAACGATCGTGTGTGGGCTCCAGAGCTTTTTTCTCATCGTGAAAAATGGGCATTAAAAATTTCGAACATGCTCTAATTTTTTGTGAAAAACGGTCGTGTGTAGGCTTTTATGGCGGGAAAAAAATGCACAGGCTCAGATGCAAGTTATGAGACGGGAGCGCTTATTCTGATAAAAGCGTGAAGACTGGAAAGCGCGAATCGTCTCTCACCAAACTTTAACTAACACGAAATCAGCAAAAGCAGCCTAAAGGGTGGCGCCATCTGAATGGAACCTCCCCTTTTATAGTGCCGTCGTACGTGTTGTGCGTCACCACGCTTTGCTCGAGCATTTTATTTTCACAATCGTGTGTATGCAAGGCAGGCTTGACAGGATTCACGTTGAGAAAAACATAGTTTTTCCTATGACATGAAAAATGATCGTGTGTACGCGGCTTTAGAACAGAGTGTCTTGGATCTTGGGTTAGCTGTACCAGAGGAGCCCCCTGTTGAGGTGCTGCTGTGAAATAATCAAGGTCTCAGCCAATGCTAATGCCCCGTACACACGATCCGAAAATTGTACGGAAAATGCCGCTTTCGAGACGATCGTACGATAATCGGATCGTTAGTACAGCGCTTCCGAGAGCCGATCAGGACAGTTCATCCGATTTTATTCTATCGGACATGCACGGAATTTTTTTTCGTACGATGGCAGATCGTACGATTTTCGTTTATTCAGTACAGCTGTCGTTCGAAAATGCAATACAAATGCATTACAACACATGACATCACTTCCGTTTTTTTATTCTGCCGTACGAGAATTTTCGTGACTTTAGTAAACTCATCAGATTCGACGTGAGATTAGCATCCAAAAAAAAAATGGAGGTAAGGTAAATTCGGTTAGTCGCAGGCTGGCTGGTAAGTTGAGCTTGGAAATTCTTTGGTTTTATGTGACATGATTTGCCCCTCCAGTGCTCCTTGCTGTGAAGACCGGCTATAGGTGGGGGGCAGGGACCTTTTTTGTAACAAAGGCCTTGACCAAACTGCTTGTCCTGGAGGATTCTGGGTAAGTAAGCATTAAAAATGTGTCCCGAAATGTACCTAACAAGACACAGCAAATCTGAAGACACCCTAAATAAAGGAGTCCCCTCTATTAACCCCTCGATGTCCGTCTTGCCCTTGCCGCCCGCATGTTCCATTAACCTTTCTCTTGCCAGGCCCACACAGGTTCTGCTCCATTAACCCTTCTCTCTCGCTCCTTGGTACACTTCATTAGGCAGCTCGTTAAAGCATGGATATTAATTAGCAGAAGGGAGGGGGGACTCCATCTCTGCGGCTCTAATTAAACGGAGCAGGCGGGTAATTAGGAGCTAATTATCCAAAGATAAATGGAGGCAATCCTTTCCTCTATAGCTCCATCCAGAGCTGGCTCTGTATCTGGATCTCCTGGCTCAATCCCTGCGCCCACATTATGCCATCTTAGTTCCTTTCTTTATCCTTGTCAATTTGCCAACATGTTCATTTTTATTTATTTTTTACTTTTCACTTCATTTTATTCATTGAATTATCTAAGATTGTCAGAGAAGGAAAAGCAAATAAACCGCATTAATATGGCAAGTGAGGGTTATGATATGGAAGCCCCTAAAGCTGGTAGCAAGGGGCAAATGGTCATGCCAGCTCAATAGGCACAGCTTGCAATGTTATAGATTTGGGCCAGGGGTGGACTGACAATTCATGGTGCCCCCGGGCAATAGGAGATTATGGGGCCCCCCGGGCAATAGATTATGGGGTCACACAGTATACACACACATATAAAGTATACATACACAGTATACACACAGGCACACGATATACACACACAGTATACACATACATACACAGTATACATACACACACAGTATACATACACAGTATACACATACACAGTATACACACAGACACACAATATACACACAGTATACACATACACAGTATACACACACAGACACACAATATACACACAGTATACACATACACAGTATACACACAGTATACATACACAGTATACACATACACAGTATACATACACAGTATACACACACACACACACACACACTATACATACACCGTATACACATACACAGTATACACACACACACAGTATACATACACAGTATACACATACACAGTATACACACACAGTATACACACACAGACACACAATATACACACAGTATACACATACACAGTATACACACAGTATACATACACAGTATACACATACACAGTATACATACACAGTATACACACACACACACACACACACTATACATACACCGTATACACATACACAGTATACACACACACACAGTATACATACACAGTATACACATACACAGTATACACACACAGTATACACATACACAGTATATACATACACAGTATACACACAGTATACATACACAGTATACACATACACAGTATACATACACAGTATACATACACAGTATACACACATACACACTATACATACACAGTATACACATACACAGTATACACATACACAGTATACATACACAGTATATACACACAGACACACAATATATACACACGGTATACGCATACACAGTATACTATACACACAGGGGCAGATTCACGTAGATCGGCGCATTATCATTCCGGCGTAGCGCACCACTTTTCCGTTAGACTTGCGCAATCTAGCCGCGTAATCCGGCGATTCACGTAGCTTTTACGCAAGAGCTTGCGCAAACGTAAGGTTTTTTCCGGAGGCGTAAGGAGGAGTAATACAAATTGGGAGGGACGTGGGCGTGTTACATTGAAATGAGCCGTGACCCCATGCAAATGAAGGGCCGGCCGACTCGCGCATGCGCGCGTGAAGGAAACCATGTCAGCTCCGTTGTGCGCATGCTCACAACTCGGGAGCGGCGCAATCATTGAAATTGGAAATGGACTAGGGCAACGTTGTGAACTACGCAGACAGCATAAATAGACACACACAAACGCCCTTCCATTGCAAAAGTACATCCCTTTGTGTCCCTTCCCATTGAATCAAGTGCTTTTGCTCTGTTGTTCGTTAGAGTGTGTTTTGTAGTTGTGAGATTAGTGTTCTGTGTGATCTAGTGCTTGTTGGTAGTTTTGTGAAAGTGTATTTTGATAAGTGTTTGAGACTGTTTGTTTGATTGATAGATTTCTGAGCGTTTGTTTTCTTGCTTTATTTTTTCATCTGATTTTTTTGTGTGTGTTTCTTGCTGAGTGCTAGTGTGATTTTTGGCTGTTCTTTTTCTCTTTGTGTGTGTTCTTGTCTGATTGGTTGTGCTTGTATTTGTGACAGATTTCTGGTGACTGCTAGTGAGTTTGTTTGGAAGTATGACTGAGAGAAAAAGAAAGCTCAATTTTACTGTGGGGGAAAAAAGAATTCTTGCCCGGGCCATTACCGACTATGGGCGTTTTCTCCACGGCCCGCAGAGTGCCACCACCACCCCGGCCAGGAGGAGGGAGATCTTGGATATGATCACAGAGCAGGTCAATTCATCGGGGGAGGGGGAGACACGGACCCGCTCTGGGATAGAAAAGAAAATAAATGACCTCCGGCGTGAGGTGAAAAAAAAACTGGCCGCAATAAATGCCCATGCCAGGGGCACAGGAGGGGGCCCACCATGCCGGGTTAGATTTTCAGCGACGGAGCGTGTGGTGGCCCTGACCTTTCACCGGCATGTAGTGGAGGGCCTGCCAGGCTTTGACACAAGTCCGGTCCCCGCGGTGCCAGGTAAGGTTTTTATTTCTCTCAGGTGTGTAGCATGTGTGGGGGAGGGGGTGAAAGGGAATATGTGGCAAGTGTGTGGATCCTCCAACCTGTGAATGTTTTGTGTCATCCACAGCTGTGCAGGAGGGTGCAGGGCCATCTGGACTGACCGCTCCAACCCCAGGACAGCAGCCTAATGAGGCCCCCCCAACAAGGCCAGAGTCCGCAGAGGAGGAACAAGAGGAGGGGGAGGATCATGCGGAGGACGATCATGAGGAGGAGCAGAATCATGAGGAGGAGGAGTCCATGGAAGGCACTGGCCCTTTGGTTTCTGCGGACTCTTCCCCTCTGGCTGCAAGAAGCCTGCCCTCCCTAAGGGTCAGCCCCCCCCCCTCCTCCCCCAACATGGCTCCCCTCACAAGGGCCTCCCCTTCTCCCCGGCCACAACCATCAGCTGGAGCCAGGAGGTCATCACAAAGCACCAGGGGGGCGCCCAATCTCATGCCCGCCTGTCTGAGAAGGAACCTGGCCACCCAGACCCGCCTTCTGAGACAGCTCTGCCAGACTATGGGGCGGGTGGATCAGAGCCTGTCCTCCATTAATGATAGGCTGGGTAACCTGGACTCCCACTCCCGGGCCTCCACAACCTGCCTAAATGACCTGCAAACTACAGCAGCAGGCGTTGGGCAGGATGTGAGGGCCCTTACCCAGGCTATCCAGGGCAACACGGCAACACTTGGTGCTGCCCTGGACAGAATAGCCGTGGCCTTGGAGGGCAGGCCGCCAGGTGAGCAGATCTCAGGGGCTGCTCCTCCTTCCCCGGCTTTTCCCCTCCCCCATGCGTCTCCCCTGAGGGTCCGGGGCCGTGGCCGGGGGCGCCCCAGGCGTGGCTCAGGCAGAGGGCAATAATTTTTTTTTTCCCCCTTTTGTTTGTTTTGAAAGCTTTTTGATTTTTGTTCTCTGCTTTTTTTTTTTTGTTCTAAGCAATTTTTTTTTCCTATGCATTTTTTGTTTCTATGCATTTTTGTTTGTTTGACTTTTTTGGCATATTTTGGGTTGTGAATGATGTTTGAATGTGGGGGTGACATTCCTGCTGGAAAAGGGGTGTCACCCTCAATTTTGGTGGAGAAGGGTTCCCCAGGACCAGGGAGAAGTGATTCCCAGGTCCGTGTGAATGGTGTATGAATGTACAGTGACATAATTGGAGCCTTGACGTGGCGTTACTGCTCACCAGTCTTGCATGGTGGACTGGTGCCAATCCAATTTGATGAGGATGTGGGGTGTGTGTGCTAGGGACCATAGTGGTGTGCATGCATGCATTCTCATTGTGCCATGATTAATGTGTGTGTTTAACGTGCAAAGATGCCCAATATGAGCTGCCTCCTGACTGCTCTTCCCTCAGAAGACGGGGTATCCTCGGTTAGGGGTTGATTTTCTGGTTGGGGGGTCAGATCATCACGTAGCTCAACCTGCAGGCCCTTCCTCACTGCGAGATTGTGTAGCATGCAACATGCAGCGATGATATGGCACACGAAGTTTGGGGAATACAACAGTGTACCCCCAGACTTATCCAGGCATCGGAAACGTGACTTCAGGAGGCCAAAGGTGCGCTCCACCACTGCACGGGTTTTGATGTGTGCTTCATTGTATCGTTCCTCTCCTGGGGTTTGGGGGTTCCGGATAGGAGTCATGAGATGGGGTCCCAGTGCATATGCAGAGTCACCTGTAAAGGAAAAGACAGGAGAATGTTAGTCATGCATGTGCCACTTCTGTTGTGCATCACGGGAGGGGATAGTCATGCCTGACTCCCATGTCACTCACCAACCAGCCAGGTGTTCCCATACACGTTCTGTTCGAATTCTGTTCGGATGTGGCTTTGATTGTAGATGTAGCTGTCATGGCTGGACCCTGGGTGTTTGGCACGGACGTGCCATATGAGGCCTTGGGCATCAACTATCACCTGTACGTTGATGGAGTGCCAATTCTTCCGATTGCGGTACATGTGCTCGGTCTCATGGGGGGGCTGGAGTGCCACATGTGTGCAATCTATGGCCCCGATGGTGCGTGGGAATCTGGCAATTCGGTAGAAATCTGCCATTGCCTTGATTCGAAGCTCCTCAGTGGTGGGTTTGATGATTTGGTTGGCCAAGCGTGTGAGGATTGCAGGGACAACCTGGTGCACACATCTGCTCATGGAGGATTGTGACATCCCAGCCACCACTCCACTTGTACGCTGAAAAGAGCCACTGGCAAGGAAATGGAGTGTTGCCAGGACCTTGACCAGTGGCTGCACTGCATGTGAGCGTTGTGTTGGGCTGGTGATGTCCTCCTGCAGGGTTGTGGTTAATTCCAGGATGACATGAGGGGTGAATCTGAAGATGCGAAAGACCTCTGAATCATTCATGCCAAACAGGTGTATGCGGGTGCGGTATACCCTCTCCCGTGCCATCCTCCGTGCCCTCCTCCTTCTTTGGTCATCTATATTCACTAGTGCAGCTATGAGCGACGATGCCCCTAGCATGTTGGCAGTCAAATTGTAGTGCAACACGTGTGTGTGGTCTGCTCCTCAGTAACGGTGTTGCTTTATCTGACAATTAGACTTTTTTTCAAAAGTTAGATCAGCTTTTATGTGCTCTAACTTTAGATAGGACATTTTGCAGTTGCGCACATCGCGTAGCCTGCGCAGCAACTGCGTTTTTTTGTGGATCCCCGTAACTCCCTCATTAGCATATTTGACTAGCAAATCAATGGTGTGTCTAGCGCAGTTTTGCGCGAAGGGAAGCGAATGTCTAACTCAATTACGCCGGACCAAAAAACGTAGATTTCTGGCGTATATTGTTTTGTGAATCGCGTCCAACTATACGCACGCGCACATTTAGACTTACGCACGCGCAACAGCAGTTGCGCACGCGTAATCGCTCTGTGAATCTGGGCCACACAGTATACACATACACAGTATACACATACACAGTATACACACACAGTATATACATACACAGTATACACATACACAGTATACATACACAGTATATACACACAATATATACACACGGTATACACATACACAGTATACTATACACACACACAGTATACACACACACACAATAGATTATGGGGTCACACAGTATACACACACATATAAAGTATACATACACAGTATACACACAGGCACACGATATACACACACAGTATACACATACATACACAGTATACATACACACACAGTATACATACACAGTATACACATACACAGTATACACACAGACACACAATATACACACAGTATACACATACACAGTATACACACACACACAGTATACATACACCGTATACACATACACAGTATACACACACACACAGTATACATACACAGTATACACATACACAGTATACACACACAGTATACACATACACAGTATATACATACACAGTATACACACAGTATACATACACAGTATACACATACACAGTATACATACACAGTATACATACACAGTATACACACATACACACTATACATACACAGTATACACATACACAGTATACACATACACAGTATACATACACAGTATATACACACAGACACACAATATATACACACGGTATACGCATACACAGTATACTATACACACACAGTATACACATACACAGTATACACATACACAGTATACACACACAGTATACACATACACAGTATACACATACACAGTATACACCCAGTATACATACACAGTATACACATACACAGTATACATACACAGTATACACACATACACACTATACATACACAGTATACACATACACAGTATACACATACACAGTATACATACACAGACACACAATATACACACAGTATACACATACACAGTATACACACAGTATACATACACAGTATACACATACACAGTATACATACACAGTATACACACACACACACACACACTATACATACACCGTATACACATACACAGTATACACACACACACAGTATACATACACAGTATACACATACACAGTATACACACACAGTATACACATACACAGTATATACATACACAGTATACACACAGTATACATACACAGTATACACATACACAGTATACATACACAGTATACATACACAGTATACACACATACACACTATACATACACAGTATACACATACACAGTATACACATACACAGTATACATACACAGTATATACACACAGACACACAATATATACACACGGTATACGCATACACAGTATACTATACACACACAGTATACACATACACAGTATATACATACACAGTATACACATACACAGTATACACACACAGTATATACATACACAGTATACACATACACAGTATACATACACAGTATATACACACAATATATACACACGGTATACACATACACAGTATACTATACACACACACAGTATACACACACATACAGTATACACACACACACTGTATACACAGACACACAATATATATACACACACAGTATACATACACACACACACTAACACACAATATACACACACACAGTATACATACACAGTATACACACAGACACACAATATACACACAGTATACACATACACAGTATACACACACAGACACACAGTATACACACAGTATACATACACAGTATACACATACACAGTATACATACACAGTATACACACACACACTATACATACACAGTATACACATACACAGTATACACACACACACAGTATACATACACAGTATACACATACACAGTATACACACACAGTATACACATACACAGTATACACATACACAGTATACACCCAGTATACATACACAGTATACACATACACAGTATACATACACAGTATACACACATACACACTATACATACACAGTATACACATACACAGTATACACATACACAGTATACATACACAGTATATACACACAGACACACAATATATACACACGGTATACACATACACAGTATACTATACACACACAGTATACACATACACAGTATATACATACACAGTATACACATACACAGTATACACACACAGTATATACATACACAGTATACACATACACAGTATACATACACAGTATATACACAATGACACACAATATATACACACGGTATACACATACACAGTATACTATACACACACACACAGTATACACACACACATACAGTATACACACACACACTGTATACACAGACACACAATATATATACACACACAGTATACATACACACACACACACTAACACACAATATACACACACACAGTATACATACACACAGAATACACTGAAAAGGTACTGGAGAGGCGGGACAGCTATAATCTTAGGATTTTTTAAAACACAGATTTTTACATACTGTCCCTGGTTTTACTGAGACTGGCAACCCTGATGGGGCCCCCTACTGGCATGGGGCCCTCTGGCAGTGCCCGAGTGCCCGAATGGTCACCAGTGCCACCTAGCAGTGCCACCTAGCAGTGCTGCCTATCATTATCCATCACTGCCATCCATCAGTGCCCATCACTGGCAGCTATCAGTGCCACCTATCAATGACACCTTTTAGTGCCACTTCTCAGTGCCCACCAGTGACACCTATCAATGCCGTTCAGTGCCACCCATCAGTGCCACCTCTCAGTGTCACCTCTTAGTGCCCACCAGTGCCACCTTATTGGTGCCCATCAGTGCAGCCTCATCAGCATACATCAATAAAAGAGAAAAATTACCCGTTTGCTAAATTTGTATAACAAAATATTAAAAAAAAAATGTTTTTGTTTTTATCTGTATTAAATAAAAACTGCAGAGGTGATTAAATACCACCAAAAGAAATCTCTATTTGTGGGGAAAAAATTATAAAAATGTCATTTGGGTACAGTGTTGTATAACGCGCAATTGTCATTCAAAGTGCGTCAGCACTGCAAGCTGAAAATTGGTCTGGGCAGGAGGGGGGTTTAAGTGCCCAGTGCCCAGTAAGAAAGTGGTTAATATAAATTGTGAGTTCCATCTGTGAAGGGTTGATTATATATCTGGATAACATAGTCAGTTACATTATGATATTATTATTGGAAAATACGAATTCTTTATGGGAACCTGTTGTGGGCCATTGACATAGACATAGACCCTCATTATCCATCGGGCCACACCGGCCACTTGTGCTGATGTTTGACTCATTTATGTTTTGTGTTTTTTTTTTTTTTTTGTGTTGTTACTTGACACATATCATACTATGTTAAAAAATGTAATAAAAAGAATAAAAAAAAGAAAAAAAACACAGTTGTGATCAAATACCACCCCAAAAAAAAAAAAAAAAAGTTTTTTTTTTTATAAATTTCATGCGGATCCATTGTTACACGACCATGCAATTGCCAGTAGCGCAGTGCCAAATAGCAAAATATGGCCTAGTCATGAAGGGGGTAAAACCATCCGGAGCTCTAGTGGCTTTTCTGTGCCATTTCCTAGATGCAAACGCATTTATTGTTAATCTGAAACAAAAAATGTACGGGAATTACGAATGTAAAATTTAGTAACGGCAACAAGCTGCAGGTGCAAACTTTGCGAAAGGTGTTTGTGGTTATTGAAACCACATCAACGTTTTTTGAAGTCTTGTTACTTTTAAGGACCAAATAATAAATATGTCACAACCCTCTGCAGAGCAATAAAGGGCACAACAACCAGTTGGAAATGAGCTTTATTCTGATCAACTGATAGAAGTGCCAATCTGATGGTAATATATTGATTGGTGGATACAAATTTCTGTGATCAAAGTTAATATGGAAAAAAACAAAACCCACTGTTCTCTTCTGCCACCTGCTGGCCATGACTTGTATTACACATCCTCACATTTCTATACATTTTCTATGTTATATAGTTGTATGCAATATATCGTTATGCAAAAAATATCACATGAAAAAAAATATGCTCCTCCGGGACAAGCGGCGAGGATAGCAGCAATGACACAGTTGTGTTTAATCACTTTTAATGCAGTTATAGTTGTTTGGTTAGCTAATAACGCAATTCTGCCAACCCAGCTAGGATTGCCACTTTTTCTTCAAGCCAAACCTCCCAACACTTTAGCGGTGCACAGTAAAAAAATAAAATAATAGTTTTCGTTTTGGTTGTCCTGATACCAATACTAGTATCAGTATCAATACCGAGCATTTGCGCAAGAACTTGTCCATGGCGGTGGGGGAAGTTACAAGCACCGAACTCCCTGTATAGATTTTAATATAGCAGCTGACAGCCGCTTCTCCTCCTCTTCCCCCCACCAGCAGCTTTCAGCTGCTATAAGTTAAAGGGGTTGTAAAGGAATTTTTTTTATTTTTTAAAAAGAACAAACATGTTATATTTACCTCCACTGTGCAGCTCGTTTTGCACAGATTGGCCCCGATCCACGTCTTCTGGGGTCCCTCGGCGGCTGTCTCGGCTCTCCCTTGCAAGAACTCACACATTCATGCGAGAGAGCTCGCATGGTGTGGAGTCCTTGCAGGTGCGCTCCTGTGATACAGCTGACGGCCATAGCCGCCGACTGTATCACTCGGCCCGCCTCCCGGGGCACCGCGTCATTGGTTGTGATTGACAGCAGCGCGAGCCAATGGCTGTGCTGCTTTAATCGATCAATGAATGAGCCGGGAAGCTGACCAAGATGCCAGCGCGTTCACGGCGCAGAACTTTCGAGGGGTCAGGTAAGTAAACAGGGAAGCTGGGGGGGCCGGTATTGTCGGACGTTTCTTCACCTTAAAGGGGTTGTTCCCCTAAAAAGAAACTTTTAACATTGCATGTCTCTTCTTAAATACATGTAGAATCGGCTGGTAGTTTTAAAAAAATGCGTCTGTACATACCATTTTCTTCATGCTGCCTCACCGCAGCTTCCGGGTATGATGGATGGGGACAGGCATCCGATCGACGCATACAGCGCGTCACGAGATGCCGAAAGAAGCCGAACGTTGGTGCGGCTTTATACGGCGCATGTGCACCAACGTTCGGCTTCTTTCGGCATCTCGTGACGCGCTGTATGCGTCGATCGGATGCCTGTCAATCAAGTAGGCACGCCCTACCCCGACCGAGACTACATGCCGAAAATGGTATGTACGGACGTTTTTTTTTTAAAATACCAGCCGATTCTACATGTAATTAAGAAGAGACATGCAATGTTAAAAATGTATTTTTAGGGGAACAACCCCTTTAATGCATAGAATGACCACCTACCGCAGATATATTGCAGCAGGGTGGCTCTATTGTGCAAAACGACATACCTGTACGTCATTTTGTGCAATAGACAGCGGGAACGCGTGCACTAATTGGCCAGAGGGGGAGCCAATCAGTGAGTCCAGTGGACGTGATGTTGTGATGTCTGCCAGGCCCCCCTTATACTTACCTGAGCCTGATCTTGACCCAGCAATGTGTGTGAGAGCAGAAGCTCTCCCTCCTGTTTGGCTCAGAAACAGCAGCTGCAGCCATTGGCTCCTGCCACTCACAGCCAGTGAGAAGAGAGTGGGGGCGGGGCTGAGCCATGCTTGGAAACGAGCACACATGAGTGCTCCCATAGCAAGCAGCTTGCTATAGGGGTATTTGGCAGGGAGGGGGAGCTAGGAGTGCCAGTGGGGGACCCAAGAAGAGGAGGATCAGAGCACGTAAGTATAACATGTTTGTTATTTTATTTTATTTTTTAAATGGTCCCTTTACAATGACTTTAGGCTCTAAATAAATACACATCTGTCATCCTGAAATGTAGACATAGAAAGATGAATATATTGATGCGCCTGCCAAATAATGCTGTCAACTTTGACCAAAAAATAAATAACAAACTGACATGCCATTGTGTGTGTGTCATGAGGCCGGGGCTGCAATGTGAACACACAGAAACATACACACACCTATTGTGTAGTGCCGAGCGCAGACTGCACAGGAAGTGGCTGACTCTTTGTATAGGAGAAAAGCGACAAAAACCCCCTCGCAGCCTCAGACACAGCCTGAGCCAGCAAGCTCAGCGGCTGCGAGAGACGGAGGGGACCCCGTAAGTCTCAGAGACCGCACAACCACAGCAGGGGAGAGAGAGCGGAGAGCGTGCAAGGAGACAGAGCGAGGACCCCACGCCGAAAGGCTAGGATGCTGTAAGTATTGCGGAAGATAACGCATTTCCCAAACTATTTGCTGATCTGAAAACTTTTTTCTGCCCAGATAATGAAGTTGGTGGGGGGGGGGGGCGGGGGGGATCAGCATTACAGCCAGGTGATTACATTTTCAAAAGAGGAGATGGCAGCCACCATAGTTCACCGTATTGTGTATGTCGAGGCGAAATCCCCAAAAAACAGCATATCTCCGAATTGCATGCGCATTACCCTGTGTTTTATCACTTTAATGAGAAAAATACATCGGACAGAAATGTGCTCAATTATAAGCCTGTGCGTTTCACCCACATTGCACTGATTCTGGTCGCAATGCTCTGCAGGCTTCAAAGCAAAAACATGAATAAATGCGCACAGGTTGCAAAAAAGAAAACATGCATTGGTTATTTTGTTTGCATTGAAGCCTGCAGGTGAAATGCATAGGCTCCTGCACACTATTCTTCCTGCTCCTGTTCCTTCTGCTCATTTCAGTTATGATCAGTGCATTGTAGATGCAATGCATAGGCTCCTGCACACTATTCGTCCTGCTCCTGCTCTTTCTGCTCATTTCAATTATAATCAGTGCATTGTGGGTGCAATGCATAGGCTCCTGCACACTATTCTTCCTACTCCTCCTGCTCGTTTCAGCTATGATCGGTGCATTGTAGGTGCAATGCATAGGCTCCTGCACACCATTCTTCCTGCTTCTCCTGCTCCTTTCAGGTATGATCAGTGCATTGTAGATGCAATGCATAGGCTCCTGCACACTATTCTTCCTGCTCCTGCTCCTCCTGCTGATTTCAATAATAATCAGTCCTTTGTGGGCGCAATGCATGGGCTCCTGCACACTATTGCTCCTGCTCATTTTAGTTATGATCAGTGCATTGTAGGTGCAACGCATAGGCTCCTGCACACTATTCTTCCTGCTCCTGCTCCTCCTGCTCCGCCTGCTCCTTCTGCTGATTTCAATTATAATTAGTGCATTGTGAGGGCAATGCATAGGCTTCTGCGCACCATTCTTCCTACTCCCCCTGCTCATTTCAGTTATGATCAGTGCATTGTAGATGCAATGCATAGGCTCCTGCACCCTTTTCTTCCTGCTCCTGCTCCTCCTGCTGATTTAAATTATAATCAGTGCATTGTGAGGGCAATGCATAGGCTCCTGCGCACTATTCTTCCTGCTCCTCCTGCTCATTCCAATTATAATCAGTGCATTGTAGATGCAATGCATATGCTCCTGCACAATGATTTCAATTATAATCAGTTCATTGTGGGCGCATCACATGGGCTCCTGCACACTATTGCTCCTGCTCATTTCCATTATGATCAGTGCATTGTATGTGCAATCCAATCCTGCATACTATTCTTCCTGCTCCTGCTGCTTATTTCAGTTATGATCAGTATATTGTAGGTGCAATGCAAAGGCTCCTGTACACTATTATTCCTGTTCCTGCTCATTTCAATTATAATCAGTGCATTGTAAGTGCAATGCATAGGCTTCTGCGCACTATTCTTCCGGCTCCTCCTGCTCCTTTCAGGTATGATCAGTGCATTGTAGATGCAATGCATAGGCTCCTGCACACTATTCTTCCTGCTCCTGCTCCTCCTGCTAATTTAGATTATAATCAGTGCATTGTGAGGGCAATGCATAGGCTCCTGTGCACTATTCTTCCTGCTCCTCCTGCTCATTCCAATTATAATCAGTGCATTGTAGATGCAATGCATATGCTCCTGCACACTGATTTCAATTATAATCAGTTCACTGTGGGCGCAATGCATGGGCTCCTGCACACTATTGCTCCTGCTCATTTCCATTGTGATCAGTGCATTGTAGGTGCAATGCATAGGCTCCTGCATACTATTATTCCTGCTCCTGCTGCTCATTTCAGTTATGATCAGTGTATTGTAGGTGCAATGTATAGGCTCCTGCACACTATTCTTCCTGTTCCTGCTCATTTCAATTATAATCAGTGCATTGTGAGGGCAATGCATAGGCAAAATATGATCAAAGAAGTCTGTAGAGAAAACAAAATATGGTCAAAGAAACTATGATGTAGCCATAGATATAGTTTGTTTGGGGCATAGTGGGATGGGTAACTACCTTGAATTCTCATTGAAAAGATTTATTTATAACAAAACGTTTTCTGTAAGAACGTCCCAAACATTCTCCCAGCCCTCGCAAATTCTAATTGAATTTTGCACATTACATAGATTTCCCTTGACCTTCAGCTCCATCTAGTGGCCATAATGCAGTATTTTTCCTGCTATACCTTAGTCAGGAAATTACCAAATTTTGCCACTAGATGGAGCTGACAGTAAGGAAGTCTCTATAGTAAGCAAAATATGGTCAAAGAAACTCTGACGTAGCAATAGTTATAGGTTACTTTGGGGCATAGTGGGATGGGTAACTGCCTCGAATCTTCATCCTTTTAGCACATTATTGCACTTCCTCTATTGTGCCATATATAGACAAACCCATTCTCTGTCCTGTTATTTATTTGGTGCAGATTGTGAGACTGTTTGTGTGAAAAGCTGCCCTTGGGATTGTTCTGTAAAATTGCTGCTCCAGGCACATTCTTCATTCCAAACCCTTTGAATTAAACTATTATTTGGCACAAATAAAAAAAGCATCTCTCTCTATGCCTAATAGTGTCTTTACATACCTTTTAAGGGCTCGTTCAGATATGCGTTGGGGGGGGGGGGGGGTGGGGGTGGTAAAAGCAGATGGTGGTTTTACCGCCCACCTAACCAAGGACATGCAGTCATATAGAGCTGCACAAATGCCAAGACTGCAATGCGTGTGAATGGGCGAATGAATGGACTGTAGGGGCTGCAGCACGTGTGTGAATGGGCGAATGAATGGACTGTAGGGGCTGCAGCACGTGTGAATGGGCGAATTAATGGACGGTAAGGGCTGCAGCACGTATAAATGAGAAAATGAATGGACGGTAGGGGCTACAGCACGTATGAATGAAGAATGAATGGATGGTAAGGGCTGCAGCACGTGTGAATGGGCGAATGAATGGGCGGTAAGGGCTGCAGCACGTATGAATTGGCGAATGAATGGTCGGTAAGGGCTGCAGCACGTGTGAATAGGCGAATGAATGAACGGTAAGGGCTACAGCATGTGTGAATGGGCAAATGAATTGACGGTAAGGGCTGTAGCACGTGTGAATAGGCGAATGAATGAACGGTAAGGGCTGCAGCACGTGTGAATGGGCGAATGAATGGGCGGTAAGGGCTGAAGCACGTATGAATGGGCGAATGAATGGATGGTAAGGGCTGCAGCACGTATGAATGGGTGAATGAATGGATGGTAAGGGCTACAGCACGTATGAATGGGCGGTAAGGGCTGCAGCATGTATGAATGGGAAAATGAATGAACGGTAGGGGCTGCAGCACGTATGAATGAAGAATGAATGGATGGTAAGGGCTGCAGCACGTGTGAATGGGCGAATGAATGGACGGTAAGGGCTGCAGCACGTATGAATGGGCGAATGAATGGTCGGTAAGGGCTGCAGCACATGTGAATAGGCGAATGAATGAATGGTAAGGGCTACAGGTGTGTGAATGGGCAAATGAATTGACGGTAAGGGCTGTAGCATGTGTGAATGGGCGAATGAATAAACGGTAAGGGCTGCAGCACATGTGAATGGACAGTTAGGGCTGCAGCACGTGTGAATGGGCGAATGAACGGACGGTAAGGGCTGCAGCATGTGTGAATGGGCGAATGAACGGACGGTTAGGGCTGCAGCATGTGTGAATGGGCGAATGAATGGACGGTTAGGGCTGCAGCATGTGTGAATGGGCAAATGAATGGATGGTAAGGGCTGCAGCATGTGTGAATGAGCCCTAATAAGCATGGTTTTGCAACAAAACGTCCAATAAGCCCCTATGGGCTCTAATTGGCTTCCAGTCACCTGATTAGCTGAAGCGATATCGAGGACAGGAGAAGACATTGAGGGAGCGGAGGGAGTGTGGAGGAGGACGACGCTGATCCGAGGGCCGAGGAAGGTAAGTGCCGGGCTGGGGGGAAACTGGCAGCTTTTGGGGACAAACTGGCAGCTTTTGGGGACAAACTGGCGACATTTGGGGGGAAACTGGCTGCATTTGGGGACAGACTGGAGGCGTTTAATGGGCACAGTGAAAGCAATTGATGTTTTTTTTTTTTTTTCAGTTTGTTTGCGCCCCCCCCCCCCAACAAAAAAAAAATTTGAGCACCAGCCACCACTGGTGAGTGTATTAGACCCTTAATGGCACTCCTGCTCTCCACTGAAGCTAATGTAAAACAGATTGTGCTCTATTAGCTTCATCCCTGGCAACAGCAGCTGGGGTAAGTGCCAACCGAACCCAGAAGCAATGTAATGCACACTGTATTTATTCTAGCTAGGGAAAATCAGCGAATGGATGTTCACTGGTCTCCCTCCCCACTACCCAGCGACGCCACCATCAGGGTCCTGGGCCCTCAGGTGGTACAATGGAGCTCAGAAAACTTTGTCGGGGGGGGGGCGGGGTTACACGGGGGCGATACACTACCAATGGGTCCATTGAAGGGATTGGGCAGCTGTACAGACATATGGTACTGACAGTTAGAGAGGGTTAAAAACATCTTCTGCATCTGGTGTAAACAAGCCCTAAAGGATTCCGTCTACACCAACCTGTTTTCCAGTCGGTAGCTGGAGCGTTAAGCCACCAAACGGCTTCTAATGTCTCCTGTGGACTGTGGTGGCTTTTGAGGTCCCGGGTGTGCACACCTGTCATGGTGAGCACAAAGGGGCTCCACTCTCCATGTTGAAGTTTAATTTGTATGATATTACGGAGAATGCAATTAGATGAACGGGAGGATCCAAGACTCCAAAGGTGGGGCAGATCCAAGAGGCGATGGGACTTGGGAGCAGGGAAAAGAAACACAATTATCTGGCAAGCTTACTGACTCTGGTGAGGCTGCTCACATGGAAAAAGGCAACCCTGAAAATGGATATCCAGAGGCATTTTTGGGCAAAACATAGACAAACATAGGGAACCAAATGAAAGAAGAGCCCTAATCACTTTAATGAATATTCATAAGACTGCACATAAAACAACCAGTTCGTTTCATGGGCCAAACTACTTCTTCATCAGGACTTCATATGAACAAAATTCAAAACTTATAGGCAGGTGCAGTTTGCCCTCCTCTCTGTAGATGGCACTGTGTTGCTGACTGCTGTAGAGAGGAATTGGATGAGAGGAACAACCTTGGGTGTAATCAGGGGAGCAGTGATCATGGGTGTCATCAGGGGAGCAGTTACCATGGGTGTCGTCAGGGGAGCAGTGACCATGGGTGTCGTCAGGGGAGCAGTGACCATGGGTGTCCTCAGGGGAGCAGTGACCATGGGTGTCGTCAGGGGAGCAGTGACCATGGGTGTCCTGAGGGGAGCAGTGACCATGGGTATTGTCAGGGGAGCAGTGACCATGGGTGTCATCAGGGGAGCAGTGACCATGGGTGTCATCAGGGGAGCAATGACCATGGGTGTCCTCAGGGGAGCAGTGACCATGGGTGTTGTCAGGGGAGCAGTGACCATGGGTGTTGTCAGGGGAGCAGTGACCATGGGTGTCGTCAGGGAAGCAATGACCATGGGTGTTGTCAGGGGAGCAGTGACCATGGGTGTAGTCAGGGGAGCAGTGACCATGGGTCTCGTCAGGGGAGCAGTGACCATGGGTGTCCTCAGGGGAGCAGTAACCATGGATGTCGTCAGGGGAGCAGTGACCATGGGTATCCTTAGGGGAGCAGTGACCATGGGTGTTGTTAGGGGAGAAGTGACCATGGATGTCATCAGGGGAGCAGTGACCATGGGTGTCCTCAGGGGAGCAGTGACCATGGGTGTCTTCAGGGGAGCAGTGACCATGGGTGTCTTCAGGGGAGCAGTGACCATGGGTGTCGTCAAGGTAACAGTGACCATGGGTGTCTTCAGGGTAACAGTGACCATGGGTGTCTTCAGGGGAGCAGTAACCATGGGTGTCGTCAGCGGAGCAGTGACCATGGGTGTCATCAGGGAAGCAGTGACCATGGGTGTTGTCAGGGGAGCAGTGACCATGGGTGTCGTCAGGGGAGCAGTGACCATGGGTCTCGTCAGGGGAGCAGTGATCATGGGTGTCCTCAGGGGAGCAGTGACCATGGGTGTCGTCAGGGGAGCAGTGACCATGGGTGTCGTCAGGGGAGCAGTGACCATGGATGTCGTCAAGAGAGCAGTGGTCCAATGCTGCAACACTGGATGACCTCAGCAGCCATCTTTAGTGAGGGCAATGCTAATAAAGAGCAGTGCGCAGCTGGCACACACCTGTGTTGACTGTATTTCTACTCTATAGTATGAGAGCAAAAGTAGTGACCTGCTACCAGGCAACCCCCTACATCTAAGAGATGACAGCAGCCTCAGTCTATCTCTGTCCCGGCCATGCCCACCGACGCGTTTCGCCCAGTCTACAAGCTTGGTTGTAGAGATATACTTTTTTTGTTATTTAGACATCGTAAGCAGTTTAGACAAACTCTTTACCCAGCTTCCACATTGAATGGACAACGAACATGGCTGTGGGGACCTGAAGCTTTTGCCAGCTACTCCATAGTATTGGAACTGTTAAGCCAAGTACTTTGCCGCTATTACGTTGTTATGCTGTTATATGCTATTTGTGACTTTCATCTAACCAACTAGTAATTGTGTCACTTGGTCTCAGTGTGCCATTCTTCCTTATTGGGCACCAACTAACTGGCCCAGCAAACAAGCAATGACGTTGTGTGGATAGATTAGACAAGATCAGTGAGGAATGTTACTAGCCAATAACACTGGCAGTGGCACATCCTCACTCTTCTTGTCTCATCTATCCAGACAACATCCTTGCAGAGCAGACCAGCATGTCCTGTGACCGTGCAGTCCCTGCTTCCTAATAGACTTCAATGGGCTGCCGGCACGAAGGACCTGGAGTTTAGACACGCAGAAAAAAATGATCCATTCATGGTATATGGGCCTCAGACCCCCCCCCCCCCCTATATAAATGAGGTCTTAACAAGCCTTCCTCCAAAGCTGTTGACCCTATTCAATCCAAATACTAAATTAAAAAAGACATTAACCACTTGCTTACTGGGCACTTAAACCCCCCTTCTACCCAGACCAATTTTCAGCTTAGAGCTTTTATTTGGTGGTATTTGATCACCTCTGCCGTTTTAATTTTTTGTTAAAAAAAATAAAAATACAGTACATATATTTTACTACATATTAATACCATATATATATATTTTTTTATATTTTGTTATAAAATTTTGCAAACGGGTAATTTTCCTCCTTCATTGATGTACATTGATGGGCAGCACTGATGGGCAGCACTGATGGGCACCGATGGGCTGCACTAATGGGCACCGATAAGGCGGCAATGGTGGGCACTGAATAGCGGTACTGGTGGGCACTGATAGGTGAAACTGAGAGGTGGCACTGATGGGTGGCACTAAAAAGCATTGATAGGTGGCACTGGTGGGCACTGAGAATCTGACTTTTTCTGTCGGAATTTCCGCCAACAAAAGTTTGAGAGATGGTTCTCTATTTTCCTGACGGAAAAAATTCCTAGCGGAAAAACCGTTCGTCAGTATGGAATTGCAATGCTCAAAAAAACACACATGCTCGGAAACAAGCAGAAGAGCCGAACTGCTTATTGAACTTCATTGATGTCAGCTCGTCGTATGTGTTTGTAAGTCACCGCGTTCTTGACGAGCGGAATTTGGTGTGACCGCGTGTATGCAAGACAAGCTTGAGCGGAATGCTTGAGCAACACCGTGGAGGTTTTTTCCCCGACGGCAAAACCGATCACGTGTACACGGCAATAGTCAATCATGCCCTGTCTATGTATAAAATGACTTGTACTGCTAGGGGGTGGGCAAACAAATTTGGTAGAATATGGTCTGAGTGGATGGCTAAGGTCTCAGGGGAGATTGAAACCCACTAGTAGGGGATCTGATTCTCTAAAGGGTTATGAAAAAAAATATTTTGTGATTAATGTTTTTTCACGTCCATGTACATGTCTATGTTGCCTAGAATTCCATGCTCCTCTTGACCTGTTTTACTCACCAGCTGCTTAAAGTGGAGTTCCACCCATGTTTTTATGTTTGTCTGTGGTGCACGCCCTAATCTCATAGTGTTCAGAATGGACAATTTTTATTTATTTTGTTGCTTGTAAATACCTTTATTTTGTAGTCCTTCATTACTTCCTCCTCCTTATTAGCCTAGGCCACAGATATGCAATTAGCGGACCTCCAGCTGTTGCAAAACTACGAGTCCCATCATGCCTTTGCTTCTGGATGTCATGCTTGTGGCTGTCAGTCTTGCTATGCCTCATGGGACTTGTAGTTCTGTAACATCTGGAGGTCCGCTAAATGCATATCCCTGGCCTAGGCTATTAAGTCCCAAGGCTATTTGCAAGGGTTTCTGGGATAGGCATCATGTTTCCCAGTAGTCCTTGCAAACCTGACTGAAACCTATTACATTGCTTGTGCAGCACTGAGCATGTGCGAGATATGCAAAGCTGAAATCCAGGAAGTCATACAGTTTGGCTTCATGATGCCCACACTTAAGATGGCCACGGTCTATTTCTAGATTATAATCTAAATGCTGTAACAACCTAACAAAACGGACCTTAGTTTACAGACTAACTTTACTAGAATACATTAAATCGGATGGTTCAGCAAAACAAAATATTAAAAGCCAGCAGCAACAAATACTGCAGCTGCTGACTTTTAATATTAGGACACTTACCTGTCCTGGAGTCCAGCGGCATCCGCAGCAGAGGATGAGCGATCGCTCGTCACCCTGCTGCTCCCCCCTCCATCCATGGTGAGGGAACCAGGAAGTGAAGCGCTGCGGCTTCACTGCCCGGTTCCCTACGGCGCATGCGCGAGTCGCGCTGCGCCCGCCGATTGGCTCCCGCTGTGTGCTGGGAGCTGAGAGTTCCCAGCACACAACGGGGGGGCGACGGGATGTCGCCAAAAAACCCGACTTTTGCCCGAGACTGCGGGCCGGAAGTGGTTGCAGATATCTGTCTTTAGACAGGTATCTGCACCCCCCTCCCCCCTGAAAGGTGTCAATTGTGACACCGGAGGGGGTTCCGATCAGCGGATCTTTACTTTAGGGTGGAGATCCGCTTTAAGCTTGTGTATTACAGGGGTATTTATATTTAAAAAGTGAAATTGTGGGTGGAACTCCCTTTTAAGTTTATGTTCTTGTTCTATTTTCAGTTCTTCTTTGTATACTGTCTGGGTTTTGTCTTTATTGTTGTTTCAACAACTTTTGAGACGGGATGATATGTACCCTGTCTGATGATTGTTTGTTCCTCACTGGAAAACAAAATACCTTTATGCCGCGTACACACGGTCGTTTTTTGCGATGAAAAAAAAACACGTTGTTTTTTAAAACTTCATTTAAATTGATCGTGTGTGGGCAAAACGTTGTTTTTTGTCTTCAAAAAAACAACCAAAAAAAAAATTCCAACATGCTTGAATTTTTTGTGTCGTTTTTCAAAATGTCGTTTTTTGTTTCACAAAAAGTCACCGTGTGTAGCAAAAACGTCGTTTAAAAAAAACGTTTTTCAACCCGCGCATGCCCAGAAGCTAGTTATGAAGCGAGCTTCAATGGAAAAGAGTGGTGAACGTAACCTCGCTTTTTGTGAAAAAAACGATGGTGTGTATGCAACATCGTCTTTGAAAAGTGACGTTTCAAAAACGTTGTTTTTTACTTCACAGAAAATGATCGTATGTACGCGGCATTACATTTTTTTTTTATTATTGTTGTTGACAGAACTTGTGGTTTTCTTATGTAATTATGTACAATAATAGCTATTGCCGCACTGGTTCTCCTTTTTAATTTTGATAATATTTTATGATGTATAATAAAGCTTGTTTTGAATTTTATATGTGGATACATACATTTCCCTAAAAGTCCCAATTAGCAGGTTCTTTTTGGTTTCTGTATAGGGAGGTGGGTAACCCCTTTCCGACCAGCCGCAGCAGCTATACAGTATAACTTCGGCAGGTTGGCACTGCTGTACGTCGTAGATGTACGTTGGCTCTTTAAGATGCTGTAGCAGGCGCGCGGGCGCCACCGGAAGTGCACGCCCGCAGTGTGTCCTCGGAGCAGATGAGCATTCCCGGCAGGCGCGATGACCGCCGGCACCCGCGATCGTTCGTGACTGAGCGAGAATCAGGATCTGTGTGTGTAAATTGACAGGGAAGAGGAGACAGATTGTGTGTTCCTACCAACTAGCAACAATGATCTCTCTCCTCCTCTAGTCAACCATATTCCCCTCACAGTAAGACCCCTTTCACATTGGGGAGTTTTTCAGGCGCTTTTAGGCTAACAATAGCGCCTGAAAAACTTCTCCTCTGCAGTCTCAGTGTGAAAGCCTGAGGGCAAGATGTTAAAAAAAATACCACCAGTCCCACTGGTAGCCATAACGTTTCCGTAATACTGACGCGCTCATCATTGCATGCTACAACTCCATATTAGCCAACTTTTAGGGCCCATTTATGGAAGTGCATTTCTCATGTGCATTTACATGCGTATTGATATCCTTTAACCACTTCAGCCCCGGTAGGATTTGCCCCCTTCCTGACCAGGCCATTTTTTGCGATACGGCACAGTGTAGTTTTAACCACTTAAGACCCGGACCAATACGCTGGTAAATGACCCAAGGTGTTTTTGCGATTCGGCACTGCGTCGCTTTAACAGACAATTGCGCGGTCGTGCGACGTGGCTCCCAAACAAAATTTGCGTCCTTTTCTTCCCACAAATAGAGCTTTCTTTTGGTGGTATTTGATCACCTCTGCGATTTTTATTTTTTGCGCTATATACAAAAATAGAGCGACATTTTTGAAAAAAAAAACACTATTTTTTACTTTTTGTTAAAAAAAAATCAAATAAACTAAATTTTAGTCAAACATTTAGGCCAAAATTTATTTAGCCACATGTCTTTAGTAAAAAAAAAAAATCGCAATCAAAAAAAATAGCTACCTAGCGGGAACAGCGACACTAATACAGCGATCAGAAAAATGATCGCTTAGTGACGCTGGCAATAGGGAGTGAAAGGGTTAACTAGGGCGGTGATCAGGGGGTTAAAACTTTATTAGGGGGGGTGGGGGGGCTATCCTGAACCTAACACTAACTGTTTTTTACAGTGCCTGTCACACTGACACTAAATGCAGTGATTAAATCACTGCATTCAGTAACACTGTGACAGGGGGGTGGGGGGGGCGATCACAAGGGGTTAATATGCCTATGTGAGTGTGTGTCAGTGTTGTGTTGGTGCACACTTACTTGGCATGTCTTCTCTCATCAGCAGCGCTGGGAAACAGCGCTGCGATGAGAGAATACATCATTTCCTCCTTCCTGTGTAAACACAGGAGGAGGAAGTGACAGGCTGGGAGCGCGCTCCCATTGGCTGGGAGCGATCGCGGGGGGGGCGGAAAACACGGACATCCGCCCGCAGATCCCGGATCGCTCCCAGAGGTAGGGAGACCCCCGCACGCCGCGGAGGGGGTCCCGATGGGACCCCCGAACCGCACTCAGGCGGGGACGTAAATTTACGCCCTTGTGCCTGTACGAGCCATGTTGTGGCCGTATATGTGCGTGCGGGGGTCTTTAAGTGGTTAACTGACATTTGTGCGCTCGTGCGACGTTATACCCAAACAAAATGTATGTCCTTTTTTCCCCACAAATAGAGCTTTTGGTTAGCTTTTGGTCAGGTTACCTGCATCTTTGGAGCGGTGAAGGAGCGGTGTATACCCAGCGCTTTCCGGGTGGTTTTGACCCTATTTCGGTCGCTAGTGGGGGGGGGGGTCGAAAGCACCCCGCTATCGGTCTAATACCGCTGCAAAAATGAAGGAAAATCGCAGCTAAAAATAATAAAGCTCTATTGCCGCCACTGCCCGCGCCCCAGTGTAAAAAGCGGCCTTAGAACACACATTTAACCCCTTGATCGCCCCCTGGCGTTAACCCCTTCCCCGTCAGTGACATTTATACAGTAATCAGTGGCTATTTATAGCTCTCATAGGCGTGCGCACGCGGTGAGTTGGGTGTGCCCAGGCACACCCTAAAAACCCCATGCGCATTAGTGTTATTCCTCTGTGTAGCCACAGAGGTATGGGAAAGATCTCCCTCTTATTGGCTCTGCCATAAGAGAAGTGTTTATGCTCTTCTCTTTCACTTGGCTGGCAGGGAGATCAATGTGCTGGGGGTCATATATATGTAGACACATAAACATGCACGTGTCTTTGAGCTTAATGGTGCACACCCTAAAGCAATAGGCTGCGCACACCTATGATAGCTCTGATCGCTGTATAATTGTCACTGGTCCCAAAATGGTGTCAAAAGTATCCGATTTGTCCACTGCAATGTCTCAGACCAGGCCGGTAATTGAGGCCACGGCTTTGCGGCCTTCTGCAGGCCTAAGATTCCTTTTGTGATCTGGCGCCATCTTGTGGTGGCCGTTGGCATTACAAGTAGTTACATTACAAGTAGCAAAACAGCAGTTTTAAGTGTTTTTCATTGTTTTCACTTCATCTCCTTCCCTCTAATTAGAACCCCCAAACATTATATATATTTTTTATTCTAACACCCTAGGGCAGGAGTCTCCAAACTATGGCCCTCCAGGTGTTCAGGAACTACAATTCCCATCATGCCTAGTCATGTCTACGAATGTCAGAGTTTTACAATGCCTCATGGGAAGTGTAGTTCCACAGCAGCTGGAGGGCCGTAGTTTGGAGATCCCTGCCCTAGAGAATAAAATGGAGGTCGTTGCAATACTTTCTGTCACACCGTATTTGCGCAACGGTCTAACAAGCGCACTTTTTTGGGGGAAAAAATAAATTTTTTAATTAAAAAATAAGACAACAGTAAAGTTATCCCAATTTTTTTTTATATTGTGAAAGATAATGTTACACCGAGGAAATTGATACCCTGTTACGCTTCAAAATTGCGCCCGCTCGTAGAATGGCGACAAGCTTTTACCCTTTAAAATCTCCATAGGCGACGCTTAAAAATGTCTACAGGTTGCATGTTTTGAGTTACAGAGGAGGTCTAGGGCTAGAAATATTGTTCTCGCTCTACCAATCGCGGCGATACCTCACATGTGTGGTTTGAATACCGTTTACATATGCAGGCGCTACTCACCTATGCGTTCGATTCTGCGCGCAAGCTTGGCGGGACGGGGTGCGTTTTTTGGCTCCTAACTTTTTTAGCTGGCTCCTGGATTCCAAGCAAATTTGTCAAACCCTGTCTCTAATCGCACGCCTAAAAGAAAACCCCATTGAAATCCATGTGTCCCGCGCCCCACATATTGATTAGGGAGCTGGATGCATTGATAGGAGGCGTCACCCCTGCGCCCTGCATTACGGGGGGCCGCCACTGGTGCATCTCCCTTCTGTGCCTACAATTCTGATCTTGACTAATTTGGAATTTGAAGGAATTTCTGAGATTCCAATGAGAAATCTCTAAAAGCTGGAGCCTGGAACCATGCCACAAAATCAGAGCTCTGCAGCAGAAGGATTGTTTTCAGATACGAGAGGAGAGAAGCGTTCATGTCTCCCCGTCCCATGCACTTACATCAGATTAAAAAAAAAGAACCTTCACTTTTAAGTCTTGACTACAAAAGTTGGGAGGGGGAGGCAGCCGGTTACTGGGGCAAAAGAGAAGCAAACAGAGGAAGAGAGGAAGAAAAGAGGAAGAGAGTGAGCGGAAGAAGAGGCGTAGAGGGAAGTAACAGCTTAGTAAGCAAGAGGGACAGAACATAAAGAGATGGCTGCAAGCTCGAGCGATGCACAAAACAAGGTAAGTACTCTCAGTCTGTACAACGCCACGTCTACGAGAGCCGCAACCAGGCTACGTGGTTTGGATACGCAACTTATCAGTGAAGAAAATATTTCTTCTTCTTTGTAGCTGTAGAATTAGGGCCAAAATACATGGACGGTAGGATTATTGGGATCCGGCCAGAAAACTTTTCTCTATCACAAACTGCGAGTAAAAGTCCAACCTCTCCCAGATGTTAGAAATAGAGATTACTAGAGCCAGAGTTTAATGTGCTGCCCGTGATAACAGTTTTTAGTGGCCACAGACCTTGGACATTGTGGCCCAGATTCTCGTACCTGGGCGCATCTTTATTCAGGTGTAGCTTATCTTGTTTACGCTACGCCGCCGCAACATTGAGAGGCAAGCCTGGTATTCACGAATAAAATACGTGCAACGTTGCGGCGGCGTAGCGTATAGTTGTCGGCGTAAGCCGGCGTAAGTCAAATTAGGTGGAAGTGGGCGTGATTTATTATAATGAAGCGTGACCCCATGTAAATGAAGGGCCGAACGAACAGTGCATGTGCCGTCCTGTGGACGCTTCCCAGTACGCATTTGCAGAATCACATCGGGACAAGCGCCTAAGATACGTTGAATCACTGAATGTAACCTACGTAGTACTACGTAGTACTACGTAAACGACGTACAATACAAAGGCTGTTACCTCGTCCATACCAGGGATGGACTGGCCATTGGGACTACAGGGAGTTTCCCGGTTGGCCGATGGCTCAGTGGGCCGGCTTCAGTGACAGCAGACCGCCCCCCCTCCGCTCCTTTGTCTCTCCCTTCCTGCAGCGCTCGCCTCCTCTCCCTCCCCGCAGCACTCACCTGGAGGAAGCAGAGAAGCAGGGGGAGGACCAGAGGAGCAGGGACGACGACAGAGGAGCATGGGGGAGGGGACAGACAGCTGACTCAACAGCTATGGCCTGGGAGTTTCTCACTTCTTATCTTGTCCCATAAGGGGGGGCACCGCACTAATTCTTTGCCCCGGGTGAAATAATGTCTAGGTTCCCCACTGGTACTGCCTATAAGAGTACCAGTACCAGCCGTTCTACTCTAATAAAGTAGAATGGCTAGTGACTAGTGAAGGGGGAGAGGGGGCTTGGGTGGCCGAGGGGGTTGGGGGGGTGCGGGAGTTGTCCGGCCGCAATGGGAGAGACCTTTCAAAGTGGGCCAGTCTGGACGAAGTCCAGGGCCAAATATTTGTCCCAGTCCAGCCCTGGTCCATACCTTTGCATGACTTACCCTGCTTTATGTGGGGTAAGTTTACGCCGGACGTACGACTTACGTAAACAGCGTATATTAATGTGCCGGGCGCAAGTACTTTGTGAATCGGCGTATCTTACTAATTTGCATATTTAACACGGGTACACTGAATGCGTCCAGCGTAACTATGCGCCCACGATACGCCGGCATAGGCAAGTTACGTCGGGCGCCTGAAGCCTTGTTTTACGATGTATCTAGCTTAACGAATCGGCGTAACAATACGACGGCGCACATTTGTACTTACAATGGCGTATCTGTAGATACGCCGGCGTAAAATTTTCGTGAATCCGGGCCTGTGTTTTTAAAGCTAAATTGGCTTCAATTTTGTTTGGGAGCCACGTCGCATGACCGAGCAATTGTCAGTTAAAGCGACACAGTGTGGAATCACAAAAAGTGCTCTGATCTTTGGCCAGTGAAAAACCTTGAGCACACGATAACTATATAGTTGCATAGTACAAAGACTTCCCTCTTCACTACCTATACCGCTGACCACTGTGACCAGTCCATCAGATATAGTGGTAATTTGGGCAAAAAGACTGGTGGATAGACTTCCCCTTGTAGGCCAAAATAGACAACATATAGTCGCATGGTACTATCCACTGATATAGTTGCATACTACTTTTCCCCTTCATCAGTGGGTCCCACTGATGAAGTTCATACCCAGGACGACACGCGTCTGGGATTAGGAGCCAGACCCTCAACTATCATCCTGCGGTCACTGCCATCTATTCTGAAGCAGGTTGGGATTATGCCACCTGTTCGATACGCTGGCATGGTTGAGTGCCTTTTATGTGAGTGTGCTACCTCTATACCTCTTTTATTGTGGTATCAAACTTTGACAGGGAGCACTAGATCCCTTTTCTTAATTTCTATATACTGATGAATGAGAACACGCAGCACTGAAGGGAGGTGTTGGAGATTAGGAGCAGAGCGGAAGCATTCATCTGAATTCATCCCCATTAGGGGACTGCTTACTTAGACCCACTGGTGAAACAGGGTTCTAAGTATCATGCCTCGTACACACGATCGGTTTTCCAGATGGGAAAACTGCCATGTTTGCTTTTGGTTAGGAAAACTGCAAGCAAAAAAATTAGAACTTGTTCTCTTTTTTCCCGCCGCGATTCTCTGCGTTTTTTTGCTCGCTAGTTTTCCTATAGGGAAACATTGCAGTGGAGCATACACACAGCCGGTTATCCCGACCAAAGCTGTCATGGCAGTTTTCCTGTTGGGAAAACCGGCCGTGTGTACACGGGGAAAAGTAAGCAAGCAGGTTCCCAGTTTTTCGGGCGGACTTTTGACCGCCAGGAAAACCGATCGCGTGTACGAGGCATCAGGTGAGCGGCCACCCAATCACTGGTGGAGGATTTTTGATGAGTACTGCTGTATTACCAATAGGGATGAGCCGAACACCCCTGGGTTTGGTTCGCACCAGAACCTGCGAACAGACCAAAAGGTCGTGTGAACTTTAGAACCCTGCTAAAGTCTATGGGACTCGAACGTTTAAAATCAAAAGTACTAATTTTAAAGGCTAATATGCAAGTTATTGTCCTAAAAAGTGTTTGGGGACCTGGGTCCTGCCCCAGGGGAGTGTTTGTGGACCCGGGTCCTGCCCCAGGGGAGTGTTTGGGGACCTGGGTCCTGCCCCAGGGGACATGTATCAATGCAAAAAAAGTTTTAAAAAACTGCAGTTTTTTCAGGAGCAGTGATTTTAATAATGCTTAAAGTGAAACAATAAAATTGAAAAATGTCTTTAAATTTCGTACTTAGGGGGGTGTGTATAGTATGCCTGTAAAGTAGCGCTTGTTTCCTGTGTTTAGAACTGTCCCTGCACAAAATGTAATTTCTGAAGGAAAAAAAGTAATTTAAAATCACTCGTGGCTATAATGAATTGTCGGATACCAGCAATACAGAGAAAGGTCATTCATAAAAAAGAATGCGTGGGGGTCCCCTCAAATTCAATTACCAGGCCCTTCGGGTCTGGTATGGATATTAAGGGGAACCCTGCGTCAAATAAAAAAAAAAGTATGTGGGGGGTTCCCCCCAAATATCCATTCCAGACCCTTCAGGTCTGGTATGGATTTTAAGGGGAACTCCACCCCAAATTTAAAAAAAAATGCCGTGGACCCCCACACATTTTTTTTATGAATGACTTTTCTCTGTATTGCCGGGAGCCGACAATTCATTATAGCCGCGAGTGATTTTAAATTACTTTTTTTCCTTCAGAAATGACACTTTGTGCAGGGACAGTTCTAAGCATGGGAAACAAGTGCTACTTTACAGGCATACTATACACCCCCCTCCCCCCAGGTATGAAATTTAAAGGAATATTTCACTTTTATTGTTTCACTTAAAGGAATTATTAAAATCACTGCTGCCAAAAAAACTGCAGTTTTTAAAACTTTTTTTTTGCATTGATACATGTCCCCTGGGGCAGGATCCAGGTCCCCAAACACTTTTTATTACAATAACTTGCATATTAGCCTTTAAAATGAGCTTTAACATGGTTTAACAGGGTTCTAAAGTTCACACAAACTTGCCACGAACACCCCAAATAGTTCGCTGTTCGGCGAACAGGCAATGTTCGAGTCGAACATGAGTTCTACTCGAACTCGAATAGTACAATGAACTGCTGAGCTATAACTTACTTTTTTGTTTGTTTGGATTGAATTTCACTGTTATTTTTTGTTTGTAACATATTTTGCTTTTGTAGATTGATTGTTGCCTTGTTATTTATATTTATACACTTTCACTTTAGCATTTGTTAATTTGTTGCTAGTTTGCGCTGCACTATACACATATTCAGATTGAAGTGAGTGAGAACACTTTTGAGTTTCAAGCCGCAACAAGATTACTTATTTGTATTCATTTGGTGATTTTATGACATATGAATTTTGAGATTGTTTTATTTATTTGCACTGATTAAGATAGAGGTTATTTAAATTTTAAAAAGCTGCCCCATGATAAAAGGCCACATGGTTCCACATACCTCAGACATAATTTATGTTTATGTTAAGCCCCCGGACCATTTTGTAGCTAAAGGACCAGGCCACTTTTTGCGATTCGGCACTGCGTCGCTTTAACTGACGATTGCGCGGTCGTGCGACGTGGCTCCCAAACAAAATTGGCGTCCTTTTTTCCCCACAAATAGAGCTTTCTTTTGGTAGTATTTGATCACCTCTGTGGTTTTTTTTTTTTTTGCGCTATAAACAAAAATAGAGCGACAATTTTGAAAAAAATGCAATATTTTCTTTCTTTATTTTATTTAATAAATATCCACAAAAAATATATAAAACATTTTTCCTCAGTTTAGGCCGATACGTATTTTTCGACATATTTTTGGTAAAAAATCGCAATAAGCGTTTATTGATTGGTTTGCGCAAAAGTTATAGCGTCTACAAAATAGGGGATAGTTTCATGGCATTTTTATTAATATTTTTTTTACTAGTAATGGCAGCGATCAGCGTTTTTTCTCGGTACTGCAACATTATGGCGGATACTTCGGACACTTTAAACAAATTTTAGGGACCATTGGCATTTTTATAGCGATCAGTGCTATAAAAATGCATTGGTTACTATAAAAATGCAACTGGCAGGGAAGGGGTTAACACTAGGGGGTGAGGAAGGGGTTAATCATGTTCCCTGGGTGTGTTCTAACTGTAGGGGGGGTGGGCTGACTGAGGAAAATGACAAATTGCTGTTCATACATTGTATGAATAGACGATCAGTCATTTCTCCCGCTGACAGGACCGGAGTTGTGTGTTTACACACACAGCTCCGAGTCCTCGCTCTGTAACGAGCGATCGCGTGTGCCTGGCAGAGCCGACCTGCCGCTGTATAACTGCGGTGGCTGGTGGGCAAGCAGTTAAAGATAGATCTTGAGCAAACAAATTACTATAAGCATACCTCCTAACATTATGAGATGGGAATCAGGGACACCTATCAGCAAAAGTATGCAGGCATAGGACACACACCTTGCCACGCCCCCTTAAAAGGAGAATTGTACAAAAAAACAAGATTGGTTGAACCCACAAGTGCTTTTTTTTACCACTACTATTCCTTTATATTGGCTTTTGGAATTTACTAATGCAGCAATTTAGAAATCAGATGAAAGGCTTATGCCGCGTACACACGATCACTTTTTGTGATGAAAAAAAACGTCATTTTATCTCACGAAACAAAACAACGTTTTTCAAACTTCATTTTCCAAAATGACGTTGCATACACACCATCGTTTTTCCAAAATGCTCTTGCAAAGCGCGGTGACGTACACCACGTTCGACGGCACTCTGTTCCATTGAAGCTCCATCTCATAACTTGCTTCTGAGCATGCGCGGGTTTAAAAACGTTGTTTTAAACATCGTTTTGCCCACACACGATCACTTTTTATGACACAAAAAATGACATTTTGAAAAACGACACAAAATTAGCTCTGGGAAACACTTTTTGATAGATAAAAATTGTATTTTTATACATCTATATGGATCAGCCCAAAATGAGGGACAAATGAGGGACAGAGGGACATTTCTCCAAATAAGGGACAGTCCCTTGAAATCAGGGACAGTCGGGAGCAATGCTATATGGTTTCATAGTACCTGCCTCTTGATTACTTGTACTGCTGATCAAATATGATGGTCATTAGGCAAGAAGACTGGTCCATGGACTTCCCCCTTGTAGGCCAAAAGTGGCAACAGTTTTGTGTGGCCACATGGTTGTAAGCACCACAAATGTTATTTAGGTATTTTAAAAGAAATCCTGAGCACACAAGTAACTATATGGTTGCATAGTACTTTCTTCTTGATTGCCTACGCTGCTAACCAGCCCATTCATAAAAACAGAGGGGTAGATTCACATACACTTAACATTCCGCTGCGTAATCGAAATACTCTACGCTGCCGTATTTTACCAGGCTCTACACCGAATCCTGGTAGATTTTTGCCCGTACGCTACGGCGGCGTAGTCTATTTCTCGCCGCGTAATCGAAATACGCAATTGGGGGGCGTGAAGCATTTAAATTAAGCGCGTCCCCGCGGCGATCGAACTGCGCATGCTCCGTTCAGAAATTTACCGCCGTGCATTGCGCGAAATCACGTCGTTACGTCATTCGTTGTTTGAGTAGCGTCGTTTACGAACATTCCTATTCCCGGACGACTTACGTTAAAAATAATAAAAGACGTCGGAAAACTTAGAAATTCGACGCGGGAACGATGGCCATACTTAACATGGGCTGTCTAATATTAGAGCAGCAAAAAGCTGGTATAGTGTTACGCAAATAAAAGATGACTAAAGGTGCCGTAAGAGATTGCGATTGAATATCGTAATTTCGGGGATCGTCGGCAAAAGCTCATTTGCATACCTCGACTCAGAAAACGACGGGAAGTCCACCCAGTGGCCGCAATTTTATTGCAGCGTAGATCCGAAGGCGTACGAACACGTAATCCAGTCGAATTGAAGCCCGCAGCCGTCTATTCATGGTTTGAGGTTTTCGACTAGCTAGAAAACGCGCGTAATTTGAAATTACTCCAGTCTAACACCAGTTAGACAGGCGTAATGGCTCTCTGAATCTGGCCCAGAGCTTTTATAAAAATCTTTGACATGTAAATATTTTCTAAATACAAGAGTCATGAGTATTCTTCCTTGAATCTTGGGGTGCTTTGTATATTTCCTCCAGATCTGTGCAGTAAAAGGAAAAGTAAGACTGTAATGCTGCTCTCTCTCCTTGTGCAGGGTGACTGGACTGGTCTTGTCTCCGCCTTCTCCTGTAGTTATTCTTCTGGCAGCCTGTAGTGGGTGGAGCCTGTTGGGCCCCTCCCAAAGCTCTGCTCTCTCCACAGGCTATGGACTGTATGCAGGGCCGCCATCAGGAATTATGGGGCCCCTTACACAGCTTCAGGCATGGGCCCCCTGAAGCAGAAACCCAGGGGGTGCTTCTGCCTGAAATTGAGAACAAATTTATAAAAAAAAGGGTGGGTGGGTAGCCATCCGGGGCCCTGGGGACATCTGGGACCTTTAATAAAAATAAAAAAAAAGGGGGTTGCCATCCAGGGCCACAGGGACCTCTGGGCCCTTTAATAAAAAAATATATATAACAAAAGAAAATAAACAGGAAGAACTAAAAAAAAATATATAATATTTTTTTTTATAAAAAAAAGGGGGTGTTGCCTCCGGGCTCCTGGGGACCTCTGGGCCCTTTAATAAAAAAAATAAAACATATTATTTTGTTATAAAAAAAAAAGAAGAAAAAAAAAGGTGTGCTGCCTGTACCCCCCTGATGGCGGCCCTGACTGTATGTGCTGAAAAGTGTTCCTTTTTGTCGCCACAGAAAGTTGGGAGCAGGTACGCCATCAGGGGAGTACAGGCATTAGTACAGGGGCCCGCTTGCCTGTTTTTTTTCTAAAATGTCTGGGAATTCTCTGATTCCCAGGAGAGAAGAGAAGAGTTGACTTGACTTTGTTTTCGTTGACCCCCCCCCCCCCCCCCGTCCCCCGTCCCACTTATCATCTCGTGGCAGGAGAGAGAAGAGATGAAACTTTCATTACCACAACCCCCCCCCCCCCCACCACGCTTATCATCTCGCGGCAGGAGAGAGGAGGGCCCTCCCGGTTCTCTGCTCCAGGGGGCCCTGCCTAAAGCTGTGTAAGGTGCCCTGGTTGGGAGGTAGGAGCTCTGGTAGTACCTCAGGATGCTTTTACAGACATTGGGTGATGCCCAAAATTGGGGTTGGTAGGGCTGTATTTTTATCGAATCCCCCACACCCACAGCAGTCATTGCCCAGGAAGACTGGTTGAGGGGCTGCCTTCTTGTAGGCCAGCAGGGGGCGGTACATTTCATGTGACACAGCCCTACCATGTTGGATCACCAATCCAGTGGCTGTATTCGAATAAGAAAAATGGTCGGAGGCAACATGGAAGGGCCAATATATTTCAAGTGTTGCAGGAAATGCAAATCTTTAAAAAAAAAAAAAAAACATTTATGCCGCGTACGCATGATCGGAATTTTATTTTTCAGATGGAATTTTGGCTCCAACTTGAGTTGCATACACACGGTCACACAAAATTCCGTACAAATACGACGAGCCGGGAAAAATAAAGTTCAATGACTCCGAGCATGCGTCGACTTGATTCCGAGCATGCATGTTTTTTTGGGCTTCGGAATTGAACACAGACTGTTTATCAGAAACCATTACAAATTGCAAACAAACAACTTTCTTACAAATAAAATACTACTTTCACTTTTTCTTCCTTGTTTCTTAGTGCTACCGATCTCCTACATCCTCTTTGAAGCCATTTCCTGTCTACTTTCACATCAGCCGCTGCTGCATATTATTTCCTGATGGTGGCAACAGTGACTACCTGTGTTATTCGCATCAACATGGCTGCTTAAAGTGATGCTAAACACGCACTGTTTCATTTACATCGTTCCTTCTATTTCTGTATATGGATAATGGCACTTTAATTATTTTAATAAAAAAATAAAAAATAAAAGTACTATTTTTCTAAGCAATATAAGTTGTCACAGGACCCAGATCTTTCCCAGCCTGTCTGCAAGGAAACATAAGCAGGAGGAGTCCTAGCCCTCTGCTGCGGGTCACATGTTCAAAGTAAAAAAAAAAAACAAACAAACAAAAAAAAACAGCCTTTGGAATACAGAGTAAAAATAAATAATTAATATCAATAATCTTTTTTTAATATAAATATTTATTTGAATTCAAATCTTTATTATTTTTGGCAATAACATGGTGTGTGTTGGTGGATTTCTGCCAGTCAAAGGCTCCAGCCTGTGTTTTAGAATGAAGGTGAAGCCTCCATTAATCTACATGTAATATCCCGCCCCCCATTGTGTTTAGCTGGTTAGTGGGCATGGAGGAGGAGGGAGGGAGTGGGCTGTCATTTACCACTGTGTATACGCCCACATGTGTGACTCTATAGTCACATAGGCTGCTCAGATGTGATAGGGGGGAAATGCTCAGCATAGAAATCCATCTATGACTGTCTTTAGTCCCTGATTGGAACAGAGTATAACAGGGTGACAACACAGGAGCCCGGTTGGGCGACAGAGAAAGAGCGTTGTCATCCCATAACAGGAAGAGCATGTACAACGACCCTATGGCAGGATCACCAGGGATTATTTTAATGAGACCCGTAGATTTAAAATGACCACAAGTGACTATTGATATTCAAGGATCAAGTTTTACATGACGTTTTATTAACCACTTGCTTACTGGGCACATAAACCCCCTTCGTGCCCAGACGAAATTTCAGCTTCCGGCACTGCGTCGCTTTAACTGACATTTGCGCGGTTGTGTGACGTGGCTCCCAAACAAAATTGGCGTCCTTTTTCCCCCACAAATAGAGCTTTATTTTGGTGGTATTTGATCGCCCGTGCGGTTTTTATTTTTTTGCGTTATAAACAAAAAAAGAGCGACAATTTAAAAATATATATGTATTTTTTACTTGTTGCTATAATAAATATCCCAATTTTTTTTTTCTTAATTTTCTCAGTTAAGGCTGATACGTATTCTTCTACGTATTTTTGTAAAAAAAAAAAAAAATTGCTTTGCGCAAAAGTTATAGCGCCTACAAAATAGGGGACAGAATTATGATTTTTTTTTTACTATTTTTTTTTTTACTAGTAATGGCGGCGATCTGTGATTTTTATTGGGACTGCGACATTACGGCGGACACATCGGACACTTTTGACACATTTTTGGGACCATTCACATTTATACAGCGACCAGTGCTATAAATATGCACTAATTACTGTATAAATGTGACTGGCATTGAAGGGGTTAACACTAGGGGGTGAGGAAGGGGTTAAATGTGTATCCTGGGTGTGTTCTAACTGTGTGTGGGGGGGGGGGTGACTGGGGGAGGTGACCGATGCTGTGTCCCTATGCACAAGGGAAACAGATCGGTCTTCTCTCTCCCTGACAGGACGTGGAGCTCTGTGTTTACACACAGAGCTTCACGTCCCTGCTCTGTCACCGCCGATCGCATGTACCTGGCGAACACCGCGGCCGCCGGGTACACGCATCGAATCCTCAGCGATGCGACGGCACTGTTTTTCCCCGCTGCGCGCCACCCAACAACAACATGACGTCCAAAGATCTTTGGATAGTAAAACATTTTTTTTTCTGCCTGTGAATACCTTATACAGCCCACTTCCTGTTTCTTGTCTGGTCATTAGCCTAGGCTTATGACATCATTTTTCCAAAGCCTTTTTTTGGGGGGGGGGGGACAGTATAATAACAGTCATATAACAAAACAGTTAGCCTAATTTTTTTGTATAATGTGAAAGATGAAGTTACGCCAAGTAAATATATAGCTAACATGTCACGCTTTAAAATTGCGCACACTCATGAAATGGCGCCAAACTTTGGTACTTGAAAATCTCCATAGGCAACGCTTAATTTTTTTTTTAAGGGGTTACCAGTTTAGAGTTACAGAGGAGGTCTAGTGTTAGAATTATTGCTCTCGCTCTAACGCACGTGGCGATACCTCACATGTGTGGTTTGAACGGCGTTTACATATGTGGGCGGGACTTACGGTTGTGTTTTCTTCTGAGCACGAGCTACTGGGGACAGGGGCGTTTTTTTTATTTTTTTAAGTTATTTATTAAAAAAATTTACTTACTTTTTTTTTTTTACACTTTTTTTTTTAATTCGTTTTTTTGGATCCCTTGTAATAGGAATCTATTGTGACAGGTCCTCTTAAATAGTCCTATGCATGGATTCTTTTTGAAGGATAGGATATGGTTTCGTGTCACTAGGTATCATCAGGAAGGATATGTCATGTGATGTTTTCTTTGGCACTTTGTAGAGAACAATAAATAACTGACAACACTGTTTTCAGTCCCGTGTCCTCTTCACAATAAAGACACATACATGAGGTCAGTTTAGACAGACACCAGTGAACCCTGCAGTCTGTCCCTGGACTCTGGGTGGGGGGGGGGGGGGAGTGAGCCAACACATCTGGAGGAATCCCAGACAAAAAACAGGAAAGACATACAAACTTCATGCAGATAGTCTAATGTAAAAAAAAATAAAGCCAAGGCTTGCAAGGCAAGAATGCTTAATGTTAATAATACATGCATTTTAACCGCTTCACCCCCGGCCCATAGTCATATGACGGCCGCAAGAAGCTTTCGTCCCTCCGGGCGGCCGCCATACGACGTCTTGGTATTCCCGCAGTGTGGAGCGTGTGCGTGCCCACCGCATCACTGGGGACCCGATGCGTGTGCCCGACGGCTTCTATGTCTGCCGGGTACCCCGCGATTGCTCATCATAAAGCCAGGGGCGTGGAGCTCGGTGTGCAAACACACAGCTCCACGTCCTGTCAGGCAGAGGAGACCGATGGTGTGTCCCTTGTACATAGGGCCACGATTGGTCTCCTCCCCTTGTGAGTCTTCTCCCCCCACAGTAAGAATCACTCACTATGGAACACATTAACCCCTTGATTGCCCCCTAGTGTTAACCCATCTCTCCGGTGTCCTCCTCCCTCTCTCCGGTGTCCTTCTCCCTCTTAGCAGTGTCCTCCTCCCTATCTCCGGGGTCCTCCTCCCTCTCTCTCCGGGGTCCTCCTCCCTCTTAGCGGTGTCCTCCTCCCTCTCTCCGGGTCCTCCTCCCTCTTAGCGCTGTCCTTCTCCCTCTCTCCAGGATTCTCCTCCCTCTTAGCGGTATCCTCCTCCCTCTCTCCGGGGTCCTCCTTCCTCTTAGCAGTGTCCTCCTCCCTCTCTCCGGGGTCCTCCTTCCTCTTAGCAGTGTCCTCCTCCCTCTCTCGGGGGTCCTCCTTCCTCTTAGCAGTGTCCTCCTCCCTCTCTCCGGGGTCCTCCCCCCTCTTAGCGGTGTCCTCCTCCCTCTCTCCGGGGTCCTCCCCCCTCTTAGCTGTGTCCTCCTCCATCTCTCCGGGGACCTCCTCCCTCTTAGCAGTGCCCTCCTCCCTCTCTCCGGGGTCCTCCTCCCTCTTAGCGGTATCCTCCTCCCTCTCTCCGGGGTTCTCCTCCCTCTTAGCGGTGTCCTCCTCCCTCTCTCCAGGGTCCTCCCCCCTCTTAGCGGTATCCTCCTCCCTCTCTCCGGGGTCCTCCTTCCTCTTAGCAGTGTCCTCCTCCCTCTCTCCAGGGTCCTCCCCCCTCTTAGCGGTGTCCTCCTCCCTCTCTCCGGGGTCCTCCCCCCTCTTAGCGGTGTCCTCCTCCATCTCTCCGGGGACCTTCTCCCTCTTAGCAGTGCCCTCCTCCCTCTCTCTGGGGTCCTCCTCCCTCTTAGCGGTATCCTCCTCCCTTACTCCAAAATCCTCCTCCCTCTTAGCGGGGTTCTCCTCCCTCTTAGCGGTGTCCTCCTCCCTCTCTCCGGGGTTCTCCTCCCTCTTAGCGGTGTCCTCCTCCCTCTCTCCGGGTTCCTCCTCCCTCTTAGCGGTGTCCTCCTCCCTCTCTGCGGTCCCTGGGTCCTTCTCCGGTCCCCCCTCTTCGTGGATCTGTCAGGATGGAGAGCGGAGGAAGGAGTCGGTAAATATGTCATTTGCCGTCTCCTTCCTTTTCTAAATGCACTGACTCTGTTCATTCATAACTGAAACATTGTAATCTGTGTTTATGATGTTTCAGTTTATGGATGGAGAGGAGCCTTTGTCTTCTGTCCAATCATTTTCAGTGCAGCTGAGGCTGCAAAGAAAGGGACTGGGCAATCTGTGTCCTTAGTCCCTTTTACTGTCTCAAAGGGGAGATGCCAGGAGTTTAGACCCCTGATATCTCACCAAAGCCCCCCCCCCCCACACACACACACACACACAAAAAAAAGTAAAGCATTATAAAAAAAATAACAAAAAAAATGTAAAAAATTATAAAAATAAATAAATAAATAATAAAAAAAAATAATAATAAAAAAAACGACTGACAGTGCCAATTATTGCCACTGTCGCACAAAACTAAGCTCTTCCAGCTCCGAGATGTCAGAGCTGCAGGCACCCTTATCTTCGCCCAGCTTGCTTCCAGGATCATGGACTCCAGCTCTGTGACTCACCGAAGCCACAATGACGTCACCCCCACGCATGCACGCAAGAGCCCCAGTTTACGGCACAGGGCTCTGAAGGAACAGGTGGCCGCCCCTTCAGAGCGCATGTGTCGGTGATTGCATGTATAGTAGAGTCCCTAACAGCCGGGGGTCACCCAATGATGTGAATGGGTGATGTCACAGGGCAGGGTCACCCGTCCACATCATAGGGTAACCCCCAGCTGGGGGTTACCCTATGATGTGGACGGGTGACCCTGCCCCCCTTATGCGTCATGGGGGTTTCATTACTCGCTGGAGAGTGGAGATTGCAGTTTCGCTGGAGACTGGATCATCGTTGGACATCGAGAGGCGGGATTACATCGCTGGAATTTATTTTTAATATGTATCGAATTTTGGCTATCTCAGCAGGAACCGAACAAATTTCAAACCATGTTTGGGCAGGCTGGTTGTACAGAATCGACAGATCCACCACTTAACCTCTATACAACCAAACTGTCAGGTATTTCTCTATAGATGGCAGCACTGATCGGTGTGTTCTGATGTCAGAAAAGTGTCCTGTCTGACAGAATACAGTAACTCAAGGATTTCTCCGACCATGAGTGTGCAGGTCCGGACTGGCCATAGGGCATAACGGGCAAATGCCCGGTAGGCCGCGTCTCTGTAGTGTAGGGGGGGGGGGTCTTATGTGCTGTATTGTAGAGGAGGGCTGTAATGTAGGGGGGTCTGTATTGTAGAGGGGGTCTGTATTGTAGAGGGGGTCTTTAATATAGGGAGGTCTGTACTGTAGGAGGGTCTCTGCTGTAGGGATGGGGTCTGTACTGTAGGGAGATCTATGTAACATGCAGGGGGTCCAGAACTGTTAGGGGTTGTCTGTGTAACAAACTATGGGGGGCTGTGTAATGTATAGGGCTCTAGAGGTGCAGGGTGCTATGTCATGTAAAGGGGTCCAGAGGTGCAGGGTGCTGTGTAATGTAAAAGGGTCCAGAGGTGCGGTGCTATGTAATGTAAAGGGGTCCAGGGTGCTATAAAATGTAAAGGGGTCCAGGGTGCTATGAAATGTAAAGGGGTCGAGAGGTGCAGGGTGCTGTGTAATGTAAAGGGGTCCAGGGTGCTATGAAATGTAAAGGGCTCTAGAGGTGCAGGGTGCTGTGTAATGTAAAGGAGCCCAGAGGTGCAGGGTGCTGTGTAATGTAAAGTGGTCCAGAGGTACAGGGTGCTGTGTAATGTAAAAGGGTCCAGAGGTGCGGTGCTATGTAATGTAAAGGGGTCCAGGGTGCTATGAAATGTAAAGGGGTCCAGGGGCCTATGAAATGTAAAGGGGTCCAGGGTGCTATGAAATGTAAAGGGGTCCAGGGGCCTATGAAATGTAAAGGGGTCCAGGGTGCTATGAAATGTAAAGGGGTCCAGAGGTGCAGGGTGCTGTGTAATGTAAAAGGGTCCAGAGGTGCGGTGCTATGTGATGTAAAGGGGTCCAGGGTGCTATGAAATGCAAAGGGGTCCAGGGTGCTATGAAATGTAAAGGGGTCCAGGGTGCTATGAAATGTAAAGGGGTCCAGAGGTGCAGGGTGCTGTGTAATGTAAAAGGGTCCAGAGGTGCGGTGCTATGTAATGTAAAGGGGTCCAGGGTGCTATGAAATGCAAAGGGGTCCAGGGTGCTATGAAATGCAAAAGGGTCCAGAGGTACAAGGTGCTGGAATCCCACATCCCTTCATTAACCGCCGCAGCAAAGCGCCGCCGCCAGTTAGTGTATGGATGGGGGAATCAGGTATAGGCTGCTTTAGAGTGAGGCATGGAGGTTTCAGCCAAAGACGGTACCACCTAGCACAAACAAGAGGGGGAACAGGGGAACATTCCAAGGGCACAAAGTTAAGCAGGCTGCTGTTTAGATCAATGAGAGTAGGGAGGTCACCCCATGAAAACTTTACTATGGGATCCCATGGTCTTTAGTTAAAGTGGTTGTAAAGGCTGAAGGTTTTTTTACGTCCATAAATTCTATGCATGAAGATATAAAACCTTCTTTGTGCTGCCCCCCCCACAGCCCCCCTAATACTCACCTGAGCTCCCTCTGGATCCAGCGATGTGCATGGGAGCCCCGGCTGTCCCGGGACTCCCTCTCCTCATTTGCTGAGCCATTGGTTCCCGCTGCTGTCAATCACAGCCAGTAAACCAATTAGGAGAGAACGGGGGAGCAGGGCCAAACCAAGGTTCTATGTGTCTTATGGAGGAGGACTCGGGAGCGAGCACATATCAGTGCCCCTATTGTAAGTGGCTTGCTATTAGGGGCACTGGTTGAGGGGGAGAAGCTAGGAGTGCCAACGGGGGACACGTGGAAAAGAAGATCGGAGCTGCTCTGTGCCAAACCATAGCACAGAGCAGGTAAGTATCACATGTTTTATATTTTTTTTGTAAAGCTGAACCTTTATTGCCGCTTCAAACCCCCGATCACACTACTTCACAAGATATCACATTTTGCCATCATGTTTTCTTCCTCAGCTATGCACACATTTCTTTTATTTCCATAAGTGTAATCAGCACACTGGACGCAGATGAAAGGACAGGAAAAAGGATGCAATAAACAGACAAATTGCTCAATTCACAAAGCTTTAATGATCATTATTTTCCAAAACAACAGCTAATGAGAGACAGGCTTGAAAATCAAAATCACGGTCAAAATATAAAGGAAACCCAATAAATCGAATATTTGAAAAGGTTACCTGCAGTGTTATTTCTCTGCATAAATCTTTGTATACAATTGCGATGTGCTTTTGACTACGTGAGCGTGACTTCTCCAGGAAGAGTCAATTCACTAACACAAGCCCCTCCCTCTTTCCATGTTATAGCCGCCTCCTTTTCTGGGAGTGTCTAATTACTGTCTGTTCAGATCCAGCTCCTCTGCCCCTCCCCTACACCTAGGGTTGCCACCTTTTCTTCAAGCCAAACCCGAACACTTCAGCATTGCACAGCAATTTTGTTTTCCTAGTATGCAGAAACAATGCATAGATGTTTCTATTAAATAATATTTCTAATCATATGAAGTTAATCACAAGAGTCCCCCTTTACATCAGAGTCCACAGAGTTACCCCTTTACATCAGAGTCCACAGAGTTACCCCTTTACATCAGAGTCCACAGCGTTGCCCCTTTACATCAGAGTCCACAGAGTTACCCCTTTACATCAGAGTCCACAGAGTTGCCCCTTTACATCAGAGTCCACAGCGTTGCCCCTTTACATCAGAGTCCACAGCGTTGCCCCTTTACATCAGAGTCCACAGAGTTGCCCCTTTACTTCAGAGTCCACAGAGTTCCCCCTTTACATCAAAGTCCACAGAGTTCCCCCTTTACATCAGAGTCCACAGAGTTCCCCCTTTACATCAGAGTCCACAGAGTTCCCCCTTTACATTAGAGTCCACAGAGTTGCCCCTTTACATCGGAGTCCACAGAGTTGCCCCTTTACATCAGAGTCCACAGAGTTGCCCCTTTACATCAGAGTCCACAGAGTTTCCCCTTTACATCAGAGTCCACAGAGTTGCCCCTTTACATCAGAGTCCACAGAGTTGCCCCTTTACATCAGAGTCCACAGAGTTGCCCCTTTACATCAGAGTCCACAGAGTTGCCCCTTTACATCAGAGTCCACAGAGTTGCCCCTTTACATCAGAGTCCACAGAGTTGCCCCTTTACATCAGAGTCCACAGAGTTGCCCCTTTACATCAGAGTCCACAGCGTTGCCCCTTTACATCAGAGTCCACAGCGTTGCCCCTTTACATCAGAGTCCACAGCGTTGCCCCTTTACTTCAGAGTCCACAGAGTTGCCCCTTTACATCAAAGTCCACAGCGTTGCCCCTTTACTTCAGAGTCCACAGAGTTCCCCCTTTACATCAGAGTCCACAGAGTTCCCCCTTTACATCTGAATCCCCAGAGTTACCCTTTCACTGTAAGGGAGAACTCTGGGGACTCTGATGTAAAGGAGAACTCTGGGGACTCTGATGTAAGGGAGAACTCTGGGAACTCTGATGTAAGAGAGAACTCTGGGGACTCTAACAGAAGGGATGCTCTGGTGTACGGCTCGGACTCTGATGTAAGGGGGAGCACTGTGGCCTCTGGTGCAAATGGGGAGCTCTGGTGTAATGAGTGCTCTAAGAACCCTGATTTACCTTGGCCTACTTACTCTGGGGACTCTGATGTAAGGGAGAACTCTGGGGACTCTGATGTAAGGGAGAACTCTGGGGACTCTAACATAAGGGATGCTCTGGTGTACGGCAAGGACTCTGATGTAAGGGGAAGCACTGTGGCCTCTGGTGCAAATGGCGAGCTCTGATGTAATGAATGCTCTAAGAACCCTGATTTACCTTGGCCTACTTATTTAGAGGCAGGAGATTGAAGAGGGGAGGGGACACTTAGTCCAGTGTGAATAATGTGTCCGGGTCTCTCACTGTCCGGGTGAATCCCGAACAGGTGGCAACCCTACCTTACACCTCCCTATGTAACCTTTTATGTGGCTTCCTGGGAGAGGAGCAAATGGGAATACTATAGACCAGCATTGATGGGCACAATGGTAAACTGAGGCTGCATTCATGGGCACACTGGCACAGTGAGGTTGCATTGATGCTCACACTGGTATACTGAGGCTGCATTGGTGGGCACACTGGCACAGTGAGGTTGCATTGATGCTCACACTGGTATACTGAGGCTGCATTGATGGGCACAGTAAGGCTGCATTGATGGCACACTGGCACTGGGAGGCTGCAATTCATGGACACAGTAAGGCTGCATTGATGGGCACACTGGCACAGTGAGGCTGCATTGATGGGCACACTGGCACAGTGAGGCTGCATTGATGGGCACACTGGCACACTGAAGCTGAATTTAATGGGCGCAGTGAGGCTGAAATTGATTGGCACAGTGAGGCTGCATATGATGTCCACAGTGAGATTGCATTTGATGGGCACAGCGAGGCTGCATTGATGGGCACACTGGCACACTGAAGCTGAATTTGATGGGCACAGTGAGGCTGAAATTGATTGGCACAGTGAGGCTGCATATGATGTCCACAGTGAGATTGCATTTGATGGGCACAGCGAGGCTGCATTTAATGGGCACAGTGAGGCTGCAATTGATGTTTTTTCTCAGCATTTTTCAGTTTGTTTGCGTCCCTCCAAAAATTGTAAGCACCAGCCGCCACTGATTCGAAGTCCTTTGAAGTTTCCCAAGCCCTGCTGAAGGGAGTTGTTGCCCCTGAAATGCTATGGGTGCTTTTTGAATTGTGAACTATTAGAATTTGTATGGAAGCTTACATCCGAGTCACTTTCTGCTAGAAGTTTGAGGGGCCTGTTTATTTTTGGAGATGTCTACCGAAGACTTATTTTAAAACTTCCTGTGGCTTTGAATTGGCTTAGAAACAACAGTGCCTATGAAATATTCTGGGTCTAACCCTTTTCTACTCTAATCCTTTACCTACATTTAAGCAAGGATGAGCATATGTAGTTTTTATGTAGAGACTCTGCACTTATAAGCTGTTTGTTTATCATAAATACTTCTCATTTAGGAGCCCAATTTAGAATACTTCTTGTTTACTCGGTTTCAAGGCTTTGCAACTAAGATCTGACCTTTTACAACGACAGCAGGAGCTGCTAAAAAACCTCATGTGCAGCACAATTCATTTGCAGATTTTGCAATAGAACTTTGACATTTAAGACTTTGGCATGAAATCACCCACACCAGTGGTGTGACAATAGCCATGGTGGCCCACTTGGCTGCTTTGGGGACTGAAGGGGAAAGGGGCCCCATTAGGGTGGCCGTTAAGACAATTTAAAGGGTCACTAAAGGAAAAAAAAAATTGCTGAAATTAATGTGTACAGTAAGGTGACCAGATTTTTAAAATGAAATCTGGGGACATATTTTTTGTTTACTAGTAATGGCAATAATCAGCGACTCTCTGCCCGTCGCCGCCCGCCTCTCAGCCTCTCAAGTCTTACTCTTCGTGCCCCGGCTACTACTGGGTGGGGAGCGGAGGAAGATCACTCCCCCAGGGAATGTAAGGAGATCGGCTGGCGGCTGGCCAAGATTTGTGCCAAGGCAGAAGAACATGTGAGCGAAGCTAAATGGGCATGCGCCCGAAACTGAAGAAATATTCCCTCCGCTCCGACCAGCACATGATCATCAGAAAGGGGCACAGATAATGGGAAAAATACAACCCCCCTATGCTAGTAGGGTCAGCCCCCCCATTAGTGTTGCTCACGAATATTCGCATTGCGAATATTCGCTACGAATATTGCATATTCGAGTATTCGCGAATAACTCGAATATCGCGGCGAATATTCGCTATTTCGAATATTCATATTTTTTCAAATTTCGCAATCAATTTCGCAATCAATTTCGCATTCGCACTAGCAAAATTTCGCAATTTTTTTTTTTTATAAAATATAGCGAATATTTGTAAATATCGAATATTCGTGATATTTTATCCCAAAAAAAAATAGCGAAATTTCGCAATCATTTTCGCTTTCGCAAATGCGAAATTTCGCTATTTTTTTTTTTATAAAATATCACGAATATTCGATATTAACGAATATTCGCGAATATTCTTCGAAATATTCGCGAAATATCGCGAAATCGAATATGGCGTATTCCGCTCATCACTACCCCCCATTCCTGCCCATTGTGCCCAAGGCAGTCTGCCCTCTTGCCTACCCCTTGTCCAGGCCCTGAATTCATGCACTACTTTTTTTGTGTTGCAGTGCGATTTGAGCCCATTCAAAGTGATAGGGACCTTTTTTATATTGAGATCAATGACAATGGGGGGAGGGGGGGGGCTTATCATAATTTTGCTATGGGGCCCCCCATGATCTGTAGTTACACCATGGACCCAGAATGGCAATCCTGGCTGCAAAGTGTTTTCTATTATAAAGAAAGGGGATGTGCTTTGTTGTTTGTTTGTTATTGCATCACAATTGTCACTGTATAGAAAAAAGTAAAAAACGAAGATTTGGCAACGAGGTTGTCGGTTTCTTTCAATCGGAATGCCGACTCAGATCCTGTTCCTGTACAACTTCTGTGTGGGGTTGGCACATCGCTGCGAATCTTTGTAGACCGGCCACCTGGCAGCTGTGCTTGTGTTACACGGAAGTGTCTGCATTTCTGATCTGTAGAAGAGGAAGAGATCCACCATACAGGGTGAGTATAATCTTCATCAACGTTCGCTTACCGCTCTGCTATCTATAACCGTAAGACCTCATTCACACCTGTGTGTTCCGCGATCCAACACAAATCTTTTGTGGTGCCATTCAGAGCCGCGCCATCAAGAATTATGGGGCCCCTTACACAGCTTCAGGGCATGGGCCCCCTGGAGCAGAGAACCGGGGGGGGGGGGGGGGTGCTGTGCCGCCTCAAATTGAGAAGCAGAGGGCTGCTGCGAATTGAGAAACAGGGGGTGCCGCCGCTAATTAAGAAAATTGATAGGTGGGGGGGGGGGTGTGAGTTGAGAAGGGGGGGGTGCCACGAATTGAGGGGGGGATGCCCTGGGGACCTCTTGGCCCTTACAAAAAAAAAAGAAACCAAAAAATTATAAAAAAAGGAGGGTAAGGGGCCCCATAATTCCTGATGGCGGCCCTGACTATGGTAAAGGAAGCTATTTAGGGAAAAAATATTTTTCCTTTACAGCCCCTTTAAGGCCCCTTTCACATTTATACGACTTGTCCCACGATTTTGTACTGCAAAATCGTATGACAAGTCATTCTCCATGATTTTCAATGAACACCATTCATACTGGCACAACTTTAACTAGTGCCGACTTCAAAGTAGTCCTTGCACTACTGTGGTCCGATTTTGATGCCACTTACACAGGCATTCATTGAAATCGCGGCAAAATCGCGGTAAAATCGCGGCCGCGAATCGCGGCAAAATCGCGGTGAAATCGCGCGACTTTGAAGTTGTACAAGTGTGAAAGGGACCTTAGTGGTTAAAAAACAAAATGCTTTTTCCGGGCCAGTATTCCTTTTGATAATAAAAAAATCTGGAGATATCCGTCACCATTTCCTACCAAATAAAATCCTAATTTGTCTTGGAAGAAATGCGGAAATGCACAAAGTAGTTGTGGTGATATGTACAGTTTTACTAACACGTGTCAAAATTGCAAAAAATTGTGCTTAGGCATTTGAATTTGGCTTGTGTTGCTTATATTATTATTAATATTAATATTATTATTATTATTTTTATTTGCTATTTCTTTTCATAAAGGTGAAGTTACCTTGTCAGCATCTCTGATTCCCCCTAGGAGGGGGACGGATTAGTGACAATAACTCTTCGCCTTAGTATAATGAGAGAGATAAGGCGAGGACCCAATCAGCTCTGTTACTACACAACGGCGCAGTTTTAATTTAGCGCGGTTACCTCTCCAATATTTACATTGGACTAATTCAAAGATCCGGGATCAGAGTCCATGTACACAATGTAATCCTGTGACTTCTCCTTCTACAGATAGTCTGAGTGAGGAGCACCGGACAGACCGAGGAGCACCGGACAGAACGAGGAGCACCGAACAGACTGAGGAGCACCGGAACAGACCAAGGAGCACCGAACAGACTGAGGAGCACCGGAACAGACTGAGGAGCACCGAACAGACTGAGGAGCACGGAACAGACCGAGGAGCACGGAACAGACTGAGGAGCACGGAACAGACTGAGGAGCACGGAACAGACTGAGGAGCACCGGAACAGACCGAGGAGCACCGGACAGAGCGAGGAGCACCGAACAGACTGAGGAGCACCGAACAGACCGAGGAGCACCGGGCAGACCGAGGAGCACCGCCATCCTTCTACGGGACAGTCCAATCTATGTGGATGAGAAGAAAATAAGAACCTGCGAGGAGCGGATCATGAGCACTTCCGGGGACACCGAAGACCCCAAATCAGCCGGGATGGACCCGGCACAACACAGAGAGGGCGACTCCCACACCCAGGTGAGCACAGGAGGCTGGATGGTACTTTCCAGACTTTATTTGTCGTAAGAGTCCCATGATGCTAAAGCTTAGGCTAGGCATGTGCGATTCGCAGCGTTACAAATCAAAATCCCAACCAATTTATAATTATTTGGAGATTCGAAGATATCCGAACTTCCGAATCACTATAGTAACGAGTTTCATCGAATCCCAAATAAATTATAACAAAACAAATTATCCAAATTCAAATTAGATAAATCGAAATGGAAACAGATTTCAATAATCAGTCAATCAACAAGTGAAATAGGAAAGATGATTAATACTTTATATTATTATAACACTATTAATACTTAATACTGACTATACAATAGAATGGAACAAAATCGAATAGAATATAATAGAAAATAAAAAGAACAGAATAAAATAAATTAGAATAGAAAAAAAGCAAAGAATAGAAAAAAATTGAATATATTAAAATAGAATAAAATAGAATATAGCTGACATTTGAATTTTCAGAAGATGGCTATTCTATTCTAATTTATTCAATTTTTTTATATTCAATTTTTTTCTATTCTATTTGATTCTTTTCTAGTATATTTTTCATTTTCTATTCTATTTTTTTATTTTCTATTCTATTCTGTTTTATTCTATAAATTTTTTTTATTTTCTATTCTATTCTGTTTTATTGTATTCATTTTTTTTCTATTCTGTTTTATTCTATTCCATTCCTTTATTTTTTTATTCTATTCTATCCATTATATTTTATCTTATTCATCTTTTCTATTCTATTATTATTTTTTTTCACAAGAAATATTATTTTATTTTCTAATCTATTATTTTCTATTCTGTGCCTTTTTTTTCTGTTTTATAACTTTATATTTTCTATTCCATTCCTACACGGTTGAGGAGATATTTTCAAGAAAGACGGCACCGATGTCTACAGCACATGTGCTGTAGACAACGGCGCGCAGGCGCACTGAGCGTGCCGCTACTAACGACATCATGCCGTTAGTGGTGGCTCCGACGCGCATGCGCGGGAGTGACGTCATCGCTGCTACGCCCAGTCACAGTGCCAAAGCAGCGATACCCGGAAGTCACTCTGGGTATCATGGCGGCGACGGAGGAGAGGAACGAGGATCACTGCGGGGGCTTCGTTCTCAGGTATGTAATTCATAATGAGCTAGTATGCTATGCAAACTAGCTCATTATGCCTCTGTCTTGCAAATTTTTTTTATTTTTTTTAAAGAGAGTGGTTATAAACCCCTTTAACCCACTTTAACCTACAGATAAGCCTAGATTAAAAGGCTTAGGAGATATTTGCAGTAATGACAGGCGCCGATGTATACGGCGCATGCACGCCGTAGACAACGGCGCAGGTGCACTGAAAGTGCAGTTTTTGTCAATGGCATTAACGGGGTTAATGCCTTAATTTTGCGCATGCGTGGGAGTGGCGTCATTGCCGCTCCAGACAATCACAGTGCCGGAGCGGTGAAAACAAGGAAGAAGCTCCGGCGGCGGTGGACAGGACCGAGGCGGACTTCGGGGGCTTCGTTCTCAGGTAAGTGACACATAATGAGCTTGTATGCTGTGCATACTAGCTCATTATGCCTTTCTCTTTCAGGTGTATTTTAAAAAAAAATATCACAGAGAGTTTACTTCCTGTTTAAGGCTAACTGGATGAGTATAGAGCTGGGGTGAGTTATGCCGCGTACACACGGTTCGAATTTCCGACAACAAATGTTTGATGTAAGCTTTTGGTTGGATATTCCGACCGTGTGTAGGCTCCATCGGACATTTGCTGTCGGAATTTCCGACAACAAATGTTTGAGAGCTGGGTTGCAATTCTTGCGAAAAAAATCGTCTGTAGCCAATTCCGACGCACAAAAATCCTACGCATGCTCGGAATCAATTTGACGCATGCTCAGATTCATTGAACTTAATTTTTCTCGGCTCGTTGTAGTGTTGTACGTCACTGCGTTCTTGACGTGAGGAATTTCCAACAACATTTGTGTGACCGTGTGTATGTAACACAAGTTCGAGCGAACAATCCATCGGGAAAAAAATCCACGGTTTTGATGTCAGAATGTCCGATCGTGTGTACGCGGCATTATGCTCATCCATGTCCAATAAGCAGGCTGGCTCAGGAGTTCAAAAAGCTGCGGCTCTGATTTGTGGAACATAATATGATGAGTGAGGGAACCACAAGACAAACTCCGCCTCTTGTCACTTCCCCCTTGCTACTGGCGTATCAATCAAACAATCCACTTCCGATCACTTCTTCAAAACAGATTTATTACAGTAAGTGTCAGGGACGCTCTATTACGGACCTCTGATTTTATTATTATTTTTATTATTATTTTTATTGTTAAATTTATTTTTTTGTGTCCCGGGCAGGAAATATCTCCTCCAGATTCTCCACAGCCTGAGGAGCTCGAAAGTGTCTTCTTGGACAATATTGTTGGAGACAAGCCGAGAGCCTGGAGGTCGGCGCCGCCATCCCCGTCCTGTGAACGGAGAGGTAATGTGTTCCCATTTATAATGATGGAGATATCCATTGCTGAACCCACCCTGGACTGGTGGGAAGTCCACTGTGAATGGGGTAGGATGGGTAGGGGACATATCTGAGAAGGGGCTTTTCATATCAAAACTGTTAACGCTTAAAGTGGAAGTAAACCCTTCTATCATTTTCAGCCAAGGAAGCTGCCATCTTGGCCTATGTTTAATCTTCAACTGCCGTGGTGCTGCACATGTGATCAGTTATGACACCAGGTATTGGATGGTTTGATAGTTTGGTTGAGAGCACAACCAATGTGACAGTTGGCAATCCCGGCATGCCAAAAATGTAACTGCTTTTTGAAACTGTAAAACCGATGGGTTTACTTCTGCTTTAACTCCCTTCTATTGCTCTCAGCCTCTTTCGAATCTCCTAATTTCTTATTTTTATTTTTTTTGCTGCTGTGTCTTCATGTTAGAAGATGACTACAGTGGAACCTCGGGTTACGAGTATAATCTGTTCCAGGAGAATGCTCGTAATCCAAAGTACTCGCATATCAAAGCGAGTTTCCCCATTGAAGTCAATGGAAACGAAAATAATTAGTTCCGCATTGACTTTAATGGAATGCAATACCGCATGCAGCCAGAGGTGGTGGGGGCGCCGGAGAGCCTCGGAAACAGCCGGAAAGGCCTGAGGACCCCTCAGCTGACCTTGGCAAACTGAGTATTTCCATGTCTTTCCGTGTCTCTCCAAGCATTTCCGAATTGCTCCGGCGCCCCCCCCACCTCAGGCCAGACGCGGTACTCCACACAGAGTAGTGGACCACCCTGGACTGGTGGGAAGTTCACTGTGAATGGGGAAGAGGATGGGTAGGGGACATATCTGAGAAGGGGCTTTTCATATCAAAACTGTTAACTAATAACTCAGAAAAGTCCCTTCTATTGCCTCTTTCAAATCTCCAAATGTCTTTTTTTGCTGTGATATGCCTTCATGTTAGAAGATGACTACAGTGGAACCTCGGATTACGAGCATAATTCGTTCCAGGAGAATGCTCGTAATCCAAAGCACTCGCATATCAAAGTGAGTTTCCCCATTGAAGTCAATGGAAACGGAAATAATTTGTTCCGCATTGACTTCAATGGCATGCAATACCGCATGTGGCCAGAGGAGAGCCTCGGAAATGGGCGGAAAGGCCTGAGGAAACTTCGGCTGACCTTGGCAAGGCTGAGAGTTTCTGTGTCTTTCCGAGCATTTCCGAACGGCTGCGGCCGGCGCCGTTCAGCTCCGGTGCCCCCCCCAGCTCAGGCCAAATGCGGTACTGCACACCGCTCTGGCCTGAATCGTGCTCATTTTGCGAGACAAGACTCGCAAACCGAGTTAGGATTTTTTTAAATACAATGCCATATTGTGAAATGCTTTTTTCTCGCAATCCGAGGTTCCACTGTACGTCATCCCACTCCAGAGATAGACTATGAATTATGGGATGTGTAGTGTGCATAGAGCAGTGCACATGATCTCAACTAACATACAGTGCTCACTCCAAACAAATGGAAGTGAGGGGGAAAAGGACTTGATTGGAAATGTGACATTTCCAATCAAGCATAGTTGACATCAGACATACAGGAGGAGACTTCAGAATCGTTGTCACTGATCTCCCTTTGCAGGCTGTGCAATAAGGTGTAGAATAATGGTCCTCAAAACTTCTGGACACCCCGGCAAGCACTGAAACTAACCTTGTATGTCAACAGAGTCACTGTTTGGAAAATCAACTTATGCATTCTATAAATGCTCATCCAACCAAAATACAGACGAGGCCCAACGTTAGCCAAACATTCTTTTTGAATATTGTGGGTAAATGTTAATTTTTTTTAAAAAAATTTTTATAGCTTCTTGTGATCCCTTTGAGAGTCCAACCTCGCATCCTGTGTGGTCACCAGGCCAGGAAGTGAGATGCAATCTCCCCAGTGTGGGCATATACACCTATAAAAACCTGAGGAAGAGATAAAGAATATTAATAATATTTATTAGAGATAAAGAGATTAATAATAATATTTATTGGAGGCAAAGAGATTAATAATAATAATATTTATTAGAGGTAAAGAGATTAATAATAATAATGATATCTATTAGAGGTAAAGAGATTAATAATAATATGTATTAGAGGTAAAGAGATTAATAATAATAATAATAATAACATTTATAAGAGGTAAAGAGATTACTACTAATAATAATAATATTTATTAGAGATAAAGAGAATAATAATAATATTTATTAACGATAAAGAGATTAATAATAATATTTATTAAAGGTAAAGAGATTAATAATAATAACAATAATAATATTTATTAGAGATAAAGAGATTAATAATAATAATATTTATTAGAGGTAAAGAGATTAATAATAATAATAATATTTATTAGAGAATAATAATAATATTTATTAAAGATAAAGAGATTAATAATAATATTTATTGGAGGCAAAGAGATTAATAATAATAATATTTATTAGAGGTAAAGAGATTAATAATAATAATGATATCTATTAGAGGTAAAGAGATTAATAATAATATTTATTAGAGGTAAAGAGATTAATAATAATAATAATAATATTTATAAGAGGAAAAGAGATTACTAATAATAATAATAATATTTATTAGAGATAAAGAGAATAATAATAATATTTATTAACGATAAAGAGATTAATAATAATATTTATTAGAGGTAAAGAGATTAATAATAATAACAATAATAATATTTATTTAGAGATAAAGAGATTAATAATAATAATATTTATTAGAGGTAAAGAGATTAATAATAATAATAATAATAATAATAATAATATTTATAAGAGGTAAAGAGATTACTAATAATAATAATATTTATTAGAGATAAAGAGATTAATAATAATAATAATAATATTTATTAGAGATAAAGAGATTAATAATAATAATATTTATTAGAGGTAAAGAGATTAATAATAATAATAATAATAATAATATTTATAAGAGGTAAAGAGATTACTAATAATAATATTTATTAGAGATAAAGGCCTAGATTCACAAAGCGATTACGCCTGTGTAAATGTTGTTAGACTGGAGTAATTTCGACTTACGGGCGTTTTTACGCTAGTCGAAATCCTCAAACCATGAAAAGACACCTGCGGGCTTCATTTCGACTGTATTACGTGTTAGTACGCCTTCAGATCTACGCTGCCAGAAAATTGCGGCCACTGGGCGGACTTCCTGTTGTTTTTCGCCGTCAGGGTATGCTAATGAGCTTTTGCCTGCAATCCACAAAATTTCGCACTTTCAACGCAATCTCTTACGGCACCTTTAGTCATCTTTTTTTTCCGTTTCACTATACCAGCTTTTTGCTGGTCTAATATTAGACAGCCCATGTTAAGTATGGCCGTCGTTCCCGCGTCGAATTTCAACGTTTTCCGATGTCTTTTATTATTTTTAACGTAAGTCGTCCGGGAATAGGAATGTTCGTAAACGCCGCTACTCAAACAACGAATGACGTCACGACGTGATTTCGCGCAATGCACGGCGGGAAATTCCTGAACAGAGCATGCGCAGTTCGATCGTCGCGGGGACGCGCTTAATTTAAATGCTTCACGCCCCCTAATCACGTATTTCGATTGCGCGGCGGAAAAAAAATACGACACAATAGCGGACGCGCAAAAAAACTACCTGAATTCGGTGTAGAGTCTGGTGAAATACGGCAGCGTACCGTATTTCGATTACGCAGCGGAATATTACGTCTTTGTGAATCTGCCCCAAAGAGAATAATAATATAATTTATTAACGATAAAGAGATTAATAATAATATTTATTAGAGGTAAAGAGATTATAATAATTTTTATTAGAGGTAAAGAGATTAATAATAATAATAATAATAATTATTAGAGATAAAGAGATTCATAATATTTATTAGAGGTAAAGAAATTAATAATAATACTATTTATTAGAGGTAAAGAGATTAATAATAATAATAATATTTATAAGAGTCAGAAAAAGGTTCCTGTAGGATTTTGGGGGCGACTCAGGGCGACCTGCATTGACCTAAATTCAGAAGTCATTTTGCAAGTCGCCTCTGAAGTCGTCTTGAGATCGCCTTGCCGAGTCACCCCCAAAGTGGTGCCGCCCCTTTTGTGAACCGGCTCTTAGAGGTAAAGAGATTAATAATATTAATATTTGTTAGAGATAAATATTATGATTATTAATCTCTTTGGGGCAGATTCACATAGAAATGGATTATCGTAGCGTAGCAGAAATACGCTACGCCGCCGTTTTTTACCTTGCTCTACGTGGAATTCAGGTAGATTTTCTACGGTAAACGACGGCGGCGTAGTGTATTTCTCCCGTCGCAATCCATATAGACGAGTAGGGGGCGTGAAACATTTAAATTAGGCGCGTTCCCGCGGCGATCGATCTGCGCATGCTCCGTTCGCAAATTTCCCGCCGTGCATTGCGCGAAATCACGTCGTGACGTCATTCGTTGTTTATGTAGCGTACTTTACGGGCGATCCACGTCCCGACGAGTTACGTAAATAAAAAAAAAAATTAAATAAATTCGAAGCGGGAACGACGGCCATACTTAACATGGGCTACGTAAAGTTAGAGCAGCAAAAAGCTGCTCTAACTTTACGTATAAAAAAATAGACGAAAACGACTGCGCCGCTCGCTCGTTTGTTCGTGAATCCCCGTAAAAACACATTAGCATATCCCGACGCATTAAAACGACGCAAACTCCTCCCAGCCGCCGCAAATAGATGGCAGCGTAGATCCGAAGGCTTACGAAGACGTAAGCCTCTCGGATCGAAGCCCGAAGCCGGCGTATCATGGTTTGAGAATTCAAACTAGTGATACGCCGCGGGAAATTTGAAATTACTCCTGTCTAACACCAGTTAGACAGGCGTAATTGTTTTGTGAATCTGCCCCTTTATCTCTAATAAATATTATTATTATTAATCTCTTTATTATTATAGATAAAGGGGCAGATTCACAAAGACGTAATATTCCGCTGCGTAATCGAAATACGGTACGCTGCCGTATTTCACCAGACTCTACACCGAATTCAGGTAGTTTTTTTGCGCGTACGCTATTGTGTCGTATTTTTTTTCCGCCGCGCAATCGAAATACGTGATTAGGGGGCGTGAAGCATTTAAATTAAGCGCGTCCCCGCGACGATCGAACTGCGCATGCTCTGTTCAGGAATTTCCCGCCGTGCATTGCGCGAAATCACGTCGTGACGTCATTCGTTGTTTGAGTAGCGGCGTTTACGAACATTCCTATTCCCGGACGACTTACGTTAAAAATAATAAAAGACATCGGAAAACGTTGAAATTCGACGCGGGGAACGACGGCCATACTTAACATGGGCTGTCTAATATTAGACCAGCAAAAAGCTGGTATAGTGAAACGGAAAAAAAAGATGACTAAAGGTGCCGTAAGAGATTGCGTTGAAAGTGCGAAATTTTGTGGATTGCAGGCAAAAGCTCATTAGCATACCCTGACGGCGAAAAACAACAGGAAGTCCGCCCAGTGGCCGCAATTTTCTGGCAGCGTAGATCTGAAGGCGTACTAACACGTAATACAGTCGAAATGAAGCCCGCAGGTGTCTTTTCATGGTTTGAGGATTTCGACTAGCGTAAAAACGCCCGTAAGTCGAAATTACTCCAGTCTAACAACATTTACACAGGCGTAATCGCTTTGTGAATCTAGGCCAAAGTGTTTAATAATAATAATATTTATTAGAGATAAAGAGATTTATAATAATAATAATATTTATTAGCGGTAAAGAGATTAATAATAATAATAATAATATTTATTAGCGGTAAAGAGATAAATAATAATAATAATAATAATAATAATAATAGCGTTAAAGAGATTAAAAATTATGGGGCAGATTCACAAAACAATTACGCCTGTCTAACTGGTGTTAGACAGGAGTAATTTCAAATTTCGCGCGGCGTATCACTAGTTTGAATCCTCAAACCATGATACGGCGGCTTCGGGCTTCGATCCGAGAGGCTTACGTCTTCGTAAGCCTTCGGATCTACGCTGCCATCTATTTGCGGCCGCTGGGAGGAGTTTGCGTCGTTTTGGTGCGTCGGGATATGCAAATGTGTTTTTACGGGGATTCACGAACATACGAGCGGGCGTCGCAATCGTTTTCGTCTATTTTTTTATACGTAATGTTAGAGCAGCTTTTTGCTGCTCTAACTTTACGTAGCCCATGTTAAGTATGGCCGTCGTTCCCGCTTCGAATTTATTTAAAATTTTATTTTGTTTACGTAACTCGTCGGGACGTGGATCGCCCGTAAAGTACGCTACATAAACAACGAATGACGTCACGACGTGATTTCGCGCAATGCACGGCGGGAAATTTGCGAACGGAGCATGCGCAGATCGATCGCCGCGGGAACGCGCCTAATTTAAATGTTTCACGCCCCCTACTCGCGCAGATGGATTGCGACGGGAGAAATACACTACGCCGCCGTCGTTTACCGTAGAAAATCTACCTGAATTCCACGTAGAGCAAGGTAAAAAACGGCGGCGTAGTGTATTTCTGATACGCTACGATAATCCATTTCTCTGTGAATCTGCCCCTTTATTTATTAGAGGTAAATTAAATTTATTTTCTATAAGAAGATGTATTAGGTTTTCAAAAAACAATACAGTAGATAACTCAGCATGCGTATAATTTTAAAACAATAAAGTCAAATAGACTCAGGCAGCGCTTATACATGTAGTTCGTCCCATAACACGTGGAATCTATTTAATACACGTCCATTAATAGAAATTTGAACCTAGGGTAAGAAAAGCAAAACTGTCTGTCTACACTCAGGCTGACTACAGCCTATCATCACTAAATGTAGGCTATGGACACCTGTTCGGGTTTTGAATCCTGTGTCCGGGTTTCAGTCTACCTGAAACCCGGACACATTATTCAGACCAGGCTGTGGCTCCCAAGTAACCAAGATAGCCATACACAAATCTGTTGCCCTCCCGGAGCTGCGGACAGCTGCTTGGGGGCAGGTTTGACTGTAGGGTGGGGTGATAATGTCAGCAAGAGCAATTTGGCCCCTCCCACTGTTTGCCAAGGCGCACCCTGTGCACTACATAACTGCTCTCCTTGGGGGCATCCAAATGTATCCAAGGGCTTTTATAATCCTGTAATGTTTACTGCAAAAATGTTCGGTTTTGGCTTAAAGACAAGGGGCCAGATTTAGAGAGCCGTAAGTCCTGTCTAACTGGGGTTAGACAGGAGTAATTTCAAATTACGCGCGCCGTATCACTAGTTTGAATCCTCAAACCATGATACGGCGGCGTTGGGCTTCGATCTGACAGGCTTACGTCTTCGTACGCCTTCGGATCTACGCTGCAATCTTTTTGCGGCCGCTGGGTGGAGTTTTCAGCATCGGGGTATGCAAATGAGCTTTTTCCGGCGATCCACGAAGTTACGAGCGTCGTTCGCAATCGCGTACGTCATTTTTTTGCTACGTAAAGTTAAACCAGCTATTAGCTGGTCTAACGTTATGCGGTCCATGTTAAGTATGGCCGTCGTTCTCGCGTCGACTTTCAATTTATTTTTTGCGTAAGTCGTCCGGGAATAGGAATGTCCGTAAACGACGCTACTCAAAAAATAAATGACGTAACGCAATGCACGACGGGAAATTTCTGAACGGAGCATGCGCAGTTCGATCGCCGCGGGAACGCGCCTAATTTAAATGCCTCATGCCCCCTAATCGCATAGTTTGATTCCGTCGGGAGAAATACACTACGCCGCCGTACCTTACGGGCCAAAATCTCTCTGAATTCCTCGTAGAGCCAGGTAAAGTACGGCGGCGTAGAGTATCTCTGATACTCTGCGGGAATCTAATTCTACCTGAATCTGGCCCAAGGTGGCAACCCTATATGGACACAACTAAAGGTAGGTCCTCTAGCATGGACTTCTTTTGTGGCTCTTAGCATGCGATCACATGACATCTTAACCAAAGAGCTGCCCAATGCTGTGTCATGGTTATGCAGTAATGTTTGTCTGTCAGCTTACCTCCTCCATGTGTTCAGCTTTAGAGGCCAGCCACTCTCACCTGGCTGTTTAAATAATCTCTCCTCTAGCATGGCCCCACCCCGGCCTCTATCAGGGAACTCTATATTAACCTGTGCACTGCAAGTCAGTTGTGCTGATCAACAGTGTTTGTTAAGCTATTGTGTGTTTGAGTTCCTGCTTACCGTGTGCTACATCTGTCTCTGTTTCACTGATCTGCTTGTGACCTTGACCTTTGGCGTGTCCTTTGTTTATCCTTGTCTGCTAGTCGCCCGACCTTTGGCTTATCCCCTCACTATGTCTTGTATCCTGAGCTGCTGCTTCCCTCTCTATCCTCTATTGTCTACTGTGAGTGTGAGCTGGGGGACTCTGGGGGCCGCGACATGGATCCTGTTGCAGCTTAGTCCATCCTCACCACTAGAGGCTCTGGTGAACACCTACTGAATCTTAGACTCCGTGCCCTGGGGATTCTTAGGCTCTAGCTCCCTTTGGGATCCCTGTTAGTGCTCCAGTGGACCTGCCTTCCTTAGCCATGCCGTGTTCCATCCGCAGCAGTCAGCCGTAGGGTCTACTACCTTAGCGGTGCACTCCTGACCCCAATGGTGTGCATATGTCACCTGACCGCAGGTGACCGAACATGTTGTATGTGTGGGTCTGGACATTGAGATCTCAATGATGCCATGTCTCTGCCCAAGGCTACCAACCCAACATTTCTTATTAATAATGACCCGCTGCCTCCTGGCCTAATCCTTCTGCTTCATATTCCACATAACTAGCTTGGCTGTATCTAATACGCAGTTACATTTCAAGTGAATTTCCATGTAATGTCAACATATCATATGACCTCAGGAATAAACTCGTATTGTATATTATTACTTCCTCTTTCCCTCCATGTGTTAGCCTTATCTGTGATTTATATCCTTCTTTTGAAGAAGCAATAAAATAATTATCAAGGAACAAACACAATTAAAAACAAAAGATGACCCAGGTGATGGATCTGCTCTGTAAATGATAGGCATGAGCAAACACATTCTGAGCAACGCGTTTCGGTAATTCGCATTTCCTGGTAATTTCCACAGGAGATAGGTGGTGAGAAATGATATGATGCATTCTGTCCCTCGCTGGTCTATATCCTCCAGCTGTTGCAGGTTGGCGGTTGATAGCGTCCAGCTTTTTAAGATGCAAATACTGAATTACTATCGTGCGTTATTATGACTGCCAATAATATATGAATTTATGGTTTTACTACATGTATGGATTCTATAAATATGAATTGTTTACTTCTTGTTGATGTAGATTGTTCAATAAAAACTCAATTTTAATAACTTGTTATATGTTATGCTGTAGGATATATTATATATTATATACCGTATATACTCAAGTATAAGCCGAGTCTTTCAGCACACTTTTTTGTGCTGAAAATGCCCCCCCTCGGCTTATACTCGAGTTACCATTTTGCACTTGATCTCCTGGACTTTGGGGACCCGTACTGACCAAACTTGGCACACATGTAGGCCCACTCTTTCTCTACAAGTGTGCAAAGTTTGTTGTCCGGGGGACCTATGGCCCAGGGAGTACCGATTTTTCAAAGCCGGGCAACTCTTCCATAGACTCCCATGTTAAACGGTAATTTCTCCAGGGACTTTGGGGACCAGGTACCGGCCGGTCGTAGGTCCCCTGGAACCCTGGACCTTGGGGACCCCATAACGACTAAACTTGGCACACATAGCCCCATTTCTACTCTAAATGTGTGCACAGTTTGTTGTCTGGGGGACCTACGACCGGGGAGCACTGAATTTTCAAAATCGGACACCCCTTCCATAGACTCCCATGTTAAACGTCAGTCTAGGCATGGGCACAGTGAGGCGTGGGCACAGTGGGGCATGGGCACAGTGAGGCATGGACACAGTGAGGCAAAGTGAGGCATGCAGATGGACACCCTAGGCTTATACTCGAGTCAATACGTTTTCCCATTTTTTGTGGTAAAATTAGGTGCCTCGGCTTATATTTGAGTATATACGGTGTATGTTATGTACAGTATATACATATGAATCATTAAAGCGGAGTTCCACCCTTAAAACCACTTGGTTTCATCCCATCCAGCATACTGGCGTCAGCGCCAGTATGCTGTTTTTTTTTTTTTTTTTAATGCATGTACTTACTTTATAATAAATCATTTAATTTTGTGCGCACCGCGGTATGTCGCCGCTATAAGGCGTCACGCCTTCTGGAAACAGCCGATTAGCGTTCGGCTCTTCTCGGCGCCTGCGCACAGACCCAGAAGCTGACTGCGCAGGCACCGTAAATAGCCGGTCCTAGTTCGGGTTTTTTCGGAGGGCGTGACGCGGCTATATACGGCGCCTGCGCAGTCAGCTCCTGGGTCTGTGCGCAGGCGCCGTATATAGCCGCGTCACGCCCTCCGAAAAAACCCGAACTAGGACCGGCTATTTACGGCGCCTGTGCAGTCAGCTTCTGGGTCTGTGCGCAGGCGCCGAGAAGAGCCAAGCGCTAATCGGCTGTTTCCGGAAGGCGTGACGCCTTATAGCGGCGACATACCGCGGTGCGCACAAAATTAAATGATTTATTATAAAGTAAGTACATGCATTAAAAAAAAAAAAAAACAGCATACTGGCGCTGACGCCAGTATGCTGGATGGGATGAAACCAAGTGGTTTTAAGGGTGGAACTCCGCTTTAATGTGTCTAGTTACATACGACTTTGCACACACCTCATTTAGAGTCCCAAGTTCCTCTCTCCTCCACTAATACCAAGGGGCAAAGGCCTAACCCCCAATGAACCACCCCACACCATCAGAGGCGGCTGGTGGGTTCTTCTTTTGGGTGGCGGCAAACAAACAACACCCACCCCCCCACCGGCGGCAGGGCACTGAGACAGCACCGCGGTAGGCAGTCCGGCACTTACCCACTTGTGTCGCTGGGCTGTGGTGTCCTCTCCTGTAGTGCAGGCAGCAGAGGCTCCGGTATCCGCTCCTCAAGCTTCCTCTGCCATGTGTCTCCTCTTCTTCCGCCAAAGCATTAGGCATCAAATAGGATCTTCTGACACTTTGGCCAATCGGGAAACAGGTCTCACAACCTGCCTCCTGATTGGTGGGGAGGAACTTTATTATGGAAATAGCGAAAAGGTATTTGCAATCGTCATACAACAGGGTGGGATCGGAGCGCAGTGCTTTGTGCCCCAAGCATACCCCTTTTTTGAAGCTTATTGTAGGCTCTGGCTCTAATCAGATGCTTAAAAAAAAAAAACACCCCCCCCCCCCCGCTATTGGAATCCATATTTATATATGCACCCTGATATGTAGATCAGAGGGCCGGACGCATGGATGGGGGCGGTGCCTGTCCCTTACACTGACCCGCCTCTCAGCTAATCAGGTGCACCGGGTCTGGTTATCGGTCACCTGATTGGCTGAAGCAACATCAAGGACGGGGGAAGAAATCAAGGGAGTGGAGTAAGCATGGAGAGGATGCCGCTGACCCCTGGATGGGAAGTACCGGGCTGGGGGGGAAACTGGCGGGATTTGGGGACAAACTGGCGGCATTTGGGGACACACTGGCAGCGTTTGTTTGCGCCCCCCAAAATTTTGAGCACCAGCCACCACTGGGGGCAGGTAAGGAAACCTGGGGGCCAAAGATTTGGGCTGGTAGGGGGATTTCAGCAGGGGGCGGGGAAATTTGTACTGGGAGGAGGGGGAATTCATGTTTGGGGACAATTTAGGCTTGGAAGAGGAATATATGCTTAAGGGTTTAGTTAGCATGCAGGTAATGCTTGATTTACTTATTTTTTGGCCGGAGGGGTAATTTTTTACTGACATCTCCTGCAAACTGTGCACAAAGAACCTTTTTATACAATGAGGCCCTGGTGTCACAGTATAATGCTGCGTACACACGATCGGAATTTCCGACAAGAAAAGTTCGATGTGAGCTTTTGGTCGGAAATTCCGATCCTCCGTATGCAATTGCAACGTGCAAAAAAAACACGCATGCTCGGAATCAAGTTGACGCATGCTCTGAAGCATTGAATTAAAATGTTCTTGGCTCGTCGTAGTGTTGTACGTTTGGGATTTTGTGTGACCGTGTGTATGCAACACAAGTTTGAGCCAATATTCCGTCGGAAAAAAATCCACGGTTTTCTTGTTGGAAATTCCGATCGTGTGTACGCGGCATCAGACTTATTTTATATGTGCCGATAGAGGGAGCTTATTACTGTATATTAGTGGCACTGCTTCGCCATCTTGTGGTGCATTTAGTTTACTGCATCCTGATTCTGCAACATCACCAAGTACACTGTGAGTTCAGAGCAAAAAGAGAATCTCAAATCCCCCCAAAAAAATGTTTTATTTTTTAATGTAGATTGAACATGGAAGACTTGAAACCTTAAAGCTTAACTCCTGGCAGATATAATATACAATGTGATGCAGTTAATGCAGCATTTAACCCAAAGGGAAACATTTATTATATTGCAATTCTTAGATATGATGGCTGCACTAGTTTTCTTTTTTAGGCTTTCTTTCTTCTATTTTCATCTGGCGATCCATCCAGTAAGCTTAAATTTGTTAGTGAAGGGGGTACAGCCATCACAAGTATAAGGGGCCCCGTGGCCCTAGAGGCCAAAAGAAGGCAGCATGGGTGGAGGGAGCCATGCTGTGCATTATAGAAGCGTTTTTATAGCTTCTGCTATTTTTGTGCTATTTTTGTGTCGCTAAGCTCAGACATTAAGCTCTTTACTGACACCTCTGGCTACTATGTGCATGTGCACTCTTCGTCTGATCTGTACTGTGCTTCTCAGCAACATGCCTGCTTTGTGAAAAGGACCTGGGAATAGGTAGGAAAATCTTTTTTTACAAGTAGGGGGTGTGAGTGAAAGGGAGGGGGGCTGTTTGTGTTTTTACAGGTCTGTGTATGCAGTGGTGTATTTTGGTTTTGTGCTGCCCTAAGTAAGACTAAAATCGGGCATCCCCCTCCATCTAAAATTGTCCCACCCTTCCTTCTCAAGTGGCTGCGCAGGGCCCCTGGTCCCTGTGTGGAGTCTCTGGTGGCTGTGCAGGGTCTCGGGTCCTTGGTGGCTGTGCAAGGTCCCTGGTCCCTGCGCTGGGTCTCTGGTGGCTATGCAGGGTCCCTGGTCCCTGTACGGGGTACCGGGTCCTTGGTAGCTTTGCGGGGTCCCTGTGCTGGGTCTCTGGTGGCTGTGCAGGGTCCCGGGTCCTTGGTGGCTATGCAGGGTTTGGGTTGGAGAAGTAAACACTTAGGTAAGTGGAGGGAGGGTGGGGGCACCCCACACACACCGGTAGGGGACACACTCTGCATGGGGCAGGCACAGATGACAGTTAACTGTTTAAGTAAGAGGAGGTGTAGTGGAGAGGGGGCTGACATATATACAGGATTGAGATAGGATGACCACATTTCCTAACTACCATTCAAGAGTACCCTTCGTTCCCAAAAATCAGCAGTGATTGGACACAAGAGGTGGGATTTATAATTTCTCCAATCACAAGCTGGGGGCGGGGATTGTGCTCCTCCAGGCATTCCCGGCCAGCACAAGTACTGTCAGTGTGTAAAGCGGTGATGTGGTGGCCCTTTTTGGGGGCATCAGATTGGCCCGGGGGCTGGCTGTGTCAGTTTCATTCTGGGACACTGTATTGTCCTGGAATGAAGGTGCCCGGGACAGAACTGCAAAATGCGGGACTTTCCTCGGCAATCCAGGACACGTAGTCACCCTAGATTGAGGGGGGGCTGAGTGCGTACAGGTGAGGTGGCCAGTGAGCGGATTTGGTACAATGGCCCATGGGCAAGCCCTGGGGAATGTTGGTGGTCAGGCTGGGGGGGGGGGGGGTGGACAGGCCCAAAGCTGTGTAAGGGGCCCAAAAATTTCTGATGGCTGACCTGCTCCTAGCTCTCCATACCCATCCATATGGGGCGTCATCCCCCTAATCCATGCGCCTGGCCCCTAATCTACATGCAGGGCACTGGACGCATGGATTCCAATGTTTTTTTATAGATATGTAGATGCCTCAAATCTGAAGTTCAGTATAATATTTCTGGGAAGGGGTACTCCAGTATTGCTATAATTGCTATACTTATTTTTCTCTCAGGTTTTTCATCCTCAATGCTCTCTCTACACACTGAAGAATTTTTTGATCTCCTCTCAACTGCACAGACCAGGCGTCTAGATGAACAAAGAGCCTTCCTGCCTGAACTGGTTCTCCAACCAAAGCGACACTTTTCAGTGCCCAACTACCGCCAGTTTTCTCTTCCCTCTGATGAAAGAGGGATCGTTACAGAACTGCAGAGGAGGAGAGGAGGATCCTGGGCAGGGCGGAGTCGGAGGAAAAAACCTCCTACCATAAAAATACCCGCCCAGGAGGAGCTTTACACCACTATCCTAGGGCACCAGGTGAGAGCAGACATGTGCAAAGTACCTTTTTTTTTAATAACGTCCAATTGTTACAATCATTAATTTTTTAATGTGTCCCTGAGACACATGACATCTCTCCAAAGGTGGGGAAATCTCATCTTAGACAGCTGATAATGGAATTGGTTTTCCTATAACTTCCTGTTCTGGCTGCAATGGTTACCAAGACAAATAGAGAGGATGAATCTCATTGATGTTTTAACCTTTTCCCTTTTAGAAGGTAATTTCAAATCCGGCAGGTCTTTATTCATTGTAGGACATATCACATAGATATAAAGTTAATATGAGTGCGTTAAAATCAACCTTCTATTAAAACTAGGGTTGTCCCGATACCACTTTTTTAGGACTGAGTACAAGTACCGATACTTTTTTTCATGTACTCACCGATACTTTTTTTAAATGTCATGTGACAGTTTTCAAACCACAATAGAGACTAAGGACATTTTCTTTAGAATTATGAAGAACTCTAACTCAAGACATTATAAAAGAATAAAAATTAGTAAAAATGAATAAAAAAAATGTATTTTCTTGTCACGCAGTAGTAAAAAACTCAAAGATTTTTCACAGAACATGTTGATAAATACAAAAAAGGTATTCTATTTAGGTATCGGGAGCATTTGCGCGAGTACAAGTACTCCCGCAAATACTCGGTATCGGTCCCGATACCGATACTAGTATCAGTATCTGGACAACCCTAATTAAAACCACAAAAAAATTGATAAAAACCAACTAATAACACATATATAGTGCAACTAATAAATGTGCAAATTCCATGAAGAACGGCCTTGCCTGATGTAAAGTGATCACTGGCAATGTCCCTGCTATTTGGATCAATCCTATCCAGAGTCCAATTTGTAACAGACTTCAGGTGTTTTCACATATGTTCTTCTGTGTAGCGTGGCTCTCAAACTAAACATAAGAAGTAAAACATAGCGCAATATGCTGGTACTGATCACTGGGGCTGGGGTGTAAAAGAATATGACACATTCAATCAAATAACCAGCTCTTTGTGTATGACGATCAGATACACTGTAGTGAGCTCCTCACTCCGCATCGCCTATGTTAGGACACAATGGGTAACGTCACCTGGCTCCTCCCCGACATGTTGCGTCACTCATCAAAAAGTAGCACATTGAGGGTTTATTTACTAAAGGCATATCCACCTTGCACTAAAAGTGCACTACCAGTGCTTTTGGAAGTGTACTTGGAAGTACAGTCAATGTAGATCTGAGGGAGACATGCAAGGAAAATAAAAAAAAAACACAGTTTTTGTTTGTACATGATTAGATGATAGAAATCAGCAGAGCTTCCCCTCATTTCAGATCTTCCTCTCAGAACTACAGCGACTGCACTTGCAAGCCTTTAGTAAATCAACCCCATTGTGTTGTAAGCTCCATACAGGAGTATCTTCAACTCCACCATAGAAACTGCTCCCAGATCTACTGCCTACAGGAACTACCAGCCCACCTGGCTGCTCTGAAGATTTCTCAGGGCAAAGGATAGGAAGGGTTAAGCACATCACTTTCCTCCTAAAAGGCTTGCTACATGTAATGCCCCATACACACGATCGGAATTTCCGATAGAAAAAGTCAGACGGACCTTTTCCATCGAAAATTCCGACCGTGTATGCCCATCGGATATTCCGAGTTTAGATAGAGAACATGTTCATTTTAAACCGATGGAATTCGGTCAGAATTCTGATGTGAGTTTGGTCGGGCAATAGACTAATCATGTGTATGGGGCATGACAGTCTCTCCCCTTGGTGTTTGTTGTACTTATACTGTCCTCCTTTCTACCTGCTGCTCTTTAGGAAAGATGCCATTCAAACCACACTACTGCCAGGATCTTTCCAAACCAGCCTGAGCCCAGCCTAGAGGCAGAGCCCAGCCTAGAGGCAGAGCCCCCCCCCAGACTCAGAGAGTCCCGTTCTAGTCCACCGACAGTCTCCTCGGCACTCCATCTGGGGATTGGCCAAATTCCCTCAAATATGCAGATCAGCCCTCCTGGCTTCGGGCCCACTAACTTTCAGAAGTTTCTTCAAACTTCCAGATCCAGGGGGAGGTAACAGAGGCCTGCATCTGTAAGTCATCCAGCCTGACCTGCATTAACCCTGACACACTTCCCGACTCACAAACTAACCATGAGTCATAACATAAATTTGCCTGCACTAAGCTAGTACAGTGCAGCACAGTAGAGGGTGCTACACTCACATACAAAGAACACTGACTACCTATTCACAGATCTTTGGGGATGCCAAAAGTCACCAAACATAGGGAAAATGTAGCTACATGTACCTTTATTTGCAAAGTATTCACTACAAAATGTTACAAAATATACTCTACATGTTGGCCACCTCTTTCTACACACAGTCTTCTCCCCCACCCATGGCGAACATGTTCCAAGATATTTGTTGTTATGCAAGTATATAAATTAGGGCTGTGGAAATTAAGGATTAATTCCTTGATTAATCGTTAATTTTTTTGATCGATCAAAATAATTTTGATCAGGACAATCCGCGGATTGAGCGGTCTCGCCCATAGGAAAGGACGCGGCTTCGGCCTAGCTCCGGAGCCACGGCCATGACCTAGTAGCGGCGCAAGCAGGGAGATGTGGACATTACAGTATGGGGCGAGATGTGGACATTACGGGGGAGATGTGGACATTACAGGGGAGATGTGGATATTACAGTATGGGGGGAGATGTGCATATTACAGTATGGGGGAGATGTGGATATTACTATATGTGGGGTGATGTGGACATTACTGGGGAGATGTGGATATTACAGTATGTGGGGTGATGTGGACATTACTAGGGAGATGTGGATATTACAGTATGGGGGGAATGTGGATATTACAGCATGGGGGGAGATATGGGCATTACTGGGGAGATGTGGAAATTACAATATGGGGGAGATGTGGATATTACGAGGGAGATGTGGCTATTACAGTATGGGGGAGAGATGTGGATATTACAGTATGGGGGGGGAGATGTGGATATTACAGTATGGGGGAGATATGGACATTAGACATGTGCATTCGTTTTCGTTAGAATGCATTTTTGTCCGAAAATCAGTTTTTTTTCGTTATCGTTTTAACAAACGATAACGAAAGCGCAAGAAACGAAAACCGAAAGATCCGACATAAAAAATGCTTTATTTTCGCTTTCGTTGCGGTAAAAATTCGATATAGAGAGATTCGACATTATAGGGAAAAGATTCGACATTATAGGGAGAAGATTCGACACTATAGAAATAATAGATTGGACATTACAGAGATTAGATTTCGATTTATGAGAAAATAGATTCGACATTATTACTAGTCATACAACATTAGATTTCTTGTAGGCGGAATATTCGAACGGAAATGTACGATTCGACGTAAAGATTTGACGTTCCGTCGAATATTCTTTTGACCATTCGACAGAAACCAAGTATTATTGGATTTTCGGACGAAAGCTATTCCCCAACGAAAAACAAAATAAATCAAAACAATTTTCGGGAGTAACTAAATACATTTATTTTCCAAACGAAAACGAAAAATCAAAACAAAATATTCCAGTCTGCACATGTCTAACTGGGGAGATGTGGAAATTACAATATGGGGGAGATGTGGATATTACGGGGGAGATGTGGATATTACAGTATTGGGAGATGTGGACATAACAGGGGGCATGTGGAAATTACAATATGGGGGAGATGTGGATATTACGGGGGAGATGTGGATATTACAGTATTGGGAGATGTGGACATAACAGGGGGCATGTGGAAATTACAATATGGGGGAGATGTGGATATTACGGGGGAGATGTGGATATTACAGTATTGGGAGATGTGGACATAACAGGGGGCATGTGGAAATTACAATATGGGGGAGATGTGGATATTACGGGGGAGATGTGGATATTACAGTATTGGGAGATGTGGACATAACAGGGGGCATGTGGAAATTACAATATGGGGGAGATGTGGATATTACGGGGGAGATGTGGATATTACAGTATTGGGAGATGTGGACATAACAGGGGGCATGTGGAAATTACAATATGGGGGAGATGTGGATATTACGGTATGTGGGGAAATGTGGATATTACAATATGGGGGAGATGTAGATATTACGGGGGAGATGTGGATATTACAGTATTGGGAGATGTGGACATAACAGGGGGGATGTGGATATTACAGTATGGGGGGAGAGTTTAATAAAAAAAATATTGTAAAAACTGTGCGTTATAATTAAACAAAATTAATCGATTTGAATTTGTTCATTTTTTGTATGCAGACTTTTGGGACACCTTGTAGTTTTTCATTGAGACAACAATTATCAGAAAACAATGCACCCTCTGTGTAACTTATTTTTCTAATCTATACTTTTTTCCTTTTAGTCTGAGCGAATGAACGACCAGCGCAGTTCTCCCCCGATCCCTCAGGCCGCAGCAGATCTGTTTGATATCTTATTCCGCGTTCAGGGAAGTCGCCTGGATGAACAAAGAGTGGAGCTGCCAGCAACTCTAAAGGGAGCTTGTGCTTAGGAAGAGGGAGATTTCTGGTCCGGCTGTACTTATACCATTTGCAAACTGTGAAATTGTCACTGTAGAAACCAGCCCAAATGGATACCTCATTGATCTCCAGAGAGTGGAAAATACAAAGTGGGGGTCAGTGGCAAGAAAACCAGATGTCATTTTAGAAGAACACAAATTGGATATGAGATAATAATCATCTTTAAATGGGGGCCACCTTGGAATTTGGGGGAACAGAAGACACTTCCTAGACTTTAGTTCTTAAAACAATTTCTAATGATGAACACTGTGTGTAGTGCTGTGTGCTTTTCTCAGGAGTGTTTTTTAAATGTAGCTCTACTTTTTTGCCAGGCACTGGATGTTCAAATAACTCTACCACTGGATATCATACAATGCAACAGATAGATAGGGAATAAAGGGGTGAAGGACCCACTACTATTTGAGGAGGAGAATGCTGTAGCCTCAAGTGAGCAGCTGTCTGGTCCGTTTGGGTCATCTAGAGTTGATATAAGTAAAATTCAGTATATAAAACCAGGTGAAAAAAAATATTATTCATTAACTATGCTCTGGTGAACTTCCTATTTATTCCTGTCATTTACTCTTACATCAAGACAATGTAGTCAGTTGGACTTATTCATTTAAAGTGGCTAAACACAGACAACATCAGGGACCAGAACATCTGGGTGAAATGCCTATGCTCATAGGCTTGCGCAAGGGGTGTTCCGGATGTGCCTGGGCACACCCTAATCCTGGGGGTGGCAACTGGTCAATGGTGGGCAGGTGACAGATAAACCGCAATCCTTCCTTGCCGATCCTCAGAACCTTGACAGGAGAGGCGGCGGGGATGGAATTTAGTGGAACCAATCTTTTTTTTACCTCCTGCAGCAGCTGAAAGTAGGCTTCTCCTCCTCTCCCTTTTGTCAACATTCAGCTACCACAGGAGGAAAATATAGGGGATCGGTACTAATATATGCTACCCCTTATTTCCCTGTTTCTCTTCCTTCTGTTGCCCAGGTCCCCTATGTGCTCCCTTGCTCTCCCTTCATCCCAATATTTCTGTCTGCTGAATATCTCACCGGTCAGCAAGAAGCTTACAGGAAGATGATATACATCTCTTCAGGAAGAGTATTAATGACAGGATTACCATGAGGAATAGTGCTTCTGATACCCCTTCAAAGAAAAATTATACTGAAGATCTACCTACTATTAGGAATATTGGTGATGTACCTCCTACAAACAATGGTACTGGCCATGTACCTCCAAACAAGTTGTGTACTGGTGGTGTACCTTCCACAAGGAAGAGTATTAGAAATGTAACTCCCATGAAGAAGAGTACTGGTGATATACCTTCTGTAGAGGAAGAGCACTGAGGATGTACTTCCCATGAAGAAGCATACTGGTCATGCATTTCACATGGAGACGTGTTGTGACATCCCATGTAAAAGAAAAGTGGGGAATTACTTCTAATGAGGAAGAGCACTGATAATGTATCTTACATAAAAAGCATACTAGTGAAGTACCTTCTATGAGGAAAAGTGCTTCTGAAGGTGCTCCATTGAAGAAGAGTACTATTGACATACCTCCCATGAAAAAAGCACTGGTGAGATATCTCCCATAAAGAAGGATACTGGACACCTACCTCCCACGAGTGCTGATGATGTATTTCACATAGCCTCCCATGAAGAAGAGAACTTGGAACTTACTCTTTCTTCTAATGGGGAAGAGTACTGGTGATGTACATGAAGAAGGGTACTGGTGATGAAGTCCCTCCCATAAAGAGTTCTAAAGACTTTCCTCCCATAAAGAAGAGTACTGGTGAAGCACCTCCCATGAAGAGTCCTCATGACTTTCCTCCCATGAAGAAGAGTACAGATGAATTACCTCCCAAGAAGAGTCCTGATGACTTTCCTCCCATGAAGAAGAATACTGGTGAGGTACCTCCCATGAAGAGTCCTAATGACTTTCCTCCCATGAAGAAGAGTACTGGTGAAGCACCTCCCATGAAGAGTCATGACGACTTTCCTCCCATGAAGAAGAGTACTGGTGAAGTACCTCCCATGAACAGTTCTGATGACTTTCCTCCCATTACGAAGAGTATTGGTGAAGTACCTCCCATGAAGAGTCCTGATGACTTTCCTCCAATCAAAAGTACTGGTGACATACCTCCCATGAAGAGTCCTAATGACTTTTCTCCCATGAAGAGTCCTGATGACTTTCCTTCCATGAAGAAGACTACTGGTGATGTACCTCTCATAAATTAATGTGCTACAGACTACAGTACTGCAATGAAGCAGGGCACCAGCAAATTATATGTGATCATTACTAGCGCATAGAGCACCTTATCATTATAGTAAGATTCTCCAGACATAATTTTAATTCACCCAATTAAGTTTTATTATTTTTTTATTACTGTATATCTAATAGGGAGATGGACAAGTTAACAGATCTCTAACTTCTGGCTCTGGTGATAGGTCTGATTTAAAATTGCCTTAAGACAAGGCCACCATTTACCCCCAGTGGCAAATGTTTTTCTTCTGTGTTTCTGGACTGTGACTTTCACTGCTGCACAATACAGTATATTTGAAGTTGGCATTTAATCGTAATTAAATACCAAGCTAGCCCTGACCATAAGGAAGACTGCCGGCAGCCGCAAACACCTATTTTTAACTTTTTATCAAAGGACGTGAAGACAAATCCCACTTGATAAATGTACACGGACTTGTACAACGATCATCTGCTCATTTCTGTTACCAAGACATTAGCATATGTTAGAAGATGTCATCATTTTGTATAACTTGAAATATGATAGTAATTTATCTGTAATGCTTGAGAAAAATACAGATCGTCTTTTAGAAGTGCTATAATGCTTCTGCTGTAAAACCGTCATGAATAAATATGGACATTTTACTGTGTTATCTGCCTGAAGAGGTTTCCTCCGTCCATTCTTCATCCCTCCAAGGAAATTCTGGAGCTCATAAATTCTTGACACAACCTCAGATGTCGTTTTTGTAATGCTTCTTTTTCATCATAGTTGACAATTGGAAATTAAAGTCATGTCAATTCAAAACCGATAAACTACAATTTATGTTTTTATTAAATACAGCAAGAAGTAGTGTTTAACATGCGGTTTGTGACAATAACTAATAAGATGTCACTTTTCATAAATCTGACTCCAATAGCTTGTAATCCGATTGGTCTCTACGAGTTCTGACCTATTGACATCAACATGAAATGGTTCCTATCTGCATATGAATGTGTGGGGAGCATTTTAAGCACAGCTTCAAGCGGTCAGCTTGAAATACACAGTAAAAATGTGGGCATAGGAGTATCTTTACTGCCCATAGAATTAGTGTATCTGGTTGGTCATGAAATTAACACACCTCTCCCATGATGTCATAGTCAGAAGGTGCAGAATTCCTCCACCTTTTTTCACCATGGCACCCTTTAAAACTATACAAAATCACAAGGCATCCCAGTATAAAATGTAAAAAAACAAAGGGCCAGATATCTCCAGATACGCCACCGTAATTTTACACCGATTCTCAAACGCAGATACGTGTAAAAAATAGGCTTCTTCCGCCGACGTAACTTGGCTACGCCAGCGTATAATTGTGTGCAATTATACGCTGGCCGCTAGGGGCGCTTCTGTCGATTTGCCGCGTTGAATATGCAAATGAGCTAGATACGCCGATTCCCGAATGTAATTGCGCCCGCTCATTGTTTTTTACGTCGTTTGCGTAAGCGTAAAGTTACCCCTGCTATATGAGGAGGTAACTTTACGTAGGTGCGGCGTACGCAATGTTAAGTATGGACGTCGGGACAGCGTAGTTTTTTTCCGTCGTTTGCGTAACTCGTTAGCGAATAGGGCTTTGCGTAAGTTACGTTCATGTCGAAACCAATGTATTCGCGGCGTTACTTTGGAGCATGCGCACTGGGATACGTCAAAGGACGGCGCATGCGCAGTTAAGAAAAAACATCAAAAACGTGGGGTAACGAATGTTTTACATAAAACACGCCAACCTAATCCACATTTGAATTACCCGGGCTTACGCTGGGCCATTTACGCTACGCCGCCGCAAGTGCTTTGAGAATACGACACTTGCGTCCTGAGTTGTGGCGGCGTAGTGTAAATATGATACGCTGTGCCCCGCTTGTAGATGTGCCGATCTACGAGAATCTGGCCCAAAATGTTACTTGTCAATGGGGAGCCTGAGCCTGAGACAAAGCACACAAGGTTGATATTATATTCACATCAGAAGCACCCCATCACATCAGAGGTCCCATCATTACATCAGAGGTGCCTCCATCACATCAGAAGCTCCCCTTCATATCAGAGTTCCCCCCTCATCACATCAAAGGTCCATCTATCACATCAGAGGTCCCATAATTACATCAGAGGTCCCCTCATTACATAAGAGGTGCCCCCATCACATCAGAGGTTCCCCAATCACATCAGAGGTTCCCCCATCACTAAGGTGACCAGATTTAATTTTCTTTTATCCAGGAACATTTTTTTTTACTAATAATGGCGGCAATCAGCGACTCTCTGCCTGTCGCCACCGCCGCCCATCACACAGCCTGTCAAGTCTTACTCTCTGGGCCCCCCCAGCTACTACTGGGTGGGGAGCAGAGGAAGATCACTCTGCCAGGAAAGGCAAGAAGATAAGCAGGCAGGTGGCTGGCCGGGACTTGAGCCAAGGCAGAAGAACATGCACCTGAAACTGAAAAAATATTCACTCCGATCAGCACATGATCATCAGAAAGGGGCACAGATAATGGGGGAAAAAAAAACACTCCCCTAAACTAGTAGGAGCGGGGGTATGTAATTCATTTTTTTTGGGGATAGACTTGGACTTGGATAGACTTGGTCCCGGGGACAGTGTCCTCAATCCGGAGACTGTCCCTGGAAAATGGGGAGAGGTCCCCCATCACATCAGAGCCCTGCATTCACATTAAAGATCCCCCCGACACATCAGAGCTTCCCCCATCACATCAGAAGCTCCCCTTCAACATCAGAGGTCCCCCATCATATCATAGTTACATAGTAGGTGAGGTTGATAAACGAAACAAATCCAACCTATGTGTGTGATTATGTCAGTATTACATTATATATCCCTGTATTTTGTGTTTGTTCAGGTGCTTATCTAATGGTTTTTTGAAACTATCGATGCCCCCCGCTGAAACCACCGCCTGTGGAACGGAATTCCACATCCTTGCCACAGTAAAGAACCCTCTACGCAGTTTAAGGTCAAACCTCTTTTCTTCTAATTTTCGTGAGTGGCCACATGTCTTATTAAACTCCCTTTCACAAAAAAAGTTTTCTCCCTATTGTGGGGTCACCATTATGGTATTTGTAAATTGAAATCTTATCCCCTCTCAAGCGTTTCTTCGCCATAGAGAAGAAGTTCAGTGCTCACAACCTTTCTTCATAACTAATATCCTCCAGACCCTTTATTGGCTTTGTTTCCCTTCTTTGTACTCGCTCCATTTCCAGTACATTCTTCCTGAGGACTGGTGCCTAGAACTGGACAGCATACTCTAGGTGCGGCCAGACCAGAGTCTTGTATAGTGGGAAAAATATCGCTTTATCCCTGGAGTTAATCCCTGTTTGCTTTGTTAGCAGAAGCTTGGCATTGCATGCCATTGCTGAGCCTACTACAGCCTTTCTCAACCTTTTTACCGCTGGGGAACCCTAAAAATAATTTTCAGGTCTCGGGGAACCCCTGATAAAACACATTCATTGGGGGTCAGTGAGAACAATGCCCCTTACTTTGGTGGTCAGTAAGAAGAATGCCCTTTTTTACAGTAGTGGTAAGAATGCCCTCCTTACAGAGAACTATGAAGATCATTGGTGTAATACCACTGGCTCCTCCAAGTGGAATTGGCTCAGAACTATGTAGGCACCATCAAACAGGAGGCAAATCAGCCACAGCTCAAGGAACCCCTAGCCACCTCTGGAGGAACCTTAGGGTTCCACGGAACCCTGGTTGAGAATGGCTGATCTACTAGAACCCCCCGGTCCTTTTCCATCCTAGATTCCCCCAGAGGTTCATGCTCAATTGAGTAGATTGCATTCATATTTTTGCCACCCAAATGCATTATTTAAATTTTTTCTACATTAAACCTCATGTTCACCCCATTAATTTGTTCAGATCTTCTTGCAAGGTTTCCACATCCTGCGGAGAAGTTATTGCCCTGCTAAGCTTAGTGTCGTCCACAAATACAGAGATTGAGCTGTTTACCCCATCCTCCAGGTTGTTTATGAACAAATTAAACAGGAATGGTCCCAGCAGAGAACCCTGGGGGACCCCACTACCCACCCTTGACCATTCCGAGTATTCCCCATTTATCATCACCCTCTGAACTCGCCCTTGTACTCATTCTATGGTCCTTGCCAACGGATATTACTCAGATGTCCCCTCACTACATCAGAGGTCCCCCCCATTACATCAGAAGCTTCCCTTCGACATCAGAGGTCCCCACATCACATCAGAAGCTCCCATTCAACATCAGAGGTCCCCCCCATCACATCAGAAGCTCCCCTTCGACATAAGAGGTCCCTCCATTACATCAGAAGCTCCCTTTCCACATCAGAGGCCCCTCCATCACATCAGAAGCCCCCTTTCCACATCAGAGGTGCCCCCATCACATTAGAAACTCCCCTTCGACATCAGAGGTCCCTCTATCACATCAGAAGCTCCCCTTTGAATCAGAGGTCCCCCCATCAGATCAGAAACTCCCCTTCGACATCAGAGGTCCCTCCATCACATCAGAATCTCCCTTTCGGGGGGCGGAGCCGGCAGCCAGAGCTCATGGACGTGTGCTGAGAGAGCTCTGACACACCGGGTGAAACAAAGCGGCTCACAGCACATCAGGACACCCTGAAAGCACCTACAGGGTACAGCAAAAGAGGGGGAACACTGTGGACATAATGTCCAAAAGAAAGGAAAGGGAAGGACCCCGAAAACTCACGGATTTCTTCCCTCCAGCCGGGAGCCGAGAAATCCAAGATGGCGCCGGCGCGGGGAGCCGCGCTCCGGATCCTACACACGCTGCTGCATCGAATCCTCTGCTATCCTCGGGTGAGTCACATATCCATGGCCACCCAGCACCAGCCTCCCCCTTTAGCAGCCCAGTCAAGCAGAAACGGAGAGTTGGGGAGAATTCAGGGACCCAGAACAGCGCTGACACTGCAGGGGAGGAAATGGAGGAATCTTCCTCATATGCCCAGCAGCTTGATGCATTCCCCACGTCAGGGCAGCCAATGACTGATACAACAATGAAAGAGATGCTGCAAACCTTAAGGGGGGCCCTACAATGTGACATGACAGCATTTATGCAATCTACCAACAAGGCAATATCTGTAGTCAGCAATAGAGTGGCTTATGTGGAGGAGAAAATGGAGGAATTTACTATGGCACATAATGAACTGGTGGATGCTCACTTTGAGGTGGAAGAGGAGCTTAAATCTATGCGCCTCAAGATGGCGGATTTAGAGGACAGGGCAAGAAGGAATAATATTAAATTCCGCGGGGTCCCTGAAAATGTCAAACCGGCAGAGATTACACCGTATCTACAAAAGCTGATGATGGCAGCCATCCCCACTCTGAGCCCTGCCGACATTATTATAGATAGGGCCCACAGGCTGCCCAAGCCATCCTTCCTGCCTGACCAAGTGCCTAGGGATGTGATTGCAAGGATCCACTTCTATCACATTAAGGACCAGCTTATGCGCTATGCCAGGCAGCACCCTGCACTTCCTGATCCATTTGCTGGAATCGCTCTCTATGCTGACCTGTCACAAGCTACACTGGCTGCAAGACACAACTTGGTCCCCATCACCAAAATTCTACGGAACCACAAGATCCTCTACAAATGGGGCTTCCCGGCTAAACTGATGGTGGACATGAACAACGAGTCACATTCGATTACGTCGCTGGACAAAGGTCTCGGCCTCCTCCGAAAATGGCGTCTGATCCCTGCTGAGGGTATGCCTGCAGAACCTGATCCTTCTCTCCAGAATCGCACATCCCACCGGCAGAACAGGAGGAATAAGTAACTTCTACCTGCAAGTCTACCAGAATGTCTGACCCTGGTGTCTCAGATGTTATTTCCCACCGCCTATATGGCACCCGGTGTCCGGCTGTTTATTTTTTATTTTTTATTTTTTGTTACTTCTCCCCATATTGGTTACGAGATGCCTTCCGTAACGTATTTGCCGCACAACCAGCGGCCCAGCTGCTATGGCACTTTGTTTGGTTCAAAAACCACAAGAACACTTGTTCTTTTCTGTTTCTTTCTGTTTAATTTAGTCCTATGCATTCTCAATATACCAAGACTATCCTGGTCAATATTCAGTCCTACCGCTAGATGGCGATGCAGATCAACTTGTCTGAACAATGACACTTAAAGTAATGTCACACAACGTGAGGGGATTAAACAGCCCATTTAAACGCAGAACCCTATGGAAATCAGCCTTAGATGCCAAATGTGATGTGTTATGTGTACAGGAGACTCATTTTTCTAGTAAGAACCCCCCGAAATGTACACATGCCAAATTTCCGCACATTTTTACTGCCATGAATAGCTCCAAAAAGAATGGGGTCTTGATAGCCTGTAGGGATACGCTAACCTTCTCTTTATTACAGGTCTATGCTGACATTCATGGACGCTACCTCATACTGGTTGCAGAAATCAACCATACCATCTATACGCTGGTAAACGTATACGCACCCAATGTAAGGCCGCTGTCATTTATTAGAAAAGTTATTAAGAAAGCAAAACAAATGCGGAGAGGTGGTTTAATACTATGTGGTGACTTTAATATGATTATGAATGAGGAGCTGGATGTCTCTTCGGTGGCCCTCAGGCGGAGGCCTGCCCTGGGATCACTGTGCCATGAGGAAGGATTATTTGATCCGTGGCGTTGCCTGAGGTCTACCGAGAGGGATTACACCTTCTACTCTACTGTACATAACAGCTATTCTAGAATTGATTTCTTTTTGACTGATATTCATACGCTGCAAAAGGTTCGGACTGCTGACATCCACAGCATCACGTGGTCAGACCATGCGCCCGTGGCTATAGAGGTTGTGGATGCCGGCAACGAGTCCCATAGGCCACTGTGGCGTAACAATACCTTTCTACTGTCGCACCCCAACATTAGGGATGAAATGGGTGATAAGCTGAAAGAATTTTTCCTTATTAATGACAATGGCGAATGCTCCCCTATGACAACATGGTGTGCACACAAAGCGTTCGCTAGGGGCGCCCTTATACAGGTCGCCTCTAGAGAAAAGAAAAAGAAGCAGCACCGGATGGCCCGTCTGCAGGAATCCATAACGGATTTGGAAGCGTTACACAAGAATCCCAAAACTAGGTCCAATGGCGTCCTTCAGCGTCTGAATGCCTGCCGCGAGGAATTGCGGCAGGCACTCAGGGCGGATTACGACACCTTCTTTAAGAGACTAAAAGTCACCTATTACTCGCAGAATAACAAGGCAGGTAAATTGCTAGCCTCCCAACTCAAAAAAAGACAGGCCCGCTCCAACCTTACGCATATCAAACATCACATCACTGACACGACACACTACAACCCAAAAGACATTGCCAATGTCTTTAAGGACTACTACGAAGCGTTATATAACCTGAAAACAGACACGACCACTCACCAACCGACAGACGGGGAAATAGACGGCTTCCTGCAGGGGGTGCACTTACCCTCTGTGGATAGCCCCACACTGCAGAAACTAAACTCACCTATAACACAAAAGGAGGTGGTGGATGTCATTGAATCACTGCCCATGCACAAATCCCCAGGAGCAGACGGATTTTCCGCCGAATACTACAAGGCATTCTCCACATTACTCGCCCCCCACCTAGTGGAGGTTTATAATATTGCAGCCACCTCAGGATCATTCCCTACGGAAATGCTCCAAGCAGTGATAGTCACGCTGCCAAAGCCTGGCAAGAATCCAACGACCCCGCAAAATTTCAGGCCCATATCATTATTAAACTCTGATTTGAAAATCTACGCCAAAATTCTTGCAAATAGATTAATGGATATTACTCCCTCCCTTATTGGGTTAGATCAAGTTGGCTTCGTAAAGGGACGGCAGGCTCCGGACGGGACTAGGAGAATGTTAGATCTCCTACGACTGGCGGAGGCCACGCAAACCCCTAGTGCATTCCTGGCCCTTGATGCGGAAAAGGCCTTCGATAGGGTCCACTGGGGATACTTGTCAAAGACCTTGCATAAATTTGGTATATCGGGATTAATGCACACAGCCATCATGTCACTGTACACAAACCCCACAGCCAGGGTCTACTCTTCCAACCTACTATCCGACCCCTTTACTCTTTCTAACGGCACACGTCAGGGTTGCCCACTATCCCCTATCATATTCTCACTGGTGATAGAACCATTAGCGGAATACATTAGATCTAGCGATGACATAACAGGTATAGAAACTGGCTCTGAAAGTCATAAGATAGGGCTGTTTGCCGATGATATAATACTCACTATATCCAACCCAGTTAAGTCCCTCCCTACAATCCGGTCGCTGCTATATAACTTCGGTCAAGTCTCCTTTTATAAAGTTAATGCACTCAAATGTCATGCCCTATCTCTGAACCTGACTAAGGCTGAGAAACTTTGCCTTCAAAACATCTTCCCTTGCAATTGGGACCCCCCCTCAATTACCTACCTGGGTATCCAACTAACGGCCTCTTCGAATAAAATTTATGCCAGCAACTTCCCCCCCCTACTTTCTACAGTGGAGGCGGAACTTACCCAAATGGGAGCCCTGCACCTTTCGTGGCTAGGCAGGATAGCTGCATACCAAATGCAAGTCTTCCCTAAACTACTGTACCATTTTAGAACACTGCCCATCCCAATTCCTCAGAAATTCTTTACCCAACTAGAAACTTCCTTGCGGAAATTTATCTGGGGCAACAAGAAGCCTAGAGTAGCATTAGCACAGCTCTATAAACCCAAATCCTTGGGGGGGGTTGGGCTGCCTGACGCCCAATGGTATTACAGAGCGGCAATCTTGGACCAGATGCGCTACTGGTTCTCCTGCCAAACTGACAACCGATGGTCGATAATTGAGCACGCGGTCACGCCTGGCCACGACCTCCCTGCACTGGCGATAGCTGCTAGCTTACACCATAACCCGAGTACCCCACCGTACCCGACCATCCAAGCTACTGTTAACGCATGGTCTGCCCTCACAAACTTACGTTTTACTGACGTCCCTGTCCAAAAACTACACACCCCGTTGGCAGCATACGAATACCTCATTCCGAACTTTGCGGTTAAAACATGGAAAGAGGCCGGGGCGCGCTACACTACGCCCCCTCCGAATCAACAAAATACTATGGATAGATACAGAATATTTCAAATACGACACTATTCCAAAGTTAACGAAGGAAGGCTCATTGAACTCCCGCAGATCCTCTGGGACTTCCTACGGAATAAACCTTCCAAAAAAAAGAAGGGGATATCCCTATTCTATAAATTTGCGTCTCCCCTTTATATTCAAACCAAAAGCCCTACCATGTTAAAATGGGAACGAGACCTCCAATTAGAATTTCCACTGCACCAGTGGCACGAAGCTATTAAATACAATGGGAAATCATCAGCTTGTGTGGACCACTGGGATAATGCACAAAAATTGTTACATAGGTGGTATTTAACTCCTACTAGGTTACATAAAATGTCCAGTGATATTACACCCTTGTGCTGGAGGGACTGCCAGGAGACAGGGAGCTTGATCCATGTCTTCTGGAACTGTACTATCATTCAGGTATTCTGGAAGAAAGTGCACTCGATTATTATGAGAGTTACGGCAGTAAACTTCACGCTTACCCCTGCATTCACGTTACTGAGCCTGGGTATTGAGAACTTTCCACCGCTTGCGAGAAAAGTGGTTGTGAATATATTATTTGCAGCTCGTATCTCAATAGCGAAAGAATGGCGCTCCCAACAAGCACCGAGTATTGCTGAACTGATCTCCAGAGTGAACTCACAGTACACCATGGAAAGAATGCTTGCATACACAGAAAGGAGATCTCCCAACTTCCATAAACATTGGGAAATATGGAAAAATTCTCCATATGCCCACTCACACTTGTGACTCATATACTTCTGATATTGATCTTGAAAAATTGTGATTATTCTGACACCTAGTGGTAGGACCTGGAAATAGGCATGACCTTGGTTACCAATGTTAGATCAATGTTGACGGTCACTGTTGACCTGTTTCATAGTTTGTTACTGTTATTATTGAACCCCGCTGTATCTAGAGAATGATACCAGAATGAAATAGCACCATGGACCCTCGTCAAGGTCCTGGACAAGCTGCATACTATTACATTTGCGCTTAGCCTGCTCACAGTTTGAACCCGAAAGGGGTGACAGGCCTAACCTCAAATGGAGGTTGTCCCATAAAGGAATATGTAGCCCATATATGAGAGCTATTCACTGTTACACTGCATGACGTTCTCTTCTTACTGTTTTGTGATTTTGATTCAATCCAAATGTAATATCCAACTGTTTTATCTCTGTATAACATGGCAATATTTCAATAAAAATCTACTGTTTAAAAAAGAAAAAAAAAAAAAAAAAAAAAAGAATCTCCCTTTCCACATCAGAGGTCCCTCCATCACATCAGAAGCTCCCTTTCCACATCAGAGGTGCCCCCATCACATTAGAAACTCCCCTTCAACATCAGAGGTCCCTCTATCACATCAGAAGCTCCCCTTCGAATCAGAGGTCCCTCCATCACATCAGAAGCTCCCCTTCGACATCAGAGGTCCCCCCATCACATCAGAAGCTCCCCTTCGACATCAGAGGTCCCTCCATCCATCGAACAGCTTTTGTTCATTTCCCTGGACCTCATTGCTGTGCTGAAAGGCTGAGCCAGCTGTCAATCAGGCATCTGGGTGGATCCTTCCAGATTCTGGAATGGTTCTGTGACATCAGCTGACAGCAGGCTGTAGCCAGGCGTAAGCTGACTTTGGGTCACAGAAGTGGAAAAGTAAGTGTATTCTTCTGCAGGGCTGATCCTAGGGTCACAGGCGCCTGGGTGCAGAAATATTTCTGGCGCCCCCACATGAGCGTTGTCATTTTACTAACTCCTCCCATTTACAAATGTTTCTATGGCAATGACTCAACCACAGAGATGCTCCCCCACAAAGTCTTCATTAACCTGGGATCCTTACACGATCTCTTAACAATAAACAAAATACAGGAAGAGAAGCAGAGTACTATATTGGGACCTGGAGGGGGCCTCTGTGATAGACAAAGAGAGGGCTTCTGTTAAAGAGTCTGTTAGATGTTCGGTGCCCCCACCTCTGTAGGCGCCTGGGTGCAATGTACCCTGTGCACCCTGCCTAGGATCGGCCTGCCTGTTATTCTGACCCACAAGAGAATGACCAAAAGAGCTGTGGCCATACTTATCTTTTAACCTTAGTAGACAGTGCTTTGATGTTATCTCTCAAAATTTTTATTTCACATCTGCTACTCTTATTCATGTGCAAATATCAAGACACAACAGACAATATGTACTATTTACTTACTTTTTAATAAAAAATACACCCCAATGACATTCACTGTACATACTGTTACATACCCTTTGCTATTACATCAATAAGAGAACAAGGTTTACTTTTAAGTGCTTCACATATCCTCCTATATGCAATGTATCTTATTTATCAAAGTATCAGAAAGAAAAATCGCTGTTGTAGCACAGGCCAACCAATCAATCAATCAATCAATCAACTAAACTTAGTTTTGGATAGAGTGGAGAGGCCAGAGTCAAACACCTGCCAGTTTTTATTGATGTCTGTGCCCCCATTAGGAAGAGTCGCCCTCTCTATTTGTCCTGTTTCCTCTCACTTTCTGTTTTGGCTATGGAAAAATCGATGGTCTAGCAGGGGTCTACAAACTACGGCCCTCCAGTTGTTCAGGAACTTCAATTCCCATCATGCCTTGTCATGTCTGTGAATGTCAGAGTTTTACTATGCTTAATTAGACCTGTAGTTCCACAACAGCTGTAAGGCCATAGTTTGGGGGTCCCTGAAAATACCCCCTTTACAATGATAGGCAATGGAAATGACCCTTTTACATATGGGCTCAGTGTAACTGGTGCCTTTACATTGGTGGCCAGTGGAAATACGATCTTTTACATTGGTGTCCAATGGAAATGCCCCCCTTACATTGGTGGCCTGTGGAAATGGCATCTTTACATTGGTGGCCAGTGGAAATGGCCAGTGTACATTGTTGGCCAGTGGAAATACGATCCCTATATTGGTGTTTAATGGAAACGCCCCCATTACTCTGGTGGTCAGTGAAAATGCCATCTTTACATTGGTGGCCAGTGGAAATCCCCCCTTACATTTAAGGTCAGTAGAAACGGCAGCTTCACACCATGTTGGGTAAAATAAACAACGCATGGGAATGTATAAAGCATTGTGCAATGCATTAGGGTGCCAGTCATTAGGAACAACACCCAAACGCATCTTCAGGGCAAACCTGCACTATGGTAAAAATGTGCTGGGCCCATTCAAAATGAATAGGCTGCATTAGTGTTTTTTGTATTTTTGCATAATAATTTGATATCATTATGGATTGCGGCTACATATGTGCATCGCTTTGTTGGTCCAAATTGTGTTTTCAATATCTTCTGTTGATTATTACTGTAAAGGTTCATTCCCTTATTTCCTAAGAAATGGAATGATGTGCTATTAATACATTAACCACGACTATATACATCGACACAATGGGTCCTGTGGGCAGATGCACATACCTGTATGTCCCCTTTAAGATGCCGCATTGTGGGCGCGTGCGCCCGCCGCAAGCTCCACTTTTACAACCGCGGGTCCCACGGACATCGAGTCCCTCAATCGTCTCACAGAGAGGAAGAACGGGGAAAAGCTGATGTAAACAAGCATTTCCCCATTCTTCCTAGTGACAGGACACTGATCACAGCTCCCTGTAATCGGGAGCAGTGATCAGTATTGTGTCACACATAACTCATCCCTCCTACAGTTAGAAGCACTCCCTAGGACACACTTAACCCCTTCAGCGTCCCCTACTGGTTAACCCCTTCACTGTCAGTGTCATTTTTACAGTAATCAGTGCATTTTTATAGCACTGATCGCTGTATCAATGACAATGGTCCCAAATTGTCATCAAAAGTGTCTGATGTGTCCGCCATAATGTCGCAGTCACGATAAAAATCACTGATCGCCACCATTACTAGAAAAAAGATTGGTCCGGTGGTTAAATATACATGCTGACCCACAGTAGGACTGCTGGATAATGGGTTTCTCACTGTCCATATGTTAAATCTGTCAATCTGTTGGCATGTTACTAATATACAATGGTATATGGGTGAGCACCTGTTCTGTTCACTAATACTTTGTACATTCTTGAGCAGCAACATCTAAAATGTTATTTGTTTTAATGACATGTATATGACAAGTAAGTGTCAATTAGGTTTTCCTTTTTCAGACTTAAGTACTTTATGTCAATGGGCACCTTTGCCTGTCCACATATATACAATGGGAACCCCATATAATTGCTGGGTCTCTCAAAACCAACAGGCACCTACCAAATTCTGCCGGAGGACAGACATATTTCACACAAACATCTCTACTGGTTGTCTGCATCATTTTAGTGCAGCCTTCTATATGCCAGCTACTTGTTTATTTACACCACGTTTCAAGCACTTTTGATATCCAGTGGTCTCCAAACTGTGGCCCATGGGCCAGATGTGGCCCGTTGCCTGCCTTTACCCGGCCCTTGGGGCACCATTTTTCCCACTGATGCCAGTGATGGGCCACTATTACACCAACTGACTCCTGCCACTGACTATTCCTGCAAATTCCTCCGATACCAATGATGGGGCACTATTCTTCCCACTGATGCCAACAAAGGGGCACTATTTCTCCAATTGATATCAATGATGGGGCACTATTCTTTGCAATGATACCAACAATATGGCACTATTCCCCCCCATTAAAGCCCATGATGGGGTATTGCTTATTCCCATTGACGGCATGGCATTTTTTACTCCCACCAGCCACAGTCCGGCCCCCCTAAAGCCTGAAGAGGAGTAAACTGGCCCTTTGTTTAGAACGTTTGGAGGCCACTGTCTTATACTATGGTGTGCTCCCATAACTTATCTTACCTTGTATGAGGAACCCTACTACTTATAATACACTTAGAGAAACAATTGGAGGCCTATTTTGTCATATTACTCCTCTACATTTTCCTTAAGGCACTTATGGCAAAAGAAGAGGTATATTTTGGTATGGTTGCGTGATTAATCATGAGTGAAAAACACAAAACAATGTTCAACTGCTGCTCCCATGTCTTGAAATTTAAGTCCCCCCCCCTGTTTTTGTCATTATTATAATATAATATAACTGAGCTTCACTTCTTCTATGTAACATAGCAAATGTTGTTGTTATGCAGTCACTTAAATAGTCACTTCAAGATGCCTACACATTTAAAGGTCGGAGTTGGACAGATCCCATGAGATAGGTAGCCATTGGATATCATTTCAATTACACAAAGGTTTTGTGCCTTCTCTAGTGCCTTCAAAAGGGCCAGCTGGTTCCAAGATTGCTTAGACCGGCCCTGCATTCTACAGTAGTTCATCGACCCGCTCCTTGTCTTGATTTAAACCAATTGGCCCCTCATGCATCTGAATTTGATGCCTTTCCTAGCGCCTTCAAAAGTGCATGAACTGGCTCTTGAATTTTTTGGCAGTCACCAATTCTTTGTCTTGGTTTAAACCCACCGTCCTTGTGCATCTAAAATCTTTTTTTATGGTGATGCAATTCCCCAGGGGTTCCTGGATTCTGGTGAAGGAGTAAGGAATGGGTGATGGTGCATGCATGTTTTTTGTGAAGACTGTGTTTCTTCAGGACTGGCAGGGGATGGAAATCCATACTGTGATGAAGGTGGGGTCAGGTAGATATTGTGCCCCAGCTGGTCAGTAGGAGTGCAGGGCAAGTCTTTGTTTGGTATCGGCTCTGTGGCTGGAGTGGAACAGAAGTTGGGGCCTGGCTTTTGGCAGTTTGGAGACTGTGGATGTTGAGATTCTGGCAACCAGTGGGCATGAGGGGACATCTGTTGCCCTCCTGTTGAGTAGGATGCCTCAGGCACGGTACATCCTGTTGGACAAAAATGAACTCTCCATCCTCTATGGCCCCACTGGCATCCTGCTACCCCTGATGAGAAGGAGCCACTGCGAGCATAGGGTGGACAATTACCTCCATAGTTGGCCATAGCGTGATGAGATTGGCAACAATTGCTCTCTGATTGGTTCCCTGGCAGAAAGGGTGGTGCTGAAACAGGAGGAGGATTGTGATAACAGGAGCTGCTCAGGTCTATGTGTGGTAACGGGGCAGGCTTGGTTGGCTCTTTGACTCTAGGCCGTGGAGTCTTTTTCAGCTGTGGAGCTCCAACCAGAGGAGCAGCAGGTGTGTTGCGGTTCACTATTTGGCTGCATTCTTCAAGAAGGCATTGGATATCTCTGTGTCCACGTTCACGTGCTGCATGTCGAGGCTGATGGCCTACATGATCACACAACTCTCGATTTACTTGGTGCTCGAGGAGAAGGCAGACAGCTTCGTAACTCCCCTCCCTAGCGGCCAGGAACAGTGCAGTTTGGTCCTGTTTTGGATATAATGAAACAGGCAGGTAATCTTAGCAGAGTGATACTTTGGTGACAATGTTATATCATACAGAGTAAGGGCCAGATTCTCATACATTTCCCCTGTAAGCCATTTACACTACGCCGCCGCAACTTAACAGAGCAAGTGCCGTACTCTCCAAGCACTTGCTCCGTAGTTTGCGGAGGCGTAGTGTAAATGGCCCAGCGTAAGGCCGCGTAATTCAAAGGGGGCGGCTTGTATTTAAATTAAGCGCGCCCCCGCGTCAATCGATCTGCGCATGCGCCGGCCGGGGAAAAAGCCCAGTGCGCATGCTCCAGCTCACGTCGGAAAGCGTTGTTGAAACCGACGTCAAAACAACGTGATCGTCACTTACGCAATGCCGTATTCGCGAACGACTTAGTAAAACGACGTAACCGACGGAAAAAGCCGACGCTGACCCGACGCCATACTTAACATGGCATCCGACGGCACCCGACGGCATCCGACGGTACTGCGTAAGGTTACCCCTCATATTAGCAGGGGTAACCTTACGCGGACGAAAACGACGTAAGCAAAGACGGGGCGGCGTAAAAGTGTTCGGGAATCGGAGTAGTAGCCTCATTTGCATAGGCAAATGAGAAAACAATGTAAAGGCCACCTAGTGGCCAGAGCTGTCATTACATCTACGATCCGCAAGTGTAATTGTATTACACTTGTCGGATCTTCACCCGTATCAATGCCGAAGTGATTCTAGGACTCACTCGCATAGATACCCGGGGAAAAAACGGCGATACGACGGGGTATCTGAGATACCCCGTCGTAGCGCCTCTGAGAATATGGCCCTATAAATCTAATGTTGTACAATAAAACCTTGGATTGCGAGCATAATACGTTCCAAAAACATGCTTGTAATCCAAAGCACTTGTATAGCAAAGCATTATTTTTACAGGGTATAAAAGAGAAGAGAGGCACCTCTAAGTGTAGGAATACGTTGCTAAATGTTGTACCTTCATTAAATGTAACCATATTACTACACTTAGAGGCTCCGCTCTTCTTTTTTTATACTCAGTTGTGACATGACGTTACTCTTATATCAAGACATCGCTTGTATATCAAGGCAAAATGTATTAAAACATTTTGCTTGTCTTGCAAAACGCTCTCAAACCAAGTTACTCTTAAACCAAGGTTTTACTGTATTTATTTTACGTTGTAAAAAAATATATATATATATTTATTGAACTATCCTATAATAATTAATTAGTTGAAAAGAATTGAATCTACTATTTGCCACAAAGCAGCCTCTTTCCTAAGCTGGCCTAACTCTTGTGTTACACTAAAAAACATAAAATGATTGTTATTTGAAATACATTTAAACCATAGTAGTTCTAGAACCACCAGCTGTGATAAGTATACCAACTATGCAAAAAGGTTGTTTATTTTGTTTCCTATAAATGTCAGCTCCACCCAGTGGTCATAATGTGGCATGTGCAATATCTCAATCAGGAGAATACAGCATTATTGGAGGTGACAATTGTAGGAAATAAAGATATTATGGAAATTAATCATGACAGCTGTGTGAATGTTTGAGGCCGTGTACACACGACCAAATACATCTGTTCAAATCGGTCTGGCAGACCGATTTGAATGGATTTGTCTGCTGGGCTGTTTTGGTTTGATCGCTGTACACACCATCAAACCAAAATCCCCGCCGGCAGACAGCGCGGTGACGTGGCGATGACGTTGACGCCGCCACGTCACCGCACCAGGAAGTAAAACACTTCCGCGCATGCGTCGAATCCATTCGACGTATGTGCGGGCAAATATGTCTGCTGGTTAGCGTACGGACGGATTCCTAGCAGACAGATTTTAAAGCATGCTTTAAAATCTGTCTGCTGGCAAAATCTGTCTGTCCGCCTGTACACACGATCGAATCTGTCTGCTGAAACGGTCTGTCAGACCGTTTTAAGCAGATAGATTTGATCGTGTGTACGCGGCCTGAGACATTCACACAGTGTTTTTATTTTTTATACAACCAATAAACTGAAATAGATTAGACACTTCCTTTTTGCTGATTTATTAGACCAGTGTTTCTCAACTCCAGTCCTCAAGGCCCCCCAACAGGTCATGTTTTCAGGCTAACCATTATTTTGCACGGAGGATTTGATCAGTTTGACTGCCTTAGTAATTACCACAGCCGCTTCATCTGAGGGAAATCCTGAAAACTTGACCTGTTGGGGCGCCTTGAGGACTGGAGCTGAGAAACACTGGAATTGACAGCTGCTTGGAACTCTTTGCTCTGCCAACTACACTATACATCTGACTATTACAGCTAATTGGACATTCCATTTCAGAACCATGGCTGCTAATATGGAGATCCATTTTTTTAGGAAGACTTTTCACAAGACTTTGGAGTATGTCTGAGAATTTTACTCATTCAGCCGAAAGAACATTTGTGAGGAAAGGCACTGACGTTGAACAAGACAACCTGGCTCGTAATGAGTGTTCCAATTCATCCCAGTGGGCCAGATTCAGGTAGATGGGCGCTTCTTTACTTTGGAGTAACGTTTCTCATTTACGTTACTCCGCCGACACTTTCGACGCAAGTACTGTTATTCACATAGCACTTGCTCCTAAACTTGCGCCGGAGTAACGAAAATGCGCTGGCATAACCCGACGCAAGTGGAAGTGGGTGTGATCATATGTAAATGATGGGCGGAGCCCAGCGCAGAGGCTTACGTTCAGCGCATCATCCACGGAGCATGCGCAGTAAGTGAGGCTTCACTCGCCCCCTTGTGCGCATGCTCACAACTTCCGTCGGCACCACTTCACGGGAAACGTCAGCGCAATGCCTTCCGTTGGGCGTTTAAATGCACCCATAGATGCGCCATTCCGGCACTAAAGTATATCCTGTTCCCCCTCCCCGCAGTGAAGTTACTTTTGTTCTGAGATGGCTGCTCCCGTTCCCCGCAAACACACAGGAGAAAGCTGAACTCTAAAGGCCAGGAGCTGTCAGCCGTCATCCCGGCTATGGAGACCTATG